>JALGPY010000008.1:86236124-87445216 GCA_023055425.1 Linanthus parryae | reverse complement strand
ACCAACACCCACCGAAACAAATTCTGATTGGGTTTCAATCGATGCTCAGAGTGTTGGATTTGTACAGAGAGAGAAATCATCGCTGCTATCCTTCTTGCCCAAAATTAATCCAATAGGTACGATTCATTGTCCTGGTGGATTGACAGAGAAAGGGATAGTGGTTGAGTTAGTTGTTCGGCTGTGGAGGTGGTGGGTATGTTGAGAGAGGAGAGGCAGCGGAAGGGGAGGTCGTGTAATACTATTCCGTAATTATATTAGTTTCCATAATTCTTATTAGTTTCCTTTTTTGGTAGAATTCTATTAGTTTCATCACAATGTTTTTCACACCAAAAGAAAGTGTACATTTGGTTTTTACTTATTTGATTAATACCGCACAAAACTAAACACATTATTATTAATAGTTAAGACAATCCAATACAATCATATCCGGCTAATCTAATCCAGTCCAGTCCGGTCCAATCCGGCTAGTCCGGAAACCAAATGTGACATTACTTGCTTAGATAGACACAAAAATTGGCCAACCTATTTGGACAAGCTAATAATAGCTAACAATATGCATATCATGTAAAATGCATAGTGAGTTAACTAGCCTATTGATGTTCACTATTATCTCAACTTCTTTATATAATTTAGCCAAAAAAAATTGCCTAACCCATTGGATGTATACTTGGGAAACAAAAGGAAGCAACCGACTTCATACAGAAACAAAAAAGCAATGTATTGTCAATAGGACTCACAGCAATATCGTTGTCAATTGTCTTCGGAATTCCAGCAACTGCTACTTGAAGACCGCGTTTCTCAACTTCCTTGACGGAATATATGAATTTAGCAACTCGCCATCGCACAACTTGAAGTCAAAGGGACAAAAAATTAATGCATAGATAAGGAAATCATCACCTTGAAAATCGCAGATGCTCCTTTCTGAGTACCATCACCGCCAATTATATAAACCTACATCCCGGATGTAGAGTTACAATGTGCATCTTAACAACAACCAAGAGTAATAGGAAGGGAGGAAAACCTGATTTATTCCGCGGTCCTGAATGTTGTCAACTATCTTGGTAGTATCATGACCCCCTCGTGAAGTTTGAAGAAATGTGCCTCCTCGTTTATGGATATCATCAACGACTTTAGGTGTCAATTGCTTTGTATTTTTGGAGTAAAAGCCTTTGTACCCTCCCTACATATTTTCAGCAATTTCATGTTTAAGTCAGTTCAATGTAGCTGCTGAACAGAAATTTAGTGAGAATGTCATTGTAAATAGTTTTAGAAAAAATTAGAGTTCCAACCTACGGGCTAGCTACTGCATTTATGATCATCAATAACTGCATGAACAAAAAAATCGTGATTTTACCATTCAAGCTAGAGCAGATATGTCATACACTCCTAGCATGTCAACATATGTTTTATCTATGACTACCTTATGGAATGAAACAACTGTTAGAAACTTAGCACTCCCATAGATCCAGTGTGATAACTTTCCTTGTAAGTACTTTATATTCTCAATACCCAAACAATCATCTTTTGAAGTAGCACAGTCACGCTTGCTCACATTACAATTGGCTGCCGCTATCAGTGGGCTGGGGGGCACAATTTTGATGTTGAAACTCACTATAAGCGAATGTATTTGTTTAAAGGGTTAATTGCATTTTGCCCCCGTGGTTAGCTGTTTGTGCGAAACACCCCTGGTGGTTCGAAATAAAGCAAAAAGCCACCCTGGGGTTTCGTCAACGAGCACCTGGATGATATCTCTGTTAAAATGCTGTTAAACGACGAAAATACCCTAATATATATATATATGTATATATCTCTCTGTGTGTGTATATACACTTCAACCTACCATTTTCCCTTCACTCTCTCCCTCTCTAGCTCTTTTTCTCTCAACTGATTAAACAAAAGAAAAAAGAAAGAGGAGTCACATTTGTCAAAAGATTAATTGCTGTTGGTTAAATTACACAATGATGGCATCACCATCATCTTCATATCACGTCCCCTCATCAGAAAACAGATTTCCTAGAAGAGTAAACCATTTTACTAGTACATCTGTTGAGAATGTTGCACTCAATTCTACTAGGTCTAAGGCCTAGAGAGAGAGAGAGAGAGAGAGCAGATCTGGAGGAGGAGAGGAGGAAGAAGAGGAGGTGGAAGAAGAAGGGGCAGTAATAGCGGTGCCCTCCACCGGCGGCGTCCTCCTCCTCCTTCTTAGAAGAGGAAAAAGAAACAGCAACTACAACCGCCGCGGCTTCGTGGACTGCCGCGGCGGCGGCCTCTTCCCGTCGTCCTCCTGCTCCTGCTCCTCCTTCTTCTCCCCTTTCTCCTTCTTCTTCCTCTCCCAGATCTGTTTTTTTTTTTTTGTTTTGTTTCTGTTTTTGTTTTTTTTTTAATATTTTAAACAGTGTATAATAGACTTTTTAAATCAAAAATTTGACGGATTCCGTTACCTTAACGGAACCGCACAAAGGCAAACGAAAGGGAGGTATTTTGCATCGTTTGGAAACCCAAGGAGGTCTTTCGCACAAACCCTATGTTGCACCGACACTCCAAATACTTTCCGGTTCGCGTTTCAGACACTCCGACACGCGGAAACGTCTCCGACACGCCAGGTGGCGTTGCGGTTCGAAAAACAGAAAAAAATTGCCAGACACGCCATCCGACACACGGGAGACACGCGTGTCTTAAAACGGAGACACACGTGTCTGGAAGTTTTTAAAATTTCTCGGGGTTCGTTTTGTGATATTCTAAAAATTAGAGGACTGTTCTGAACTTATCAAGTATCATCTTCTCAATACATAGACCCTTACCCTAGCCGCACACTATCTCAAAGACTCAAATTAGGGTTGCGAAACAAAGAGAAAAACGCAAAGAGGCAAAGACGAAAGAAGAGAAGAATCGAAGACCTACCTGAACTTATTTGCTTTGATCTATTTGTACTTGGTAGTGACTAAACTTGTTACTGCTTTAACGTCTTTATTAGAATGCCTTATGACTTTACCTTGACACCTCTGTCTGCCATAAAACTGAGGAAAAAAATTGTGCACACATACACAGATATATCCCGTGTCGACGTTTCTCGATTTTTCAAAAATTGGCGTGTCGGCGTCTCCGTGTCTTGCCGTACCCGTACCCATTTTCATGCACGTACCCGTTTCGGAGACGTTTCCGCGTGTCGGATTGTCTGAAACGCGAAGCGGAAAATATTTGGAGTGTCGGTGCAACATAGGATACAACCAATAGATATGAAGACGCGGTTACAGATTTGGTTGACAAGTTGCAAAGGCACAACTCGGAGAAAAGTTTGGCGAGTATCACCGATGTGTATCACTTGGCAAATATGGAGGGAGAGCAATCCCGGTATTTTTTATGATTAGCATATGCCCGTTAACCATTTTAGGTCCATGTTTCTCAATACTTTCCGTTTCTGGTGTGAAGAGAACTTCTCAAATTCTACTTTTGCGTTCATAGACTTTTGGGATATGATCAACAATTGAGTTGATCAATCTTGTACTTGAACTGTTTGTATTTATAATACAACCTCTACTTATCAAAAAAAAATTATCACTTTAAAGCCTTAAACTCTTTTACTATGTATCCTCCAAATCCAGAACATGAAATTTTATAAAGTAAATACTTGCATAAATTAGCAGAATCAGTACTGAATGCAATCAGGTAATAAATTTACTTGTGCTCCAATTAACAAAATCGGAATCGATCATTCAACTCTTACATTAGTTAGTTGTCTGAAATTTCAAAATCAAATTCACTAGCTCAGTATATCAATTACAAAGATAAGGTAAAGCTATTTGACCCTGATCATGTAAATCCCCAATTCTCAATTCACAAAACCCTAACCTATGAATCGCAAATTGATGCATCAAAAATATTTAACCACCATGAAATACTAATCCAGATCAGCAAGACAACAAAAAGATATTTGAAATCGAATGAATTCGAGAGAGACGGCCGAGTTGAATCCTACTGACCTTAATAGTCTCGTGCCGTGCCTATTGACCTATGAGACGAGAGAAATGAGCACAAGCATAACTCAGTCTTCATCTATCCTAAAACCTTCATGGCTTTTGCTATGGCGAGAATAGGAACAGCACAATTGCAGAGCCGTAGACCAGAGAGAGTTTAAAAAGAGAGATACGAAGAGCAAAGAATGAAATCTCTTCGTGAATTTATTTATATAGATGGGTTCCTCTAGTAATTTTTGAAGGCTCAAGGTCCTTAAAATATGTAACGTATAGTTGCTTATATGAAGAAAGGTAGAATAAGTTAGGGCATGTTTTAAATTTCTACAGGGGCACAATTGTATCTGAAATCTGAAATGGGGGTGTAATTGTAGTTACTAAAAGTTCTGTGTCCCTTAGTGGCTCCGCCTCTGGCAACTGTAAAAGAGGCCACCGTCAAACTAAGAAAGCAGTTAACGAGCACATGATGAACTCAATTCTGGGGATGGGTGGAGGGATAACAATGAAATTGCAGAATTAGAGAAGGGAGACCTAGAGTTATGTTAAAGATAAAGATGATAGAGGTTTAGTTCAAGAGGTCGAGATTACGGAAAGGTGGAGAATTTATTTTGAAAAACTATCTGATTGACTTGACTTAGGGTAACTGGATGCTACGGTATGGTTTCAAACCACAAATCCACTCATAAAATTAGCATCACTAAGGACAAATATGTAAATATAAAAGTGGAGAAAGTTGTAAGACCTGATGTGATTGTGAATAAAGGGTGAAAGTTGTTAAGTGAGAAAGAGGTAGTGTGACTAGTTTGTTTGATATAATTTTGAACAAAATGCCAGAGGAGTGCATGAAGAGTAATGCCGGGCCTTTATATATGAGAAAATGACAAACTCAGAATTGTTAGTTTTGTCAACTATACAGAGGTAACCAACTTATGAGCCACACATGGGGGTTTATTATTGGAAAGAGATTGAGATATGAGACAACGGCTACCGAAAATTGATTTGGTTTTATGCCAAGGGGATCTACTGTAGAGGCCATATTCTCATGTAGATGCTTAAAGGAGAAACATTGGGAGTATAGGAAAGGCATTAATTTACTATTCATAGATTTAGAGAAGGCATGCGATAGAGTTCAGAGACAAACAATGTGGAAAGTGTTGACGAAGAAGAGTACATATCTAATAAATCAAGGTGATCAAGAAAATGTATGAAAGGGGGGTTACTAGTGTGAAGATACTGGGAGGAGAAGAAACCACTGAGCACCCTACAATAGTAGATATACACCAAGGGTCGGTCTTAACTCCCTACATTTTTAATTTGGTAATGGATGAGATTACAATGAGTACATAAGATAAGTATATCCAATCTAACTTAAGCGGCAGTTGCAGACTAGGAGAGGAGACAGCAACATCGGTGGTCAAGAGGAGTCGAAGAAGGATCATTTTAGATATCTTAAATCAGTTATACACAGTGTTGTGTGATCGCAACAAGACCGGCTTCGAAGTATGGGACCGTGTGTTGGGCAATGAAAAAGATATGTCAAAAAAACTGAGGGTAGAAATGAGAATGCTCAGGTGACAAGTATCGTAACTAGAAAAGACGGGATATGACACAAGTATGCTGGGCCGAAATAGAAATAAAAATAAAAATAAAAATGAGCAAATCATTTCAGCCTGAAACTTTTAATTGGTCTGGTCATGTGCATCATATACCGTTCGATGCACCAATTAATGGTCCAAATTGATGGTGGTAGATGAGTGGTAGGGAGGCTAAGACAAACCTGGGTGCAGACAATGAGGCAAGACTTTATCAAACTCAACCTAAGCGAGTGGATTGCTATGGACGGAATAGGAGGAAGGAGTCTCAGTCATCTTCTTCCTCTACGAACTCCATTTCAGAGGAGTGAGAACATAGAGGAATGAAGGTATATTGGTCTTTCAATTTGCAAGTACCTATTATTTGCAATCATATGGACTTATTATTTGCAATCATAAGGGCATCAATTAAATGAGTAACTGCAGAAATAGACAGAGGGTTAAAACTTTGGTGACAGAATGATATTGTTTAGCATCAAAACTAGACACATTGAGAGTTCAGGGTTTTTTACTTCAAAATAAAAGTTAAAGGGAGTAAAACACTTTGTTATAATACTTGGAACTTGGTTGTCGGAGCAATCACTCTTGGGATCGACTTGCTATAATACTTTTATTGCTCTACTTTTATTTTGAATTAATAAGTAGAGCAATCACTCTTGGGATCGACTTGCTATAATACTTCCAAGTTCCAAGTATTATAACAAGTCGATCCCAAGAGTGATGCAACACAAAACAATTTTGGTAGCAGTTTACAGCTTTTTTCAATAGTCAAAGGCATATAGTCCTAAATATGAGTGATCTTGATATTTAAAGTATTGAGTGTCAGATTAGAGTTCGGATCCTATGGGATGAAGACATTACTGATTTTTCTAGTAACCACATCGTCAAAAACAATCAGCAATATATTATTATATCCTATAGATAACAGTTACTTGCTTAAGTTATATGAAACTAAAATGAATAGCGTGCATCACAAGAAGCGTAATTTGCTTCATAAATAGCAATATACGGAGACATGATGCAGCAGACATGCTGAAACATTGCTTTTAGAAAATTAAGAGCACCACATAGTAAGATCAGAAGAAAAATGACAAGCAATACGAATAATAAGTCATATGCATTGATGGCAACTCAAAAGAATATGAAGATATTACAAAAACAGACACTGCTAAAAAAAGAAACCAACCATAAAACTAGTTTACCTTCATCATGACATTGCATACATGTGCTAACAAATTATCAACTTTCCACAAGAAGGTAAAAAGACAAATCAAGATCTAAGTTTCGTAGGCGTGTCTCATACAGTAAATTTAGACAATTGTAAGCTTTGGCTACCGCATTTCTGACATAGAAATGACACACTCTCAAAAGTGTGGGAACTTCCCAGCTTGCAGCAAAAAGATGTGGCAAAAATGATATGATATGATGAAATATTTTAGGAAATAAATACTAGAAACTACTCCTTAAATTATTAGTAACTAGGATATAGGTATTCTGAAAATCACCTCAATACCGAGTATGTCATCAACACCATACATAGAATATAAGCCGCATACTATCTCCCGAATGACTGTATTGATCCCGGGGCATAACCCACCACAAGTAACAATACAAGCACGTACTTCGTCAGACTTGAAATAAACCTAAAATCAACAGACATTAGATCAGCATGTCACAATAGATATTGAATTAAACGAACGGTAGGGTGGTTTTCAAATGCCCGTCTTTGGCTAGGAATTCATAATTATATAAAAAACTATACATCTATACCTGCTCTCGAGGCCCTGCACGCCGAAAATGAACTCCTCTAGGACTGTTCTTCTGAACAACAATCTGAAGACAAGAGAAAGCATATAAGAGAGAAGGTTGGTAATTCTGAAATAAAAGTTGAGAAAACACACACACAACAAACAGATGGAGAGAGAGAGAGAGAGAGAGAGAGAACAAACATTTTCTGCTACAGCATCCTCTGGACTGACAAAAGTTTTCCTGGAAAGAATATATATTGATATGAATAGATGACAGTGAAATCAAGATTTATGTTGGTATTACACATAAAAGAGGAAAGATAGCAAGAGAAATGTAGGCCTACTTGACTATGGCGTAAGCGTGGCTCCTCTTCAAGGGATTGGGGTAAGACTAAAGAAAAAAAAAAAAAAAAAAAAAATTAGACCCCAATTGATAGAGAGAAGATTGATCTAAAATGGATTAAAATGTCAGGAGACACTCAGTTCTTGAGGTCAGTGTATTCACATCATACTGAAACCTCTTAAAATATCATGCTCGCCTCTAACCTTATCAAGTAGCAATGTTATAGTCTTTTTTCTCTTCCATAATGTTTTAGCTCACAACTAATTTCTAAGTATTAGGGATTTCAATCTTACATTTAAAATGTTCTGCTTTACGGCAACCAGACTCCACAGTGGTTGCATTTAAATTATTAATCCATCTTTAACTATATAGTTGATATATGACCTCTAGTTATCGGTTCAATTTTAGGTTCCATCTTCTATATCTGCAGTTTATAAAATGATAGCCTTCCCATTATGGAGAGTCGTACTCATGTACTAAAAATTAATAACATACTACTAATTAGAAATCAAATATATGAACCTATGCTAACAACCTCATAACTATAAGGTCTTTAACACTCTCGCAGCAAGCAGAAGATTACAAATTAGAACAATTGCATTTAATATGAGGATCCCTTAACTGTTTTGTTAACAGATGACCAAATTATAGCCTTCAGCCAGGTAACAACTTATAAATGCATTTTATACAGATTTTGAGAACTCAAAATCTCAAAATGATGTCTCAGTCAATCCTTTTTCCATGTGAGATCACATGCATCAGCCAACTTGTAGTTGAGAAAACTGCAGTGCACTCACTTTCACAGCAAAGAACGGCATGAAAACACCCTGTTCATTCAATACAGATCACGTTCTAGTATGTTAAACATGAACTTTATATGTTCAGCAATTGAAAAATAAGTTGCTGAACATGGTTTCAAAATGCAGTTATCTTGTTGTCCATTTCAAGCTTCAATTACCACACTTTTGTACTTCAACTCTTCTTTTTTCGGGATTAAGCTAGTGACTGAGGGAGTATTACTAACCAACTCAACCAAATTAAAACCTGAGTTCGACAGAAATTTCGGCTTTTTACAACTTTATCCCTGTATTTACCAGCTAACATTGTCCCACATTAGTAAGTACATAACCAATAAAAGAGATCCTACTTGCATTAGTCATTATTGAATCAGATTGCAAAGTAGTGGTGGATGCCTGCAACAACCCAGCTAAAGCAAATTGGAGATGGAGGACAAGAGCTGAAGCTATCAACACTTGGATTAGTAAGAATCATCATTGTAAGATTCAGTTTTGTAGTAGAAATATCAATGTAGTAGCTCATGAAGTAGCAAAGTGGAGCAGAATTGCTAGATTCTCAGGTTGCTATAATCTGGATGAAATGCCAGATAGTATTTGTAAGGCTTTGTCGATTAACAAAGCTTCAATTTTGTTTGAGTAATATAAAACCTGTTTATCAAAAAAAAAAAAAAAAAAAAAAAAAAAAAAAAAAAAAAAGAGATCCTACTAGCACAATCCTCTACTCCATTTGGTTCATGAAAAAATTGGCGTTGATAGTTGTAGAATACAAATGCACAAATGACACATGCAGACAGAGTTACATAATCCATACATGTGATGAAGAAAGTAGAGGAACTGAACAACATTTACCGGCAAATCGGGGAGGAAGTTGGTCAAGTGAGGAACGTCTTCGAGGGTAAAATCTACAGTGGGTAGCTCCGAACTTGAACTTTCAGCTCTGACGGCGGCGTGGTGGCGAGGGCGCCAAAACACGGGATTTTTCAGATTGATTTTGTGCCTGGAATTCGAGTTGGGGAGTGTCGGAAGTGTTCTTAATAGATGCCTAGAACTGAGAAGACGAAGTGAGGATTTAGAAAGAGGAAACGAACGAGGATGATCCGCGTAGTGGGGCGAGGAGAGAGACAGATCCATGCGCGCGGAGAGCATAGTGAGATCAAATTGGTAGCGGTGGTTTCCGGAAAACTGGTAGCTGCGTTTGATCGAATGCAGGCAGCAGAAAAGGAACTTGCGAAATTGACCTGCACAACTCACGAAGACTCAATAGTCAATTGTTTATTGCAATTTTGCTTCCAACCGTCTGTTCTGAAGTTCCCAGTGTCACGTCATCCCGATGGACTACACCTCTGTCCTTTGATCTTCTGAATTTTCTGACAATATTTCCCTACAAAATATATATATAGATATATACTAGCATTTAATCCGTGCGATGCATGATGAAATTCTAAATTCAAAACAAAACAAAAAAAAATGATCATAATTCAAAACAAAATTGATGTCACAAAAATATGCATTTAAAATAGTACATAAAAGAATAACAAAATATTCAAATCATCACATTATGCTAAATGAGAGAATTAAAATTACTTGTTTGAGACCAACTCCAGTGTAGGTTATCTTGCATCACAAATGACATAATTTATTATTAAATAAACTAAATTAAAGAAGTTGGAACATAATTTTATATATTATCTATTTTGGACACTAATTTTTATTAACTTGGAACCTTAATCATTTCAGTTTTTCTGAAATCTGACTTTTCAATTTGCCTTGTCAATTTATTTACTTGTTTGGACAAAAAAAATTATTTACTTGTGGCATATTTTGTCGGTCTCAGAAGAGGATTAAGTTTGAATTTATTGACCGAGAATAGAGGTTTAAAAAAATTAATATTAATTATTTTCATTTTTAAAAAAGAATACTTTCATTATTACAAATTTTCATAAAAATGTAGTATTTGACTTCAACATTAATTTTAATTATTATAAGATCTTTTATAATTATTAATGTGAAGTTGTCAATTCTTTTAGACATCATCTGGACTATATTTTGGGCACTTTGTATGTAGTGAGGTATTTCCATATTAATGGTAGCAGGCTTATAGAGATCCTGCTAGATCGTGGTACCCATTTTGCTTTTGGAATGTTTTTTGATGCTTTTAACTAATTGATACAAAATCGGAATATGATAGTGTTCCACCAAAATGCGGTGTTAACCCAAAATCATACTAACATTGACGAGGTTATACACAAAACACTGAATTTATGCACACTAACATTAGCCAAAAAAAATAAATAATAATATTATAAATAACCAAAATCATACACCCTACAAAATATATCGACGAAAAATAATGTCAACGATGAAAGAACATATCGTTTTGTTGAGTTGTATACCACGAACATGTGTTCATGATATACATCCGCCCCTATACCTCCTAAGAAACACAATCGTTTAGCTAGTGTGTATATACTCAATTAGAGTCGGCAACCATATCTCGTTTTGTATCAAACATACACATATATATAATTATAAAAAAGAATTTTACAGTAATATATAGAGGCAAACTAATATAAAAAAACTTATACAGGGACGGCGTATTGCGGCTTCAATGATTACTTCATCGCGCAAGCATATGTCTTCATCAACAACCTTTACACCTGCATAAACATCAAGTTAATGTAGAGAATACAATTGGAGATTTTCAGATAAGTTATGATACTAAACAAATAATTTAAGAAAATCACCGAGTCTGCGAACTTGTCTTTGCTCCTGCAATTTGCTCTTGCAAGCCAAGCGATCTAGCTTACAACAATATCATTGCTCGTATACTTCGCCCATGAATGTGAGAGAAGGGCATAGAGTATTGGGAAGAAATTTAGTGGAACAGAACCATCTTAATTTGTCAAATTTATAGTACAAACATGATAAAAGAAGAAGGCATATTGACAGAGTAAAAGCAAGGACATGGAGAAAGAGAGAAATAGAAAATATAAGTTATGTATGGTGAATTTTGTATTGTGATTTTATGAGAGAGGTGGTGTTTCTTATCCTATGTCAAGTTTATATAGGAGAATTTGAATGATTTCAAATTTAGTAACTGCAACAATTGAAAATTAATGTGCTTTGTAAAAAAAAACATATTGAATTAGCAACATCAAACTTTTAAATTGAAAGATCTTTCCTAAAAAAGTCCGTAGGTTAGATATGTGAATTATCTTTGGAAGATGAACCATCAGTAAACGATGTAATAAGGAAATGGTTCTCAAATTGTAGGAATCAATGGGATTTGTCAATGACGTAGTTCGGTATATAATCGCAATATCTTATACATAATAGTAATCAAAAATAAATTATGGAATTAGTATCAAATGGGAAGCAATAATCAGTTACCATATTATACCTTTTATTGATTTTAAACCTATATCTTTTTTTATATTAAAGTTTAGAGGGGCGCTATGCTTCACCATTTTTTCTTCACTCTTCAAGGTCACCTTCTATGTGTCAAGATATGATTGTTGGGGACTTTATTTTAAGATATTTCTGTTATTACATCATCAATTAAAAACATCCACATAGGAGGTGAAATTAAGGGGTGAAGAAAAAATGGTGACATTTAGCATTTCCCTAAATTTTAATATGTGAATTTTGTATTGTGAGTTTATGAGAGAGATGGTGTTTTGTATCCTATGGCAAGTTTATATAGGAGAATTTCAATGATTTCAAATTTAGTAACTACAACTATTGAAAATTAAAGTGCTTTGTAAATATTCATATTGAATTAGCAATATCAAAACTTTTCGTTTAATGATTCTTCCCTTTCAAATTCACGTGCATTTTGAAATTTCACCGTATATTTTGGAGACGGAAATTTACAGAATTCAATCATATTTGGAAGTTTCCTTACAGACTAATATTTTTTGTCAACTAACATATTCTATTTTCCTTGCCAATAAACATTAAACGGGCTGAATTAAATTTACACATCGGCGTGAGTTTTTTTCATTTCAGTTCAAACTTTGCATATTTTAAATTTAAAGGCGCCAAATTTTTCATTTTCAATTTAAATTTTGAAGCAATATTTTTACATTAATTAATCAATTGTATTTTTCACATGGTATTTCTTCACGCAAAGCAGTTTTGAGCTAGTTCCAAACAGTTAGCCACCTCTATTGGCAGTTACAAAGCAGTTTCCATCCCCTGTAAGGCAGTTTCTGGCTACAATGGCCTGAACATGCTGCTCTTTACTCTGCTTTGTAGAGCATTTTCACACTTTGTTGCATCTTTTCAGCACTTTCATGTCAAATACCTTCTCATTCACAGTCTTTTGAAGAAATGGAAGAAGGCACATCACTGGAACCTGAAGACAAACAAAGGGAACCAGATTTATCTTGGTCTATGAATCAATTGCAATTAACAGAAGAAGAAGAAGAAGAAGAAGAAGAAGAAGAAGAAGAAGAAGAACAAGTTGTGGATCTACCTGATGATTCAATTGATGAAGGCATTAGGGACTGCAAAAACAGCATATTTGGTAAGATTTTCCATAATAGGCCTATTAATTTTTTGGGTCTTCATGCTTCTCTTTGCAGTTTATGGGAAGAACCAGAGGGATTTCAAGTGATTTCCCTAGGAAAAAATCTTTTCCAATTCATATTTTCTAAAACTGAAGATATGGATAAAATTCTTGACAGTCAACCATGGTTATTTAATGGGAGCCTTATTGTGATGAAAAAATGGATTCAAGGAGAAAACATGTTTACTGTGGATTATAATGATGCTATTTTTCTCCTACATCTAAAAAATATGCCTTCTGAATGCCTAACCATTAAAGTGGGTGAAGGTATTGCAAATGCTCTAGGAATTAAGTACTTTGTTGAAATTCCAGAAAGAGCAAGTTGGGATGGAATGTACATTAGAGTCAAGGTAGGCATGCTTATAATAAACCATTTCCTAGATGTATCAAAATCAAAAATCCAAAGACAGGAAAGTTGGTGTGGGTTGACATCGGACCTGAAATTACATTTTCATTGTGATTTATGTGGTTTAATTGGTCATGATACCAGAATGTGTACTGCTTTGAAGAGATATCATAAACTTGGAATTCAAACCACTATGTATAGAAATTGGTTGAGAAGTGCTCAAAACCCTACAAATCCTGCTTGTAGTCCTTTCCAGAAACCCAGTCTAAATGGAGATGATAGCAACAAGTCCAGATATAACAATTTCACTGATTTCACTGGACAATCTGCAGTTCAAAAAGAGAAAAGTGCAATTCAGAAAACTGCTCCTGCTGACAAGGTAAAGGAAGTGGTGAGTGTTCATACTGATTATTACCAAGCTTCTAACATTTGTAATGACATTCACAAGAAGAAGAGAAAGACCACATCAACTGCTACAAGAGGTGTTTCCCATAAATCAATTCCTCTTAGAATTATGGATAATGTTGTGAGCAATGTGTAGGATTGTCAGCATACACAAACTACTTCTATTGGCCAAGACAACAAAAGAAGTAGAAGCCAAGAAAGGTTGGCAGACTTGTCTTTTTTTTATGAGATATCGGCGGGGGTTGATGACAACCCTTGCTGAAAGCAATGAAAACACTTTGTTGGAATGTACGAGGTTTGGGGAACACTGGTGCATTCCTAGCCCTTAAATATAAAGTGAGGGTTGAAGTTCCTCAAGTGGTTTTCTTAATTGAAACAAAGTTAGAAAGAGGTAGAGCAGAGAAAATAAGATTACAGTTGCAGTACAAGCATGCTTTCCATGTACCTAGAGATGGCCTTTCAGGTGGTCTATCTTTGTTCTGGAAATAAGAGGTAGATTTGCATGTTCTGAAGTACCACAAGTTTCTTATTCATTGTAAGATCTGTGACAAACGAGATCCTTCTAAGTGGTACCTGTTAACAGGATTCTATGGTGATCCTGATACATCTCAGAGGGGCTTATCTTGGGATTTATTGAGAAAGATTAAGCCACCTGATCCTCTTACACCTTGGATTATTATGGGGGACTTCAATGAAATAACAGGTTATCATGAATACTGGGGGTCCTCTTTGAGAAATGAAACTTAGATGGCTATGTTCAGAAATTGTATCAGAGATTGTGGCATTCAACAACTCCCTACTAGTGGAAGTTTTTTCACCTGGTCTAACAACAGACTAGGTTCTCATCACACAAAGGAAAAACTGGACAGAGTAATGGCCAATGATGCTTTCATGCAGCTTTTCAGAAATTCTACTGTGGAGGTTCAAGAGAAGAGTACTAGTGATCATCACCCACTAGTTGTTAATATTCAGAATTGCAAACAAAGACAGGCCCAGCAGAAAAGATTCCAATTTTCTTATAGTTGGACCAAGGACAATTATTGTCAGCAGTTAATTGCTACAACATGGAATCATCACAATTACACTTTGTCTACTGAAGCTTTTCAAAGGAATATTCAACACTTAGCCACAGCTTTACACAGTTGGGACAGAAACAACAGAAGACATGTCAAGACTGAGATTGATAAACTTCAGAGGTCTCTAGCCCATCTTAGAGATCAGTATCCTGATGCTGATAACATATTGCATATAAAACATGTGCAGGATATCATCAATAACATTCTATCTAAAGAAGAGATGGATTGGAGACAAAAGTCAAAGGCTCTGTGGCTAAAGAAGGTGATAGAAACACAGCTTACATCCACAGAAAGGCTACCTCTAGAAGAAGGAGAAACCTTATCTCAGGGATCTACAATGAAGATAAAGTTTGGGTGACTGAAGAAGCAAACATTGCTAAGGTGTGTCTGCATTACTTTAAACAAATTTACTCTTCTGCAGATATTAGCAATCTTGACACTGTCACTAATGCTATTCCTGTCAAAGTTACTAATGATATGAGGAATCTTTTGAGTAAACCTTATGAGCAAACTGAAGTCACAGAAGCACTAAACCAGATGCATCCACTCAAGGCACCAGGGCCTGATGGGATGCCTGCTATATTTTATCAGCACTATTGGCCTATAGTAGGTAATGATGTCATCCAGCTTGTTCTTAACATACTGGAAGGCAAAGAGGACATGGCTGGTATCAATCAAACCTGTATTGATTTGATTCCTAAGATTCAGATACCTAAGGAGACTACTGATTTCAGACCTATCTCCTTATGTAATGTTATTTACAAGCTGGTTTCCAAGGTTATTGCTAACAGGCTCAGAAAGGTTTTACCTATGATTATTGATGAAGCACAAAGTGCTTTTGTTCCTTACAGACTTATCACTGATAATGTCATCATTGCTTTTGAGACTATTCACTCCATGAAGAAGTTTAGAAGGGGTAATGGGTTCTTTTCTCTGAAACTAGACATGTCTAAAGCTTATGACATAATTGAATGGACTTATCTGAAGACCTGTTTGTTCAAACTGGGGTTTCCTGATCCTTTCATTCAATTAATCATGAAATGTGTTACTTCAGTGACCTACTCCATTCTGGTTAATGGGAACAAGACTGAGTTTTTTCACCCTACAAGGGGTCTAAGAAAAGGTGATCCAATATCACCTTATCTCTTCCTTATTTGTTCTGAAGGTTTTACTGCTTTAATCAACAAAGCAGTTGAGGAAGGAAAACTTCAGGGTTATAGATCAGTGGGAAATGGTCCTATTATCACTAAGTTGTTCTTTGCTGATGATTCTTTACTGTTTGGTAAGGCAACTCCTGAAGAAGCAACTACTCTCCACAATATTATTGAAACTTTCTGCAGTGCTTCAGGTCAGAAAGTTAACTATGACAAATCAGCTTTAGTGTTTTCTCCCTCTGTACCATTGTAGATAGTGCTTTCCAGACAGGCAGATCTTAGCCACGTGGCGACCATCCAGCACACCTAGCTGTGCTCCACACACACTGGATCACCAGCCGCGCTGATCCACGTGGGGGCTGCGAGACAGGGCCCTTGCATACCACCACACGGGACTTGTAGGGACTTAGTGGTTTGGAGGCTAGAGAAAGTCCTGTCGCGCGCGAGCAAAAACCAAGCCCGCGGGCGACCCCTAGTAACTGCTTTGAGAGATTTATGGCACGAGCTCCATAAACCCGGTCAACCCGGTCAACCTCGTAACGGTTCCGGTATACACGGGTAACGTGCCGTAACGGTCCCTATATACGCGGACGAACGTGCCGTTGTGGTTAAGCTAATTAAGCCGCCATTAATGGGCGCATTAACCACACTACAACGGTCACATTCTCCGTTATATATAGGATTGTTAACCCTTCCATACGAGGGCGGAATCACCTGAGATACGCGGAAGCTCTGCCAAAATCCTGTCTCTCTCTCTCATACAGTGCTATTGTCTTACTCTCTCCCTACACACAACCTTAAACTTCTCGTGTTCTTTCTATCCCCTACTCTTGGTGTATATTGAATTCTCTCTGCAGGATTCTCTCGTACACATTTGGTGAACCCGACGTGAAACTTACCATTGCAAGCAACCATGTCTCATGAAGATGATGGCAGTAACAGATCGCCATCCACGGAGACCACATCGGGGGAGGAGACCCGTCACACTCCCACAGCCACCGGTGAGGCTCCGACGCTAGAAGCCTTGAATGCCGCCATCCAGAATCAGGCAAAGGCTCTTAAGGCTCAATCTGCACAGATGGAGCGGATAATGGCCATTCTGGGAACCCTTGCCCCGAACCCTACATCAGGCACTGCCGTCTCTCAGGGAGGAGGAGTTTCTACCACCCAAGGGACTGGAGTGGCACTTATGCCTCCTAATCCTAATCTGCAAACCCCACCGGCAACGGTGCAATTGCCCTCGGTCCAGGGGCAGACGGCTCAAATACCGCCTTCTGTCGCACACACCCCTCAACCACCAAATGTGGCACCCAACCTATCCTCACAGTATCCTTTGTCTTCTCCACCGGCACTGTTGGGTAACGTGAGTTAACAGTACGCTCCTAGCCCGACCGCGGCATATATGTCGCCTCCACCTGCAACAACCCTTCCTCCTGCTGTTGGGGGAGGTGCACCGGAGTGCATGACGTCGCTGCAGCGGCGCATGGAATCTTTCTTGTCTAACCAACTGTTCGCTGATACCATCATCCTGAAGGTTGACAATGATCCCCCTATCCCACATGAGATCTACCTCATGCCTAACCCTGCCGGGTACAAGGCTCTTAAATGGGACAAGTTTGAAGATGTCAACGGAAACTCCCACGAGCATGGCATGCGCTTCATCGATGTGATGGGGCCATATGGGGCTGATCCCAAGTTGCTGATGCGCGAGTTCCCGGAATCTCTGGGGAACGTGGCCTACAAGTGGTACAGGACGTTGGAGGCCGGGTCCGTCAAGACCTGGGACGACATGGTCCAGAAGTTCTATACTAAATTCTTCCAGGTGGAAGAAAAGGTGACAATGATTCATCTCTCTCGCATGTACCAGAAGCGCGAGGAGGATGGAGTGACATTCATTAAAAAGTTTAGAGCCAAGTCCTTGGAATGCAGAGACGAAGTGCTTGAGGGCAGGCTCGTGTAAATATGTCTGCAAGGTATGCGAGATGAGTAAAAAGGTATGCTTATCAACCTACAAACTCCTACATTTTCAAAGCTAATCGAATGCACAAATAACATAGAGCCTATAGTGGAGAGACAGAAGAAGAAGCACGCCCCTGAATGATCCCCGAGTGGAACTACCTTTAAAATTGGAAGGTTCAGCTACAAGAGGGGGCGCGAAGCTGATGCTAATACAGTCTCGCCACAAAAGCAGCCCAGGGTTACAAACTTGGATGCTCCACCTCTACCCTGTTCGGTGGAGGAAGCGAAGGACTCGTGCAAGCAATGGCGTAAAGATTGTATCTTGCCGCCGCTCGAATGGGAAGGTTGTCAGAGCATTCCGCTCCACAGAAAAAGTCATAACCTTCTCTGCAAGCGACTAAAAGACAGACGCGAGCCACCAGAAGCCTTTGTACGTGACGGCAGTAATCAATGGTGTTGAGTTCAAACGAGCATTTTTCGACGGAGGAGCGGCAGTTAACGTGGTCTCGCTCAACACTCTGAAGCTGGCTGGAATCCCGTAGCAGAAGATTGTCAGACGTCCATCCCCGCTGATGGGGTTTGGAAGTGACTCCAGGATGACGATAGGATGGATCCGTCTGGGTGTCCAGATTGGCAAAATCTAGTGTTCAGCCAAATTCTATGTCATCGATGCGAACATTACTTATCATATGATCATCGGCCGGGCATGGATTCATCGCTTCGATGCAGTCCCCTCGACAGCTCACCAGGTGATGAAAGCTATCTGGAACGACAGAGTAGTGGAGATACACGCTTCGGTAAACCCTTTCAATCTGGATGAGGCGCACCTCTCCGAGGCAGTATGGTTCACTGAAATGGCAGATGAGGCAGTATGGTAAAGATGGTATCTTGCCGCCGCTCGAAAGGATACCCTCCAAGGAGATGATGAGGGACCCAAAGTGGTGCGAATGCCACGGAAAGATTATGCACCCCACGGCTGACTGCAAGAAGCTCAGAAACATGGTGAGACGAAAGATGAAAGATGGGGAGTTGATTGTCAGCGACCAGAGGCAGGATGTGCGAAACAATCCACTGCCTGCCCATGCGGAGCAAGAGCCGAAGGGCAAAGAGGTTGCCATGATCGCGATTATGGACCTCGAAGAGATTGCGAAAGATGGTCTACCCATCGTTGCTGAAGTCTACAACGACGAGGACTACAGCATGGACACGGAGGACGAACGTGCCGATCGGATGAAAGGGTCGCACGGGTTGAGCAAGTTCTTTGATGAAATGAACTTTTCGGAGAAATGCCGGAAAGAGATGACGAAAGCGATCATGAGGATAGCGGAAGACTACGAGGAGGATATCGTGGTTTCCAATGGGAAGGTTGTTAGAGCATTCCGCTCCACAGAGAAAGTCATAACCTTCTCTGCAAGCGACAAAAAGACAGACGCGAGCCACCAGAAGCCTTTGTATGTGACGACAGTAATCAATGGTGTTGAGTTCAAACGAGCATTTGTCGACGGAGGAGCGGCAGTTAACGTGGTCTCGCTCAACACTCTGAAGCTGGCTGGAATCCCGAAGCTGAAGATTGTCAGACGTCCATCCCCGCTGATGGGGTTTGGAAGTGACTCCAGGATGACGATAGGATGGATCCGTCTGGGTGTCCAGATTGGCAAAATCAAGTGTTCAGCCAAATTCTATGTCATCGATGCGAACATTACGTATCATATGATCATCGGCCGGGCATGGATTCATCGCTTCGATGCAGTCCCCTCGACAGCTCACCAGGTGATGAAAGCTATCTGGAACGACAGAGTAGTGGAGATACCAGCTTCGGTAAACCCTTTCAATCTGGATGAGGGGCACCTCTCCGAGGCAGTATGGTTCACTGAAATGGCAGATGAGGCAGTATGGTAAAGATGGTATCTTGCCGCCGCTCGAAAGGATACCCTAGAAGGAGATGATGAGGGACCCAAAGTGGTGCTAATGCCACGGAAAGATTATGCACCCCACGGCTGACTGCAAGAAGCTCAGAAACATGGTGAGCCGAAAGATGAAAGATGGTGAGTTGATTGTCAGCGACCAGAGGCAGGATGTGCGAAACAATCCACTGCCTGCCCATGCAGAGCAAGAGCCGAAGGGCAAAGAGGTTGCCATGATCGCGATTATGGACCTCGAAGAGATTGCGAAAGATGGTCTACCCATCGTTGCTGAAGTCTACAACGACGAGGACTACAGCATGGACACGGAGGACGAACGTGCCGATCGGATGAAAGGGTCGCACGGGTTCAGCAGGGTCTTTGATGAAATGAACTTTTCGGAGAAATGCCGTAAAGAGATGACGAAAGCGATCCTGAGGATAGCGGAAGACTACGAGGAGGATATCGTGGTTTCCAATGGGAAGGTTGTCAGAGCATTCCGCTCCACAGAAAAAGTCATAACCTTCTCTGCAAGCGACAAAAAGACAGACGCGAGCCACCAGAAGCCTTTGTACGTGACGGCAGTAATCAATGGTGTTGAGTTCAAACGAGCATTTGTCGACGGAGGAGCGGCAGTTAACGTGGTCTCGCTCAACACTCTGAAGCTGGCGGGAATCCCGGAGCAGAAGATTGTCAGACGTCCATCCCCGCTGATGGGGTTTGGAAGTGACTCCAGGATGACGATAGGATGGATCCGCCTGGGTGTCCAGATTGGCAAAATCTAGTGTTCAGCCAAATTCTATGTCATCGATGCGAACATTACGTATCATATGATCATCGGCGGGGCCTGGATTCATCGCTTCGATGCAGTCCCCTCGACAGCTCACCAGGTGATGAAAGCTATCTGGAACGACAGAGTAGTGGAGATACCAGCTTCGGTAAACCCTTTCAATCTGGATGAGGCGCACCTCTCCGAGGCAGTATGGTTCACTGAAATGGCAGATGAGCAGACGCCTGAGCCGTTTAACTCCACTCCTTTGCCTCGATGGGAGGACATCAAGGATCAGTCACCCGGAGGAGTGATGGTGACAAGGGAGGAGGCCAAGGAAAAGTCGTCCGCGCGAGAAGAGGCACCGCGGATTGCCTATCAAAGAAAGAATGTTTACACCCTGAAAAGGATAGCAAAAAATGACCCCTAAGGCAAAGAGATAGAAAGCTTCTACGCTAACGGTAAGAAATGTTACCGCATATGAAGGTGCGCGGGGATACCCCCACGCGAGCATGGGGATATCCCTGAGCAAATCTATCAAATCGAGCAGGTCGTGGAATTGGACAAGCCAACACCAGGCGTTTTAGAGGAGAAGCTAAAAGAAGCGCCCGAATGCATGGAGGACAAGCCCAAACCGCAAAAGCAGGAGCTGAAGGAAGTATTCCTAAGCCCAAATGAAGAAAAGAAGAGACCAATTTTTCTGCATGCAGACCTCACGAGCGAGGAGGAGGAAAGATTGCTGCAGCTTCTGACTGAGTACAAAGATGTGTTCGCATGGGAATACGATGAGATGCCCGGCCTGGACGCGAGCATCACTATGCACAGGTTAGATGTAATCCCCGGGTCTAAGCCGGTAAAGCAGAGCACAAGGAGCTTCAGGCCGGAGATCAACGTGAAAATCAACAAGAAATTGTCAAGCTGCTGACTGCCAAATTCATTGAGCCAAATCACCATCCTACATGGTTGGCTAACATCGTTCCTGTGGTAAAGAAGAATGGGCAGCTTCGCATCTGTGTGGACTTCCGAGACCTTAACCGCTTCTGCCCCAAAGTTGATTTTCCGCTGCCCAACATCGATCTACTCATCGATTCAACCGCGGGTCATCGCATGTTCAGCTTCATGGACGGCTTCTGTGGGTACAACCAGATCAAAATGGACCCTGAAGACGCACGGAAAACCGTGTTCATCACGCCGGTGGGAGTCTTCAATTACACGGTTATGCCTTTTGAACTCAAGAATGCAGGTGCGACTTATCAGCGAGCCATGATGGCTCTGTTTCATGAAATGATGCACAAAGAAGTGGAGTTTTATGTCGATGACTTGGTCGTCAAGTCCAAGAAAGAAGCGGACCACTTGGGGGATTTGCGGAAAGTATTCGAGAGATGCAGAAGTTTCCAACTAAAGATGAACCCCATGAAATGCGCATTTGGAGTGACCTCAGGGAAATTCTTGGGATGTGTAATACATCGCCAAGGCATCGAGCCTGATCCCGCAAAAGTATCAGCCATCACCAGCATGATGGCGCCGCCCAATCAGAGTGTTCTGAAAACATTCTTGGGAAACTTATCTTACCTGCGAAGGTTCATCCCTACGATCGCAGAAATAACCTTCTGCTTCAGTGATCTACTCAAGAAGAATGTTGTATACAACTGGACCGCAGAACATGAAGCCGCGTTCGGAAGGCTAAAGGACTTGTTGACGTCAAAAAGGGTAATGATCGCACCCCAGCTCGGATCACCGCTCTTGTTGTACCTAACATCGACAAAGAGGTCTATAAGGGCACTTTTGGCTCAGGAATATGAAGGGCAAGAAAGGCCGATCTACTACATTTCTCGCATCGTGCAACCGGCAGAATCAAGGTACACAGATATTGAGCGTCATTGCCTTGCCTTATTCTTTGTAATAGAAAAGTTGAAGCACTATTTTGCCTCGCACAAAGTGGTAGTGGTTACAAAGAGTGACCCCATACGGTACCTCTTGACTCACACTTCTCCTGGAGGAAGACTGGCAAAATGGTATATGACCATTTCTCAATACGACATCACATGCGTTCGACCGCGGGCAATCAAGTCGCAAGCCGTGGTGGATTTGCTAGCACAGTTCCCTGATAACAGTCACGAGCCCATGATCGAGGAAGAACTAGAGGGACCCGAGATATACGCAGTTGAATTTCCCTATTGGACGCTTCATTTTGACGGGTCGTCAAGAAGGAGAGGTGGAGGAATTGGAATAGTTCTGACCAAACCTGACGGAGAGGTCATACAGATGTCCACAAAACTCGACTTCGCAGTCACCAACAACGAAGCGAAGTATGAAGCCCTCATCGCAGGTCTTCGTGCAGCCAGGGCACTAGAAGTAAGCAATTTGACGGTTATGGGGGACTCCAAGCTAATCGTCAAACAAGCTTCAGGCGAGTATGGATTAAAGGAAGTAAATCTATTTCCCTACTGGACTTTGGTACAGAAGCTGGTGCAACAATTCTGCGATGTCAGGTACGAGCACAAACCTAGAGCAGATAATCGGCATGCCGATGCTTTGGCCACTCTGGGATCTAAGGTCAGTGCAGACAAGTGCCCCGCGAGAATCTCGATCGAAGTGCGAATGTCATCGGCGTTGAAAGAGGACGCATGCGACGACGAATGCATGGATGATGCAGACTGGAGGAGGCCAATATTACAAGCTATCGCAGAGGGTACGCGTAAGGAAAACTGGGCATCCACCAAGGGGTATTGTATACATGACAACACTCTTTACTATAAAGGCCCAGGTGGAATACTCATGCGATGCGTCTCGAAGCAAGAGGGACAAGCGCTGTTAGAAAATATTCACCAGTATATTTGCGGGGAAAGTGAAGTATCAATCTATCGAAAGGCCCAAAGGTATGGGATTCACTGGCCGGACATGTCAGCGGCTGCGGCGTTGATTCAAGGAAATTGCGAGAGTTGTGCACTGATCAAGGACTCTTTAATAATTGGTATGATCAATGACGATATGGATTGGAGAAAGCCGCTCTTCGATTTTCTCACAGAGGGAGTCGAGCCCGAATCGAGAAAAGAAGCTGAGAAACTGAAAAGGAAAGCAGCCCGATACGTGGTGCAAGAAAATATACTCTGGAGAAGGGGTCACGAGGGTAACCTACTTCGATGCCTAGACAGTAAGGAAGCACAAGAAGTGATGGACCTCTCTCACCAAGTGGAACATCAGGGAGGTGCGAAATTATGCAGACAGCTTCTCACCAAGTGGCCCACCATGGAAGCAGATAGCTGCGCTAAAGTAAGAAGATGCCAGGAGTGTCAATTCAAAGGCAACCTCGTACATGCCCCTGTCGTGGATCTACATGCGTTGGGGACAGCATGGCCATTCCACACTTGGGCTCTGGATTTTTTCGGTCATATTCGGCCAGCCTCGCATGGGAACCAGTTTATCCTCGCCGCGACCGAGCTGTTCACCAAGTGGGTAGAGGCAATACCGCTGAAGACGGTAAATGCGCTTGCTGTAGTCCATTTCATCCAAGAGAACATCATATACAGGTTCGGAATTCCCAAAACAATTCTCTCGGATAATGGTACCCCCTTCGTCAATCGCCAAGTAGCCGCAAAGCTAGCGGAGTACAACATCAGGCAGATATGTTCTACTCCTTACTATCCAAAAGGGAATGGTCAAGCAGAAGCGACCAACAAAACACTACTAAGAATCATGAGCAAGATGGTCGCAGACGATCACAAGAAATGGGCTGATTCTTTGAACTTAGCATTGTGGGCATATCGAAATTCGCCGAGGACCCCTACAGGGGTCTCCCCATTTCTTTTATGCTATGGAGCTGAAGCTGTGGTACCGGCGGAGCTGAAAATCAACTCTGCAAGGTTGGCCTTCCATGCACTATACGAGAATCAGCGCGATCATGACTTGATCCTATTGGAAGAAAAGCGAGAGCAAGCCAAGCGGACTAATAAACGGTACAAAGAGAGGATCGCTCGCGCGTACAATAAAACAGTCCAACGTCGAGATTTCGCAGTTGGGGACCTGTTCTTGCGCGCATCGGATCACTGCATGTGGGAGGCAGCTCACCCAAAGTTCGCAGCCAACTGGGGAGGACCTTTTGAAGTCAAAGAGGTCTTTGATAGTGGCTACTGCAATATACAAAGACTACATGGGACGGCCACAACCCCAAGCTCGGTCAACATGCGCTGGATTAAGAAGTATTATCCTTAACTTCTTTCATTACATGCATTAGATTACAATGCCTACTTTATGCTTAGTATTGTCATAGACTCATGCGTCTTCTCTCCCATATGAGGGATTTGTAATTTCGCCTATCCCATATGAGGGTGTTTATAATAAAAGACTTCTCCCATATGGGAAGAATTTTATGACTATGATTGTCTATTGTCGCTTCGTTTCCCTGTCTGTTTCTTAACAACGAAAGCCTATCTGTTGAGATAGCAGCACTATACAAATGCGATCTTAAGTGATCCTAAGCCTATCTGCTGAGATAGCAGCACTAAGCAAATATGATCTTAATTGATACCAGGCCTATCTGCCGAGATAGCAGCAATATTTACATATGATCTTAAGTGATCTAAATGCCTATCTGTCGCGATAGCAGCACTATGCAAAAGCGATCTTAAGCGATCTAAAAGCCTATCTGCCGCGATAGCAGCACCATGCAAATGCGACCTTAAGTGATCCTAAGCCTATCTGCCTAGGTAGCAGCACTAATCAAACATGATCTTAATTGATCCCAAGCTTACCTGTCGAGATGACAGCAATATTTAAATCTGAACTTAAGTGATCTTAAAGCCTATCTGCAAGGATAGCAGCGATATTCAAATGCGATCTCAAACGATCTAAAAGCCTATCTACTAAGATAGCACCTTTAATATATGATCTTTATGATCCGCGAATCTATCTATTAGATAGACAGCTATAGCGACAACGCATCGTGCAGAAGCACAATTTGTCAAGCATACATTCAAGTACAAAGGGGCAAAGTTTGCCAACGCGCATGCGGTATTACAATTTGTTGTAACAAAGACAACAGATGATACAAAACGCTTTATTATGAGTCAAATGACTTACAATTTATCTGTCTAGATAGCAGCTTACACGCGAAAGCTCAGACTGAGCTAATTACATAGCCAAAATGACTTACAATTCATCTAGATAGCAGCCTACAGGAGAAAGTTATACAAAAAGGAAATCCTTACTGTGAAATGATCGGCCTACTGGTACAAAAGCTATGCGACATAATAGTCTGCGAACAAAGATCTATAGCAAGAAAGGTCTTACTGTAAAATGAATGGCCTACAAACGCTACAAAAGCTATGTGACGCCATCTTCAAGCTCCCAGAATCTGACAAGGCCTCTTTCTGGTCTTCACCCCAAGAGATATGCCAGATGAACCACCTGTTCAGGCGTATGCGGCGGTGAAGAACAGGCAGGCAGCAACTCCTGGGGCAAGAGACTCCTTGTCCACGGAGACGAGCACAATGGCTCGCCACCCCGAGTTCAAGAACGTGGAGACAAGTAGTTCTCCTCTGGGAAAGCTAGAGGAGAAACCCCCCGTTCGTTACGAGTTGGTAAGAAGGTCAGCACGGCACTGCACCTCGCCGGGAGGTAGCCGGAGATACGTCCTGCAAACATAATAGACGAAGAAAATTCTTCGAACAAGCATGAGGTATTATGTGCATCTTCTTTACGATGGTTATGAAGATCAATAAGCTTCGTAATGAAGATCTTGAAAGCTATTTCTATGGCACAAAGCACAAACTCAGGTTTCACAACTTGAGATTGCCATGAATCAACAACGGACAAGCATTGAAGCCAGCAGTCGTAAGGACTCATGGCAAGCCACATTTTGGGATGAAGAACCCAAGCAGCAGAAGGAGGGTTTATATAGACCCTACGGAGACCCTTCAGTTCCCCAGCTGATTCAGCAAAGCTTGGAAAAGGGGGAAGAATCAATCACTTACGCCTTGAAAGAGGTAACGTTCAATTACCCTACTAAAGGCTATGAGGATTCGGTGGTGTGCCCTAATTAATGACGGAAGGTCATGATACGGATGGACTTCCCAAGGAAAGCATGCTTATCTGATAAGCAGTTAGCGCGAAAATCAAGGCGGACATGTCACCAGCTGACGTCATAATTGATACGCATAAAATATTCGAGCAAATCCCGGGAAGGGCAAAACGGGCATTCAAGCCTTGAATAAAAAAAAGGGGGAGAAACCCTAGCAACATCACAATAATGTCTTAACATTTTGTTCAAAACAAATACTTGCTATTTTTGTTCAAAATAAATCTTTGATCAGGGGGTCATCAGGAGAAAACAAGAGTGATGTATTCGTCACTTGGTCCACTTCTCGCTTCAGCTGCTCGTACTTGGTGCTCATCTGACAGCTTCTTCAGCCTTCTGCCTTTGCTTCTCTACCTTTTGCCCCTCAGCTGCGAGGTTATGGAAGCCACGCTTCAAATTCACGGCCGCGCGAATCTGGGTTACTCTGTTGACAAGATACCCGAAGCCCAGCTTGCCTTGAACTTTGGCTTGAAGGCCTTGGCACATGCTGAAAAGTGTAGGGTTTTGATTCATGGATGCGCAACAGAAACACAAACAATCATAAACCATGCAAAACCCTCCAAGTATCACAAGTCAAGAGACATAACGATGGTAAAGGAAGAAATCAATAACACACCTTAGGGTTCTCCTTTGATGACTTCAAACGCGAATTGTGTCACGTCTCTACGGTTGATCCACGCCTAGAGGTGAAATCTTGATCTTCCAATCCTTGGTTCTAGCCCGGAAAGAGGAAGAGGAAGAAGAATCACGCAACAATGGAGCACCAAGGTGGGGCGCCACCTCCATGTGAGGCCGACGGGTAGGGGGCGGTCCCATTGGGGGGTTCGGCCCTCTTTTGGGACTTGCTCTCTCTCCTTTCTTTGTTCTCTCCTTACTTCTATCATATAGATGTGTGTTTTGTAGAGAGAAAAATAAGCTAGGAGTGTTCTTTATATAGTCCAACAACTCCTTGTCCTACTACATAAAGAACCCCTCTCCTAATCCTGCTCAAGTTCGGATTAGTCCCTTTTTGCAAAAATAGTCCTTCTCAAGTCAATACATGGATTATTTCTATTTGCAAATTAATCCTAATCATGTCTCTACATGAATTATGCCACCTTGGCATATCATAATCATGTCTATACATGGATTAGTCCAACTTGCATATTAGTCCTACTAAGTTAGCAAGTTTTTGCGATTTGATCCTTTTAATTAATTAATCATATTAATTAATTAATTCCCATGTCTAGTTCACCCCTATATGGCGTGTGACCCCATAGGTTCTATTTAGTTGGTAGTAACAATTTACTAATATGGAGCGGCCTCTAGCAAGACATCCATTCTAGCCAACAAATAGAATAGTCATCATGACAAACCTTGTGCAAGTATTTGTCTCATCCCTTTGTCCCAATATCCGGATTGAACACGAGACATACACGTCACACTCGTATATCCAATCCATAGTTTCTCGATCCTGGGAATAGCCTTATTCGTGCAAATAACATCAATATCCCATATGGATTTATTTGAGTCTGGCCAGACATTTTATAAGCACTATCCCTCGAGTGGCCTAGGATATTTGCTCCCGTTATGTGGGAGGGAAAAATTCTATCTACGTCCACTACGACCTCTAAGCTTGCTTCTTATTGTATCCAGTACACGCCTTTATAACTACCCAGTTACGGTGTAGCGTTTGACGCTACCAAGATCACAATAATCCACAACTAGAATATCTAGTGACTTCAAGTCTAAGTATGACAATACCGTTGCACCGCGAGAAGCGCTTGTGACTTAACATAACATGTATGTAGCCTTCTCGGAGATGGGTCAATCCAGTATGCCATTACTCCTAATGCACACCCATGTGTTGGATCATGATATCTCCATATCAATCCAACCCCATACTAGTCTATAGATGATTGTCCTATTAATCATTATAATCGACTAGGGATATTTAAGAATATAACACTTATATTCTAAGGAATTCATTCATGTTAACATATCTCTATATCGATCACATAATGAATCGTAAATCCATAAATGTCACAATTAATTGATTGCCTCTAGGGCACAATTCCAACAGTCTCCCACTTGCACTAAAGTCAATCTCCTGCATCATATGCCTATTGATCTAGCGCGGCCCTCCACGCTTCCGCTGCGTAGGGGCGAGACATCTGTTGGTACCTTGCAAATATTCACATCTCCTTTATTTACAATTTGATTGAGATTGAATATTCTGAGTAAATGCATCTCATGCATTAATTTACTCAGTCCTCTATGTTAGAATTAGTGACTGAATCTTGCCTGGAACCTTTCCAGCTCATAGTCGCTCCCACTAGGGCAAAACATAAAACTCGACTATAATCTGAAATTTTCTTTGTCAGATTTGAAGTTCGCATCACTGTAACCCCTTACAGTAAACTCTTCGTATCCTCCATTTATCAAAAATGCATCCTCAGTGCTTCTCAAGTACTAAAGGATAATCTTGATAATTTATCCAGTGACTCTCACCCGGATTTGACTGGTATCTTTGTGTCATACAATATGACACATCTGGCCTAGTACATAACATTGCGTATCTCATGAATCTTATTCATACGGTCCCTTCCCAATCTAATTGGAAAGACAACTAGTCTTCAAAAGACCAATTTCATGTGACATAGGTAGAATCCATATTCTATACATGTTGAACCATTTCAACACCTTTGTCAATTTATGTACTATGACCTAAGCTATACAACCATTTTGATCTACCTCAATGGATCTTCACAAGTTGCTCCGCTTAAGTCTACCATTAGAAAGTCAACTCCCTAGTCAATCTGCGTAAGACTGCCAAGTAGGGGCAACATTCCCAATGACTAGTATGTCTCCACACACAAGACCAGAAATATAAATATGCTCCCATTAACCTTCTTGTAAACACAAGTCTCATCTTCAATTTTGATGGAACCAAAATCCTTTGATTGCATCATCAATTCGAAGAGTCCAACTCCTAGAAGTTTGATTCAATCTATAAACAGGTTGCTACAAGCAAGATACTAATGGATTTAAGCATCACAACTGGGAAAAGATTTCGTCATAGTCTATACTATGAACTCGCAGGAAATCCTTATCCAACCAATTTTCCCTTAAAGGTAATCATATTACCATCCATGTTGGTTTCCTCATAACTCACTTGCACCTTTTAGGTGGTTCCACCAAAGTCCATACTTGTTGGTATACATGGATTCCATTTTGCATCTCATGGCTCCATGCCATTTATGAGAGTATGGCCCACATGTGGCCATCTCATAGGTTGTAGGCTCATCTCGATGAGCAATATATCACTGGTTATGAGAAATCCTTATTTCTCTAGTCCCTCGATATATCCTACCTGACCTACGAGGTTCTTGTGTTTTCTGAGTAGGTTGCTCCACAACATGCGATTCTGCTCATGTTCCATCAAAAGGATCAATGTTTTGTTGTGGTTCTTGAACTTCTTCAAGTTCTACTGTCCTCCCACTGTTTCTTTTAGAGACAATCTCTACCTTAGAAACATTGTGGTTCGAGCAACAAACAGTTTGTTCTCAATTGGGTTGTAGAAATAATATCCTTTTCAGGATATCCCACATGACATTTATCCGACTTGGGTCCAAGTTTGTTTGTAAACTCTTTTACATAAACTTCCTAACACCAAATCTTTATGAATGACATAATAGGACACTTCCTAGTCCATATCTCATATGGTGTTATTCATAATCTGTTTTTGATGGAACAAGGTTAAGGGCGAAATTTGCTATAATTAGAACATAGCCCCCAAAAGTAAACTGGAAGTTCTGTTTGACTCATCATGGACCGAATCGTGTCCTACAAGGTTCGAAATCTCCTCTTAGACACTCCAAACCCATCTGGCGTGCTAGGTGGAGCGAGTGTGGGATCATATCCAACACTCCCATAGATTGTTGTCAAACTCTTGGCTCAAGTACTCTCTTTTACGTTCCAATCGTAGAGCCCTAATACTTTTGCCAAGCTGGTTCTCTACTTCATTCCTGAATTCTTTGAACAATTCAAAGGATTCTGATTTGTTTCTTCATAAGATACACAAATCCATATTTCTTTGATCCCATCAGTAAATATGATGAAGTACTGAAAACCATCTTTAACATTTGTGCTTAGCGGCCTTCAAACATCAATATGTATGATTCCAAAAAGATCATATCTTTGCCTAAAAAAGTCTTACATGTATCATACGATTCAATAATCAAATGACTTTTGAAATCCATCATCATGGAGTTCTAGACATGTATCTCTTATTTATGAGGCCTAAACTATAATGCTAAAGATAAATGAAGTTCATATCATAATATGCAAACCTCTTGGTATTAATGTTATAGATGAAATTATCATGATCAAGGATATACAATCCTCTTAGACAAAATTGCATTACAATAATGCGTATCAGAATAAATGGAACAACATTTGTCCTTTATTATGATAGAGAGCTTTCTTGTCCAAACAAGAAACTATGATAATGATCCTACTCATAGCAGGGACATAATCACTTTGTCTAATTCATGAACAATTTCATAAAGGTAGAAATAATTCCCTACGGATTATTCAACAATCCTTTGCTTCATAGCCCCACGTGTAGGATTATTTATTCCTTATCCAATTGTCTTCGTCTCTTGAGATCCTCCACACCTCCATAAATGTGAGATCCTCATCTAGTACCATATACTTATGATGATAAGATAGACACATTGATTTCTATAACAAAATAACCATATTGGAATTCATAATTCCTTTATTACTTACTTCCAGGTAATTTGGGTAGCCTCTCTTCCTCTACACCACCTATGGGACTCCAAGGTAACTTGGTTTTAGCAACAGGCTTGCTTTATACCCATGGGGTCGGCGCAAACCATTTTCCCTTACCCATGCTGTTAACCATTAACAGCTTTGCCCATGCCCATTATGAGTGTTTTTTTAGTGATTTTTCAATCATATTGAGTAAATCAACTTTAAAACAAAACTATAATTGCATCCAATGCAATTCTTGGTCCACTTGGGTGAATAACCGTTTATTCTTTATCTATCTCATAGATAATGCCCATTCACTAATGTTTCAATCATATTAGCTTATTTGCATAACGAAAGTGGAGCAACACTTCAAACCTTTCATGTTTAGCTCGCTCTTTTGAAAGAGCTTCTTTCAATGTATGATCATATCATACTTCTCCATGTTTCTCTTCTTGCTTCCAAAGCTCAGAGTTCATGGCAGCTAACATGAGGCAAGTCATAACCAAAGAACCATTCTTTAGGGTTACTTTCATAGGTTTTAGTGTGATTTGGTAGTTTGGTGGAAGAGAGCTTTATGTTCTACGAAGTACAACAAATTCTCTTTTATTTGAGAACAATTCTCAATTTTATACCAGTCTAGGAAATAAATAAAGTCGTGTTTTTGTTTGTTTAATGCCATGGGTATTCAACATAATAGGATTATGCAAAGTTTGTGACGTTTAACTATATTTAACAAGGATTTAAATTGTTAAACATAGCTCCCACTATTTTACTACGGATTAATAACCCTCAAGATATTAATGCGGAAAATATCCTTATATTTTCTAGTGGGCCAAGATCCATGTTTCATCTCATTATGAGCTTGCTTTGGCAAGTCACCCATAATTTGACTACTTTAGGTAGGAACAATTTCAATTGCATCCCTTATGCAACTCTTGGTTCAATTGGGCAAATAACTCCTTATTTATCCATCCATATGGATAATCCCAATTGATTGCCTCTAGGTTTCTTAATCATATTAATAGCCTAGTTGTTTTCGACCTCTTATTTAAACAGTTTCACATTACTAGCTTGTGCCATCGCATTCCATCATTATGAACCAAGTCGCCATGCTTTGGCACGCACGAACTTGATAAATCATGATGATAATGAGTTTTTAAATAACGATAAGGCAAGAACACAATATTTGAATTTTTTGAGGAACTTTTAAACTCAATTTTAATTGTTTTGTTGATCAATATCAACTAATGTATCTATTTGAGTTTGGGCACAACTCCAAATAATAGATCCGGGTTGTCTAATTATCTTATTATCCTAATTGCATGCATCATGCATACACCAACCACAAAATAATAAGACAATAAAGTAAACAACCACAAAACATAAATAAAACGTGATGTGGATATGGCCTTTTCTAGACTAAGATAATTCCAAGCCAATGGAATTATCTATGAACCCTAAAAGCAAACATATCTCCATGCGTCTTGATCTTTTGGTCCATCCTTCATAGTCATGTGGAATGCTCCATGCTCCATCTTTTGTGGCTCCTTTTGGCTTCGGGCTTCTTTTCTTGAATTTTGGCTAACAATCTACTTTATCTAGCACTAGCTAACTTCTATACTAAATAAAATAAATCTCACAAGTTGAGAAAAAAATGGCTCGCAGGCCATAAAACCCTAATTAATTATTACAATTAATTGATCAGCTCGCAGGCCGTAAACCAAACAACAAAATTAAACATCCACAACAAACCACATCCTAAGGCCATATCTAATCACCATGCGAATTGCACATAAACAGTTAAAATCTAATTTTAACGCGCTCGGTCAATTTTACTTGATTTTAGGATATTCTAGGGTTAAAACGGTCCATGGGGCCCAACAATCAAATTGCCCGGGCCCAAAAAGTGAACCGCAAGGCCCTAGGGCCGGCCGGCCCTAGCCCACGCGGCTAGGCCGCGGGCTAGGGCTGCTCCGGACCCTGGGGCGGCCTTGCTTGGGCGGCAAGCAAGAGGGGCGGTCCCTTTAGGGGGGCCGAACCTCTTAGGGAGTTGTTTCCAAAACAACTCCCTTGCTTGGTGCCCAAGTTTGGTTGTTTCCTTGTTTGGGAAGAACTCCTTCTTGCCTAAGGATGCCCAAACCCTAGATCTAAGATCCTAAAATTTCTCAAACTCACTAATTCATGCATCTAATGCAAAAAATATGTCTTGTTATGATTGATTATTGACAAATTGCATCACATGCTTGATTTGTCTTGTTTTACGCGATGAACAACAATTTTAAGGTGTAAAACTACGAAAACGTAACACATAAACCAAGTTTATGCTCTACGACATGTGGCTCTGATACCACTGTAGGGTTTTTATTCATGGATGCGCAACGGAAACACAAACAATCATAAACCATGCAAAACCCTTCAAGGATCACAAGTCAAGAGACATAACGATGGTAAAGGAAGAAATCAATAACACACCTTAGGGTTCTCCTTTGATGACTTCAAACGCGAATTGTGTCACGTCTCTACGGTTGATCCACGCCTAGAGGTGAAATCTAGTTCTTCCAATCCTTGGTGCTAGCCCGGAAAGAGGAAGAGGAAGAAGAATCACGCAACAATGGAGCACCAAGGTGGGGCGCCACCTCCATGTGAGGCCGACGGGTAGGGGGCGGTCCCATTGGGGGGGTTCGGCCCTCTTTTGGGACTTGCTCTCTCTCCTTGCTTTGTTCTCTCCTTACTTCTATCATATAGATGTGAGTTGTGTAGAGAGAAAAATAAGCTAGGAGTGTTCTTTATATAGTCCAACAACTTCTTGTCCTACTACATAAAGAACCCCTCTCCTAATCCTACTCAAGTTCGGGTTAGTCCCTTTTTGCAAAAATAGTCCTTCTCATGTCAATACATGGATTAGTTCTATTTGCAAATTAATCCTAATCATGTCTCTACATGAATTAGGCCACCTTGGCATATCCTAATCATGTTTATACATGGATTAGTCCAACTTGCATATTAGTCCTACTAAGTTAGCAAGTTGTTGTGATTTGATCCTTTTAATTAATTAATCATATTAATTAATTCCCATGTCTAGTTCACCCCTATATGGCGTGTGACCCCATAGGTTCTATCTAGTTGGTAGTAACAATTTACTAATATGGAGCGGCCTCTAGCAAGACATCCATTTTAGCCAACAAATAGAATAGTCATCGTGACAAACCTTGTGCAAGTATTTGTCTCATCTCTTTGTCCCAATATCCGGATTGAACACGAGACATACAAGTCACACTCGTATATCCAATCCATAGTTTCTCGATCCTGAGAATAGCCTTATTCGTGCAAATAACATCAATATCCCATATTGATTTATTTGAGTCTGGCCAGACATTTTATAAGCACTATCCCTCGAGTGGCCTAGGATATTTGCTCCCGTTATGTGGGAGGGACAAATTCTATCTACGTCCACTACGATCTCTAAGCTTGCTTCTTATTGTATCCAGTACACGCCTTTATAACTACCCAGTTACGGTGTAGCGTTTGACGCTACCAAGATCACAATAATCCACAACTAGAATATCTAGTGACTTCAAGTCTAAGGATGACAATACCGTTGCACCGCGAGAAGCGCTTGTGACTTAACATAACATGTATGTAGCCTTCTCGGAGATGGGTCAATCCAGTATGCCATTAATCCTAATGCATACCCATGTGTTGGATCATGATACCTCCATATCAATCCAACCCCATACTAGTCTATAGATGATTGTCCTATTAATCATTATAATCGAATAGGGATATTTAAGAATATAACACTTATATTCTAAGGACATCATTCATGTTAACATATCTCTATATCGATAACATAATGAATCGTAAATCCATAAATGTCACAATTAATTGATTGCCTCTAGGGCACAATTCCAACAAAAAGCAGTTGCGCACTCTGGGGAGAAATGGTCACAGGGGTGGCCGCAGATAGCTGCTCCAAAATCTATATGGCTTCAGTCAAGAACAGTATTCTGTTAAAGGGTTCTATCTCTAGAGACCTCGCAAATGACCGAGGATAGGAGAGACGCATCCGAACTAGCCAATCCACATCAGCTTGCTTCAACCCTGATAGTGATGATTCAAGTTTAGAGCATGAAACTTGTAAATGAACAAGTGAAAATGCGAAAAATGGTAGCATACCAGTTCCTTCAAGGATCTCGCGCAAAGAAGGAATGCGCATTGCTGGAGCAGCTGAAGTCTGTCCTCGCTCCATTACGCGTCTATCAGCTGCGAGCTCTAGCTCCTCATAGTTGTCAGGAAGGGTATAGGCCGTCACAGGCACAATTACAGCTCCCACCTGCGAGCCCCAAAAACTCCATGCTTGGGGAACCTCTGGAGGCTCTATATCTTCTGGAGGAATGGCAACAGCAGTAGCTGCTGCTTGATCAGGAACTCCTTCGGATGCGAGGGAATCGCGAGACTCGGGAGCACTCATCTGAACATTCACATTCGCATGTGATGCTACATCTTCCACGACCTGCTCATGGACCTCAGCCTCAGCAACATTTGTCTCCATTCCCTCGGCTGCAGCATTAGTATCTTCCTCCATCGGCACGGTGTCAGCTTCGACATCATCAGAAACTTCGATGACATCCTCCAGGGGCTCTCCTACATACTCAGCGGCTGCGACATGTTTCTCGACATGAGAGCTTTGCTCTGGGGCATAATATGCAGAGGGATGACTCCTTTGTTCCAGCATGGCCTCATCAGCCTCACCTGCGATACCAGACAGGAAAATGTGAGGTAACTTGTATCATACAGCATTTTATTATTTTGATAAACCAAGAGCGAGCACCTCCACGCGTAGGTGGGATTGTGGCATCTTCATCATATGCTAAAGACGCGACACCATATCCTATTAATGTATCTTCGTTAAGCACATCATTAAGGTGAGCGTGACCTGGGTGCGAAGAAACCAGTTATGATGATGTTTGGGTTACTAAGCCTAGTTTACAAACACTGTGTGAATGATTACCTGAAGGTTCACCGCACTTGCTTACTAGCCAGCGGCGGATGTCAGCTTTTGACAAGCCATGCTTTAATGTACCCCTAATCACCTCTTGATAAGTCACAGCGAGGTTAAAAATCTCACCTTGTTTACCACCTGCAATTTCCTCAAAATCGGCTTGAGCCTGCTCCAGAGCGGCCGCATCTTCCTCTTGAGCCGCATCTTCTTCATCAACTTGAGCCGCATCTTCCTCATCATTTTGCCGCGCCAAGTCGTCAACATGTTGCTCTTCCAAGCTCCTTTGTTTTATGCGTTCAATCTCATCTTCTTCTCGCTTCCTTCTTCTTTCAGCAGCCTCCGCAGCTGTTCTTCTAGACTCAGCAAGGATGTCCTCATCTATGGCTTCACTGTAAACACTAGAGTGGGAACCCCTCTTCTACCTCTTGGCCAGAAGGCCGCTGATAGTTTCTGCATCATCATCTGAAAAAGAACAAACTGTTCAATAAAAACTGCGAGAGCTAAGATAATGAGAAGATAAGTTTGTTCGAGATACCTTTTGAATCTTCCTCTTGTATCTCACCTCCTTCTTATTCTCTGTCATCTTCGAATCTCTCTTCTTCTTCATCATCGTCTCTTTCTCTCACTTCCCTCCTCTCATCCTCCTCTTCCTCTTGACCAAAAGGAACAAAAGTCTCGACTGCGAGCTCTTTCTGCACCCTGCTCGGCATGCGACCCTTACCTTTATCTTTAGAGGCATGGGACTTCGTAGGAGGGGAGGCTGTAGCACTCCTAGGGTAAGAAATTGTGATTCCCCTCTGCCTTGGTATCTTTTCCCTTGGAGCAATGTCTGTGGGAGGAGATGGAGCGTCCGAGGAGGAGACAAAGCTGGAGTGTTGTCTATCAGCGAATTAGAAAATGCTTCCATTACCTCGCGAATCCGGGCCTCGATTGCGGGAGCCATTCTCATTGCTAGCAGAATTGGCTCACCTGCCTTCTCGCAACAACAATAGTGTTGATCAGCGACTTGGAGCGCTCACCAGATGCAAACCTCCTCACATAGCACTACAACAGAAAATGAAGCATGAGTTTCGACACATCAGAGTAAAAGAAATTCAACATGCGCAAAGGAAATTGTTTACCTTGGCAAAATCTTCGCTGTATTTGATGACATGCGAAGCACCTTCCCTAACTGCAGCCATCTTTTCTTCAAGGATGGTGGCGGGGCACAAGTGATTCTCATGGTCCAGCAATGAGTAGCAGCCGTACTGGGAGTCATCCAAGCTGCAGTTAGGACGGAAGGGGAAGGAATTTCTCTTGATCACAGGTGCCCTGCTGGGAGGAGGAGTCGACTGCGTCTCGAATCTGGCTTGCTGGGTAGTCCAGTAAGCAATCCAATTCTTGGAGTAGCCACCTGCGCGACCACCTGCAGGTTGATCAAAGGGAAGGTTACTCCTTAGGATCGTTTGGCACTCCCCAGACAGTAGCCGCTTGTAGCAGCCTCGTACAATGGATCTGGGCCAAACTGATGGCGCCACCGCTCAAACCTAAACTGGGGAGAAACGCGAGTGGGATCGACATCGACTGTGATCCTCTCGTACTTGGGAGTAAGCTCGCGAACATACTCAGCAAGAGCAGGAGGGGAACCCCTTAGACACCAGCAAAAGAATTCGCGATAACGCTCATGGAAACGCTTATGACCCTCGAATAGAAGTTCTTCCGAGAAAGCAACAGGTCTGGAAGGATACAACTTTGGAAACCATCGCACATTTTCAATGTGCGTGGCATAAGACCTAGCCATAAACTTGCTGCGATCATCGCATATCAAGCTCCAGGTACACTTAGGAAAGTGGGTCCCAAACCATCTAGCAGCCCACTGGATAGTTCCTCCTCCGCACCTGGGACACACCACTTGCTGGGTTTAGAAGGAACAGGAGCATAAGAGGGCCATCGCTCAAAAACCCACATAGTCAAGAATGCGATGTTGACATAGGTCAACACATCGAGGCGACCGCGAGAATCCTTGGTTGCCACAACCAATTGGTCCAATCTATGGTACAGGGTGCCCAAGACTAGCGGCCCAAGTGCGACTCTTTGACCAAGGGTCAGTTTCACAACAAAAGGGAGGACATGGTAGAAAACCCCATCGTGAGGGTGACCATCAATTAAATACCTCGATAACCAGGCGCAGAGAAAAGCACACAAGTTCAGATGGTAACCTTTCCCGTTCACATAATTCTTCGCCTTTGGGTTCTGGCTCAGGAGTTTCTTGGTGATACTACTATTCGCATAGTCGCGAAAGAAGTACTGCACCCACTTGCCCCAAGTGTTCTTCGCAGATGTATCAACCAGTTGCCAATCGGGAAGAAGCTTCGCAGGTGTCCACCGGGTGGAAATTTTCTTTACCTCTGACAAGCATTCTTCCATCTGCTTGTACAGAGCAAGTTCTGGATCGGTCCTCAAAGGGCTCAGAGGATCCACCTCACCAACAGGAGAAAGATCATACAACATGTGTACATCTTCAAGAGTGGGAGCAGCCTCGAACTCAGCAAAGTGGAATGTGTGAGTCGCAAGCGAATAGCGCGAGAGAAGGTTTAGAAGCATGGACTGGTCCAACTTCACGGCAGCGCCCTTCATAGCACGGACTGCGAAATATATGCCAGCATTGTTCAATGCGATGGCATGGTGGGTCAATATGTGGTCAATCCACTCATCCATAAAGTCCAATTTCTGAACAAACGCTTGAGTAGAAATCGCAGTATGGGGGAAAACCCCATTTTCAACCCCTAATCGAACCACATCCTTGGAATCGATCAATTCAAGCATGGCTGCGTTAACAGGTGGGGTCAACGTTTGCAACTCTTCAGGAGGAACAAGAGTTGGCAGGTTCTTCACCTTAACCCTAGCATGGTAAAAGTCTTTTCCGCCCAAATAGGGGGCTTTCCGCCATAAGGTATGGGGAATATCAGGTATTTCTTCGACCTCTTTAACGGGTTTTGTTCCTTTTGTCTTTGCCATTCCTGCGGAAGAGCAAGAAAAAAAAAGGGAGAAACACACATACTTTAATTTGAATCAGTTCCAATTTCAGTTCAGTTTGAAGCAACGATGTTTTGTCAAAAAGAAGATGAACAGTTCAATGCCAATTTTGGGTTTGAAAGTTCAGAATCGTTTATATTGCTTGGAATTTCAGAAACCCCACATTCAAAACCCTTGCAATCTGGGGATTAAATCAGTTCTGGGTGTGAAGAACAAGGTTTCTTTTGCAGTTTCCGAAGAATAACATGTTTCAGCTAGTCACGGGTTTGCAGATCCAATACAGATCAAAGCACATATCAGTACATTAAATGGAATTGAGCAAAGTCAACCTTGTTTTTGTAAAGCTTGCTTGGATGAAGCCAGTTGAAGAAGACGATTGACAAGAAAGAATTGATGATTAATCACTTGGATCTGCTCTTGAAGGCTTCCGGGTATCATTCAATTTAAGAGAAAGAAGTGATGCTTTGCAAACAATGGAGGGTACAGAGTATTTATCCAAAAACAATGAAGGGTTGCGTCCTTTCAGTAGTCGAATCGCAACCGTCACCGTCGAATCACGCAATCACAGGACAAGCTGACGTCATGCCTAAAACCCTAAAAGACCAGACGGCACGACTCTAGAGATTTTGTTGGAATAGATGCCCTAGAGGCAATCTAGTTTAGTATGAATTTGTATATGGCTAGAAAATTCATTTATTATTTATTGGATATTTAATATAATGAAGTCCTTAGATTTACAATTGTGTTGTTTATCTTAAATATCCCTAGTCAAGTATAATGATTAATGGGACAATCATCTATAGACTAGTATGGGGTTGGATTGATATGGAGATATCACGATCCAACACATAGGTGTGCATTACGGAATGTTGCACTGGATTGACCCATCTCCGAGAAGGCTACATACACGTTATGTTGAGTCACAAGCGCTTCTCGCGGTGCAATGGTATTGTCATCCTTAGACTTGAAGTCACTAGATATTCTAGTTGTGGATTATTGTGATCTTGGTAGCGTTAAACGCTACACCGTAACTGGTTACTTATAAAGGCGTGTACTGGATACAATAAGAAGCAAGCTTAGAGATCGTAGTGACGTAGAGAGGATTTGTCCCTCCCACATAACGGGAGCAAATATCCTAGGCCACTCAAGGGATAGTGCTTATAGAATGTCTGGCCAGACTCAAATAAATTAATATAGGATATTGATGTTATTTGCACGAATAAGGCTATTCCCATGGATCGAGAAACTATGGATTGGATATACGAGTGTGACTTGTATGTCTCGTGTCCAATCCGGATATAGAGACAAAGGGATGAGACAATTACTTGTACAAAGGTTGTCAAGATGACTATTCTATTAGTTGGCTAGAATGGATGTTTTGCTAGAGACCGCTCCATATTAGCAAATAGTTGCTACCAACTAGATAGAACCTATGGGGTCACACGCTATATAGAGTTGAACTAGATTTGGGAATTAATTAATTGGATTAATTAATTAGAAGGATCACTTTGCAAACCCTTGCAAACTTAGTAGGGACTAATTTGCAAGGAAGAGACTAAATTGAATTCTAGTTGGACTAGAATAAGTCCTTTAGGTAGTTAACAAGGAGTTGTTGGACTATATAAAGGACCTTCCTTCCTTCCTTCCCACATAACTTATGCTCATTAAGTGAACATAACAAGAGTGGGAGAGAACAAAAGGAGAGAGAGCAAGCAACAAGGAGGCCGAACCGCCCCCTTGCCGCCGCCCCGTCCCCGTCGGCCAAAGGAGGCCGAGACCCTCCTTTGGGTCTCGTTTTGCGTGATTTCTTCTTCCTCTTCCTATTTCGGGCTAGCACCAAGGAGTTTGGGAGATCTAGGATCAACTCTAGGCGTGGATCAACTATAGAGAACGTGACATTATTCGCGTTTGAAGTCATCAAGGAGAACCCAAAGGTGTGTTTATGAGTTCTAACCCTTACCATCGTTATGTCTCTTGACTTGTGATCCTTGGAGGGTTTTGCATGGTTTTTGTTTGATTATGCTTCCGTTGCGCATCCATGAATCAAAACCCTACAGTGGTATCAGAGCCACAGGTCGTAGAGCATAAACGTGGTTTATGTGTTACGTTTTAGTTGTTTTACACCTTAATTTGATTGTTTATCGCGTAAAACAAGACAAATCAAGCATGGGATGCAATTTGTCAATAATTAATCATAACAAGATCCAATTTTTGCATTGAATGCATGAATTGGTGAGTTTGAGAAATTTTAGGATCTTAGATCTAGGGTTTGGGCATCCTTGGGAAAGAAGGAGTTCTCCCAAAACAAGGAAACAACCAAACTTGGGCACCAAGCAAGGGAGTTGTTTTGGAAACAACTCCCTCAAGGAGGTTCGGCCCCCCTAGGGACCGCCCCCCTTGCTTGCCGCCCAAGCTTGGCCGCCCTAAGGGGCCGGGCGGCCCTAACCCGCGGGACTAGCTTGCGGGTTTTGAGCCGGGCCGGCCCTAGGGCCTTGTGGTTCATTTTTTTTGGGCCCGGGCAATTTGTTTGTTGGGCCCATGGACCGTTTTAACCCTAGAAATCCTAAAATCAATTAAAACTGACCAAGCGCGTTAAAATTGGATTTTAACTGTTTATGTGCAAATCGCATGGTGATTGGATATGGCCTTAGGATGTGGTTTGATGTGGATGTTTAAATTTTGTGGTTTGGTTTTACGGCCTGCGAGCTGATCAATTAATTGTAATAATTAATTAGGGTTTTATGGCCAGTGTGCCATTTTTTCCTCAACTTGTGAGATTTATCTTATTTAGTATAGATATTAGCTTGTGCTAGATAAAGTAGATTGTTAGCCAAGATTGGAGAAAAGAAGCCCAAAGCCAAAGAAGCCACAATAGATGGAGCATGGAGCATGGAGCATTCCACGAGACTATGAAGGATGGACTAAAAGATCAAGACGCATGGAGATGTGTTTGCTTAGGGTTCATAGATAATTCCATTGGCTTGGAATTATCTTAGTCTAGAAAAGGCCATATCCACATCACGTTTAATTTATGTTTTGTGGTTGTTTATTTATTGTCTTATTATTTGTGTGGTTGGTGTATGGATGATGCATGCAATTAGGATAATAAGATAATTAGACAACCCGGATCTATTATTTGGAGTTGTGCCCAAACTCAAATAGATAGATTAGTTGATATTGATCAACAAAAACAATTAAAATTGAATTTAAAATCCCTCAAAATTCAAATATTGTGTTCTTGCCTTCTCGTTATTTAAACACTCATTATCATCATTATTTATCAAGTTCGTGCGTGCCAAAGCATGGCGACTTGGTACATAATGATGGAATGCGATGGCACGTAACAATGTGCAATTGTTTAAATAAGAGGTCGAAAACAACTAGGCTATTAATATGATTAAGAAACCTAGAGGCAATCAATTAGGATTATCCATATGGATGGATAAATAAGGAGTTATTTGCCCAATTGAACCAAGAGTTGCATAAGGGATGCAATTGAAATTGTTCCTACCTAAAGTAGTCAAATTATGGGTGACTTGCCAAAGCAAGCTCATAATGAGATGAAACATGGATCTTGGCCCACTAGAAAATATAAGGATATTTTCCGCATTAATATCTTGAGGGTTATTAGTCCGTCGAAAAATAGTGGGAGCTATATTTAATAAACTAGCCATTATTAAATATAGTCAAAAATTCACAAATACTAAAACTTGCGTATTTTCCTTTTTGTAGAATTCCAAATGGCAAACAACTCATCGAGTTCACAACATTCCCTACGATCTGTCCTTGAGAAGGACAAGCTCTCTGGAACCAACTTTCTTCATTGGTACAGAAACTTGAGAATTGTTCTCAAGCAAGAGAAGAAACTGTACGCAATAGAGGAGCATGTTCCAGAAGGTCCAGAGAACCAAACACCTGCTGCCTTAAAGGCGTATCAAAAGCGTGTTGATGACGCTAATGATGCGGCCTGCCTAATGCTTTGCACCATGACTTCTGAGCTTCAGAAGCAACACGAAAACGTGAATGATGTCGATATGATCGAACATCTAAAGCAGCTCTTCCAAGAGCAGGCGAGGGTAGAGAGCTATGAGGTCTCAAAGGCACTGTTCAAATGTCATATGGCAGAAGGGAACCCGGTGGGACCCCATGTACTCCGAATGATCGGGTACTTGGAGAATCTCGCCCGACTAGGGTTCCCGGTCGGCCAAGAGTTGGCAACCGATCTCGTGTTGCAATCGTTGCCCGAGAGTTATGGACAGTTCATTATGAACTATAACATGAACGAGATCGTTAAACCACTGCCAGATTTGCTCAACATGTTGAGGACGGCTGAACAGAGCATCAACAAGGGTAAGGGCAAGGCCATTATGATGGTGCCGAAAGGAAAGGGCAAAAGGTTTGCCTCTTCCTCCAAGGGCAAAGGCAAGTCAGTTGCCAAGTCCAAGGAACCTGCCCTTAAGCCTGTTGGTGGCATTGCCAAGGTCGTGACTAAAGGTGAGTGTCACTACTGCAGTCAGCCTGGACACTGGAGGAGGAACTGCCCAAAATATCTGGAGGACAAAAGGCTTGGAATAGTGATTCCACCACCACCAGGTATTTTTGTTGTAGATGTCAATTTAACTGTCTCTACATCATGGGTATTAGATACTGGATGTGGATCTCATATTTGTCGAAATATGCAGGATCTAAAGAGAAGTAGAAGATTGGCTAAAGGAGAGGTAGATCTGCGCGTTGGGAATGGAGCAAAGGTTGCTGCGTTGGCCATAGGCGTGTGCGAGCTATCTCTGCCTTCAGGATTAGTTTTAGAATTAAATAATTGCTATTTTGTGCCTGCTATGAGCAGAAACATTATTTCTATTTCTTGTTTGGACAAGGATGGTTTTATTATTTCAATAAAGAACAATTGTTGTTCCTTTTATTTGAATAATATTCACTATTTAAGTGCACAATTATTTAATGGACTTTATGTCCTTGATCTAAGCAATCCTGTCTACAACATTAATACCAAGCGGATTAAAATAAATGATTTAAATCCTGCTTATTTATGGCACTGTCGTTTAGGCCACATAAATGAGAAACGTGTATCTAGACTCCATAAGGATGGATTACTAGACTCATTTGATTTTGAATCATATGAGACATGTGAGGCTTGTTTATTGGGAAAAATGACAAAGTCCCCTTTCAATAAGAAAGGTGAGAGGACTAGTGAGCAATTGGCGCTCATACATACCGATGTGTGTGGGCCATTTGCCACGCCTGCCAGGGGTGGTTATGTCTACTTCATTAATTTTACTGATGATTACAGTAGATATGGATTTGTGTACCTTATGAGGGCAAAATCCGAATCCTTTGAAGTGATTAAAGAATTCAAGAATGAAGTAGAAAAGCAACTTGGCAAGAGTATAAAAGCTCTACGATCGGATCGTGGAGGAGAATACTTAAGCCAAGAGTTTGACGACTATCTTAGAGAGTGTGGGATCGTGTCCCAACTCACTCCACCCGGAACGCCACAATGGAATGGCGTGTCCGAGAGGAGGAATCGAATCCTATTGGATATGGTTCGATCTATGATGTGTCAAACCGATCTTCCACTATCATTTTGGGGCTACGCTCTATTAAGTGCAGCTTTCACCATTAACCGTGTTCCATCTAAATCAGTCATGAAGACACCATATGAGATGTGGAGTGGGAAGCGTCCCACACTGTCGTTCATGAGGATTTGGGGCTGCGATGTCTATGTAAAACGTTTACAATCAGACAAGCTAGGGCCTAAATCGGATAAGTGTAAATTTGTGGGGTACCCTAAGGAAACTAAGGGTTACTACTTCTACAATCCAACCGAGAACAAAGTGTTTGTTGCTCGGACCGGCGTGTTTCTAGAAAGAGAGTTTGTCTCTAAAGAAGCAAGTGGGAGGAATGTAGAACTTGAAGAGGTTCAAGAACCACAAATCACTGAACCGATTATGGAACATGAACAGGAACCACAAGCAGTTGTGGAGCAACCTGTTCCGGTAACACAAGAGCTTCGTAGATCTAGTAGAGTGCGCCAGGAACCCGAGAGGTATGGACTTCTCGTAACCGATTCCGGTGACACGATGCTCATAGATGATGAGCCTACTACCTATGAGGAGGCCATGAGTGGCCCAGACTCTCAAAAGTGGCTGGAAGCCATGAGATCCGAGATGGAATCCATGTATACCAACAAAGTATGGACTTTGGTGGAACCACCTAATGGGGCGCGGCCCATAGGGTGCAAGTGGGTCTTCAAGAAGAAGATCGACATGGATGGTAATGTGATTACCTATAAGGGCCGATTGGTGGCTAAAGGATTCAGACAGATTCATGGTATTGACTATGATGAAACCTTTTCACCAGTCGCTATGACCAAATCCATCCGAATCCTACTTGCGATTGCAGCATACCATGACTATGAGATTTGACAGATGGATGTCAAAACAGCATTCCTTTATGGGAATCTCCTCGAGGACGTGTATATGATACAGCCAGAGGGTTTTGAAGATCCAAAGCAAGCCAACAAAGTCTGTAAGCTGCAACGATCCATTTATGGATTGAAGCAAGCTTATAGGAGTTGGAATCGACGTTTTGATGAAGTGGTCAAAGAGTTTGGCTTCATCAGAAACGAAGATGAGTCTTGTGTCTACAAGAAGGTTAGTGGGAGCTCTGTAGCTTTTCTGGTCTTGTATGTGGATGACATACTACTCATTGGAAACGACATTCCCATGCTACAGTCTGTGAAAGATTGGCTAGGAAAGTGTTTCTCAATGAAGGACTTAGTGGAAGCAGCCTATATACTCGGTATAAAGATCTATAGAGATAGATCTAAGAGGTTGCTAGGCCTAAGTCAAAGTACATATATTGACAAGGTGTTGAAACGGTTCAACATGCAAGATTCCAAGAAGGGATTCTTGCCCATGTCACATGGAATCACTCTTTCAAAGAGTGGTTGTCCTTCCAATGAGATTGAGAAGGAACGCATGAGTAGGATACCCTATGCCTCGGCCATAGGATCTATCATGTACGCCATGATATGTACTAGACCAGATGTGTCATATGCCTTGAGTATGACAAGCAGATACCAATCCAATCCGGGTGAGAGTCACTGGATTGCAGTCAAGAACATCCTAAAGTACTTGAGAAGAACTAAGGATGCTTTCTTGATATTTGGCGGTGAGGACGAGTTGCGTGTAAGGGGTTACACTGATGCAAGCTTCCAAACTGACAGAGATGACTTTAGATCACAATCGGGATATGTGTTTTAACTGAATGGAGCAGCGGTGAGCTGGAAGAGTTCCAAGCAAGAGACGGTAGCTGATTCTACAACAGAGGCTGAGTACATTGCTGCAAATGGCGCAGCAAAGGAGGCTGTTTGGATCAGAAAGTTTGTTTCTGAACTTGGTGTGGTCCCTAGCATTCCGGATCCAGTGGAGTTGTTCTGTGACAACACTGGGGCGATGGCGCAATCAAAGGAACCAAGATCGCACCAGAAGTCCAAGCACGTGCTCAGGAAGTTTCATCTGATTCGAGATATTATCGATAGAGGAGACGTTCGGATATGCAAGATTCCTACAGATGATAATCTGTCAGACCCGCTTACAAAACCTCTCACGCAGTGGAAGCATGAAGGGCACACTAGGAGTATGGGCATACGAGATGCGCCATATTGGCTCTAGTGCAAGTGGGAGACTGTTGGAATAGATGCCCTAGAGGCAATCTAGTTTAGTATGAATTTGTATATGGCTAGAAAATTCATTTATTATTTATTGGATATTTAATATAATGAAGTCCTTAGATTTACAATTGTGTTGTTTATCTTAAATATCCCTAGTCAAGTATAATGATTAATGGGACAATCATCTATAGACTAGTATGGGGTTGGATTGATATGGAGATATCACGATCCAACACATAGGTGTGCATTAGGGAATGTTGCACTGGATTGACCCATCTCCGAGAAGGCTACATACACGTTATGTTGAGTCACAAGCGCTTCTCGCGGTGCAATGGTATTGTCATCCTTAGACTTGAAGTCACTAGATATTCTAGTTGTGGATTATTGTGATCTTGGTAGCGTTAAACGCTACACCGTAACTGGAAAGTTATAAAGACGTGTACTGGATACAATAAGAAGCAAGCTTAGAGATCGTAGTGGACGTAGAGAGGATTTGTCCCTCCCACATAACGGGAGAAAATATCCTAGGCCACTCGAGGGATAGTGCTTATAGAATGTCTGGCCAGACTCAAATAAATCAATATAGGATATTGATGTTATTTGCACGAATAAGGCTATTCCCATGGATGAGAAACTATGGATTGGATATACGAGTGTGACTTGTATGTCTCGTGTCCAATCGGGATATAGAGACAAAGGGATGAGACAATTACTTGTACAAAGGTTGTCAAGATGACTATTCTATTAGTTGGCTAGAATGGATGTTTTGCTAGAGACCGCTCCATATTAGCAAATAGTTGCTACCAACTAGATAGAACCTATGGGGTCACACGCTATATAGAGTTGAACTAGATTTGGGAATTAATTAATTGGATTAATTAATTAGAAGGATCACTTTGCAAACCCTTGCAAACTTAGTAGGGACTAATTTACAAGGAAGGGACTAAATTGAATTCTAGTTGGACTAGAATAAGTCCTTTAGGTAGTTAACAAGGAGTTGTTGGACTATATAAAGGACCTTCCTTCCTTCCTTCCCACATAACTTATGCTCATTAAGTGAACATAACAAGAGTGGGAGAGAACAAAAGGAGAGAGAGCAAGCAACAAGGAGGCCGAACCGCCCCCTTGCCGCCGCCCCGTCCCCGTCGGCCAAAGGAGGCCGAGACCCTCCTTTGGGTCTCGTTTTGCGTGATTTCTTCTTCCTCTTCCTATTCCGGGCTAGCACCAAGGAGTTTGGGAGATCTAGGATCAACTCTAGGCGTGGATCAACTATAGAGAACGTGACATTATTCGCGTTTGAAGTCATAAAGGAGAACCCAAAGGTGTGTTTATGATTTCTAACCCTTACCATCGTTATGTCTCTTGACTTGTGATCCTTGGAGGGTTTTGCATGGTTTTTGTTTGATTATGCTTCCGTTGCGCATCCATGAATCAAAACCCTACAGATTTTAGGTCATAATGACACGCACGGGGGATGAATTTGCGTGTATTTGAATTGGTGCTTGGCGGCGACGCGTACATTGGTTCCTGCGCATTGAAGCCTGTCCGGCTATGCGTCTTCACGCGCAGAAAGGGGGCTAATGTAGATAGTGCTTTCCAGACAGGCAGATCTTAGACACGTGGCGACCATCCAGCACACCTAGCTGTGCTCCACACACATTGGATCACCTGCCGCGCTGATCCACGTGGAGGCTGCGAGACAGGGCCCTCGCATACCACCACACGGGACTTTTAGGGACTTAGTTGTTTGGAGGCTAGAGTAAGTCCTGTCGCGCGCGAGCGACAAACAAGCCCGCGCGTGACCCCTAGTAACTGCTTTGAGAGATTTATGGCAGGAGCTCCATAAACCCGGTCAACCCGGTCAACCTCGTAACGGTTCCGGTATACACGGGTAACGTGCCGTAACGGTCCCTATATACGCGGACGAACGTGTCGTTGTGGTTAAGCTAATTAAGCCGCCATTAATGGGCGCATTAACCACACTAAAACGGTCACATTCTCCGTTATATATAGGATTGTTAACCCTTCCATACGAGGGCGGAATCACCTGAGATACGCGGAAGCTCTGCCAAAATCCTGTCTCTCTCTTTTACAGTGCTATTGTCTTACTCTCTCCCTACACACAACCTTACACTTCCCGTGTTCTTTCTATCCCCTACTCTTGGTGTATATTGAATTCTCTCTGCAGGATTCTCTCGTACACAACCACCTATGGCTAAAGCTATTTTGCAGGAAATATTTCAAGTTCCTTCTTCTCTGTGCCATGAGAAATATTTGGGACTGCCTACTTCTATTGGTAAGGAAAGAAAGAGAATTTTTAGTAATCTAAATGGTAGAATGTGGAAGAAAGTTTCTACTTGGAAAGAGAAAATTCTTTCTCCTGCTGGTAAGGAGATTCTTCTGAAATCAGTTGTTCAATCTTTACCTACCTACTACATGTCTTGATTTTTGTTACCGTCTTCTACTTTGAAAGACATGGAGAGCTTAATGTCTAGATTCTGGTGGGGCAAGAGCACTGACAAGAAAGGGTTGCACTGGACTACTTGGAAGAATTTGTGTCTCCATAAGAATGAAGGAGGACTGGGAATGAGAGATATGGAATCTTTCAACATTTCTATGTTGGCTAAACAAGTTTGGAGAATAATGAAAAATACCAATTTGCTAGTCTCCAAGGTCTTAAAGGCTAAATATTTCAGAGACACTTCAATTTGGCATTCTGAAATGGGTCAGTCTCCTTCTTATATTTGGAGAAGTTTCACTAAAGCTAAAGCAATTCTGAAGGAGGGATGCAGATTCACAGTAGAAAATGGAGAACATATCCTGATCTACAATGACAAATGGATAATGGACAAAGGGGGAAGGAAAGTTTATAGTAGTCCAACTCTACCCTGCAACTCTACTGTTAGCAATCTTTTAACAGAGTTCAGAGATTGGAATTATGACCTCATTAAACATCACTTCACTAAAGATGATGTTGAAGGTATCATTCATACTCCTATTTGTCAAAGAGCTGTTCATGATGGTATATGTTGGGGTCACACTACAAATGGGGACTACACTGTTAAGTCAGGTTACAAGAGGAAGGCTATCAAAAGTTCTAAACTCACAGGTGATTCAAGTAACAAGATTGCAGAAGAAGATTGGAAGAGAATTTGGGGCTTACCTGTTCCCCATAGAATCAAAGTTTTCCTCTGGAAAGTTTGTTCCAACTTTCTTCCGGTTAAAAGTAACCTTCTACATCGTGGAATCCAGATGAATACAAACTGCTCCTTATGTGCTAACCCCTCTGAAACAAAACAGCATTTGTTCAGTGAGTGTAGTTACTTCAAATTCATCTGGAAGCATTACAGTCAGATAATGGACTTATCTGGTCATTTTACCGGGACAAGAAACTGGATCAACTCCATAATCCAGAAGAATGACGAAAAAAGCCAGATACTGTTTGTTGCGTGTATTTGGGTGATCTGGAGAGTTCGTAACCTGAAAATTTTCGAAGACAAGATGCAGAATCATAACCAAATCATCAATTGGATTGAAAGTTTATATCAAGATTGGAAGTTTGATAAAGATTCGAATAGGAACACAACCCAGATTAGCTTACCTGGTAGATGGAGTCCTTCTTCCACTGGCTCTGTTAAAATTAATGTGGATTTTGCTTCTTCAAACTCGATTCACAGAGATTGTGCAGGAGCAGTGTGCAGATACCATAAAGGGGCTTTCTTGATGGCTATTACTATTCCGTTACCCCCTTCCCCTAATTCAAACTTCGGAGAAGCTAGAGCTCTTACAGAAGTTGCTAGATTGATTCGAGATCTGAGATGCTTCACAGAAAATATCATCTTTGAAACTGATTCTTTGAACATCTACAACTGGATGAACGGATCTCAGAGATGGTTTAACGAATGGCAAGACATTTTGGCAGAGCTTCGACATCTCATGACGGATCAACTGAAGGGTAGGCTAGTTTATATAAGGAGAGGAGGAAATCAAGCAGCACATTTGACGGCTACGAGGGGTCTGGAAGATGAAGACGCACGGGTTTATACGGTTCATCCCCCTACCTACATTCAGAGTACTCTTCACAACGACAATGAAGGGTCAACTGAGAATGAAGCGGCGTAGTCTGTCTAGTTTCCTTTAGGGTTGTTTGGTTTCTTTTCAGTGTATTTTTTCCTTTGTGTTTTTTTTATTATTATTATTTCGTAGTTGGGCTTTACTTTTGTATTGGGCTTGTTCATTATGGATTGTAAAATTTGTGGGTAAGGTTTATGTCCCCCCACTTGTTTTATGGGTTGAAAGCCCAATTTATTTAATGAAAGCGGGGTTTATGCCGCCCTACCTATAAGGTAGGTTCCATAAAAAAAAAGATAATTATATACATTTCTTAGTGAAAACATATAAGATTTTGAAGTTCATTTAAAAATAAACAGATTTTGAAGTTCCGGACATGAAGCAGTGGATTTTGATGAAATAACTTTCTTTCGACATTCCGGGTGGTCAGTTCGAAAGAAACCACCTCTTAATTTTATAGCACTCGTCAAGTTAATTTATTACTATTTATTTTATTCTCAGTAAGTATAAACGATATTTTTAAATTTTCTTTTCTTACCGCCACAAAAAATGTTTTTTCTTGCACATTGAACAAGGACAAGAAAGTGAGAATTTCTTTTTCTCTTATTTTCTTTTCATTCATTTTCACGAGAAGAACTTTCATATACAACTTTCTTGCTAAAAGAACACAACGACATACAGTTTTCTTGCAAAATTTTATTTTATGTGTCTTGTTTGATTTTTTTTTAATTTAACTCTTAAGTAGTAAGTACAGAAGCATTTTAACGATTACCTACTAATTAATTCAAAAAGAAAGTAAAAAAATCTGTCATAGCAGTTCAAATCACTTACAAATTGAACTGGACATTGAACTGACGAGGTGATTATTTATGGTTCAGTCCGACAGATTTGTGGTAAATTCCGTTAAACCGTGCATTTTTTAAGTAACAAATAATTATATATTTTTACATTAAAAAATATAAAGTGTCATACTTTTTTAAGAATATACTAAAGGGTGCGAGACCTCGACTCTGAGAAATATATTAAAGTTAACGTTTTTGTTGGAACATTATATTTTTTAGTTATTGAAATGTTCGAAAAAAATAATCCCAAATATAGGATATCGTCTCAAGTAATAATATTCGGTAAGTCCGGAGTCGAATTCACAAGGAGAGGAGGGTTAGATAATGACTTGCAAAACTAAAATAGAGAGTATAAAATGACTAACTAAAGCAAGTAACGCAAATTTCTCAATGGCTTTAAAGCTTGCCACGCTATCAAATCCACCAAAATTAATTGATGGAGCAAGTTGAGATTTGAGAATTCGCTAATCTAAACAACTAATAAAGAAGTGAAATGACAAGTAGAGAAGGGATAGGGATCATCGGTTTTTCTAGTGACCAATCCTCCTATTAGTGGTGTATTTTGCACTTTTGCCCCCTTTAGTTTGCCCCCAGTCCTTCTTAAAAGATTCTGGAAATGGCACTTAAACCCCCATCCGGTTAATAACTCTTCATGGCAGCCCTTAGAACGTTTGAGAAACTCCATTTAAGACCCAATTCTGTTAAATTATCTTCAAATAAGCTCTTTTGATGTAACTCCGGCCTTCTAACTTGCTTTGTCTTCAATCTTGGCCCCTCCAAAGCGTCTCAATTCCTCATTCAAGCTTTCTCCAACTAGCCCCTTGCGTTCTAAAGCACGTCTTTGACCTACAAATTAATCAAAAACACCCAAAACAATAAAGAACCAAGCATAAGTCTAGAAGGGAGATAAAATAGTTAAATTACACATATTAGCAAGTTATGAAGAGTTCCTTAACATACTAAAATATGCAATTTTAAGTTGTTAACACACCCCCCAACTAGCATTTTGCTCGTCCTCGGGCAAAGAGAGCGATATGAGTAGAAATTTAGTGAAAAACCAATCATGAGAGACACACACTCACTAGACAAGGCTTGACTCAATCCTAAGCTAGACTCGAATATTTACAAACAGACTCACATTATCTATCCTAAGTGAGAACCCAAAGAAAATAAAATCCTAAATATTACTAGCTAATTTTAACTTTTTTTGGTGGGGGAAAAAGAAGAATGCACAAATGTCTCCTCAAATAAATTATCAAAGTCCAAAAAGATTGAGAAAGAAGCCTATGGACGTCTAAGCATATATTCATACAAATGTGGGCGGTGTTTGGTAGAAGCTAACCCATGCGAACCACAAAGCTTATTAATTAAGTCCAATTTGCGAGAAAGTATGCCTTCAAAAATAAGGATCACATGAAACTAGACATTCTCATACCTATTCAAAAGCACCCGTGTAGGATGGATCCACAAAGCTTTAAACAAAAACGAGTTTTAGAATGGGGATGTGGTTGTGGGCTTGTATGTTTCTTTTGTGGATTTTTTGGGAGGTGGTGCGATTTTTCCTCATTTTGGAGGCTTTAGCATTAAATTTTTTTCCACATATGTCCACCTCTAATCCAAGGTTCTCAAAGACCCACAACAAAAGAGAGGAATATACAAGCGAGTGGGATTTTTAAGCTAAACCAAGGGGCTATCGAGGTGGTGGCATGACATTTATCCCCGAACACCCCTCTATTTCTTAGGCATCGCATAGGGTGTCATGGTCACCACCACCCCAATGGACTACAAGTTTCCACCGCCAAAACAATGAGAATTAAATCTTTTTTGTAGAGTTCAAATAGCTTTAGAGAATACACCATTTTTCAAAAGTAGTAAGACGTCAAAGTTTATGTGATCAACTTAGCTTGAAGTACTTAAACATGAAATGTAAATTTAGTGTGTCGCTTTGTGAGAACGCATGAGATCGCGGAATGTGGGATTTTGGTGTAGATGTATTGAGTATAAGCGAAGAATTCCTTATTAAAAATAAAGATAAAAAGAACATGGACCAAGAGAATTCATTCTTTGAAAACATCTAGCTTCCTAAAATTCCCCCTTTTCACTTTTTCTCATTTTTTTATCATTTTGTTTTTCGTCTTTTTTTTTCAAATAAGTGACTCAACTACGACTTTCTAGCACTCTCAATAAATCTATCAAAGAAGAAAATAAAATCTAGACTCAAGACGAAAGGTTAAAATAAATAAAACTATAAAAGAAAAAAAAATTATGGTTGAGACGGGAAAAGAGTGATGCTTCTCATGAAAGGTTCACACACATTTTTTTAACATTTTTTTTTTTCGTTTTTTTGATTTATTTTTTTTCAAATTTTTCATTTTTTTTTTTTGTATTTTTCATGTAAAACACTAATGAAAGAAAAAACATGCTAGCAACCATTTAATCAAGCAATAAGAGATCTACTCCACCCCCAAACTAAAATGTCACATTGTCCTCAATGTGTGAGAACAATGGAAGAGCATACAAGTTCATATAAGAGACAAGGGATAGATGGACCTCATTTCGCCTTTTTGGCCACCAAGCACAAGTCCTCCTCCAAGGGCAACCTACAAAATGGTAATAGAAAGAGAAAAAAATGCAAGAAATAGAGATAAACTAATTTATTTATTTACAACTAGGGTGGAACAAAGAATCGATGCTATCCCACCCCCAATCTTGGAAATTTCTTTCCATGCCATGCCCCTACTTCATTCTTAGAAAAGTACTTCTCTCTCAAAATGTAATACCCCGCTTTTATACGGGTAAATTAATAGCAATTCATGAAGCTTAAATATGAACTGGGGAGGTATTGTAGTTTAAGAAAAGATATACTAGTTAATGTAGGGGGTGGTAGTTGTAGTTTGAAGAGAGTTATATACCTAAAGGATGAATAAATAAAAGTGAATTAATTACTAAACCAAAATAAAACTGAATAAATAAATAAAATAAAAAAAAATTATGAGAAGAACTTCTGCACCAGTTTACACAAACAACCTGCTGAAGAATTTCACAAACAACAAGAAGACTTTGTCTTCTTCTTCAACTTCTCCTTCAAAAAAAAAAACAACCCAGCTCGCTCTTCTCACCTGTCACCACCACCAACACCATCACCACCTCCATCACCGGCAACACCATCACTGCCACCACCACTTCCTCCTCCACCTCTCTGCCTCCCTCTGTCTCCCTCTCCCTCTCCCCTTTTCTGCCCGACGAAAACAGAGGAAGCAGCAGCAGCGGCAAAGCCGCTGCCTCCCCCGTCGGTGACGCCACCACCAGCAGCCACCTCAATCTCTCCCTCCCTCTCTGTTTGGACCCCAAAATCCCCCTCTCCTATCTGCTTTGATCCGAGTAGATGTAACGGAAGCCTGCAGAACCACCAGACCGCCATCGCCGCCGACGCCATTACCGCCGGCGAAGAGCGCGACCGTCAAATCTCACACACCCACCGCCTATTATTGGTCCCGATTGACTCCCTGAGGTCCGACCCAACGTCAGGATGCCTCATCTTAAGCCAAGGAGACCCGCAGTAGCCCCGTCGAGCTTCACAGTCGCCGGCGACTCCATTAACGCCGGCGAGAGCTCGCACTCTCCGAATCCGACGCACCCAATTGCTGAAATTGGTGCCATTCGACGCCTCGAGGTCAAAGCAACCTATAAACGCCAACAATCGGAGCTAACAACGCCAGAGTCGCCGGAATCGTTCATCACCGCCGGCCACCTCGACGGCAACCTCAATCGGGCCCAATTCTCAACTGTTTTTCGCGATTTTTGGTGTGGGTAACTTCTAAATCCTCCCCTGATTCGTTTTTGATAATCAAACTGCAATTTTAATGGCTAAATCCGAACTTGGATCGATTGGGTGTTATGTGTTCTTGAAATAGCGGTTAAAGTGTAGTTTCAGAAACTTTAAGGGTAGAATCTGTCACATACCAAACTGTTATTTGCTAGTAGGGGGTCATTGTGTGTCTTTTATCAGAACTTGGGGGTTTCAGTTATTGTTTATATAAACTGCATATGAATTATAAAATCAAACATGCTATTTTTAGATTAAAATTATTTCCTAACATTTCTAAATAATATTTTAATTATGTAAAAGAAAAATTGGCTATTTAAAACTATGTGGGAGTTATTTAATATGCAATATTGTTGATTCTCTTAGAAAATAGGCATACTAAAATATATGTTGTTAAATAAATATTTTCTAAGTGCTTATAAACTAGTGTTTTGAGTAAAATATGTTATTTGCTTAATATTGCTAACATAAAATAAGTTAGGAAGTTAAATAGGAAAATAACTTCTAAGAAAACTCATTTATTTATAAATAGATAAGACTTGATTATTATTTGTAGATATTAAAAATTATTTCTCCAAAATAAAGTGTGGCTAAACACTTGTTCTCTTTGAATAAACATTTTGTGAGATGTATTTATGGGTTTAACTCTTTAATAAAATACACATTTAAATTAGTAATAATTAAATTAATTGGAATTAAATTTTTGTAGCCACTTATAAATAAATGTGTTGTATAATAATTTAATATTTTCTAATTATGAGAGTGTATAAATTTAATATGTGATTTCTTACTTAATAATTTTAAAGAGCTAGTATTTATATAATTAATGATATTTCTATGACGAAAATAAATAAATAAATAAATAATGTATATATATAGTTGTTGTTTACGTCGCCGGTTTATTATATAAATATTGTATACTATTAATTAATGGGGTTATGGGAAAAATGAGACTTGTTAGGAATTTAGCATTTCACAAATCATACTTGGACTTGTGATTGATTTATAAATTATAACTGTAGGTGACGAGTTTATAGACGAAGGTTACGTCTACCTGTGAAAGCCGACGTGATATTTGCCGTATTATCAAGGTGAGTAAACATGCCAAGTCTAGCGCGCCCAACTTCTTTCGTGTCGAAATATGATTTTATAATTTGTCTCAAAACGTGTTTTAAGACATACATGCTTTACTGAGAATTGGATTGTGTTGAGATCTTTTCTTTGAAATTGACACGTGAAACGCGTAATAACGTAAAGTCGAAAGAGTTGTGCGGGAAAAAATTATTATTATTGTCGTGTTGGCTTTAGCCACTCGGCCTGTGATTATTATTGTAGTGTTGACTTCGTCCACTCGGCCTGTGATTATTATTGTCGTGTTGGCTTTGTCCACTCGGCCTGTGTATTTTAACCCGATCGCAACCTGCCGGGTCGCTCCATGTACTCACCTCTCTGTCCGCAAGAAGTCTTAGGGGGGTGCCGGCACTTAAGGTCTTGGATGCTTGTGATGGATTATTCTTCCCCGTATCAACCAATGGATTTTATGGTTTGGATATTGGATATTAATGGAAATGGAAATGTTGGAATTAAATGGGTTGGAAATTGGATACGGATTTGATTGTGATTATTGGGGATTTTCTGAAATCTTACGAGAACTCGGGAATGTCTTACTATTACACTGTCTTTTACTTCCGTTGTATTTCCATTTAAAGTTAAATACTTGTGAAACATTTACTCTTCGTCCATTTATTATTAATTGAGTTAAAATATCCCGTTTCCGTTTTACGTGCTTGAGTGTTACTCACTCAGTATTTCATTGCTGACTTTAGAAACTGCGGTTCCCACCGCAGGTCTAGATGGAGAAGGCCTGGCTTAGGACAGGAAAAAACGCGGACTCATCTAGTTGTATCAGCACGCCTAGTAAATCGAACTCTTAGACTTTTAACTTTGTGTAATAATGTTTTAAGACGATGTGTGAAACTTTTATCATATGCAATATATATCTATGGCAGTGTTTGTTCTATATTTTCCACCATTTCATATTAAGTAGCACCCACCCGGGCTCTCCGGTCCGGAACGGAAAGTCTGGGAACCAAGGGGTGTTACACAAAAAGTTTGATTCATCAATCAGAATAGATAGGAGAAGTAGGGGCAAGACACAAAAGATGAATAAGAGATGCAAGCAAAATCTAACAATTAAGCTATAGCAAGTGGATATGTCATGCATCATCTTAAGAAAAGGGTTTGAAATCCTCAAATGAATTGAATCATAGAATGGGTCTTCATAAGTTGCCAATTTTTCAATAGAAACCACAACTTGAGAGATGGGGGCAACTTGTGAATCCTCAATCTCATCATTTTCATACATAGTACATGGATTTAGGGATGTGGCCTCACAAGAAAGAGGTAAAATCATTTGGGAACATGAAACCACATCCAAACCCTTAGGCTCGTGATTTGGTTCATTGACTTTGTCAAGTTGAGCCAATAGTCTCTCATCTTCATCAAAGTTAATTGCATCTTCCATGAGAAGAGATGAGTAGGAAGCTTCACTATCATACAAAAATTCTATTTCCTCCCAAGTAAGCTCTTCTAATTCTTTAGATGATGTAGTAAAAGAGTTTATATGAATCGGAGTATCAACACACGAACCCCCCAACTTACTTGAAGGTTCTTCCACAATTTCTAGTGGAGGGGGTTTTCCTAGAGTATCCTCTAAGTCATCACAAAAGAAGTGATGCTCGTGATCATTGGAACTCCGGTGAGAAATAGTCTCTTCATGAGCATGAGACAAGACAACATTTCCTTCATGAATGGTAGCATCTAATTTGACTTCTAAATCATCACCTGAGTGGTTTCCATTTTTTGAATCCTCCTCACACGTGTCATTATGTGAGTCATCCAAAATGGCTTCACTCATGTCATGGGTTGAGGAGTCATCATCAAAAATATCAATCTCACTACCAATATCACTATCACATGCTTCTTTAGAATGGGAAAATGAGAAATGAATACAATCACCTATCCTAGTAGCACAACTCCATCATCAAACACATCATCAAAAATTTGGTCATGAATAGGCTCGTGATGTGTGTGAATGGGAACTAGAGACTTATGTGATGGTGAGTCTTGTGAAGAGTAAGTACAATATTCAAGAGAATCATCATCTTGAGATTGTGAATTTAAGGATTCCACTTTGTCAACCAAGTGAGAAAATGATTCTACAAGTTCTTTTTTGTGATTCCAAAAGTTCTTTTGTACCTTGAAAATATTTTTGCATTGTCTCCTCAAGAGAACTACTTATAGGCCTTTCTAGTTCCTCATTCACATAAGCTTCCCTCTCAAAATCATTCGCTCCTAAAATTGACTTACAATTCATGTCATAATATTCATAAGTGCAAGAAGCATAAGAGTTTGAAAACATGTAAGTGTGTGAGGGTGATGATTGTGCACAAGAAGCATGAGATGTGTAATCTAGTGTCTTACTATCATGCCAAGAATGATCATTCTTGAGAAAATAATCACCATTTTTAATATCACGTTCACGTATGGAACGCATTGATTCTTTAGAATGATTTTCATGTCTAGTAAATGCATGGTAATAAGGATATGACGGAACGTTAGGCCTCTTACCAAGTCAAAATGTTCATGAGATATTTTTTTTCAAGCAAGTAGATGAGAGGTACTTGATGAATTTCACAAGCCCTCTTGAATCTCACAAGCTCAACTAACCACAAGCAACTAGAGAAAATGTCAAGAAAAATACTAAGAAATTAAAGCAAATCAAATCTAAAGCCTAGCCTCTCCCCGGCAACGGCGTCAAAAACTTGTTCGACAAAAATAATCCCAAGTATAGGATTTCGTCTCAAGTAATAATATCCGGTAAGTCCGGAGTCGAATCCACAAGGAGAGGAGGGTTAGAAATGACTTGAAAAACTAAAATAGAGAGTATAAAACGTCTAACTAAAGCAAGTAACGCAAATTTCTCAATGGCTTTAAAGCTTGCCAAGCTATCATATCCACCAAAATTAATTGATGGAGCAAGTTGAGATTTGAGAATTCGCTAATCTAAACAACTAAGAAAGAAGTGAAATGACAAGTAGAGAGGGGCTAGGGATCATCGGTTTTTCTAGTGACCAATCCTCCTATTAGATTCAAGCCCGGTTCTCAAATTACATGTAGCAATCCCTAAGACAAGTATGTCAAGAAGAGATTGCTTATTGCACTCTAACTTGCGACAAATGATGTGTGTAATCCTAACATGCTAATCAAGCACTAAGGAGGCTATTCAAATGAAATTTTCAAATTTCAAGTGTTTCAAGCATCAACCATATGTAAACACACATTGGTGTTTCCACATGAAAGATCAAGCAACAAATGAGATTTTGTGAATTCTCACTCAAATCACCCAACTAGAACTCGATTTCTCAAAGTTAGGATTGACGAGTTTCTCTCACTCAAGTGCAACTTCAAATCAAACAAGTCGAGAGTATCCGCACATCTACCTATTCAATGCATCAAATACTTCAACAAGAGAAATTCAAACATTACATTAAGCACTCAAGTTAACCCAATTCAACTCATTCATCCTTGAAGTTCAACTTGAATCAATAGGGAGATTTGAGCACTAGATAGTCCCTAATCACCCAAGCAATGGAATTAGCTTGACATAATAGAGAATTCAAGAGAGATTGAGAGAAATTTAACTTTTAATAATCAAAACTTAAATTCATACTTGATAGCAACAATACACTTTCCACTAATTAAATCTCAAACACTTGATTCAACTACAAAAATGAAGAACTAAATTAACTACTAGAATCAAAGCTACACGAAATGAACCTAGGGTAGCTATTTTGGACCTTCTACTGCTGCTGCTACACTCAAGAACACAGCAACAGCAGAGGTCGAACAACTGCAAAATAGAGTAGTACCGCAGCGGCAAAAAACAGCACAAGATTTGGCCAGAAACAGTCTCCAATTCGACCTCCTCTCTCCCTCCCTTCCCCTTTCTACCTTCTAGCTCTTAAATAGCTCAAGAACAACCCAATTCTCGGCAAAATCGGAGAGAGAGAGAGAGAGAGAGAGAGAGAGAGAGAGGAGGAACAGAGGACCCAAAAATAGAGAGCTATATCCGAATGGGTCTGTCCAGAGAGGGCGAAATTTCTTTAATCTCTGCTTTATGTAGACTCCGGATGGGTTCCTTAGCCTCCAAGGATCAATCTCTGCCCTCGAATTCATATAATTTCATCTCCTTCGTTGATTCTCGTAGTCCTCAAGAACCCTAGCTTATTTGGGGCTTTCTTCTTCGTAGTTTGTTGGGCCGAATTGAGGGGATGTGAAGATAGAGAGTGGGATGGGGAGTATTTTGGATCTGTTCTTGGTCGATTTGGTGAAGATTTCGGGTGGTTTTGGGCTTCGACGAAGCTTCGGCGTTCTTCAATGGCGCTTCTAAGTTTTGTGCGTGCTTCTGAGTCGGGGAAATGGCACTTAAACCCCCATCCGGTTAATAACTCTTCATGGCAGACCTTAGAACGTTTGAGAAACTCCATTTAAGCCCCAATTCTGTTAAATTATCTTCAAATAATCTCTTTTGATGTAACTCCGGCCTTCTAACTTGCTTTGTCTTCAATCTTGTCCCTTCCAAAGCGTCTCAATTCATCATTCAAGATTTCCCCAACTAGCCCCTTGTGTTCTAAAGCACGTCTTTGACCTACAAATTAATCAAAAACACACAAAACTACAAAGAACCAAGCAAAAGTCTAGAAGGGAGATAAAAATAGCTAAATTACACATATTAGCAAAGTTATGAAGAGTTCCTTAACATACTAAAATATGCAATTTTAAGTCGTTAACAAATTACATGCCACATGGCTGAGTTTATGGTGCTACCATATTTTTGGTGATAGTTTCTTGTTACTAATACACTAGGAAATTGGAACGCGCGCGTTGCGCACCTTTGGCCTTCATTTTGAGAGTGTTTTGAATCATACTCGAGAGCAAAAGGTAAAATTGCAACAAAATTGAAATTTCCACATAGGAAGAAACGAATTACAGTAATATTAGCTATTGGTAGAATTTTATAACTGATGAATGGAAGAACAAGAGTTAATTACATGTTGTGGAATGATTAGTTACATGAAAAATATAAAAGAATACAGATGCGTCGCTGTAGCGTTGAGGATTGAAGCTGATTTGCTGAAATTGGGGTAGACTACAACTCTGCAAAAGACTAAAATCATCCCATACAATTACACACTCATTAAGGCCAGAAAAAGAATTAACCTCGGAGAAATCAGATGGAGAAAGCATAAGAGCTGCAGAGACTGGAGGCCTCAAATTAGTAGATTTCAACCTTTCAACGCCCAGGTTGTCCGTAGGATATGAGAAAACATACATCTGGTCTACGCAAGGTAGCTTACTCAACTCTGTAATCTTATTCTCAGTGTTGGACGGTTTTGTCTTTACCCTCAAATTCTTCAGAGTACGCTTGGCCTATCCAAGGACAACTATTAAAGATGATGCATAAAGACATGGAAAACAGGCATTCACACTTAAATTAAAAAGAAAAAACCCAAACTCAGTTGAGCCCATTTGTACTCATGGATAGTACCTTTGTTTATACCCCTTACAAGAGTGATCATGAATCCTCGACCTGGGATTCATCTGCAGAACTATTGGCTACACAGAAATGACTGAACATATGAGTCTTCCAGCAAGGCAATAACTACCTCCTAATCCGTCTCAGCTAGTACTACCCCACACACCCAATATTTTTATCTACCTAAAGATGTACCCAAAACACCATACATTTTTTCCTTAAGTTTTCTATTGGTCGATTGACTAAGACTCACCACCCATTGGACACTTGACCAAGACCAATTGACTTGACCCTAGTATAGCTTGGACCTAACCTAGTGTTGCACCAGCATTTAATCTCCAACTCTCCCATTCTTTTTCACAGTACTGAACCACAAAGAAGAACATGAGACAACCACCACCACTAACGCCATCACCACCACCATCCCCACCTCCATATTTCACCCTCTGCCTCCCTAACTCTCTCTCTCTCTCTCTTCTCTGTCTCGTCCGACGAAAAGCATATGCAGCAGCAGCGGTGGCCAAAAGCAACCACCACTACCAAGGAAAAACCCGACGGAAACAAGCCCCCACAACCCCCTGCTGAAGCTCTCCTTTCTCTCCCTCACCATATCTCTCTGTCCCTCTCTGTTCTGCGAAACCAAAAAAGGAAGAAGAAGAAGAAGAAGAAGAAGAAGAAGAAGCGGCGTCCGAGGCCGCTGCTGAGACCAACCCGAAGGCAAGAGTCGGCGGGACCCAGGGCCGCCCCGCCTCCTCAGCGTCTCCCCTCCACTTCTCAGGCCTCCTTCACCCTCCTTGAGGTTTGACTAAACCCAGGAGCAATCCACAGCAGCTCCAATCGCCGGAAACACCATATTTTTCGGCGAGTTCTTGACCAAAGCTCCGGCAATTAATTTCTCCCTTAATCGGTAACCAAATCAGTTGATTTTTGGTTTAACTGTTGATGTTTATACTCGAATTTCAGCTTTATAACAACAAAAATCGATGGGTATGAATGTATGATGAGATTAATGGATTTAACTTGAAGGAGGAGAAGAAGATGATGAAAATTGGTTGGTTGGGGGGTGATTTAGTATTACGCAGAAACTTGAGGGTATGCTCTAAACACATCAGAAAGTACTATTATGTTATTAGGGTAACTTGTATATTATAGTCAAAGTTTAGGGGAATTGAATGTATTTTAACAATCTGCATCATTTCTATACTTAATTTTTTGTTAAATAACTTATATCTACAATATACATGTGTAAATCTAATAAAATAAATACATATTCCCTATAGTGCTACAAATTTAAATATGAATACCCCTTAGCATAAGGCTCAAATTTAGTAATTATAGTCTTTTATTTAGAAATATATAACATAAGTGAGGGATGAGATTGATTTAGTTTTAAATGGTTCATAATAAATAAATAGCTTAATAATAGAAACACGAATAGAATATTTTGAGACATATTCAAGAATAATAGTTATAACAGTTTATTGGGAATTTATGAACTATAACGTATTTAAAGGATATTGTGGCAAAACCATTATTAAAAGTAAACTCCAACTCCTTAAATATTTTCGAAAAATAGCTATTTTAATTATGGGTGGCTACAATGAATAAATAGTCTTAAAATATTCAAAATAAAATGAAATAGCTATATATCACTATAAGATTGAATATATAATATTCTTAAAGTAAAGAAAGTATTTTGATGTTGTTCTTTAATTATTAATTTGTATAAGTTAATATCCAATATTTATAAATATTTTTTGAGAAACTCAAATATTAATAAGTATGGGAAAGAAAACAATATCGTTTTCTTATAAATGATAAGAACCTCACTCACTATGACAAATATTATGGAACTAGTGGTAAAATTTCTCTAGTAACCAAGAAGGGATATGGGTGGTATCGAAATAAAACGAGGAATATCACTAGGATAGCTTATATCACAATGCATACTTGCATTATAGTGGAAGTTGGAATTGATTAGAGATTATGAATTGTAGGCGACGAGTTCATACACGAGGGCTACGTCTACCTGTAGAAGTCATTCTGTGTTACTTGCAGTTGCTACTAGAGGTGAGTAAACATGCCAGGCCTAGTGGGCCCGTCCTCCTTTCGTGTCCAATTATTTTATGAACCTTATGTCTCAAAATGTGATTTGTGATATACGTGTTTGACTTGATACTCTGGCTATGTGATCGAATGATTCTTTCAAAGTTATCACACGAAAGTTTATAATGTGTAGTAATGTTAAGTGGAAAGAGTTGTGCGGGAGGACATTATTATTATTGTCGATATTGACTTCGGCAACTCGACTTGTGTACTTTTAGCCGGTCGCGATCTGCCGGTTCGCTCCTTGTACTCACTCCTTCTGGGCGCAATAACCCTTTAGGGGGTGTCGACACTTAAGGTATTGGTAGCTTGGCTATGGGATAGTTTTTTTAATGAAATATATTGCGATAGTTGGTTCTTCCTTGCTATACCAAAATGATATTGTGGACTTTACACATGAAAAACTTTGAAAACATTTTTCCCTTGGATACATGGTGATGATTTGAGAAAACTTTGGAAATCCCCTAATTGGGGAAATGGTATGGATTGAAAACATTTTTCCCTTGGATACATGGTAATGATTTGAGAAAACTTTGCTATAAATAAAGGATTAGAGAAAGGGTTGAAAATTTTCAGTTCGCTTTATACATGGATGTCAACACATTTGATTACTTCTTAATTATCATTCTTGTTTATGAAAAAAAAAATGTCTCTTATCCGGTTTACGTTTTGGGTGTTTACTTACTCAGCATTTCTTGCTGACTTTGGAAAAACTGCGGTCTTTTTTCTTTCCCCCGCAGGTCTAGGCGAAGGGAGCTCAATGTAGGAGAGATCGCATAACTCTACTAGTTTATGTTAGTTTCTTTTGTGCAATTGAACACTTAGTTTAATTTCACTTATGTAACGTAATGCAAGACTATTATGCAGTTTGTAATATATAACCATGGGATGTTTTGTTTTCACTATTAGTAGCACCCTCCTGGGCTTTCCGGTCCGAAACGGAAAGCTCGGGAAACGAGGGATGTTACAGGTGGTATCAGAGCAGGCTGTCCAAAAGGAATTAAAACCTGTAGGGTAATTTAAAATGTATTTAGGGTAACAAAAGTCTAAAATTTGACAAGCCGTTTGGGGTTACGTGTAGTTTGAGTTTTACTAAGTCCCACCTACCCACGTCCTTTCTTTTCGAAGAGAAGTCTTGATACATCAGGATGTCTTAATTGACTGATTTGGATTATGAGATATAGTATCATGATACATCCTTGTATGACTGGTTTTTGTAGTTATATTACTCTCAAGGTGGAGGACAGGGATTATAGAATTCATGATGTATGATTCAAGAATAGAACTAAGATGATAGAGTTACTAAAAAAAGTTGTATATGTATATGCATGCTTCAATCACTATGTGTGATACTTGTGCTATATAGATGGATATATGTTATTCATGTGATAGAGAATAAGAGATATAATTTTTAAGCATCCAATTCTTGATCATGGGTTATATATTCTTTTATCGGAGGAGACGAATTATATGAGTATCGACGACAAGAGTACTCCTACGAGGGAGAAAAAAGATTATGAAGTATGAGATTCTACACCAACTAATTTGAAGAGATAAGTCATATGTGTATCACTTAGAGTAGTTATATTACGTGATATGAACTCTATGTGGTTGTTGATACTTGGATTATTTTGTGTGATCTAATGATGGATAAATAATGCCCTTATAATAGAGGAAATGAATTATGAATATAGACGTGGATTATGAATGATGTATTGCTGTATAATAATAATAATAATAATAATAATAATAATAATAATAATAATAATAATAATAATAATAATAATAATAATAATAATAATAATAAAGTGGTAGTGGAACTCATGTGAATTGTTAAATGTGGCATAATAGTCGTAGATTTAAATCTTTGAGAATAAACAAAGGTAAAATAAGCGATTGAAGGGGAATATGGCTGATAAACCACCGCGGTAGTACACTAGGAGGATTCGACGATTGGTAACTTTGAGTTAAGAAGGATAATGGGAGTGCTAAGGTATTAGAATGGTAAGATTTAGACAAATGAATGAGATTGTGAAGTGTTTTTTTAAGAGCATATGACGTTTCTAAGGTACCGGTTGTGATAGATATTTGAAGACAGGAGTCAAGAATGAGTACTTTTGTAACTCTTTTCTGGTGAATGTATAAAATCTGTTTAGAGGCATTCGAGGAAGTCCCAACCCACCCTTACATGAGAAAAGCAGCTACAAGGTCGACCTGCAGAGTTTTCAACTCGTTTCAGCTAGATTATTACTATTTTAGTTATTGAATAATTTTGAAGTGTGTATTGGAGTCTACTTCTCGATAATTGATAACTGGGAGACTATGTTAGATGGAGCTGCCTTAAATAGTTTGGGAGATTTACTGATACTTAACTAATCAAAACTTATGTGTTACCTGGAGTCTCTTTACCTTAATATTGCTTCAGGATCGGGATGTCTATTTGGTCATGTATTGCTCTTGGAGTTATAGGACTCACTTGGGAGAAATGATGTTATCTTAATGTTAAACTTTGGTCTGATAATTATTTTAGAGTTTTGACTCAAATTTTAGAAATTTATATCGAAGTCTGTTAAGTTTATAGTTGGAGTATGTTATCTCTTGAGGTTACTCGGAGGATATTATTATGCTATGACAAATATCATAAGCTTTTTATATTGGTTAACTATCTTAGATACTAGGGAATACTTGGAGTGTTGATACAACATCATTGCATGCAGTCTGACTAAGCGTTAAGATGTGAGTTGTCATTTAAAGTTATATGTTTTGCTTATGCCACTTCGAGGTTCTAACGTTTTGTGGGGCTTGGGGAAAATTTTGTACGTTCTTCGATTCTGCGTTGATCAGCTTGCGGTGTATGGTATGAGCTTTACAAAAATGATAGTGTCAGTTACTAATAAGAAAAATGCTAAGAAAATCTTGGAGTCGGTATATAAAATTAGAGGCACATTACAACTTTACGATTGAAAGTTTAACTATGATGTTAGTCAGATTTCAAGTTATTTGGTGGAATTCTTGTAAATTCACGTTTATGAGCCAAGTAACAAATTTATGAATATTTATGGATTTAAATCGTTCTTTGGAGTTTGATTGGAACACTAGGTGGAAGAGTATGGGTAAAGATCACATAGATGGAATACAAGACCTTAGTTTTCGCTAGGTGAAACAATCGGTTATCGAAATATTACCCTGTGCATTTCCAAATATTAAACTTATAGAAGAACCTATTAGAAGAAATCCGCTTCCAATATGGTCTTAAGACATAGTTAAAAACTTAAAGAGAACAATTCGGTGCCAAATTATAACAGAGGACCAACTATAAAGTCAGGGTCCTCTATGAGCTTGAATATTTGACTTTTCATAAGGTTTTTGCATATGAGTTGGCAATATGTGACATGATACGTATAAATCGTATATAATTATGTGCTAGTATGAAAATTTGATGAAAGACAAAGAAATGATGAGAAGTATATTGTTGAGAGCACGACATTGTAATAGCCAGTCAAGCTTGCTCAAAGAATTTGATTTGAGAATTTGGCACGTCCAAATGCTAGAATCACTGATCCAGTTGCCTGATTTGGGCCAAAAAAAATTCAACAAAGAGAAAAGATGCATAGTAGAAAAAATCACGCGAAAATTTTGATTATATGTTAACAATGATTCTGTTCCATGTATCAGATTACACCCTTGTATACAGATGATATATTTTGCTGTCTATGATATGACAGATTAGGGGATGTAATATGTTATTCTGTAAAGAGCAATGCCGATAGATCGCACCTTTACAACACCAGTGGGAGTCATGAATCAGATATCCTAATCGATATTAGAAATCACAGGGTTCATAAGAGTTGCTAATAATACATATGACATAAGAAAATAACCCAAATGAGAACCAACTACCACAAAATAACTTGTAAGGGAGACTAGAACTATGAACTAAAGCAAATGACCCTTTGAAAATTGCGACACGGCAAACAGACCCATGTGATGCCAGGAACAAAGAAATCTAAAGTAAGCATTATAGGTAGTTTGATACCCCTAACCTGGGCAAGATCGATTCAAATATCAGGCGAGAAAATGTTAGGATGAGTGAACCTTCTAACAAAGAATAGTGGAAGAAATTATATGAGACGTTGAAAATTTGACTAAAGATCATAGGATCAACCCACTTACTTTTAAATCTTTTCGACTAGTCTGGTTTTGAGGTGTTATTTTGGAATGTCCATTGAAATTCTATTGTCATTAGATCAACTAACATGGTAAATTTGGTTATTGATATGGTCGGGAATCATCAACATTATGTGGACTACTATGACATTGTGAACTTCATGCAGTTATGTAACATGATGATAAATCTCAGTGTCCAGTTAGTAGTAGCTTTGGCGTTACTGTTTGGAATTATGTTACTTAACTATTACTAGAGGAGCATAGTTTTGGTACGAATTTACCTTTGGAGTTAGGGAACCCGTGTGTTATGTATAATAGGAGTATATTTTAGTTCCTTTCTTAATTTATGGCCTGGACTACTGGCAATATCAAATGAGCAATAAATGTGGCTTTAGTCGTTATCAAGACTATAGGTGGTTTCATTACAATAGTTTTATCACTTGCTGTTTGGGTTTCGTCTATTAAATTATGGTGTAGATTGGGGCTACATATAGTCAGTACGATTCGTCAGTAGAAATGTGCAATTAGAGTTCTACCGCTAATTTGATATTTGGGTCCATAGGATGCTCGTTCTCTTATAAGCTATTTCTAGATATTATATGATTTTATGAGGCTACTACCAGTTTTATCTATGTGAATCAAATGTTATAAATGTTCTTTAACAGTCTTTGTGAGATATTATCAAAGACTGAGGAATTTTTTGAAAAATATCTTGATTTCTAACTCAACCCGGTTGGGAAGATAGACATAAATTCGTGCGAGGATTTCTTAGATAAGTAAACGGCAGTCAACCGACTCCAAAACAATAGAGACAAATTCATATGCCACAACTGAAAAAGAATGATCATCCAAGTAGGACCATCCATTGTGACCAATTATATTGAGTTCCGAGGACGTCACTTTCTAAAGGGGAGAGGATGTAACCCTTCATTATAACACCTTGTATATACTGGTAACCCAAAACATTGGGCTTAACACCTAAGCAATTAGAAGATATCATAATATAACGTTAAAATTAAGTCATGACATTGCTTGTGTATTTCATGATAATATGTGCATCGTCATCTAGATAAATCCTGACACCGTATGGAGATTAATTTCTCACTGAGTAGAATTAGCTTCGAGGACGAAGCTCTCTTTAAGGGGGGAAGGATGTAATACCCCGTTTTTACATAGGGGTAAATTAGTAATTTGACGCACAAAGTTCGGTTATGATTTACTAGAAATAGCTCGGTTAATATTTTTGGATTTGTGATTAAACTGGAGGCTACACTATAATCGTTATTTATATTATAAAGTTAAATTATTGGTTTATATAAAATTTACTTATATAGTATAACTAAATAACACATTTACTAAATAGTGCATTATAACACATTTTTGGGGCTACCTGAAGTATACAATAACTTTCATCTACTTGTAGCACTACCCCACACACCCAATATTTTTATCTACCTAAATATGCACCCAAAACACCATACAATTTTTCCCTAAGTTTTCTATTGGTCGATTGACTAAGACTCACCACCCACTGGGCACTTGACCAAGACCAATTGACTTGACCCTAGTATAGCTTGGACCTAACCTAGTACACCAGCATTTAATCTCCAACTCTCCCATTCTCTTTCACAGTACTGAACCACAAAGAAGAACAAGAGACACCCACCACCACTAACGCCATCACCACCTCCATCTTTCACCCTCTGCCTCCCTATCTCTCTCTTCTCTGTCTCATCTCGCGAAAAGCAGAGGCAGCAGCAGCGGTGGCCAAAGGCCACCACCACCACCACCACTGCCGAGGAAAAACCCGACGGAAACAAGCCCCCACAACCCCCCTGCTGAAGCTCTCTCTCTCTCTCTCTCTCTCTCTCCCTCGCCATCTCTCTCTGTCCCTCTTTGTTCTGCGAAACCAGAAAAGGAAGAAGAAGAAGAAGAAGAAGAAGAAGAAGAAGAAGAAGCGGCGTCCGAGGCCGCTGCTGAGACCAACCCGAAGGCCAGAGCCGACGGGACCCAGGGCCACCGAGCCTCCTCAGCCTCTCTCCTCCACTTCTCAGGCCTACTTCACCCTCCTTGAGGTTCGACTGAACCCAGGAGCAATCCACATCAGCTCCAATCGCCGGAGACACCATATTTTCCGGCGAGTTCTTGACCAAAGCTCCGACAATTAATTTCTCCCTTAGTCGGTAACCAAATCAATTGATTTTTGGTTTAACTGTTGATGTTTATACTCGAATTTGATCTTTATAACAATAAAATTCGATGGGTATGAATGTATGATGAGATTCATGGATTTAACTTGAAGGAGGAGAAGAAGATGATGGAAATTAGTTGGTTGGGGGGTGATTTTGTATTAAGCAGGAACTAGAGGGTATGCTCTAAACACATCAGAAAAGTACTATTGTGTTATTAGGGGGTAACTTGTATATTATAGTCAATGTTTAGGGGAATTGAATGTAGTTTAACAATCTGCATCATTTCTATACTTAATTTTTAGTTACATAACTTATATCTACAATATACATGTGTAAATCTAGCAAAATAAATACATACTCTCTCTAGTTCTACAAGTTTAAATATGAATACCCCTTAGCATAAGTCTCAAATTTAGTAATTGTAGTCTTTTATTTATAAATCTAATAACATAATTGTGGGATGAGATTGATTTAGGTTTATATGGTTCATAATAAATAAATAGCTTAATAATAGAAATACAAATAGAAAATTTTGAGACATATTCAAGAATAATAGTTATAACATTTTACTGGAAATTTATGAACTATAACGTATTTAAAGGAGATTGTCTCTAAATCATTATTAAAAGTAAACTCCAACTCCTTAAATATTTTCGAAAAATAGCTATTTTAATTATGGGTGGCTAAAATAAATAAATAGTCTTAAAATATTCAAAATAAAATGAAATAGGTGTATATCACTATAAGATTGAATATATAATATTCTCAAAGTAAAGTAAGTATTTTGAAGTTGTTCTTTAATTATTAATTTTTATAAGTTAATATCCAAGTTCATAAATATTCTTTGAGAAACTCAAATATTAATAAGTATGGTAAAGAAAACTATAAAACTTTCTTATAAATGATAAGAACCTCACTCACTGTGACAAATAGAATGGAACTAGTGGTAAAATTTCTCTATAACCAAGAAGGGATATGGGTGATATCGAAATAAAACGAGGAACATCACTAGAATAGCTTATATCACACTGCATACTTGCATTATAGTGGAAGTTGGAATTGATTAGAGATTATGAATTGTAGGTGACGAGTTCATAGACGAGGGCTACGTCTACCTGTGGAAGTCATTCTGTGTTACTTGCAGTTGCTACTCGAGGTGAGTAAACATGCCAGGCCTAATGAGCCCGTCCTCCTTTCGTGTCCAATTATTTTATGAATCTTATGTCTCAAATTGTGATTTGTGATATACGTGTTTGACTTGAGACTCTGGCTATGTGATCAAATGATTCTTTCAAGCTTATAATGTGTAGTAATGTTAAGTGGAAAGAGTTGTGCGGGAGAAACTTATTATTATTGTCGATATTGACTTCGGTCACTCGGCCTGTGTACTTTTAGCCGGTCGCGACCTGCCCGTTCACTCCTTGTACTCACTCTTTCTGGGCTCAAGAACCCTTTAGGGGAGTGTCGACACTTAAGGTCTTGGTAGCTTGGTTATGGGATGGTTTTTTTAATGAGATATAGTTGGTTCTTCCCCGCTACAACAAAATGATATTGTGGACTTTACACGTGGAAAACGAATGGAGAATTGGTATTTTGGAAATCCCCTAATTGGGGAAATGGTATGGATTGAAGACATTTTTCCCTTGGATACATGGTGATGATTTGAGAAAACTTTGCTATAAATAAAGGATTAGAGAAAGGGTTGGAAATTTTTATTTCGCATTATACATGGATGTCAACACATTTGATTACTTCTTAATTATCATTCTTGTTTATGAAAAGAAAATGCCTCTTATCCGGTTTACGTGTTTGGGTGTTTACTTACTCAACATTTCTTGCTGACTTTGGAAAAACTACGGTCTTTGTTTCTTTCCCCCGCAGGTCTAGGCGAAGGGAGCTCAATGTAGGAGGGATCGCATAACTCTACTAGTTTATGTTAGTTTCTTTTATGCAGTTGAACACTTAGTTTAATTTCACTTATGTAATGTAAAGCACGAATATTATGTAGTTTGTAATACATAACCATGGGATGTTTTGTTCTTGATTTCCGCCATTTCACTATTAGTAGCACCCTCTTGGGCTTTCCGGTCCGGAACGGAATGCTCGGGAAACGAGGGGTGTTATAATCAATGCTGTTCTTTCTTTTCTGAATTCGGGTTACATGTTGAGAGAAACTAACAGAACTATTATTACTCTCATTCCTAAGAAGGATAACCCGGTCAGAGTCAAAGACTTTAGGCCAATAAGTCTGACTAATGTCCTTTACAAAATTATAGCTAAGGTTCCGGCCAATAGACTGAAGGTGGTACTTCCTTATCTAATTAGGTGTAATCAATTGGGGTTTATCCCAAGTAGGGCTATAGGGGACAACATGGCTATTGCAAGTGATATCATGCACTAACTCACAACACTCCTCTAGGGATGAAGCCTATGACTGCCTTAAGACTCATATGTCAAAGGCTTTTGATAGGGTTAGATGGAGCTTCCTTGAAGCAACTGTCCTTAAATTTAGTTTCCCATAAAGATTTACCAGTCTTTTATTATGAGTTGTGTGTCTACTTCATCTCTTGCTGTTAATGTGAATAGAGCTCTTTCTGATTACTTCACTCCAACTTGTGGTCTGAGACAAGGAGATCCATTATCTCCTTTCCTCTTTGTCCTCACAGCTGAATCTCTATCATGGGCACTAGCAAGAGCTGAAGAGTCTAAGCTTTTGAGGGGTATTAAGAATAGTTATAATGACCCTTCTATTACTCATTTGCAAGTTGCAGATGACTCTGTTTTCTTCTTTCAAATCAATACTCAGTGTGGAACAAATTTAAAAAACATTTTAACGAGCATTATTCTCAGTTTGGAAAAGAGATAAACCTCTCAAAATCTACTCTAACTGTTAGTCCTAGCTGTACTTATCATCATAAAATGATCCTGGCTAACCAGCTAGGTATTGGTGTAACTGATTTCATAGGAAAGTATCTAGGACTGAATATTGGGGATTTAAGTGGTGGGGAAGGGGTTTTCAATATGATAATTTCTAAGGTGGAGGATAGGTGTGCTGGATGGAAGTCTTGCCTCCTTAATAAGGCTGGAAGGACCACTCTTGCCCAATAAAATCTTACAAGCCTTCTTATTTATCCCTACTCTACATTCAAATTTCCACAGGTTTATCTTAGAAGAATTGATAGAATCTTGTCTTCATTCATTTGGAGGGGCTATAGGGATAGAAAATATATCCATTGGGTCTCCTTGGATCATATGTGTAAACCTATAGGTCTGGGAGGGCTAAATCTTAAGGCTCCCTCCCTTCTGAATAAGGCTTTGCTGGCCAAGTAGGCCTGGAAGATTGTTTCCAACAAATTCATAATTTTTTCTCGTTACTTTATCTCTAGATATTGTAAGAGGAAATACTTTCTCAGTAGAAGCTCCAATGTTAAGCCTTCTAAGTTGTGGCAGGGGTTTTCTTCAGTTAAAGGAATTATCAAAGAGGGTATTGCTTGGGATATGGGATCAGGGACCAATATCTCAATTGGGAAGGATAGATGGATCCCTGATGTTCCTCCTGTGAATGGTTGTATTGACTTGGGGGAATTTACTGAAGGAAAGGTAGGGGACTTGATTGTGACCAGGAGAGATTATAACAGGATGTGGATAATGAGAAGATTAGTCATTTTTTGTTTGGACTCAGAAACAAATTCTCACCATTCCTTTGCCTAGAATGAATCAACCAGATTTACTTATATGGAATCACTCTCAATCAGGCATCTTCTCGGTAGCCTCTGCCTACAAGTAGCTCAGCAACTCTATGATCAGTAATTGCCTTGTTAATTCTGCAGACAAAGGCTATAGGGGTATCATGGCTGACTTCCCATGGAAGGACTTTTGGAGGACTAAACTACCACATAAGATTCTTTTCTTTCTCTGGAAATTCATTCTTAATAAGGTCCCTACAAGAGATATTCTGCATATATTTAACTTACTGACCTCGAATTTGTGTGTTATCTGTAAATTGCATATTGAAACCGTTGATCATTTGTTTCTGCAGTTTAAATTTGCAAGAACTCTGTGGTCCATTTCTCCTATTCCATTTGCATGTTATTCTTCTTTACACTCTTTTGCTAAGTTTGTCATCTCCCAGTATCATACGCATGATCTTTCCGTAGCCTTATGCTGGTTTGGTGCAATCATGTGGGCTTTGGAGATACATAAACTCGTTATGTTTTAAGCATGGAGATGATCATGAGGATATTGTCAATTCACCTATTTTTCAGGCTAAGGTGTTGTCTAGTAATTTTTTGGAGGCTGGGCCTCGCCAAGTTATCACATAAAAAGGATGGGGTCATGATGCAGCATTTAGTCATCTTGAAGGGAAAGTCTTGCTCAAGTCCTAAAATAGATATCTTTGTTTGGACAAGGAAGAGCAAGCCTTCCAAGCAGGTTTTCTGGAGAGCTGAGAATGCAGGGATGATTCTGTCATATCACAATTAAGATTACACTCACTATACTCCAAATGCAATTCTGGAAACCATTGTGGATGCTTTTGTTTACATGAAGGATAGAAGATTTACTCATTTAATTTTACACTTGTCTGACATAGTTTTTTTCAATTTGATTGCTCAGATGGGGAAGGATATACAAGAGAAGAGGAAGGAGATGCCAAGCAGTGGAGAAGGAAACTGAAGGACTTTGAGATGGTTCTGCCTATACTTTGCTGTGTTTTGGCAAATCTTTGTAATCTTAAGTATGTTAAGAACAAGTAGGTGTGTTTGTAGTTGTTTGGGGGCATAGACAACTATTCATAGCCCGGTTGTAATTGTGGATTGCTTTTCTTGTGTTTTCGCTTCTTTTGGTTTTATTGAAGTTCTTCCTTTGGTTTAAAAAAAGAAAAAGAAATGCAATCGCTCAACCAGTTTTTCTTGTTCTTTCTTAAAATTTGCTACCTTCAAAAAATCATTACTTGTCAAAATATTTTGAAGTATCTTTCATTGAAATGAACGAAAATCTCATCACCCGTTTAGAAGTGTTAGAATATTCTACAACAAAACAAGTCAAACTAGTAGACAAGGGCATATTTACCTTAGGACAAGTGAGGGCTATAGCCCCGCTCAACTTCTAGAATTTGGATCTTTATCCTTTATGTTTTTCATTTTTTTAAAATTAGTTCCCATGATAATTTTTCTAAAGCCCCCACACAATTTTAAAAAATTTTCTTTCAACAAAAAAAAACTTTACAAAATTAAAAATTTACTCTTATTTTGTTTAAGTCTTTTAATTTAGCCCTCACTACAGCAAATTCTTATGTTCGCCCTTGCCATAGAGACTGCAGGTGAGCAATTTTTCAGTGCTCCAAAAGAGCACCACGCGGTGCTCTACAACCAATGAGTGTCTGTCAATATCACCGACATTTTGTTTAAGTTTTGCACTTTAAGTGGTTGTGGAGCACCACATGGTTTTCTAATGGAGCACCAAAATTATTCCTGGATCAAACATTTTCTCTAATCATCTGCTAATAAACAGAGTCTTGATTTACAAAAAAAAATATTTTTTTTATCCAACCAAATGAGATTTCTTAAAAAACATAATTCAAAACTCTCTCTAAGGGCATGTCCACCAAGACCATTTAGCCTTGGCACCACCTCATCCTTACCTCTCAACTCCCAAATTTTCACTATTTCCATTTCCACTACCAATATCTTGCCAAGGCTAGAATTGCCCCAAGGCAAGAGGTTGGACAATTTTAGTCTCCTCCCTTGTCATCTAGCCTTTTTGCCACATAGGTATTCCACTCAATATTTTCATCCTCAAAAATTAGTTTGGTACATCATAAAAACATAGTTATTTTGAATAATATAAAAATGATTAGGATGTAAAGAAAATCATAAATTTGTTTTACTATTATTTTTTTCTATTGTGTTTAGTCACTTTGTGTAATGTTTTTCTTTTTTTTTTATAACGTTTATCTTTATCTTATTTTTTTTGCTACCAATTCTTTTTTTTACAGATTGTTGGTGCCAGTTTTTTATTTTTATTTTTATTTGAAAATAATTGCTGTTACCAGTTTTTTCATTTAGCCCATCAACTTCAAATACCATAGGACTACAATTTAAATTACAGTATTTTAATTTTTTTAAATGGTGAACAGTGTTCTGCCTCTCTCCCTCCCGCAAACGGATGGAAACAGACTTCAAAACGCAGTAAACAGAATCTTGCCTCAGAGCCCCAGAGTCCCATGCCTTCTGCCCTAGTGCCCCAACGGGTGGGCATGCCCTAATGTGGCCCAAAGAGCGCGTGACTTTTGTAGACAGGCCCAGCCCAACAAAACGTAACTGAGTCCATCCACAAACTAGGGCATAATAAGGGTCACTCTTAAACCACCCGGAACCCTAACAATCCTTCGGCCATAGCAGCAGCAGCAGCAGCAAAACCCATCCGACTCATCCCCAGGTATGGGTTTCTCTCTATCTGTCTCTGCGCTTGGTTGATCGATCTTCATATTCTGCTGCGTTTTACGGTCTTTCCGTTCGAGTGTTCACTCGGCTCTGCAGTCATAGAGTTAACTACCCATTTTCCTGCGAATTGGAGTTTCGAAGTACCTTCTGAGTTTGATTTGTTGATTTGGTTCTAGATAGGGCTTGTTCGTTACCAGACTTCAACAATGCCTCCGAAAGGTACATCTTTACCATCTCTGTTCATGTCTGTCTCGATTGTGGTTAGGTTTCGTGTTTTCAGATCACGTTTATGCAATCTGGTGTTTGTAAATCCCAAGTATGTGAGAGCGTCTCTCTCGTTACAGTGATTTATTCGTCAGTTTAAAGCTTTAGTTTTTTCCTTAGGCAAAAAAAGTTGATAGAGTGTGAGTTGTGTGTTTCACTGGGCTGATGATTGATTGTTGGCCTTTATATTTTCATCTAATGAATTCTTTCTGCATGGGTTCTTATAGCTTTTGAATGAGTGATAAAATGTAGTGAAAGAATGCTTTAAGCTTGAGTGTGATTTTCATGGCTGGAAATGATGTACCATTCTCCCTTTTGGCGTTTAACATAGATTTTGTGGATCTTATATTTGTTTGGATACACTTTACGGTTCAAGAGTTCATCCCAAACTAAGATAAATGTATTCCACAGAGGTTATTTTGTGCTTCTGGTAATTTGATCTCCATCGAAATCCCAAAATATGTTTTGGTTGCTGGAATGAAAGACCTAGTTACCCTCGAGCACAGTTGGATATAAGCGAATGAATTGGTGTTGACGGAATTTAATTCTTTATGTAATCCATTTATCTTCGTAAGTCCAAGTATGTTGGAGCGTCTCTCTTTACAGTGATTTATTCTTCAGTCCGAAGCTTTGATTTATTCCCCAGCTAATTAAAGTTGATAAAGTGAGATTAGTGTGTTTCACTGGGTTGATGATTGATGATTCTGGATTATGAATTTTGTTAGCATTTACTTTCATCTTTTTTTTTGAGGAAAGCATTTACTTTCATCTAATGAGGCCTTTCTGCATGAGAACTCGTTGCTTTTGAATGAGTGATAAATTGATGTAAGACTGTTTTAAGATTGAATGTGAATTTCATGGCCGGAAATGATGTACAACTCTCCCTTTTAGGTTTAACATAGATTTTGTGGATCTTATATTTGTTTGGGCACTCTTTACGGTTCAAGATTTCATCTGAAACTAAGCTAAATGTATTCTATGGAGGTTATTTTTGTGCTTCTGGTAATTGATCTCCATGTTCTTCCCGAAACAATTTTTGTTTGCTAGAAATGCAAGACTTAGTTGGCCTCTAGCGCACTTGGATACAAGCGATTGAATTGGTGTTAGCGGAATTTACTTCTTTATATGCCAACCATTCTGTTTAACAAACAAGTTTGAAGGTGTGGCTAACAACAAATATCTCTGGGATCGATTTAGATAAAAGTATTCATAGTTCGTCAGTAGATAATATGCGTGTTTTTTGCGGTCCTCAATTTCTGCTGTCTGATCACTTTAGATTGATTATCTTCTCTTGCTTTGCTGATTTCTCAAGGGGGTGCAAGCATCTTCTAGAATTTTGTATACTTGCTGTGCGCTCTTGGTCTGTTAGTAACATACATGTAACCAACTACAGGTGATAGCACGAAGAAGGCCGATCCCAAGGCACAGGCCTTGAAGACTGCGAAGGCGGTGAAGTCTGGTGCTACCTTCAAGAAAAAGGTGAAGAAGATCCGGACGACAGTTACCTTCCACAGGCCCAGGACCCTAAAGAAGGAAAGAAGCCCGAAGTACCCTCGTATCAGTGCCCCGCCGAGGAACAAATTGGACCACTATCAAATCCTCAAATATCCATTAACCACCGAATCTGCAATGAAGAAGATAGAGGACAACAATACCCTGGTCTTCATTGTTGACATCCGTGCTGACAAGAAAAAGATCAAGGCTGCAGTGAAGAAGATGTATGACATTCAGACTAAGAAAGTCAACACTTTGATCAGGTAACCACCATTCTTTTAACACAACAGAGCCTTGTGCACTAGTTAAAAGTGTTTGCACTCCCTTAATTACATGAGCATTAATTGAACTATTCCTTATATGGTAGATCTGCAAATTAGGCAATTTTGTTACCTCAGTTGGTGTTGGCTTGAGCTGAACAGCTACATTTTTGGTGAACCATCTGCACTTTTTAGATAAAATCTCCTCTTTCTGTGGTGTATAGAAAAGCAAATAGTATCAGCTCACTGATAGGGGCATGGAATATCTTCAAGGTGAATTTGAGAATTTGAACTAAGATCTGAAGCTTTTTTATAAATGCTTCTACTCACTCAATCACTTGCCGTCACATTTCTTTTCTCTTAATGATCATGAAGTTAGTTCATATTCAGAATGATAACATGACCTCTTGTAATGCAGGCCTGATGGAACCAAGAAGGCGTATGTTCGCTTGACCCCAGACTATGACGCCTTGGATGTTGCCAACAAGATCGGGATTATATAAATTGCCATATTCTCTTTTTATGTTTGATTGTGAGAACAAAGGTCTCTGTGGTATTATGACAATTTTGTTAGTTGGATGGTCTAAACAGTTCAAGTCTAGTACTCTATGCTTTGCATTAGGAATGTTACCCTGGGGCGGTTTTTATCTTTCAGCCAATATCTATTGCTGTTCATTTCTTGCTGTGTTTAAAGTTTTAAATTTTAATGATGGACCATACAGTAGCTACCCTCTTTATTTGTTTTGGCTAAAATTCGTAAATTTAGATTAAAACATCCACAACAAAAATACAAATACCACACAAGCAAAGTTCACATAGACAAGACACAAAAACCAACTAGATAGACATGCCAATGCCCATCAAGCCAGTGATGAGCAGGCCCTTGATAGCATCAGGAGTCTCCGTAATCAGCATCATATGTTCATCCTGTTCTGCTCCCAAGTTAGCCAACACATGGTCACCTCGTTGGCATCTCTCAGTACATAGCTGACATTCCCTTTCATTCTTGCCAAGAGGTGAATGCCATCCCTAATTTGGTTTCTCAGAGACAGTGTCCTTTCTCTTTCTTGAAATCTGCACTGCTTCGAGGTAATCACTTTCAATTGAAGCATTGTACCAGTTGTGGTTAAAATCACCGTGACATCTCTGTAAGTGGCCCAGATATCACTCTCAAGGCTGGTTTAGTCCCTCAGTCTTCCCATAAACCCCAATTCCTCTTGTATTTCTACACACCTCCAAAGCCAGTTTTCTCATCATTCAATCTGAAACAGCCATCCACATTCACCTTCATTGTGCCTACCACAGGAAAACACCAATTAGTATGAGGTTTAACAAAATTAAATGAAGTAAATTTAGGGATACAAGAAAATGCTCCCTCTAGAGGACACCCATCTCTACGACACTAATTTGGGATTTAGGGGCACTTTTATGAACTCACTCCAATCTCTAGAAAACCCTACTTACCCTTATCCCCGTTTGTCTTCAGCCCTTCCTTGGCTTCCGCCGCCGCCAAGCGTTATCAATCATCCATCTGAAAAAAGAAATCAAAGTTTTCAGTCTGATCTTGATCTATCTCCCTCGTTTCTTGGCTAGTCCAATTTCTCTCCCGTTTCCAGTTTCTTCGTTCTCAGCCAATGAAATCCCCCCATCCGGCTCAGTTTCTTTGTTTCAAACACTCAGATCTTGTGATTCTATCTTCGTGTCTGATCGATTCTCGGCCCGTCCTTCTGGCCGAAGCCGCCGCCGTGATCAATCCTCTTCCATCTTTCCCGTTTACTCTCTTGACCGGCCTTCCACCAGGTAAGTTTTAATGGTTTTTTTTTTCAAGCCAGGCGACATTATCACCCTCCTCCTATTCTAAGGTCTTATGTCCCTGGTTGATAGCCTTTCTAGGCGTTGACCCGCGTTCCAGTTTGGTTTGATCTTAATTTTGAGTTTAAGTATCTTTTACCCATTGCTAGTTTTCCTGTTCAATTCCTCTGTTTTTATCAATTGCAGATAGGTAAGTGTTTTCCTCTCTGAGTCGGTTTCAATTTAGGGTCTGTTTGATTTGTTAATCTCTGTTCTTGTTTCGTCGCTACAATACTCTTCACCGATCAGTTTTCCTTTCTCTGGGGTTCATTTTATTGGTTTCATTCTTAGTTTAACTGTTTCACAAAGGATCAATCGGTGCCTATTTCTTTTTCCTCAACCACGCTCTGTGGTAACAAGAGAAAGCGGTTGTTCAACCCATCCTTTGATGCATGGCTGGTTTTGACAGGACCTAGATCAAAACGAATAAGAGTAGATGTCTGTTTCGATCAAGTAGCTCCTCCAGCTCTAGAGAAGACTCGTAGATACAGCAGATCGGACCTGCTTAATCTTCGATTCTCCCACCTACCAAAAGCTGATATCAAAAGTGCATGTCGAGCTGTGTGCGAGGAACTGGAAGATATCTGTGTGCCGTTTAAACATACAAGGTTAGCTTTCATGAATCGACAAACAAACAAGGTGATCCAGATTGATCGTTCGTGGTACGAGAAACAGCTTCGTCAGTCAATGAAGCTGAACGATAACCAGACGGGTCCAATTCGGGTTGACTACACTGATTTCCAAAGGCTTCTCCAAGGCAAGAAGGTGCGTAGAAAGAGGTCTATTGTTCGGACTTGCACTCCTACAGCTCCAATTTCGGTTCAAACCCCAAATGAACCGGTGACCCCCTCTCATGAAGGTGCCCCTACAGCAAAAAGTGGATTTGCAGCTTGTCGAGTGCATGATCAAGAAGGTTTCTTTGGTTGCTCCGGTGTCTCGGATCTGACTGCTATGGATATTGATAGCACCGTGATTGCTCAAAGCTTACAGCTTAGGAAACGACGCTTTGATTCTGGGGAATCTCCATCTGGTTTTTTCCGTGCAGCTAAATCTCTACGACTCTTGTTCAAATTCAGATCGCCCACGGGTTCATGCAGGAGTTGGTGACATTGATGCTGTTGCGAAGCCTGTCATGCCAGCTGTGTGGGTTTGTTTCTTATGACACTTTTTGTTGGTTTTGGGCGGTTTGATGTTTGTGTTTCTTTCAGGTTGGAGGCTTGAAGTGTCCAGGATATCAGCCTCCTGTCGCTTTATCGATGTCCAATTTCTATTTTATCACTGCCTATGTTTCTGTACTTTTATTTTCTGTTGTTTTTGTTCGGTTTAGGTGTTGGTTTAGGTTTCTATCGTGATGATTTGAGGATGTATGTATCTAGCTCGTAGCTTTCATATTATGTACTCTGCTTTGTTGATGAATTGATGTTCTCAACTTTCTGTAAAAAAAAGAAAATGCTCCCTATATTAGTTTGATTTGTCTCCAGATCTTCTGCACACACATCACCCGGTTGTAAAACCTCATTAAAAATAATCTCATTTCTTCGTAGCCAAATATTCCACATATCGACAACAAACAGAATGTCAGAACTAACATCTCCTATGTTCACATGCTTCTTAACATTCCTGACCATCCAATCTTTAAAATTATGCGTGTTTTGGGTATTAACCCAGTTAATGTAGGGTTTTGATTCATGGATCGCACAACGGAAGCATAATCAAACATAAAACCATGCAAAACCTTCCAAGGATCACAAGTCTAGATCTCCCAAACTCCTTGGTGCTAGCCCGGAATAGGAAGAGGAAGAAGAAATCACGCAAAACGAGACCCAAAAGAGGGTCTCGGCCTCTTTTGGCCGACGGGGACGAGGGCGGCGGCAAGGGTGTCGTCGGGCCTCCTTTGTTGCTTGCTCTCTCTCCTTTCTTTTCTCTCCCACTCTTGTTATGTTCACTTAATGAGCATAAGTTATGGGAAGGAAGGAAGGAAGGAAGGGTCCTTTATATAGTCCAACAACTCCTTGTTAACTACCTAAAGGACTTATTCTAGTCCAACTAGAATTCAATTTAGTCCCTTCCTTGCAAATTAGTCCCCACTAAGTTTGCAAGAGTTTGCAAAGTGATCCTTATAATTAATTAATCCAATTAATTAATTCCCAAATCTAGTTCAACTCTATATAGCGTGTGACCCCATAGGTTCTATCTAGTTGGTAGCAACTATTTGCTAATATGGAGCGGTCTCTAGCAAAACATCCATTCTAGCCAACTATTAGAATAGTCATCTTGACAACCTTTGTACAAGTAATTGTCTCATCCCTTTGTCTCCATATCCGGATTGGACACGAGACATACAAGTCACACTCGTATATCCAATCCATAGTTTCTCGATCCATGGGAATAGCCTTATTCGTGCAAATAACATCAATATCCCATATTGATTTATTTGAGTCTGGCCAGACATTCTATAAGCACTATCCCTCGAGTGGCCTATGATATTTGCTCCCGTTATGTGGGAGGGACAAATCCTTTCTACGTCCACTACGATCTCTAAGCTTGCTTCTCATTGTATCTAGTACACGCCTTTATAACTACCCAGTTACGGTGTAGCGTTTAACGCTACCAAGATCACAATGATCCACAACTAGAATATCTAGTGACTTCAAGTCTAAGGATGACAATACCATTGCACCGCGAGAAGCGCTTGTGACTCAACATAACGTGTATGTAGCCTTCTCGGAGATGGGTCAATCCAGTGCGACATTCCCTAATGCACACCTATGTGTTGGATCATGATATCTCCATATCAATCCAACCCCATACTAGTCTATAGATGATTGTCCCATGAATCATTATACTTGACTAGGGATATTTAAGATAAACAACACGATTGTAAATCTAGGGACTTCATTATATTAAATATCCAATAAATAATAAATGAATTTTCTAGCCATATACAAATTCATACTAAACTAGATTGCCTCTAGGGCATCTATTCCAACAGTCTCCCACTTGCACTAGAGCCAATCTGGCGCATCTCGTATGCCCATACTCCTAGTGTGCCCTTCATGCTTCCACTGCGTGAGAGGCTTCGTAAGCGGGTCTGACAGATTATCATCGGTAGGAATCTTTCATATCCGAACGTCTCCTCTATCGATAATATCTCGAATCAGATGAAACTTCCTGAGCACGTGCTTGGACTTCTGGTGCGATCTGGGTTCCTTTGATTGCGCGATCGCCCCAGTGTTGTCGCAGAACAACTCCACTGGATTCGCAATGCTAGGGACCACACCAAGTTCAGAAACAAACTTTCTGATCCAAACAACCTCCTTTGCTGCGCCATTTGCAGCAATGTACTCAGCCTCTGTTGTAGAATCAGCTACCGTCTCTTGCTTGGAACTCTTCCAGCTCACCGCTGCTCCATTCAGGCGAAACACATATCCCGATTGTGATTTAAAGTCATCTCTGTCGGTTTGGAAGCTTGCATCAGTGTAACCCCTTACACGCAACTCTTCCTCACCGCCAAATATCAAGAAAGCATCCTTAGTTCTTCTCAAGTACTTTAGGATGTTCTTGACTGCAATCCAGTGACTCTCACCCGGATTGGATTGGTATCTGCTTGTCATACTCAAGGCATATGACACATCTGGTCTAGTACATAACATGGCGTACATGATAGATCCTATGGCCGAGGCATAGGGAATCCTACTCATGCGTTCCTTCTCAATCTCATTGGAAGGACAACCACTCTTCGAAAGAGTGATTCCATGTGACACGGGCAAGAATCCCTTCTTGGAATCTTGCATGTTGAACCGTTTCAACACCTTGTCAATATATGTACTTTGACTTAGGCCTAGCAACCTCTTAGATCTATCCCTATAGATCTTTATACCGAGTATATAGGCTGCTTCCCCTAAGTCCTTCATTGAGAAACACTTTCCTAGCCAATCTTTCACAGATTGCAGCATGGGAATGTCGTTTCCAATGAGTAGTATGTCATCCACATACAAGACCAGAAAAGCTACAGAGCTCCCACTAACCTTCTTGTAGACACAAGACTCATCTTCGTTTCTGATGAAGCCAAACTCTTTGACCACTTCATCAAAACGTCGATTCCAACTCCTAGAAGCTTGCTTCAATCCATAAATGGATCGTTGCAGCTTACAGACTTTGTTGGCTTGCTTTGGATCCTCAAAACCCTCCGGCTGTATCATATACACGTCCTCGAGGAGATTCCCATAAAGGAATGCTGTTTTGACATCCATCTGCCAAATCTCATAGTCGTGGTATGCTGCAATCGCAAGTAGGATTCGGATGGATTTGGTCATTGCGACTGGTGAAAAGGTTTCATCATAGTCAATACCATGAATCTGTCTGAATCCTTTAGCTACCAATCGGCCCTTATAGGTAATCACATTACCATCCATGTCGATCTTCTTCTTGAAGACCCACTTGCACCCTATGGGCCGCGCCCCATCGGGTGGTTCCATTAAAGTCCATTCTTTGTTGGTATACATGGATTCCATCTCGGATCTCATGGCTTCCAGCCACTTCTGAGAGTCTGGGCCACTCATGGCCTCCTCATAGGTAGTAGGCTCATCATCTATGAGCATCGTGTCACCGGAATCAGTTACGAGAAGTCCATACCTCTCGGGTTCCTGGCGCACTCTACTAGATCTACGAAGCTCTTGTGTTACCTGAACAGGTGGCTCCACAACTGCTTGTGGTTCCTGTTCATGTTCCATAATCGGTTCAGTGATTTGTGGTTCTTAAACTTCTTCAAGTTCTACATTCCTCCCACTTGCTTCTTTAGAGACAAACTCTCTTTCTAGAAACACGGCGGTCCGAGCAACAAACACTTTGTTCTCGGTTGGATTGTAGAAGTAGTATCCCTTAGTTTCCTTAGGGTACTGATGCGCAAACTAACGTGCTATCGCAAGTGTACGAATCTTGTAGTACCGGGTGCAATTAGACTCGGATTATCGTTCCCACGAGGACTGTTTCAGGTTTATTCACGTTGTCAGTTTCGGTTTTCCAAGAGTAGTAACCAGGAGGAGTAGGTTGTGATTATATTGACTAAATTAAAAACATAAATTAAAAACGTAAATATTTTTGTGACGTTTTCTGAAATAAGCTGATTTGGTTGTAACGATAATAGATGAAGGCTAGGCTCCAGGATCCCCTAGGGTTTTTATTCAGATTTCAGTTTTACGTTCGTTTATGAGAACACTCAGCAGTTTCGGTATCTGTGCAACGTACCAGTTGTGCAGTGACTTTTCAGCTTCCACACGTAATCCCGATCCTGCAGACTTTCGGATTCTTGTTAAGCTGCCTAAGTCTGCAGTCTCGGTCTAATCCTGTTAGGGTTTCTAACCTGTCCGAATGGCCCGGGTCAAATTCTCTAACAGTTGGTCTCACGTTTTTCTATGCTAGCCCTATCTCCCTTTCTCTGGTCGGTCTATCAGGGTAAGGTACTAAATCCCGGTTTTTCTTCCTAACCCTAACTTGACATTTTCACCTACAAGCTCGGGTCTATAGCAATCCTGGGTGATCAATCCTATCATGCATATACGATAATAATCAAACCAGAATAACAGATACAACTTGCTGAATTAAGACAATCATCATGAATCCATAAACGTAGTAATCATAAAATCTGAGTACGAAACCCTAGGTTCACCGAGAACCTAGGTGAAAAGTTTAGCTACGACTAGACATAACACAAAACGCAGTTTCTGAATATAAAGAGAGAGAACGAAATCAAACTAAGTCTTCGAATCTCGAATCGCGCTTTCGTGCTCTCCGTGAATGCTCCGACTTGGCCTTCGGTTGTGCTGTGAATTGTGCTGTGTCTTCGTGTGTCTTCAAAACGAGTCTGGACGAGTCTTTAAATAGTGCTGTTTCCTGAAAACGCTCGTGCCCGAAATTACGGAATATGCCATCGGTCCACCGTCTTTGTCAAAAAGTCAAAACTGGCTGCGTATATACGCAGGGGTTGCGTATATACGCAACCAGGGCCCAACCAAGATCCCCCCACCTCCCCACTGCCTGCGTATATACGCAGGTGCTGCGTATATACGCAGGGCCTGCGTATATACGCAGGCCGTGGGGTAGGTGGGGCCCACTTGGTCCTCTGGTGGGCCAGGGCTGGTCCCCTGGGTCCCACTCTTCTTCCTGATGCTCCCGGCTTGCCTCTTCGGTGCTCTTCTGCTTTTCCGTGTCTCTGTCGTGTCCCGGTCTTGTGCACGTTTCCCGAGACGGTCCCGGCTCGGTCCCGGCACGCTTCCCGATGCACCTCCCGAACCTGTTCCTGAAAAGGCAACACGAACGAACACCCGCGATCATATCCAAATATAGCAAGAAATGAGCAGAAATAAGCAGAAATCCCGCAAGTATAAATAAACGTCTCGTTCTAGATTCCCGGGGCATTCTAAGGCGTTTTCCGGCAAAAACCGCTAATTCCAGCACAAATACTCGTGAAATCAGGCTAAAAGATAACCCCTAATTGGGCGTTATCAAATACCCCCGCACTAAACATTGCTCGTCCCGAGCAATCCTGCCAACTCTAGCCTGCAGTTATGTCCTCGTGACCGACTCCGCACATACCCTACCGTTGCATACACTCTCGACCCGAACCTTTCAACCGGACGACTCGATAGAAAAACTGACGCAGATAGAATATACACAGACTCAAACGACTCAAAGCAGACTAGTGACAAAAATGTTTTTGGCGAGATCGGGCAACCTCAAAAACAGAAACAGTGTGTCCTCGTGATCTCATCCTTTTCAGAATTTACTTCCCTGCAAGCGATCGGTAAGTCTGAACAGATTTATATGGTGGATTTAAGCACTGGACCGAAGTACTATTACTTTGGTTATCAAACTGAGCAAATCCCTAGCTAACTTACCATCCGAGCTGTTTCCGAAAGGATCTATGTCTAATCAGGTAGGATAGATATATGCATCAAGGTACGGCCTAATCCTACATGTTATGACATTCTCACAATTTACCAAACTCACACCCCTCACCGAGATCCCGAAAAACTGCCCGAAACACCTAAGTTCCTGCTTTCCCAATTCTCCTGTCCCCCGGTGTGTCTTCGCCGTGCTCGCGGCCACAAATGTGAAGCGGTGCAAAATGTCTCGAGAATTGTGCCACTCACTCAGCTTTTTATTTAAACAACAAAAACACAAAACAAACTAAAAACTAGATCATAATAATTTTTCTCTTTTTTTTCTTTTTCTTTTTTTTTTCTCTTTTTTTTTAAACACAATTATATATACATACGCACACGAATATTAACAATGCTAAACTGACTAAAGCTGAGTGAGTGAAAATAAATCTCTATCGTGGGGTACGTAAAATGTCCTCATGTGAAGTACCCCCACACTAATCCTGAAGCGCTGATCCTGTAGTCGAGATAATACTGTGCAGTCCCACCGAACCTCCTCATCACCAAAGATGTAGAAAAACGGCACAACCACCAATCGACCCTACAACCCCCCCGGAACCCCGGTTTGTGCGAAAAGATGCTCGCACGCGACTAACTCCTCCTGTGGTCACCATGTAGTGAAGTGATCCACCTCCGCAAATTAATGCACTGTCGCCTCTCACTCACCCTGTCCTTCCCTCGAAAAACGTGTCAAAACCGAAACTGTCCAAAACTGATATCTCATGAAGCTCCCCTATCTAAAACCTGTCCCCTACTCACTCCCTCCGTCATAACACGTAGAATAGCCAACTATCGACTGATGAGGTCTCAAAGAAGGCTGCCTAGGCTAAAGTGGCTACGAAGAAAGAGGGTAAATGGCTTCAAACGGGTTGACTAGTTGGACCTAGGGGTAAGAAACAGGACGTGAGGTCCCTTGATAGCCAGTCACTCCACCGAAAAATGCGATGACCGTGACGGCGCCCGTGGGCGGGTTGTCGACTACCTATGTGACGGTGGTGTAGCAACTAGTCGGATTTTTCGCTCAGTTGATAACTACTTGCGGATTCCAAAGGTCACTGGCTCTCACCTATCTACTATACCTCGGTGCAAGTTTTCTTTTCTTCAAAGGATTCAAACTCAATTTCTTCACTGTTTTCGTTATCTCGATTGCCCTTTCTCAAAATTTTCTGGTTTTAAACTTTTTTTTTTTTTGAAAAATAATTTATACTTGCTGTTTGCGTATATACGCAGGTACTGCGTATATACCCAACCAGCAGCATAAAAAATTTTTAATTTTTCAATTTTTTCAATTTTTTTTTTTTTTTTTTTTTTTTTTTTTTTTAAAAATTATATACAATGCATGGCTAGAATGATTATGGTGGGTTGACTCAAATAACGAAAATATGCAGACTCAAAAATAAAAATAAAAATAAAAATAAATACGAGAAAACGTGCAGACCGGGTTAATGCAGACACGACTACCACCCCCCCACTAAGAGGTGGCATGCCCTCATGGCACTCACTCGTCCGGAAAAAATGTCGGGTCTGACCCGGTCTCGGACGTACCGGATATGCTACCCGGTGAGCTGCTCTCTGAATCAGTCCTAAATACCGGCTGGCGTGCCCGTGTACGGGGCCGGTAATCCGAGGACTGCGACTCGGACCCAGTCCAACTGCTAGGTGGCTGGGACCGCAAAGTCGTCCTGCCACTAGACTGCTGATGAGTACGGGCCCCAGTCTGCTGGGTACGGGTCCCAGTCTGTCGGGTACGGGTCCCAGCCTGACGACCCGTAGGCTGCCGGGATCGTGTCCCGGGCTGCCGTCTCTCCTGTCTGGCAGGTAGCGGTGATGGCTGAGCCGGTGGTGGTGGTGGCTGGGTCGGGGGTGGCGGAGCAGACGTGTACTCGCTAGAGTCCCCGTCATCCGACCATCCCTCGGTAAAGCTACTGGAGTAGGTGGGCGGAAAATACAGCGGGAGTGGCGGGTCTCGGCCTGCGTGCCGAGCCGCATCCCGCTGCTCCTCTCGAATATTCGCAAGGGCGGCCTGGGTGTCCTTGGTGACCTTCCGCTGAGTCCGGCGGACATGCGTCACCGCTCTCCAGATCTTGCCCACTCCCTCTAACACCTTCTCTCCAATGGACTTGCGTCCACCCCGACAGCCCTCAAATCTCTCATCCACTCTGGGCAGTCTACGGGGCGGGGCCGGTCTAGCTCGTGGGGCCGGGTTGGCCCGTGGGGCCGGGCTCTCTCTCTGATGGGCAGGCTGAGGCTGGGCATTCCTCTCAGTCCCCTGCCTACTCGACTCGGGGCGCTCGCTCTCTCGAGAAGTACGGCACCGCCGGAGTCCGGCCGGTGCCTGGCGACTGACTGGTCGCTCCTGGGTCGAACGCCTCCTAGGGGCGGGGGCAGGGGCAGGTGCCGGGTCCTCCTCCATGAAGTCGTCATCCTCATCGAGGTCAACAACTGGCGGAGGCGGGCCCGGGTGACGAGTAATAAGCTTCCTATAAGGCCGTAGCAAAGGAGGCGCTAAGTCACCCTGTAAATCATACATCGGAACCTCGTACTCCCGAGCAAGTTTGGCAATGAGGTTGGCGTACCCCAGTCCCTTCTTGCTACCGGAGCAGTTCCGCTCCATCATATACACCCAAATCCGACGAGGAATGTCCACATCTCGTCCCAGCACAAGGCAATAGACTAAGAGTACGTACTCGAAGTCAAGGTAGGTGAAGTGTTTAATACCTACAACCCTGTTAACTACCCACTCGGCCCACCACCGTGGCGGGCCGGCAATAAAATGAGAATGCAATTTCTTGCCAATCTCGCCTGGCCCCTCTCTCTCGAAATGGGCACCCGGGTGCCCCCCAGTCACAACCCGCAAAAGCTCAGCATCCCCATTGGCTTCCCCCTCCCCCCTGTGCATGAGGTTCGCGTAGAACTCTCGCACCAAATCAGTATCGGACAAGTCCGGGAACCCCGCTAGTGACGTCCCGAAAATGTCCGGTCGACTCGCATAAGCGGCCATCTCTGGCGGCATGTAAGTATGGTCGACCGCAAACTGGTAGTCTATGGGAATGCTATGACTCATTTTGGTCGCGGTCATAAAATAATATTGGGCGTGATAGGTAACGAACCTAAAACTGTCGAATAGCAAAGGGGTAAGCTCTTCCGGCTCATAATCCGTAGGGATGTCATCTCGGTTATGGTCTAAGATGGGCACATGAAACTCCATAACATCCTAAAATCTCGAAAAACGTGCCGACTCGGGAAATAGAGCAAAACGTGAAACGTGCACAAAATTAGTGTGTCGCAATAGGTAATCCACCTAAGATCTACCAGAGGTCCACACGGCAAGTGCCGCTCCAAATGCAAAAATTACCGAAAAATAACGGGCCCGGCTACGGGCCGTGCCAAAACGGAAAATAAAGCGAGGGATGAGATTTTCGACCTTCCCTAAACAGGGGTGAAGACCGGAGATTCTGCCCGGAAAGTCGCCGGAAAACCGCCGGTGGTCGCCGGAAAAGTCGCCGGAAAAGTCAACTGCCCGGAATTGAATTCCGAGCCCACCAAATCGAAGCCCTCGATCTCCTCGTTCACGTTCCCTTCTACGGATTTTGCAAGTTCTTGCTCTAACACCTCCGAATCTGCACTTTTCTTCAAGAACACCTCACTTTTTGATGGAACTTGCTCTCTCGATTTTCACTTGTTTCTGGATTTGGATGGATGAATCTTGCTCCTTGCGACGAGGGGATTCCAGAAATGTGCCCGGAATTTGATTTGGAGGTCCGAGTCAAAAAATTTGTTCTTCAAGTGAGAGCAAATGGAGGTAGAGAGAGAAAGGGAGGTGCCAACAATGGCAACCCGTCCCCCCCCTTGTGCTATAACCTAATTTGGTCGAAATGACCAAAATACCCCCGGGGTTTTGAAAAATTTTCATTTTTTTTTTCTTTCTTTCCTGTTTACGTATATACGCAGTACCGCGTATATACCCAACCAGAAAACAACCAAAAAAAACAAAAAAATTTCACTTTTGCCCCCACGGGTTGCGTATATACGCAGGGGCTGCGTATATACGCAGGGGCTGCGTATATACGCAGCCCGAGGGCAAAAGTGGAATTTTTCAATTTTTTTTTTTTTTTTTTCAAAGTTCTCTCTCCCCCTGCTTTCCTGATCTTGGCTGTTTTGGATGATTCTGTTTCTGCACACTTTCAAATTCAACGTTAAAAACCCGCTCATCTCGCCTCTCTCGAAAATTCAGAACTGACATACTAATGTAATAACTAATAAGACTAACTAAATAAACGATAAATTTTGGGTTGCCTCCCAAACAGCGCCTTGTGATTTACGGTCGACGGCCCGACCTTGTTACCTCTTACGGGTCATCAAAATAGACCGGGTCTATTTTGACGACTTCGGCGGTCTCGAGATACGGCTTGATCCGGTTCCCGTTCACCCTGAAACTGGAGTTGTCTTTTGGATTTTCCAGCTCGAATGCCCCCCAAGCAAAAATCTGTTTGATGATGAACGGTCCCGACCAACGAGACCTCAGCTTCCCCGGAAAGAACCGCATCCGGGTATTGTAGAGAAGCACTTTGTCGCCCTCGTTAAACTGCTTTGGCGTGATACGGTGATCATGCCACTTCTTTGTCTTCTCTTTGTAAATTTTGGCGCTCTCGAAAGCCGTTCTGCGGAATTCTTCCAATTCCAGCAGTGCCATCTTCCTCTTATCCCCCGCTAGGTTCTGGTCCAAGTTCAGCAGTTTGATGGCCCAATACGCCTTGTGCTCCAGTTCCACCGGTAAGTGGCACGCTTTCCCAAAAACGAGCTGGTACGGTGACATTCCCAGCGGTGTTTTGAAAGCTGTCCTGTAGGCCCAAAGCGCATCGTCTAGTCTGACGGACCAATCCTTTCGGCCGAGATTCACTGTTTTCTCGAGTATGCTCTTGATCTCTCGATTCGACACCTCGGCTTGCCCGTTCGTCTGCGGATGGTAAGGTAACGAGACTTTATGAACTGACACGCCGTACTGTTTCAGAACTTTCGCAAAAACTCGATTGATGAAGTGAGAGCCCTCATCGCTGATCATTGCCCTGGGAGTCCCGAAACGAGTGAAAATGTTGCGTTTCAGAAAACGCTCAACGGTAGCTGCATCGTTTTTCTGACACGCGATCGCCTCGATCCACTTTGTCACATAATCTACTGCCAGCAGAATGTAAAGATTCCCCATCGAAGACGGGAATGGACCCATGAAGTCAATCCCCCAGACATCGAATGGCTCTACCTCCTGCCACACGGTCATCGGCATCTCGTCCCGGTGTGACGTGTTTCCTGTCCTCTGGCACCTATCGCATCCCTGCACATAGTCGTGACAGTCTTTGAAGATTGTCGGCCAGAAAAAACCGGACTGCAGTATTTTATGCGCTGTTCGCGTTCCCCCAAAATGACCCCCACACTGTGATGAGTGGCAGTGTCGGATCACGTTCCAGGCCTCGTGGGTCGGGATACACCTTCTTAGGATGTTGTCGGCCCCCTGTTTGAACAAGTACGGGTCGTCCCAGAAATACTGACGACTCTCGGCAATGAACTTTTTCCGCTGCGACGGGGTGAGATCCTCGGGAAGCGTGCCAGTTACCAAATAATTGGCTATGGCATAGTACCATGGTCTCCCGATCTTGACTGCCATGATGTGCTCGTCCGGGAAGTTTTCCTTGATCGGCACCGGGTCCACCTTCACGTTCTCAAGTCTGGATAGGTGATCCGCTACCACGTTCTCAACACCCTTCTTGTCCCGGATTTCCACATCGAATTCCTGCATCAGTAGTACCCACCTCAACAGTCTCGGTTTTGCGTCCTTCTTGTCCAGCAGGTATTTCAGAGCACTATGGTCGGTAAAAACGATAACTTTTGACCCGACCAAATAGGGCCTGAATTTGTCCAGGGCGTACACCACGGCCAGCAATTCCTTTTCTGTCGTGCCATAGTTCAGCTGGGCATCGTTGAGTACCCGGCTCGCATAATAAATGACGTGGCATACCTTATCCTTTCGCTGTCCCAAAACTGCCCTGACTGCGTAGTCGCTGGCGTCACACATCAGCTCAAACGGGAGTGACCAATCTGGCGTGGTTATTACCGGGGCTGTGGTCAGCTTCTCTTTCAAGTGGTCAAAAGCTTGCCGACATGCTGCATCGAAATCAAAGGGTACGTCTTTTCCGAGTAACGCGCAAAGTGGCTTTGTGATCTTGGAAAAGTCCTTGATGAATCTTCGGTAAAATCCTGCATGTCCCAGAAAACTTTTGATCGCCTTTACGTTCGTCGGGTATGGAAGCTGCTTTATCACCTCGATCTTAGCCCTGTCCACCTCGAGTCCCTTGCTGGAAATTCTGTGACCCAGCACGATCCCCTCGGTGACCATAAAGTGACACTTTTCCCAATTGAGCACCAAATTTGCCTTCTTGCATCGGATCAGAACCTGGCCCAAATGGAACAGGCAGTCATCGAAACTGTCCCCGAAGAGTGAAAAGTCGTCCATGAACACCTCCAGATTTTTCTCGATCATGTCGGAAAAAATTGCCATCATACATCTCTGAAACGTGGCAGGAGCATTACACAACCCGAACGGCATGCGTCGAAACGCGAACGTACCGTACGGGCAGGTAAACGTCGTCTTTTCCTGATCCTCCGGGGCTATGCAAATCTGGTTGTACCCGGAATACCCGTCCAGAAAACAATAGTAGGCATGATGGGCGAGCCGGTCCAGCATCTGGTCCATGAATGGCAGCGGGAAGTGGTCCTTTAATGTTGCATCGTTTAGCCTCCGATAGTCCATGCAGATCCGCCAGCCCGTAACGGTGCGCTGCGCAATCTGCTCCTGATCATTATTCTGCACCACCGTAATACCCCCCTTTTTGGGCACGCACTGGACCGGGCTGATCCATGTGCTGTCCGATATGGGGTAGATGATTCCCGCTTCCAGCCACTTCATGACCTCTTTTCGCACAACGTCCTTCATGTTCGGGTTCAGTCTCCGCTGGGGCTGAATCACCGGTTTCTTGCCTTCTTCAATTCGGATCTTGTGCATGCAGTAGGAGGGGCTGATCCCCTTGATATCTGCAATCGTCCAGGCGATTGCTTCCTTATGCTCTCGCAATACTTCCAGCAGTTTCTGCTCCTGTTCCTGAGATAAACGAGACGAAACAATTACGGGCAGAGTACTATTTTCACCAATATACGCATACCTGAGATGGCTCGGGAGCGGTTTTAGCTCCAGTACGGGTGGCTCCTTGAGTGACGGGACCAGAATCATCTTTTGCCCGCCGTCTTCGTCCCGGTGCAAAGTGGTCCAGTCCTCGGCTCTCATGGCGTGCTCGCACCGAGTCTTCTCCTTTTCTTCCCCGTACATGCTGTCAATCTCTTCCCATAATTGGTCCATCTCCTCGTTTTCCCAGCCTTCGTCCACCACATCGATAGCAAAGATGTCCTCGTGGTCGTAGTAGTTTGGCAGTTGCAGATTTTTGAAAACGTTAAATTTTACTTTTTCCTCGTTAATCTGCATGGTCAGCTCCCCGCTCTTGCAGTTTATCATTGCTTCGCCCGTGGCCAAAAACGGCCTGCCAAGTATGAGCGGTACCTCCCCTGCCTCCATGTCCAGGATGACGAAATCTGCCGGAAAAATAAGCTCGCCGACCTTGACCAGAATATCTTCGATAACCCCGTAGGCCTGTTTTACGGACCTGTCTGCCATCTGCAGCATGATTCTGGTGGGTCGGGGTTCACCGACTTTCAAACTTTTGAAAATCGTTAGCGGCATCAGATTGATGCTGGCTCCTAGGTCACACAGGGCCTTTCCTGTGTAAGCGTTACCTAGGGTGACCGGTATGACGAAACTGCCAGGATCCTTTCTCTTCCTCGGTAGCCCATTCTTCACACAATTGCTCACTTCTGCCGTCAGGTTTATGGTCTCGAAATCGCTCATTCGCCTCCCATACAAGATGTCCTTGAGGAATTTGGCGTAAGTGGGCATCTTAGCCAAAGCCTCAGCAAAAGGTATGTTAATCTGCAGCTGCTTGAACATCTCGAGAAACCTGGCGTAGTCCTTGCTGTCATCCCTCTTTCGTGTTCGCAAGGGGTACGGGACCTCCTTGGAGACGGGTACAGTTTCTGCACCTGTCTCGTTCTGCACTGCATCCTGCTCAACCGAGCCCTTTGGCTGGGGGCGATCGACTGTGCTGTTATCCTGGCCCGACAAGTTGCGTTCTACTTCTTTCGAATTTTCTGCACGTGCGTGGTTGGGATACGGTGGATCCTGCAGTGCCAATCCACTCCGAGTGGAGATAGCATTGATCTGAGCCCGTGGATTATTTACTGTGTTCGAGGGTAGGTTTCCTGGCTGTCTCTCCGTTAGCTGCTGTGCTAACTGCCCCACCTGTACTTCCAAAGCGCGCAGTGACGTTTTGGTTGTCTGCATATCTGCCGTCAAGGTGTCCATGTGCTTGAACCGGGACTCCATGGTCTGGAACATGGACTTGATTTCTTTCATCTGAGCGTCGTACTGCTGTGCTGACGGGACTGTCTGAGCCTGCTGGGCCGGGGCAGCCTGCTGAGCTGGTGGCCTGTGCTGGAACCCCGGTGCATAAACTGCTGCGTTTGGGTTTCCGTACCGAAACCCGGGATGGTCTCTCGTGCCCGGTCGGTACCGGCTCGGGTCCCACTGCTGCTGTACGTAGTTGGTATCTTCAGTCCTTAGCTCCTCAATGGCTGTGTCCAGATCCGGTTCCTCGACTGCTGCAACAGTCTTCTTATCCGAGTAGACTTTCTTGACCAAGTCGTGAACGATCTTGGCCAGATTGTCTATCCGGTCATCTTCTGCAGGTTCGGCTCTGGCTGCCATCCTGCGATCGTCAAACAGTCGGGTGTCCTGCTTGGCCAACTGCTTCATCAGGTCGTACGCACCTTCTTTGTCCACGTGATACAAGAAGTTTCCCCCGGCCTCTCTGTCAATCCTGTCGGCGTTCTCCCTGTCTAGGGCATGGTAGAAAACCTGCAGGATTTTTGCGTCTCCGAAACCGTGGTTCGGGCACCGTTTGACCAATCTCATGAGCCTGTCCCATGCATCCACCACCGTCTCCCCCATCTTTTGTCTGAATGACAGGATCTCGCTCTGTAACTGTATGACTCGGGAGGCGGGATAGAACTTCGCCAGAAAATCTGCGACACACTCCTCCCATGTGGTGATGGATCGGGGTGGTCGGGATTCGAGCCAGTCTTTGGCTACTCCATAAAGACAGTACGGAAATAAGATCAACATGAGTGCCTCTGCTTCTACCCCCTTGTATCTGACCTTGTTGCAGTAATCTTCGAATTTCCCGATGAAATCGTTCGGGTCTTCGTCGGCCCTGCCATGAAACGGGCAGAGAGTTTGTACCGTCTGGATGGTGGATGGTTTGATGTCAAAGTGCTCTGCGGTGATCTCGGGCACCACAATGGCTCGCTCATGCCCCCCGGTGGGGACCTCGAAATTTTCCACCAACGCCTTCCCAGATCGGTTATATGTTCTCTGGTTGCTTCGGGCAGCAAGTCCCGCTGTGACAAGCTCCTCAATGTACCGAGCCATCTGGGCTGGGGTACGTGTCTCTCGTTCCTGACCACCGGCTGCGGTGTTCTCGGGTGGATCTCTCTCGTTGGTTGCCATCCTGCTTTCTCGGTTTCTGCGGTTCTGTTCGGTATACAGCTTTTCCGGGTTGTCGAGTGGTGTCACCAAATCGCGAGGCAATCTGGGCATCAACTAAACAGTCCTGAAAACGCAGATTCGAAAACGCAGTGAGATAAAAAGAAAAATAACGAAACTGAAAATAAATAAAAACTCAGAAAACTAATTCTGACTACTAAATAGACCCTAAAAGTCCCCGGCAACGGCGCCAAAAACTTGATGCGCAAACTAACGTGCTATCGCAAGTGTACGAATCTTGTAGTACCGGGTGCAATTAGACTCGGATTATCGTTCCCACGAGGACTGTTTCGGGTTTATTCACGTTGTCAGTTTCGGTTTTCCAAGAGTAGTAACCAGGAGGAGTAGGTTGTGATTATATTGACTAAATTAAAAACAGAAATTAAAAACGTAAATATTTTTGTGACGTTTTCTGAAATAAGCTGATTTGGTTGTAACGATAATAGATGAAGGCTAGGCTCCAGGATCCCCTAGGGTTTTTACAGATTTCAGTTTTACGTTCGTTTATGAGAACACTCAGCAGTTTCGGTATCTGTGCAACGTACCAGTTGTGCAGTGACTTTTCAGCTTCCACACGTAATCCCGATCCTGCAGACTTTCGGATTCTTGTTAAGCTGCCTAAGTCTGCAGTCTCGGTCTAATCCTGTTAGGGTTTCTAACCTGTCCGAATGGCCCGGGTCAAATTCTCTAACAGTTGGTCTCACGTTTTTCTATGCTAGCCCTATCTCCCTTTCTCTGGTCGGTCTATCAGGGTAAGGTACTAAATCCCGGTTTTTCTTCCTAACCCTAACTTGACATTTTCACCTACAAGCTCGGGTCTATAGCAATCCTGGGTGATCAATCCTATCATGCATATACGATAATAATCAAACCAGAATAACAGATACAACTTGCTGAATTAAGACAATCATCATGAATCCATAAACGTAGTAATCATAAAATCTGAGTACGAAACCCTAGGTTCACCGAGAACCTAGGTGAAAAGTTTAGCTACGACTAGACATAACACAAAACGCAGTTTCTGAATATAAAGAGAGAGAACGAAATCAAACTAAGTCTTCGAATCTCGAATCGCGCTTTCGTGCTCTCCGTGAATGCTCCGACTTGGCCTTCGGTTGTGCTGTGAATTGTGCTGTGTCTTCGTGTGTCTTCAAAACGAGTCTGGACGAGTCTTTAAATAGTGCTGTTTCCTGAAAACGCTCGTGCCCGAAATTACGGAATATGCCATCGGTCCACCGTCTTTGTCAAAAAGTCAAAACTGGCTGCGTATATACGCAGGGGTTGCGTATATACGCAACCAGGGCCCAACCAAGATCCCCCCACCTCCCCACTGCCTGCGTATATACGCAGGGCCTGCGTATATATGCAGGCCGTGGGGTAGGTGGGGCCCACTTGGTCCTCTGGTGGGCCAGGGCTGGTCCCCTGGGTCCCACTCTTCTTCCTGATGCTCCCGGCTTGCCTCTTCGGTGCTCTTCTGCTTTTCCGTGTCTCTGTCGTGTCCCGGTCTTGTGCACGTTTCCCGAGACGGTCCCGGCTCGGTCCCGGCACGCTTCCCGATGCACCTCCCGAACCTGTTCCTGAAAAGGCAACACGAACGAACACCCGCGATCATATCCAAATATAGCAAGAAATGAGCAGAAATAAGCAGAAATCCCGCAAGTATAAATAAACGTCTCGTTCTAGATTCCCGGGGCATTCTAAGGCGTTTTCCGGCAAAAACCGCTAATTCCAGCACAAATACTCGTGAAATCAGGCTAAAAGATAACCCCTAATTGGGCGTTATCAGGTACCCTACAAACTTACACTTATCCGATTTAGTCCCCAGCTTGTCTGATTGTAAACGTTTTACATAGACATCGCAGCCCCAAATCCTCATGAACGACAGTGTGGGACGCCTCCCACTCCACATCTCATATGGTGTTTTCATGACTGATTTGGATGGAACACGGTTAATGGTGAAAGCTGCACTTAATAGAGCCTAGCCCCAAAATGATAATGGAAGATCGGTTTGACACATCATAGATCGAACCATATCCAATAGGGTTCGATTCCTCCTCTCGGACACGCCATTCCATTGTGGCGTTCCGGGTGGAGTGAGTTGGGACACGATCCCACACTCTCCATGAATTCTTTGAACACTTAAAAGGATTCGGATTTTGCCCTCATAAGGTACACAAATCCATATCTACTGTAATCATCAGTAAATGTAATGAAGTAGACATAACCACCCCTGGCAGGCGTGACAAATGGCCCACACACATCAGTATGTATGAGCGCCAATTGCTCACTAGTCCTCTCACCTTTCTTATTGAAAGGGGACTTTGTCATTTTTCCCAATAAACAAGCCTCACATGTCTCATATGATTCAAAATCAAATGAGTCTAGTAATCCATCCTTATGGAGTCTAGATACACGTTTCTCATTTATATGGCCTAAACGACAATGCCATAAATAAGCGAGATTTAAATCATTTATTTTAATCTGCTTGGTATTAATGTTGTAGACAGGATTGCTTAGATCAAGGACATAAAGCCCATTAAATAATTGCGCACTAAAATAGTGAATATTATTTAAATAAAAGGAACAACAATTGTTATTTATTGAAATAATAAAACCATCCTTGTCCAAACAAGAAATAGAAATAATGTTTCTGCTCATAGCAGGCACAAAATAGCAATTATTTAATTCTAAAACTAATCCTGAAGGCAGAGATAGCTCGCACACGCCTATGGCCAACGCAGCAACCTTTGCTCCATTCCCAACGCGTAGATCTACCTCTCCTTTAGCCAATCTTTTACTTCTCTTTAGATCCTGCATATTTCGACAAATATGAGATCCACATCCAGTATCCAATACCCATGATGTAGAGACAGTTAAATTGACATCTACAACAAAAATAACTGGTGGTGGTGGAATCACTATTCCAAGCCTCTTGTCCTCCAGATATTTTGGGCAGTTCCTCCTCCAGTGTCCAGGCTGACTGCAGTAGTGACACTCACCTTTAGTCACGGCCTTGGCAATGCCACCAACAGGCTTAAGGGCAGGTTCCTTGGACTTGGCAACTGACTTGCCTTTGCCCTTGGAGGAAGAGGCAAACCTTTTGCCCTTTCCTTTCTGCACCATCATTATGGCCTTGCCCTTTCCCTTGTTGATGCTCTGTTCAGCCGTCCTCAACATGTTGAGCAAATCTGGCAGTGGTTTAACGATCTCGTTCATGTTATAGTTCATAATGAACTGTCCATAACTCTCGGGCAACGATTGCAACACGAGATCGGTTGCCAACTCTTGGCCGACCGGGAACCCTAGTCGGGCGAGATTTTCCAAGTACCCGATCATTCGGAGTACATGGGTTCCCACCGGGTTCCCTTCTGCTAGATGACATTTGAACAGTGCCTTTGAGACCTCATACCTCTCTACCCTCGCCTTCTCTTGGAAGAGCTGCTTTAGATGTTCGATCATATCGACAACATTCATGTTTTCGTGTTGCTTCTGAAGCTCAGAAGTCATGGTGCAAAGCATTAGGCAGGCCGCATCATTAGCGTCATCAACACGCTTTTGATACGCCTTTAAGGCAACAGGTGTTTGGTTCTCTGGACCTTCTGGAACATGCTCCTCTATTGCGTACAGTTTCTTCTCTTGCTTGAGAACAATTCTCAAGTTTTTGTACCAATCAAGAAAGTTGGTTCCAGAGAGCTTGTCCTTCTCAAGGACAGATCGTAGGGAATTTTGTGAACTCGATGAGTTGTTTGCCATTTGGAATTCTACAAAAAGGAAAATACGCAAGTTTTAGTATTTGTGAATATTTTGACTATATTTAATAATGGCTAGTTTATTAAATATAGCTCCCACTATTTTTCTACGGATTAATAACCCTCAAGATATTAATGCGGAAAATATCCTTATATTTTCTAGTGGGCTAAGATCCATCTTTCATCTCCTTATGAGCTTGCTTTGGCAAGTCACCCATAATTTGACTACTTTAGGTAGGAACAATTCCAATTGCATCCCATATGCAACTCTTGGTTCAATCGGGCAAATAACTCCTTATTTATCCATCCATATGGATAATCCCAATTGATTGCCTCTAGGTTTCTTAATCAAATTAATAGCCTAGTTGTGTTCAACCTCTTATCTAAACAATTGCACATTGTTACGTGCCATCGCACTCCATCATTATGAACCAAGTCGCCATGCTTTGGCACGCACGAGCTTGATAAATAATGATGATAATGAGTGTTTAAATAATGATAAGGCAAGAACACAATATTTGAATTTTGAGGGATTTTAAATTCAATTCTTAATTGTTTTGTTGATCAATATCAACTAATCTATCTATTTGAGTTTGGGCACAACTCCAAATAATAGATCCGGGTTGTCTAATTATCTTATTATCCTAATTGCATGCATCATCCATACACCAACCATACAAATAATAAGACAATAAAATAAACAACCACAAAAACAGAAATTAAACGTGATGTGGATATGGCCTTTTATAGACTAAGATAATTCCAAGCCAATGGAATTATCTATGAACCCTAAAGCAAACACATCTCCATGCGTCTTGATCTTTTGGTCCATCCTTCATAGTCTTGTGGAATGCTCCATGCTCCATGCTCCATCTTTTGTGGCTTCTTTGGCTTTGGGCTTCTTTTCTCCAATCTTGGCTAACAATCTACTTTATCTAGCACTAGCTAATATCTATACTAAATAAAATAAATCTCACAAGTTGAGAAAAAAATGGCACGCAGGCCATAAAACCCTAATTAATTATTACAATTAATTGATCAGCTCGCAGGCCGTAAAACCAAACCACAAAATTAAACATCCACATCAAACCACATCTTAAGGCCATATCCAATCACCATGCGATTTGCACATAAACAGTTAAAATCCAATTTTAACGCGCTTGGTCAATTTTAATTGATTTTAGGATTTCTAGGGTTAAAACGGTCCATGGGCCCAACAATCAAATTGCCCGGGCCCATCAAAGTGAACCACAAGGCCCTAGGGCCGGCCCGACCCAAAACCCACAAGCCCAGGCCCGCAGGTTAGGGCGGCCCGGCCCCTAGGGCGGCCAAGCTTGGGCGGCAAGCAAGGGGGGCCGAACCTCCTTGAGGGAGTTGTTTCCAAAACAACTCCCTTGCTTGGTGCCCAAGTTTGGTTGTTTCCTTGTTTTGGGAGAACTCCTTCTTCCCCAAGGATGCCCAAACCCTAGATCTAAGATCCTAAAATTTCTCAAACTCACCAATTCATGCATCCAATGCAAAAAATTGGATCTTGTTATGATTAATTATTGACAAATTGCATCCCATGCTTGATTTGTCTTGTTTTACGCGATAAACAATCAAATTAAGGTGTAAAACAACTAAAACGTAACACATAAACCACGTTTATGCTCTACGACCTGTGGCTCTGATACCACTGCAGGGTTTTGATTCATGGATCGCACAACGGAAGCATAATCAAACATAAAACCATGCAAAACCCTCCAAGGATCACAAGTCTAGAGACATAACGATGGTAAAGGTTAGAAATCATAAACACACCTTTGGGTTCACCTTGATGACTTCAAACGCGAATATGTCACGTTCTCTATAGTTGATCCACGCCTAGAGTTGATCCTAGATCTCCCAAACTCCTTGGTTCTAGCCCGGAATAGGAAGAGGAAGAAGAAATCACGCAAAACGAGACCCAAAAGAGGGTCTCGGCCTCTTTTGGCCGACGGGGACGAGGGCGGCGGCAAGGGTGGCGTCGGGCCTCCTTTGTTGCTTGCTCTCTCTCCTTTCTTTTCTCTCCCACTCTTGTTATGTTCACTTAATGAGCATAAGTTATGGGAAGGAAGGAAGGAAGGGTCCTTTATATAGTCCAACAACTCCTTGTTAACTACCTAAAGGACTTATTCTAGTTCAACTAGAATTCAATTTAGTCCATTCCTTGGAAATTGGTCCCCACTAAGTTTGCAAGGGTTTGCAAAGTGATCCTTCTAATTAATTAATCCAATTAATTAATTCCCAAATCTAGTTCAACTCTATATAGCGTGTGACCCCATAGGTTCTATCTAGTTGGTAGCAACTATTTGCTAATATGGAGCGGTCTCTAGCAAAACATCCATTCTAGCCAACTAATAGAATAGTCATCTTGACAACCTTTGTACAAGTAATTGTCTCATCCCTTTGTCTCCATATCCGGATTGGACACGAGACATACAAGTCACACTCGTATATCCAATCCATAGTTTCTCGATACATGGGAATAGCCTTATTCGTGCAAATAACATCAATATCCCATATTGATTTATTTGAGTCTGGCCAGACATTCTATAAGCACTATCCCTCGAGTGGCCTAGGATATTTGCTCCCGTTATGTGGGAGGGACAAATCCTTTCTACGTCCACTACGATCTCTAAGCTTGCTTCTCATTGTATCTAGTACACGCCTTTATAACTACCCAGTTACGGTGTAGCGTTTAACGCTACCAAGATCACAATGATCCACAACTAGAATATCTAGTGACTTCAAGTCTAAGGATGACAATACCATTGCACCGCGAGAAGCGCTTTTGACTCAACATAACGTGTATGTAGCCTTCTCGGAGATGGGTCAATCCAGTGCGACATTCCCTAATGCACACCTATGTGTTGGATCATGATATCTCCATATCAATCCAACCCCATACTAGTCTATAGATGATTGTCCCATTAATCATTATACTTGACTAGGGATATTTAAGATAAACAACACGATTGTAAATCTAGGGACTTCATTATATTAAATATCCAATAAATAATAAATGAATTTTCTAGCCATATACAAATTCATACTAAACTAGATTGCCTCTAGGGCATCTATTCCAACAGTTAACACCTCAGACAACTCTCCAAATCTCAATATCTTTATCACGATCAAAGAAAAGATGAGCATGACTTTCAGCCACATTGTTGCACATAATGTTAACATTGCAGGTATCAGCAAGAGTTTTACTACCACAACACCAATCCTTCCAAAGGTCAATCTTTTGTCAATTTCTAACACACCACTTGATATCTTGTTTGAACAGTCTTTTAGTAGAGCAAATACCTTTCAAAATGGGAGAAGAATATCCATGTTTCTTCTCAGCCAAGATACTAGACTGTCTCAATTTTTTTTTCCTCATGATTTTGTACCAGAGTGCCCCAATTTCCCAACTGAGTTTTGAGAGCGAGACAACATTTTGGACTCTAGATTTTTTTTTTTAAAAAACAAACTCTGAGACCACCCTTCTCTTTAGGTAAGCAAACAGTTTTCCAATTTACTAAATGCATTTTCCTCTTTTTAGGGGTATCACCCCAAATAGAATTTCTGCAAATTTTATCAATATTATAACAAACACTAACAGGGAGTGTGAGCACCTGCATGGTATAAGAAGGTAAAAAGACAAGGACACTCTTGTTAATGGTGACCTTACCAGCAAAGGATAAAAAATTGCTTTTCCACCCCGAAAGGCGATTGTGCAGCTTGGAAACAACATCTTTGACACTATTCTTTTTAAAATCTGTCATGCACTAAATTAATGCTAAGATATTTCCCTAAGTCGTTAGTTCCAGGCATCCCAATAATATTTTTAATATTAAACTTCATGTGTGTAGGGGTATTGCCTGAGAAAAAAAATCTTAGACTTGGTGAAATTCACTTTGAGCCTTGACATATCAGCAAAATCATCAAGCACATAGCTCATATTTTGACAAGTCACCAAATCACATCTACCTAAAAACATAAGATCCTCTACTACCAATGCTGTTCGAGTCTAAATCTGGAGTGGGGCCTGGCATGCGTTGACATTTCTGATCCCAGCTAATGTGCGGTTGCTGTTTTATTGAAACACTGAATCCAAGTTTGCGCTTGTAAGATGTTATCCTGTTGAGCCAGTGAATGGAACAGTTTCAAATGCTCTAATTGCTTAGCCTGAATTACATCTTTTTTGCCCAAATCTTGCTTAGGGAATAGTATTCGCTGGTTGTTGTGGTACTGTGGTCCAGAAAATGCTCTTATCCATAATTTCCACAGCGTGCATGGTTGCCTTGGGATCATGTGGCTTAAACAGTCCAGGTAAACAAGTGCTAGTAACAAGTTTATTTTATCATCTTGTAGTGATACAAGCAAGCTAAAGTATCTAATAAGCCCGAAATGGCCTTTTGTAAGAAGTTTGTTCTCAAGTCATAGCAGATATGCAATGATGTTGAGTGAGTAGTATGATTAAATGCTTTGTGGTTACGAGGGTGTCAGGAGCTGTACAACAAGGTTAATCATTGCCAAGTAGCTTACGAAGCATCCTCCTGCATTAGTATATAAAGAAGTATTCAAAACAATATTATTTGTGTAAGTTCACAGTCTGTTTCAAAGGCTTGAAACTCTTTTCAAGGCCTTGAAACTGAAGAGCATGAACTAAGGGGGAGTTATTACTCCGTTGCTTCTCTTAAACCTACACTTGATCATACTGTATTGGATGATGAAAGACGAATTAATTCTGTAGTTTATCATGCCTTGGTCTCATGATTTGCCTAAGTTATTTTTCAGGAACTGTTAAGCAATTCTGTGTATGCAGGATTAGTAAAGTTTCCTTTTTCTGCAGAGAAGTATAAGTGGCAATCAATGTTTGCAGATTGTGTGCTATTGTTAAGGAAGTTTGTCTGAAAATTCCTTAATCTTGCAGATGAAATATCAGATCAAAATCAAGTCAGAAAATCAAGCAACTAACCGTTGGAATCAAACTGTTGAGAGTCAAAGATATGCTGCATATATTTACGGATTTCTTTTATGAAGACTGCTATGTATTCTGCAATTAAAATTAGCAAAACAACAACAACCACAACAAGAGAAATGACATATCCACGAAAACAGAGCATTCAAACACTCTCACGGGACTGACAGACATCACCGAGGAAGATCAAATCACTCAATCCAAATTCCTGAAGAACACTTCAAGCTTAACTGCTTCACTGTGTTATAGTGTTCTTCATCTGAGCATTATTTGTATATCATCTTGTTATATTTATTTATCTTTAATCTTGTAGTGTTGTTCAAGAGGAAGAGATTCTTATTGAATCAGTTAGCTAGAGCATCTACTAGATAGGTTAGAGAGAACCACAAGCTGTAACAAGAGTAAGGAATTCCCTTGGCTTGATATCTAGCGCTTAACTTTTGGCTAATAAGAAGTCTGTTGAAATACTGTAGGGATTTAGATCCTCAGGCAGATATGTAGGCCATTGAGGACTGAACTCCGTAAAATCATTGTGTTCCTTGCCTTAACTTTTCAGCTCTGCACTTGTTAACTGCTTCAAACAAATTTCAGTTCAAAGCCTTGAAAGGATTTTCAAGGACTTGAAAACTATCAATAACTTATTTTATCTATCCGTTTTGATTTCAAGGGCTTGAATATGTGTTCAAGGCCTTGAAATACTTCTTGCTCTTCACACTTTGTTTTAAAACCACACTTTTGGCAAAAGTTGCCATACTCTATTCAAACCCCATTCTAGAGTATTTGATCCTGTATTGCATACCTACATACTGTCTTTCAATTGGTTTCAGAGCTTGCATCACTGTACAGATCTAAAAATCTTGTGATCATGAGTATGGTAGGTGATGGTGGTTTCTCATAGGGAAGAGCTGTCAACAGACATCCTTTCTTCTGTGGAGATAATTTTTTACGCTGGAAGGCCGTGATGAAAATGTTCATCATTGATCAAGACATTGAAATCTGGTCTATCATCCATAATGGACCTCACTTTTTCTACATAGAAAAGGATGGGATTAGAAATCCCAAACCTGAGAACTCTCTCTCTAATTCTGAATTAGAACAACTTTCAAAAAATTATAAAGATATGAATATCTTATATTGTGCTTTGAATGCAGATGAGTTTGACAGGATATCCACATGCAAGACTGCGAAGGAGACATGGGATAAAATTGGTGGTAACCTTTGAAGAACCAGCCAAGTGAAGAAACCAAGACCAATATCTTCCTTAGACAGTATGAACTGTTCAAGATTAATGGAGATGAATCTATCAAGGACATGTTCAAAAGATTTATAGATATTGTCAACAATCTGGAGTCCTTGGGGAAGGAATCTACCAATGAAGAGAAATTCGGAAAGATCTTGAGAAGTCTTCCCAAATCCAAATGGGAACGAAAGACCACTGCCATTGAAGAAGCTCAAGGTCTTCTCTCCAACTAGATGATTTACAGGGAAAGCTACTCACACATGAGGTCTCCATGAATGAAGCTGACGGAGAATTACCAGACAATGTCAAGAATTTGGCACTCAAGACGAAACACAGTGAACAACCTCAAGGCCTTAAAAAAGAAGAAAATGATGAAGAAGATCCTATTTATCTCATTTCCAAAGTCTAGAAATGGATTCTCAAAATGAAGAAGAACTTTGGAAACAAAGACTTCAGCAGAGACAAATCCAGGTCTTCTAATAGAAAGGACTACAAAGGTAAGTCCTCTTCCCATGGATATAAATATAAAGTAATGAATTGCTTGAATGTGGTGATGCAGGACACTTGATCAGAGATTGTCCACACAAGAAAAGTAAGAACTATAAAAATAAGGACAATGACATAAGGAAGAAAGCTATGGTAGCTTCATGGAGTGACCATGATTATTCAAGTGAGTCACAATATGAAGAAGAAAGCCAACATTTGTCTTATGGCCAAGTATGATGAAAGCTCAGAAAAGAACATTGAAGTAATGGTGAACTGTATAATGGCAAAACTTGCAGTTGTATTTTCAGAAATTTTGAAAAATATGCTTTCAAATGAAGAAGACTAAATGAAATCAAGTCTTCGAAGGAGAAAGTTCATGAGCAAGCAAAAGAGAATATGGAATTAGTTTTCTAGAACAAGAATCTTAAAATTTCTGAGGCAAAGAGTGACAGAGATTTTAAAGCTTTGGAAACCAATTTCAAGGCCTTGAAAACTCGAGTCAAAGAGGGTGTAAATGGGAACTTCATTCTTAGTGACAACTTTGTTGATCTAAGTCATCAGCATGATGAATTGGAGGAACAAAAGATTATTCTGACTGAGAAACTTCAAGACTCTAAGAAAGTTATGACTAATCTTGCTGGCTCAGAACACAATCTCAACTTGATTCTTGGAGGAAGTTTGCATTCTGTTCAAAAAACTGGTATTGGTATAATCCAAATTTTCCAAGAAAGAACAATACCAGATTTGTGAAAGCAAGTGGCAGACATTCTCCAAAATGTCATTACTGTGGCAAAATTGGTCATGTTAAAATGACCTGTCCCGTTAGAAGAAGAGAACCTCATATCATTAGGAATACCTTTCCATTTCAACTCAAGGGACAAGTAAGGCAGATTTGAGTTCCTGAAGGGGTCCAAACGCCCAACATGGTTAATCCTGAATATGAATCCAAACATCACACTTGGTGTAACAGCTGGGTATGGCAGTGAATGACATATGCAAGTTATCGCCAAGAGCAAAGAAAAAAGTTGGATGATGGATAGTGGTTGCTCCAGATACATGAGTGGTAAAAGCTCTCTATTTTCTGAACTGAAAGAGAAATCAGAAGGAACAATCACACTTGGTGAAAAAGGCAAATGCAACATCATAGGCATTGGTAAAGTTGGTAATGATTTTGAGAATCTATTCCAGATGTTTATCTTGTAGATGGTTTGAAGTTTAATTAGCTTAGTGTATCTCAATTATTTGATAAAGGCAATAAGGTTATTTTTGACAAAGAGAAATGTGTGGTGCAAGATGAAAAATTTGGAAATTGCATTCTCACTTCTCAAAGGTCAAACAATGCTTATTATTTGCATACTAACAAAGTTGCAGGAGAAAGTCTAAAATGTCTCAAGGCTTTGAAAGAGGATTCAAAAATTTGGCATAGAAAGCTTGGGCATATCATTCTGCATACACTGAACAAACTGGTTTCTAAAGAATTGGTTAGGGGTTTGCCATCCATTAAGTTCAAAGATGAAGAAGTGTGCAAGGCTTGTGCTCAAGGAAAGCCGACAAGAAGCTCATTCAAGTCAAATAACTTTGTAAGTACAACTAGACCTATTGAATTGCTTCATATGGATCTTTGTAACCCTATGAGAGTGCCAACTCCAAACGGTAATAAGTACATGTTGGTTGTTGTAGATGATTTCTCTAGATTTACTTGGGTTATGTTTCTTAGAGATAAGTCGGAAGCTTTATCTGAATTTTCAAAGCTTTGTAAAGAGCTTCAAACTTTGAGAAACCTGCCTATTGCTTCAATAAGGAGTGATCATGGCAGAGAATTTGATCAACTTGAGTTTGATTTATTCTGTGCCCAGTTTGGTACTTCTCACAACTTTTCTGCTCCTAGAACTCCTCAACAAAATGGCGTAGTTGAAAGGAAAAACATAACTCGTGAGGATATGTCTAGGACAATGCTTTTGGAACAAGTTTCCAAAGTCTTTTTGGGCAGAGGCTGTCAACACTGCAAACTATATTTTGAACAGGTGTCTGATAAGGCCTATTCTGAAGAAGACTCCTTATGAAATTTTCAAAGAGGGAAAGACAAACATTTCTTATTTCAAACCTTTTGACTGTACTTGTTTTCTTCACAACAATGGTAAGGATATTCTTTGTAAGTTTGATGCCAAAAGTGAGGAAGGTATATTTCTTGGTTATTTCTTGACTAGCAAAGCTTACAGAGTTTAAAATGAAAGAACCAGGCTTGTTAAGGAAAGTATATATGTTTTTTTAATGAAGGCTATGATGGCTCTTTGAGTAATGATTTTTCAGACTTGAATCTGAACAAGCGCGAGTCAGCAGATGAAACAGATCAGGACAATGGTTCCAAGAATAACTTGCAGGAAAACAGAAGAAATTTTCAAAGCCTTGAAAATGAGTTTCAAAGCCTTGAAGCAGGATCTCAAGAAACAGAGAGTTGTCAAGCCACTACATCAAGATCTCAAGGCCTTGAAAGATACTGGTAAATTAGAACCCTGGACACCAAGAAAGAAGTTAAGATATCTGTCATCACATCCATCAGAAAACATCATTTCTGATCCATCCACTTGTACACAGACAAGATCTCAGTTAATGAATTTTTTTTAATGCATTTGTGTCTCTTGTAGAGCCTAGGAATGTGAAATAAGTACTACAAGAAGAAGATTGGATCATTGCTACGCAAAATGAGCTCAATGAATTTGAGAGGAACAAAGTCTGGAACCTAGTTCCTCATCTGTCTGTGATTGGAACAAGGTGGGTGTTCAGAAACAAGCTGGATGGGAATGGTAAGGTCATCAGAAACAAGGCAATACTTGTAGCTCAAGGCTATAACCAGAATGAAGGTATAGACTATGAGGAGACTTGCTCATGTGGCCAGGTTGGAAGCAATCAGAATTTTACTTGCTTTTGCATCTTATAAGAACATTTAACTTTTTCAAATGGATGTTAAATGTGAATTTCTAAATGGTTATCTGCAAGAAGAATTTTATGGTTCCCAACCTCATGGATTTGAAAATGATGAGTTTTCCAACTATTTTAATAAGCTTGACAAAGCTATTTATGGTTTGAAACAAGCTCCAAGAGCTTGGTATGAAATATTGTCATAGTTTCTACTTGAAAATGGTTTCAAAAGGGGAATGGTTGATAAAACCCTTTTCATAAAGACTCATGAGAAATACATTTTAGTACTACAGATATATGTTGATGATATTTTGTTTGGTGCTACTAATGATTCACTTTACAAAGATTTCTCAAGTCTTATGAGCAGGGAATTTAGACGAGCTTGTTGGGAGAGTTAAAATTCTTTCTTGGACTTCATGTACATCAAATGAAGAAATGAATATTCTGCACCATAGTAAGTACACCAAGGATCTGCTGAGCAAGTATAACTTGTCTCAATCCAAGGCTGCTAAAACTCCCATGAGTTCTACGCTATCCTTAGAAAAGGATCAAAATGGTAAGAGTGTGAACCTGAAATAATACATAGGTATGATTGGTTCATTACTCTATCTTACTGTAAGAAGGCCATACATCATGTTTAGTGTTTGTATGTGTGTTAGATTCCAAGATGATCCTAAATAATCACACTTAGTTGTTGTCAAAAGAATCTTCAGGTATCTCAATGGTACCAAAGACTTAGGGTTTGGTACCCAAAACTGTCTAATTTCTCTTTGTGTGGCTATTCAGATACTGATTTTGCAGGATACAAACATAGAAAAAGCACTTCTCGGTGTTGCCAGTTCCTTGGATCATCCCCAATAAGCTGGCATTCTAACAAGCAAAATTCATTGGTCTTATCAACAGAAGAAGCTGAATACATAGCAGCTAGAGCTTGTTGCTCAATAGTGCTGTGGATAGCTCAACACATGAGAGATTTAGGTTATGACTTCAGAGATATTTCCATCAAATGCGACAACACTAGTGCAATCTCAACTATAAAGAATCCAGTTCAGCACTCAAAGACTAAACACATAGATGTTAGACATCACTTCATCAGCGATCATGTGGAGAAAGGTGATGCATCTTTTTCATTTGTGCCTACTAACATGCACTTTTCAGACATCTTCACTAAACCATTGCCAGAGGAAAGATTCACAGCCCTGAGATTGGAACCGGGCATGTTAAACAAGCAAGCATTGGTTTAGGGGGAGCATCATGTAAGTTTTAGGTGTTTCAAAGTTTTGGAAAATTTTTCAAATCTTTGAAAAGCTTTTCAAAGCCTTGAAAATATTGTTTGAAGTATCACAGATTTTCAAGGCATTGAAATTCTTTTCAGAGATTTGAAAATCATTATATATACTATATATTAAATGAATGGATCATCAATGCTGGGTGTTATATCTATAGATAATTGCTTAACATTGTTTTTACCTTTTAAAACATATCTTTCTCAAAACAATATTATATTTCCTTCCACACGTCACACACAGAGTTTGAATTTCACACAAACATTCTTTATTCAAAATATTTAGGGAGTATTCATGTAACGACCCAAAACCCAAGGTCTTATTTTAGGAAATAATAAACAAGACCGGCACGACGATCCAACCGGCACCACCTGCAGATCACCACCGCGGGTACCAAAACAAAGACTCGTCTGCCACACAGGTACCGTCTGAGCCACCAGCTCAGGTACCACATACAACATCGTATCTGATTAAAAACTTATTCATTTATTTCATAAAATATGATACAGTGGTACGTGATTCACGATTAAAAATAGTAATTTTATAAAAGAATGTGTTTACAAATAATCTGATACAATAAACCAAAGAACAAGCTTTAATCTAATCTAATAAAGCTATCACTTCAATTCTACCATTTGATCCGTCCGTCGTAACCTGAAAACACTGTTAGGGGGTGAGCTCGCGACCAGTAGGTCGTTCACCGCAACAGTAAGGTGATATGCAATAAACAATATGATTATAGCAGGTTACACGTAATTTCACGTATCACGTAATAATCAAACAACACCCAATAGCATGCGAATCGATAATAACAACAATAAACGGATCGACATATATTTAACACGAAGCATGCTCTTAAACCGTAAGAAATAATAATATTGTAAAGTTCATAACCCCTACCTCAATAGTAGCATCAGATAACGACTTTGAGATAATAACAGCTGCTCCAAGAATAGAATAACCCCAACATCTCTCTCTCACTTATCAATAACTAACTCGAGTCTGGAATGAGAAATAACTAAATCACATGTCCCAATTTATAGAAGTGATCGACCAATCAGGTACCGATGTGTCATAGGGACACGTGGCATCCATGTAGGGTTCAGAGGCAAGATTCGCGACACATGTCACATAGGTGTCACGCATGCAGAGCAGGAGGCTATGGCGGTGACACACGGGAGGGTTATGTGTCAGAAGAATCTGACTTGCAGTAGGACACGTGTCGCACATGTGACGAAAGCTGCCACGCGACGACACGCAGCAGGGGCTTGTGTCAATCATCTATGACAGTAGCTAAGACAGTGACACGTGTCACCCTATGTGTCACTCATGCAGTTAACACATATACAAGCTAACATACTATATGTCATTATGTACTAATCATGATTAACTAAGCTAATTAACACTTAAACGTGTGATTAGTTCTAATTAATCCCTAAATATTTTTATCCTTAATCTAGCGATTAAATAAGATATTAATAATTCTGGTGTATTTCTGGACGAGCTTAAATATCATACTTTCACAATTATGAGTTCATCTACCAGGATACTAAATAACATAAAAGTCACTTAAGTATTATAAGTTTCAGAAATACAACCACTACACTGCATACAATAGCAATTTAGCATGCTAACAGGTTATGTCAAAAACACATATTTACAGTAAATTTAAGTATTTCATGCTTTCCAAAACCAGGGATATTACAATCTACCACACATAAATAAATTTCGTCCCGAAATTTAAAATAAGACCCAAATATTTTATTTTGCAAATCGGTCACGTACCTTACTCATCACCTCTGAAGAACTCGTACCAACTTGAGGAATGAGTCACATATAGCCTTAGTTGCGCAATCCTAATCTCTAATCAGCTGATAACACAATCAGCAATAAACCAAGTCCACGACTCAACAGGCACAACAAAGCACTGAGTTCACACCATTTCCCACTTTGGTAGAGCTCTGTCATCGGATCTGTAACTCAAAAATCAGTTTAGAAAACACAGCGTAGATAAACCCATATTATCCCGTTGTCCCAAAACAGAGCGTTACCGTGCTCTGACACCAATTGTAACGAACCAAAATCCAGGGTCTTATTTTAGGAAATAATAAACAGAATCGGCACGACGATCCAACCGGCACCACCTGCGGATCACCACCGCGGGTACCAAAACAAAGACTCGTCTGCCACACAGGTACCGTCAGAGCCACCAACTCAGGTAACACATACAACATCGTATCTGATTAAACACTTATACATTAATTTCGTAAAATACGATACAGTGGTACGTGATTCACGATTAAAAATAGTAATTTTATAAAATAATGTGTTTACAAATAATCTGATACAATAAACCAAATAACAAGCTTTATTCTAATCTAATAAAGCTATCACTTCAATTCTACCATTTGATCCGTCCGTCGTAACCTGCAAACACTGTTAGGGGGTGAGATCGCGCCCAGTAGGTCGTTCACCGCAACAGTAAGGTGATTTGCAATAAACAATATGATTATAGCAGGTTACACGTAATATCACGTATCACGTAATAATCACACAACACCCAATAGCATGTGAATCGATAATAACAACAATAAACGGATCGACATATATTTAACACGAAGCATGCTCTTAAACCGTAAGCAATAATAATATTGTAAAGTTCATAACCCCCTACCTCAATAGTAGCATCAGATAACGACTTTGAGATAATAACAGCTGCTCCAAGAATAGAATAACCCCAACATCTCTCTCTCACTTATCAATAACTAACTCGAGTCTGGAATGAGAAATAACTAAACACATGTCCCAATTTATAGAAGTGATCGACCAATCAGGTACCGATGTGTCATAGGGACACGTGACATCCATGTAGGGTTCAGAGGCCATATTCGCGACACATGTCGCATAGGTGTCACGCATGCAGAGCAGGAGGCTATGGCGGTGACACACGGGAGGGTTATGTGTCAGAAGAATCTGACTTGCAGTAGGACACGTGTCGCACATGTGACGAAAGCTGCCACGCGACGACACGCAGCAGGAGCGTGTGTCAATCATCTATGACAGTAGCTAAGACAGTGACACGTGTCACCCTATGTGTCACTCATGCACTTAACACATATACAAGCTAACATACTATATGTCATTATGTACTAATCATGATTAACTAAGCTAATTAACACTTAAACGTGTGATTAGTGCTAATTTATCCCTAAGTATTTTTATCCTTAATCTAGCGATTAAAGAAGATATTAACAATTCTGGTGTATTTCTGGACGAGCTTAACTATCATACTTTCACAATTATGAGTTCATCTATCATGATACTAAATAACATAAAAGTCACTTAAGTAATATAAGCTTCAGAAATACAACCACTACATTGCATACAATAGCAATTAAGCATGCTAACATGTTATGTCAAAAACACATATTTACAGTAAATTTAAGTATTTCATGCTTTCCAAAACCATGGATATTACAATTCAGTTTCCTTTTCAAAATCAAATACTTCGGTATTTATCTTCTCTCTTCGTTTCCTCGTATATATCATTCATTACCATCTCTTCTAAACCTCCCAAACCCTAGTGGACTCCCGAAGAACCTCTGAGAGAATCAAGATGGCTGGAGGCTCAAAGAAAAGCTCTGGGAAGAAGAGAAAAGCTACAAAAGAAGAAGTACAAGCAACAAGTGATGGATCTAGTTCCAGAACCCCTAGTGCACCAAGACCTCCCTCTCCTCATCCGAAGAAGAAAAGCAAGAAATATAAGGGAGATCAGACTGCTGCTTCAAGCAAGGAAAATCCAGAGCCAACAGATGTTTCTGAGAAAAAGAAAGGTTTTCAAATAGGTAGCCCAAAGAAGGTATAGAAGAAGCCTCAGAAATTGGATAAAGGGAAAGAGAAGGTCACTGGAAAGGAGATTCAAGAATCAAAGAAGGAAACCGGGAAGGTGCTTCATATCTACTCTCAAAATAAATCCCCTTATGGTAAGAAAACTCTTTGTAGCAAGTGGTTTGCAAGTCATTATGCAAGAGGAAACTGGTTAGATGGTTTGTTCTTCAACTCACATAGCTTACTGTAGCATGATCAGTACTAGAATGTTAAATGGTATGAATCTAGCATAAGGGGAACCATTAACCCCTATGAAGTGGCTTACCCTAGGCTTACCATACTGTTCTATTTGAGCATGAAATAAGAGAAAACCTTAGATTTAACTAAATCTTCTAAGGTAGCAAGCATTAACATGGAGTTGGATCATGCCGAGTTTGCCAATGTCTTAGGTTATCCAAAAAGGTACAATACTGGCAATCATCCTATAAATATTGATGCTTTTAAGTTGGCCAAGGAAGAATTCAAGTGAAACAAGAGGTTCTTATTGTTTCTCAAACTGTAGCTGGACCTAGAGAGGTTGGGAACCACATGCTGTATAGGTGTAAGGTAGTTCACTTAGGCTTGAGATCTTGGGCTAAGTCTGCGATTAATAAGAAGTGGTTTGAAATCCTAGAGGGATCAAGTCCCTAAGGCAGAGAGTAGGTCCAATTGTGACTAAGCTCTTTAAAAGTCCTTGTGTTCATTGCTTTACTTTACAGTTTTTTCTGTTTGCATACAAAAGATGCATAAAATAGGAAGCTATAAAGCTTTGGAGAATTTCAAGTCTCAAATCTTTGAAGCTCGAGACAGTTTCATTGTGTTCCAAACTTCTTCAAACCTTTTCATAGCCTTGAGATTCCTTCTAAACTTTGATTTTACGTTTCAAAAGGTCATTATAAGGAAAATCTTACATACTCTATTAAACCCTTATAGAGTATATAAGTCATGTATTAACATGCATTACACAACTTTCAATTGGTATCAGAGCTTTGGTTCACTATAAGGATTTGAACATCTTGTGACAATGAGTAATGTAGGTGATGGAGGATTCTCAGAAGGGAGAGCAGCCAATAGACCTCCACTGTACTGTGGTGATAACTTTGCTCACTAGAAGACATTGATGAAGTCGCTCATCATAGATCAAGATATGGAACAATGGTAAATCACTCAAAATGGTCCCTATATCTATTATACTACTTCTGATGAGATCAAAAATGCTAAGAAAGAAGAGGATCTTTCAATCACAGAATGAGAAAACGTATCAAAGAATTATAAAGCTATGAACTTGTTATGCTGTGCTCTTAGTGCAGATGAGTTCAATAGGATTTCCAATTGAAAAAGTGCTAAGGAGATTTGTGATAAACTGACTGTGACATATGTAGGAACAAGCCAAGTCAAGCAAACCAAAATCAATATCCTTCTGAGGCAATATGAACTGTTCAAGATGAATTCTGATGAATCCATAAAGGACATGTTTAAGAGATTTACTGATATTGTGAAAAACTTGGAATATTTGGGAAAGGCATTTTCAAATGAATAAAAAGTCAGAAAGATTCTTAAAAGTCTGCCAAAAGCCAAGTGGGAGCCAAGGACTACTGCAATTGAGGAAGCTCAGGATTTGAGCATTCTGGAGCTAGATGATCAGCAAGGCAAGCTGCTCACTCATGATATTTTTATGAAGGAAGTAGATGGTGAAATGAGTGACAACATCAAGAGCCTAGCACTCAAGGCCAAAGATAATGAAAAATCTCAAAGTATTGAATTGGAAGAGGATGAGGATGATGAAGCCTTTGCCTTGATATCCAAAGCTTTGACTAGAATTCTGAAGATGAAGAAAAACTTTGGAAATAGAGATTAAAACAGAGACAAATCTGTAGGGTTTTGAGCAAATCGCAGCGAAATATAACAAATATTACGTTCAAATCCCTCCAAGGATCACAAGTCAAGAACACATAACGATAGTAAAGGATAAATTCATGTGTACCTTTGGGGTTCTCCTGTGATGACCGCAAACGCGAATAGTGTCACGTTCTCTACAGTTGATCCACGCCTAGGATAGAGAATTGGACCTTCCTTGCCTTCTTGTGCTAGCTAGAACGGAGGAAGGAGAGAACGAAATCACGCAACGAAGTAACAAGGAGGTGTTCGACCTCCTTGGGCCGACGGGTAGGGGGCGGACGCGGGGAATCGGTTCGGCTGACCCTCTTGTGTCTTGCTCTCAACTCCTTTCTCTACTCTCAATGTGTTATGAATAATCACTTGAGTGGGAAGGAAGGAGTTTCTTTATATAGTCCAACTACTCCTAGTTGTTTCCATAAAGAGCCCAATACTAATCATATCCATATATGGATTAGTATTACTTGCTAATTAGTCCTACTAAGTTAGAAACTTGTTGCAATATGATCCTTTTAATTAATCCTCATTAATTAAATCCCATGTCCAATTATATCCATATGGCGTGTGACCCCATATGTTTCTAATTAATTGGTAGTAACAATTTACAAACATGGAGCGGTGTCTAGCAACACATCCATGCCACCCAATTAATAGAAATAGTCATCAGACAAACCTTGTGATCGTATTATCGCATCCCTTTGTCTCATTATCCGGATTGGACACGAGACATACAAGTCACACTCGTATATCCAATCCATGTTTCTCGATCCTGGAAATAGCCCTATCCATGCATATAACATCAAAATCCCCATATTGATTTATATGAGTCTGGCCAGACGTTCTATGGGCGCCATCCCTCGAGTGGTCTCGGATATTTGCTCCCGTTATGTGGAAGGGAAAAATCCTATCTACATCACTCACCATCTCTAAGATTGCTTCGTATTGTGCCCAATATGCGCTTTTATAGCTACCCAGTTACGGAGTAACGTTTGACGATGTCAAAGCACAATATTCCACAGCTAGAGGATCTAGTGACTTCAAGTCTAAGGATGATAATATCCTATCACCGCGAGAAGCACTTGTGACTTTACATAACTTGTACGTAGCCTTCTCGGATTTGGGTCAATCCGGTATGTCATTACCCCTAATACTGTAGGGTTTTGATCATGGATATGCAGTGGAAAAATATAATTTATCCATTCAATACCCTCCAAGGATCACATGACAAGAATCATAACGATGGTAAAAGAAAAATTATGTTACACACCTTAGGGTTTCTCCATTGATGACTTGTATCGCGAATTGTGTCACGTCTCTACGGTTGATCCACGCCTAGAGTTGAGATCTAGATCTTCCTTCTACTTTGTGCTAGCTAGGAACGAAGGAAGAGGAAAAAGAAATCACGCAACACGAGGTAACAAGGAGGGGTGGCCTCCTTTGTTGGCCGACAGGGATGGGGCAGCGACAGGGGGCCCGGTCGGCCCTCTCGTTTGGTTGCTCTCTCTCCTTTTTTTCTCTCCCACTCAAGTTCTGAACAATAGGTTCATAAGTGTGAGAAGGAAAGAAGGAGAATCCTTTATATAGTCCAACAAATCCTTGTTAACTACCTAAAGGACCTATTCTAGTCCTACTAGAATTCGGTTTAGTCCCTTCCTTGCAAATTAGTCCCTACTAAGTTTGCAAGGTTTTGCAAAGTGATCCTTCTAATTAATTAATCAAATTAATTAATTCCCAAATCTAGTTCAACTATATCTAGCGTGTGACCCCATAGGTTCTATCTAGTTGGTAGCAACTATTTGCTAATATGGAGCGGTTTCTAGCAAAACTTCCATTATAGCCAACTAATAGAATAGTCATCCGACAAACCTTATACAAGTAATTGTCACATCCCTTTGTCTATATATCCGGATTAAACATGAGACATAAAAGTCACACTCGTATATCCAATCCATAGTTTCTCGATCCTGGGAGTAGCCTTATTCGTGCAAATAACATTGATATCCTATATTGATTTATTTGAGTCTGGCCAGACATTCTATAAGCACTATACCTCGAGTGGACTAGGATATTTTCTCCCGTTATGTGGTAGGGAAAAATTCTATCTACGTCTACTAAGATCTCTAAGCTTGCTTTTTATTGTATCCGGTACACGCCTTTATAGCTACCCAGTTACGGTGTAGCGTTTGACGCTACCAAAATCACAATAATCCACAACTAGACAATCTAGTGACTTCAAGTCTAAGGATGACAATACCATTGCACCACGAGAAGCGCTTGTGACTCAACATAACGTGTATGTAGCCTTCTCGGAGATGGGTCAATCGAGTGCGCCATTACCCTTAATGCACACCCATGTGTTGGATCATGATATCTCCATATCAATCCAACCCCATACTAGTCTATAGATGATTGTCCTATTAATCATTATAATGGACTAGGGATATTTAATATAAACAACACAATTGTAAATCTAAGGACTTCATTATATTAAATATCCAATAAATAATACAATGAATGTTCTAGCCAAAATAAATTCATACTAAACTAGATTGCCTCTAGGGCATCTACTCCAACAGTCTCCCACTTGCACTAGAGCCAATCTGACGCATCTCGTATGCCAATGCTTCTAGTGTGCCCTTCATGCTTCCACTGCATAAGCGGCTTTGTAAGTGGATTTGACAGATTCTCATCTGTAGGAATCTTGCATATCCGAACGTCTCCTCTATCGATAATATCTCGAATAAGATGGAACTTCCTGAGCACGTGCTTGAATTTATGGTGTGACCTGGGCTCCTTTGATTGCGCGATCGCCCCGGTGTTGTCACATTACAACTCTACTGGATCCGCAATGCTAGGAACCACACCAAGTTCAGAAACAAACTTTCTGATCCAAACAACTTCCTTTGCTGCGCCATTTGCAGCAATGTACTCAGCCTCTGTTGTAGAATCAGCCACCGTCTCTTGCTTGGAACTCTTCCAGCTCACCGCTGCTCCATTCAGGCAAAACACATATCCCGACTGTGATCTAAAATCATCATATCGGTTTGGAAGCTTGCATCCGTGTAACCCCTTACAGGTAACTCTTCCTCATCGCCAAATATCAAGAAAGCATCCTGGGTTCTTCTCAAGTACTTTAGGATGTTCTTGACTACAATCTAGCGACTCTCACCCGGATTGGATTGGTATCTGCATGTCATACTCAAAGCATATGACACAATGGTCTAGTACATAACATGGCATACATGATAGATCCAATGGCCGAGGCATAGGGAATTCTACTCATGCGTTCCTTCTCAATCTCATTGAAAGGACAACTACTCTTCGAAAGAGTAATTCCATGTGACATGGGCAAAAATCCCTTCTTGGAATCTTGCATGTTGAACCGCTTCAACACCTTGTCAATATATGTACTTTGACTTAGGCCTAGAAGTCTCTTAGATTTATCCCTATAGATCTTTATACCAAGTATATAGGCTGCTTCCCCTAAGTCTTTCATTAAGAAACACGTTCCTAGCCAATCTTTAACATATTGCAGCATGGGAACGTCGTTTCCAATGAGTAGTATGTCATCCACATACAAGACCACAAAAGCTACAGAGCTCCCACTAACCTTCTTGTAGACACAAGACTCATCTTCCTCTATGATGAAGCCAAACTCTTTGACTACTTCATCAAAACGTCGATTCCAACTCCTAGAAGCTTGCTTCAATCCATAAATGGATCATTGCAACTTACAAACTTTGTTGGCTTGCTTTGGATCTTCAAAACCCTCCGGCTGTATCATATACACGTCCTCGAGGAGATTCCCATATAGGAATGCTGTTTAGACATCCATCTTCCAAATCTCATAGTCGTAGCATGCTGCAATGGCAAGTAGGATTCGGATGGATTTGGTCATAGCGGCTGGTGAAAAGGTTTCATCATAGTCAATACCATGAATTTGTCTGAATCCTTTAGCCACCAATCGTCCCTTATAGGTAATCACATTACCATCCATGTCGATCTTCTTCTTGAAGACCCACTTGCACCCTATGGACCGCGCCCCTTCGGGTTGTTCCACCAAAGTCCATACTTTGTTGCTATACATGGATTCCATCTCGGATCTCATGGCTTCTAGCCACTTCTGAGAGTCTGGCCCTTTCATGAATTCTTCATAGGTAGTAGGCTCATCATCTATGAGCATCGTGTCACCGGAATCAGTCACGAGAAGTCCATACCTCTCGGGTTCCCGGTGCACTCTACTAGATCTACGAAGCTCTTGTTTTACCTGAATTGGCTGTTCCACAACTACTTGTGGATCCTGTTCATGTTCCATTGTTGGTTCAGAGATCTGTGGTTCTTGAATTTCTTCAAGTTCTACAGTCCTCCCACTCGATTTATTAGAGACAAACTCTCTTTCTAGAAACACACCGGGCCGAGCTACAATCACTTTGTTCTCAGTTGGATTGTAGAAGTAATAACCCTTAGTTTCCTTAGGGTACCCCACAAACTTACACTTATCCGAATTTGGCCCTAGCTTGTCTTATTGTAAACGCTATACATAGACATCGCAGCCCCAAACCTTCATGAACGACAGTGTGGGACGCTTCCTACTTCACATCTCATGTGGTGTCTTCATGACTGATTTAGGTGGAACACGGTTAATGGTGAAAGCTGCACTTAATAGAGCATAGCCCCAAAATGATAATGGAAGAACGGTTTGACACATCATAGATCGAACCATATCCAATAGAGTTCGATTCCTCCTCTCGGAAACACCATTCTATTGTGGCATTCCGGGCGGAGTGAGTTGGGACACAATCCCACACTATCTAAGATTGTCGTCAAACTCTTGGCTCAAGTATTCTCCTCCACGATCCGATCGTAGAGCCTTGATACTTTTGCCAAGTTGCTTCTCTACTTCACTCTTGAATTCTTTGAACCTTTCAAAGGATTCGTATTTGGCCCTCATAAGGTACACAAATCCATATCTACTGAAATCATCAGTAAATGTAATGAAGTAGACGTAACCACCCCTGGGAGGCGTGGCAAATGGCCCACACACATCAGTATGTATGAGCGCCAATTGCTCACTAGTCCTCTCACCTTTCTTATTGAAAGGGGACTTTGTCATTTTTCCAATAAACAAGCCTCACATGTCTCATATGATTCAAAATCAAATGAGTCTTGGACTCCATCCTTATGGAGTCTAGATACACGTTTCTCGTTTATGTGGCCTAAACAACAGTGCCATAAGTAAGCAGGATTTAAATCATTTATTTTAATCCTCTTGGTATTAATGTTGTAGACATGATTGCTTAGATCAAGGACATATATTCCATTAAATAATTGCGCACTACAATAGTGAATATTATTAAAATAAAAGGAACAACAATTGTTCTTTATTGAAATAATAAAACCTTCCTTGTCCAAACAAGAAATAGAAATAATATTTCTGCTCATAGCAAGAACAAAATAGCAATTATTTAATTCTAAAACTAATCCTGAAGGTAGAGATAGCTCGCACACGCCCACGACCAACGCAACAACTTTTGCTCCATTCCCAACGCGCAGGTCTATCTCCCCTTTAGCCAATCTTCTACTTCTCTTTAGATCCCGCACATTTCGAAAAATATGAGATCCACATCAAGTATCTAATACCCATGGTGTAGAGATAGTTAAATTGACATCCACAACAAAAATACCTGGTGGTGGTGGATTCACTATTCCAAGCCTCTTGTCCTCAAGATATTTTGGGCAGTTCCTCCTCCAGTGTCCATGCTGACTACAATAGTGACATTCACCTTTATTCACACCTTTGGCAATGCCACCAACAGTCTTAAGGGCAAGTTCCTTGGACTTGGCAACTGACTTGCCCTTGACTTTGGAGGATGAGGCTAACCTTTTGCCCTTTCCCTTCTGTACCATCATAATGGCCTTGCCCTTACCCTTGTTGATGCTTTGTTCAGCTGTCCTCAACATATTGAGTAAATCTGGCAGTGGTTTCACGATCTCGTTCATGTTATAGTTCATGATGAACTGTCCATAACTCTCAGGCAACGATTGCAGCACGAGATCGGTGGCCAACTCTTGGCCGACCGGAAACCTTAGTCGCGCGAGATTCTTCAAGTATCCGATCATACGGAGTACATGAGGTCCCACAGGGTTTCCTTCAGCCAGATGACACTTGAACAATGCCTTAGAGACTTCATACCTCTCAACCCTTGCTTGCTCTTGGAAGAGCTGCTTCAGATGCTCGATCATATCGACAACATTCATGTTTTCGTGTTGCTTCTGAAGCTTAGAAGTCATGGTGCATAGCATCAGGCAGGACGCATCATTAGCGTCATCAACATGCTTTTGATACGCCTTTAGGGCTACAGGGATATTGTTCTCTGGACACGCTGGAACTTGCTCCTCTATTGCGTACAACTTCTTCTCTTGCTTGAGAACGATTCGCAAGTTTCTGTACCAATCAAGGAAGTTGGTTCCAGAGAGCTTGTCCTTCTCAAGGATAGATCGTAGGGAATGTTGTGATCTCGATGAGTTGTTTGCCATTTGGAATTCTACAAAAGGAAAATACGCAAGTTTTAGTATTTGTGAATTTGTGACTATATTCAATAATGGCTAGTTTATCAAATATAGCCCCCCCTATTTTTCTACGTATTAATAACCCTCAAGATATTAATGCGTAAAATATCCTTATACTTTCTAGTGGGCAAAGATCCCATGTTTCATCTCCTTATGAGCTTGCTTTGGCAAGTCACCCATAATTTGACTACTTTAGGTAGGAACTATTCCAATTGCATCCTATACAACTCTTGGTTCAATTGGGCAAATAACTCCTTATTTATCCATCCGTATGGATAATCCCAATTGGTTGCCTCTAGATTTTAATCATATTAATAGCCTAGTTGTGTCCAACCTCTTATTTAAACAATTTCACATTACTTGTTTTTGCCATCGCATTCCATCATTATGAACCAAGTCGCCCTGCTATGGCATGAACGAACTTGATAAATCATGATGATAATGAGTGTTTAAATAACGAGAAGGCAAAAACACAAATTTTGAATTTTGAGGGATTTTGAAATTCAATTTTAATTGTTTTGTTGATCCATATCAACTGACCTATCTATTTGAGTTTGGGCACAGCTCCAAATAATAGACCGGGTTGTCTAATTATCTTATTATCCTAATTGCATGCATCATCCATACACCAACCAAAAAATAATAATACAATAAAATAAACAACCACAAAATAAAATAAAACGTGATGTGGATATGGCCTTTTCTAGACTAAGATAATTCCAAGCCAATGGAATTATCTATGAACCCTAAAAGCAAACACATCTCCATGCGTCTTCATCCTTTTGGTCCATCCTTCATAGTCACGTGGAATGCTCCATGCTCCATCTTTTGTGGCTTCTTTGGCTTTGGGATTCTTTTCTTCAATATTGGCTAACAATCTATTCTATCTAGCACTAGCTAATAAACTATACTAAATAAAATAAATCTCACAAGTTGAGAAAGAAAATGGCTCGCAGGCCATAAAACCCTAATTAATTATTACAACAAATTGATCAGCTCGCAGGCCGTAAACCATAAAAAAAAATTAAACAATCACATCAAACCACATCCTAAGGCCATATCCAATCACCATGCGATTTGCACATAAACAGTTAAAATCCAATTTTAACGCGCTTGGTCAATTTTATTTGATTTTAGGATTTTTCTAGAATCAAAACGGTCCAAGGGGCCCAACCAATTTCTTGGCCGAACCCCAAAGAGGACTGCGCCTAGGCCGCCCCCCAGCCCACACGGCTAGGCCGTGTGCTAGGGCAGCCCCCGACCCCTAGGTTGTGCCTTACTTGGGCGGCAAGCAAGGAGGGACGGTCCCCTAGGGGGGGGGGCAAACCTCTTGGGTGTTGTTTCAAAAAAAAACTCCTTTGCTTGTTGCCCAAGTTTGGTAGTTTCCTTGTTTGAAAAGAACTCCTTCTTTCAATAGGATGCCCATGAGATCTAGATCTAAGATCCTAATTTTTTTTAAACTCACTAATTCATGCATCCAATGCAAAAACTAGGTCTTGTTATGTTTGATTATTGACAAATTGCATCATATGCTTGATTTGTCTTGTTTTACGTGATAAACAATAAATTTAAAGTGTAAAACTGTCAAAACTTAACACATAAACCACGTTTATGCTCTACGACCTGTGGCTCTGAAAACACTGTAGGGTTTTGATCATGGATACGCAACGGAAAAATATAATTTATCCATTCAATACCCTCCAAATATCACATGACAAGAAGCATAACGATGGTAAAGGAAGAATTATGTTACACACCTTAGGGTTTCTCCTGTGATGACTTGTAACGCGAATTGTGTCACGTCTCTACGGTTGATCCACTCCTAGAGTTGAGATCTAGATCTTCCTTCTCCTTTGTGCTAGCTAGGAACGGAGGAAGAGGAAGAAGAAATCACGCAACACGAGGCAATATGGAGGGGCGGCCTCCTTTGTTGGGCGACAGGGATGGTGTTGGGATAGATGCCCTAGAGGCAATCTAGTTTAGTATGAATTTATTTGTGGCTAGAAATTCATTTATCTTTTATTGGATATTTAATATAATGAAGTCCTTAGATTTACAATTGTGTTGTTTATCTTAAATACCCCTAGTCCAGTATAATGATTAATGGGACAATCATCTATAGACTAGTATCGGGTTGGATTGATATGGAGATATCATGATCCAACACATGGGTGTGCATTAAAGGTAATGACGCACTGGATTGAACCATCTCCGAGAAGGCTACATACACGTTATGTTAAGTCACAAGTGCTTCTCGCAGTGCAATGGTATTGTCATCCTTAGACTTGAAGTCACTAGATATTCTATTTGTGGATTATTGTGATTTTGGTAGCGTTAAACGCTACACCGTAAACTGGGTAGTTATAAAGGCGTGTACCGGATACAGTAAGAAGCAAGCTTAGAGATCGTAGTGGACGTAGATAGAATTTGTCCCTCCCACATAACGGGAGAAAATATCCTAGGCCACTCGAGGGATAGTGCTTATAGAATGTCTGGCCAGACTCAAATAAATCAATATGGGATATTGATGTTATTTGCACGAATGAGGCTATTCCCATGGATCGAGAAACTGTAGGCCAAGAGTTGGCAACCGATCTCGTGTTGCAATCGTTGCCCGAGAGTTATGGACAGTTCATCATGAACTATAACATGAACGAGATCGTGAAACCACTGCCAGATTTGCTCAATATGTTGAGGAAAGCTGAACAGAGCATCAACAAGGGTAAGGGCAAGACCATTATGATGGTACAGAAAGGAAAGGGAAAAAGGTTTGCCTCATCCTCCAAGGGCAAAGGCAAGTCAGTTTCCAAGTCGAAGGAACCTGCCCTTAAGCCTGTTGGTTGAATTGCCAAAGGTATGACTAAAGGTGAGTGTCACTACTGCAGTCAGCCTGGACACTGGAGGAGGAACTGCCTAAAATATCTGGAGGACAAGAGGCTTGGAATAGTGATTCCACCACCACCATGTATTTTTGTTGTAGATGTCAATTTAACTGTCTCTACATCATGGGTATTAGATACTGGATGTGGATCTCACATTTGTCGAAATGTGCAGGATCTAAAGAGAAGTAGAAGATTGGCTAAAGGAGAGATAGATCTGCGCGTTGGGAATGGAGCAAAAGTTTCAGCGTTGGCCGTGGGCGTGTGCGAGCTATCTCTTCCTTCAGGATTAGTTTTAGAATTATATAATTGCTATTTTGTGCCTGCTATGAGCAGAAACATTATTTCTATTTCTTGTTTGGACAAGGGTGGTTTTATTATTTCAATAAAGAACAATTGTTTTTCCTTTTATTTGAATAATATTCACTATTTTAGTGCGCAATTATTTAATGGACTATATGTCCTTGATCTAAGCAATCCTGTCTACAACATTAATACCAAGCGGATTAAAATAAATGATTTAAATCCTGCTTATTTATGGAACTGTCGTTTAGGCCACATAAACGAGAAACGTGTATATAGACTCCATAAGGATGGACTACTAGACTCATTTGATTTTCAATCATATGAGACATGTGATGCTTGTTTATTGGGAAAAATGACAAAGTCCCCTTTCAATAAGAAAGGTGAGAGGACTAGTGAGCAATTGGCGCTCATACATACTGATGTGTGTGGGCCATTTGCCACGCCTGCCAGGGGTGGTTACGTCTACTTCATTACATTTAATGATGACTACAGTAGATATGGATTTGTGTACCTCATGAGGGCAAAATCCGAATCCTTGAAGTGTTCAAAGAATTCAAGAATGAAGTAGAGAAGCAACTTGGCAAAAGTATCAAGGGTCTACGATCGGATCGTGGAGGAGAATACTAGAGCCAAGAGTTTGACGACTATCTTAGAGAGTGTGGGATCATGTCCCAACTCACTCCACCCGGAACGCCACAATGGAATGGCGTGTCTGAGAGGAGGAATCGAACCCTATTGGATATGGTATGATCTATGATGTGTCAAATCGATCTTCCATTATCGTTTTGGGGTCACGCTCTATTAAGTGCAGCTTTCACCATTAACCGTGTTCCATCTAAATCAGTCATGAAGACACCATATGAGATGTGGAGTGGGAGGCGTCCCACAATGTCGTTCATGAGGATTTGGGGCTACGATGTCTATGTAAAACGTTTACAATCAGCAAGCTAGGGCCAAAATCGGATAAGTGTAAATTTGTGGGGTACCCTAAGGAAACTAAGGGTTACTACTTCTACAATCCAACCGAGAAAAAAGTGTTTGTTGCTCGGACCGGCGTGTTTCTAGAAAGAGAGTTTGTCTCTAAAGAAGCAAGTGGGAGGACTATAGAACTTGAAGAGGTTCAAGAACCACAAATCACTGAACCAATTATGGAACATGAACAGGAACCACAAGCAGTTGTGGAGCAGCCTGTTCAGGTAACACAAGAGCTTCGTAGATCTAGTAGAGTGCGCCAGGAACCCGAGAGGTATGGACTTCTCGTGATCGATTACGGTGACACGATGCTCATAGATGATGAGCCTACTACCTATGAAGAGGCCATGAAGGGCCCAGACTCTCAGAAGTGGCTAGAAGCCATGAGATCCGAGATGGAATCCATGTATACCAACAAAGTATGGACTTTGGTGGAACTACCCGAAGGGGCGCGACCCATAGGGTGAAAGTGGGTCTTCTAGAAGAAGATCGACATGGATGGTAATGTGATTACCTATAAGGTCCGATTGGTGGCTAAAGGATTCAGACAGATTCATGGTATTGACTATGATGAAACCTTTTCACCATTTGCTATGACCAAATCCATCCGAATCCTACTTGCGATTGCAGCATACCACGATTATGAGATTTGGCAGATGGATGTCAAAACAGCATTCCTTTATGGGAATCTCCTTGAGGACGTGTATATGATATAGCCGGAGGGCTTTGAGGATCCAAAGCAAGCCAACAAAGTCTGTAAGCTGCAACGATCCATTTATGGATTAAAGCTAGATTCTAGGAGTTGGACTCGACGTTTTGATGAAGTAGTCAAAGAGTTTGGCTTCATCAGAAACGAAGATGAGTCTTGTGTCTACAAGAAGGTTAGTGGGAGCTCTGTAGCTTTTCTGGTCTTTTATGTGGATGACATACTACTCATTGGAAACGACGTTCCCATGCTGCAGTCCGTTAAAGAATGGCTAGGGAAAGTGTCTCTTAATGAAAGACTTAGGGGAAGCAGACTATATACTCGGTAAAAAGATCTATAGAGATAGATCTAAAAGACTTCTAGGCCTAAGTCAAAGTACATATATTGACAAGGTGTTGAAACGGTTCAACATGCAAGATTCCAAGAAGGAATTCTTGCCCATGTCACATGGAATCACTCTTACGAAGAGTGGTTGTCCTTCCAATGAGATTGAGAAGGAACACATGAGTAGAATTCTCTATGCCTCGGCCATAGGATCTATCATGTACGCCATGTTATGTACTAGACCAGATGTGTCATATGCCTTGAGTATGACAAGCAGATACCAATCCATTCCGGGTGAGAGTCACTGGATTGCAGTAAAGAACATCCTAAAGTACTTGAGAAGATCTAAGGATGCTATCTTGATAATTTGGCGGTGAGGAAGAGTTGCGTGTAAGGGGTTACACTGATGCAATCTTCCAAACTGACAGAGATGGCTTTAGATCACAGTCGGGATATGATTTTTACCTGAATGGAGCAGCGGTGAGCTGGAAGAGTTCCAAGCAAGAGACGGTGGCTGATTCTACTACAGAGGCTGAGTACATTGCTGCAAATGGCGCGCAAAGGAAGCTGTTTGGATCATAAAGTTTGTTTCTGAACTTGGTGTGGTTCCTAGCATTGCAGATCCAGTTGAGTTGTACTGTGACAACACTGGGGCGATCGCGCAATCAAAGGAACCCATGTCGCACCAGAAATCCAAGCACGTGCTCAGGAAGTTTCATCTGATTCGAGATATTATCGATAGAGGAGACGTTCGGACATGCAAGATTCCTACAGATGAGAATCTGTCAGACCCGCTTACAAATCCGCTTACGCAGTGAAAGCATGAAGGGCACACTAGGAGTATGGGCATACGAGATGCGCCAGATTGGATCTAGTGCAAGTGGGAGACTGTTGGAAAAGATGCCCAAGAGGCAATCTAGTTTAGTATGAATTTATTTGTGGCTAGAAATTCATTTATTATTTATTGGATATTTAATATAATGAAGTCCTTAGATTTACAATTGTGTTGTTTATCTTAAATATCCCTAGTCCAGTATAATGATTAATGGGAATATCATCTATAGATTAGTATGGGGTTGGATTGATATGGAGATATCATGATCCAACACATGGGTGTGCATTAAGGGTAATGACGCACTGGATTGACCCATCTCCGAGAAGGCTACATACACGTTATGTTAAGTCACAAGTGCTTCTCGCGGTGCAATGGTATTTTCATCCTTGGACTTGAAGTCACTAGATATTCTAGTTGTGGATTATTGTGATTTTGGTAGCGTTAAACGCTACACCGTAACTAGGTAGTTATAAAGGCGTGTACCGGATACAGTAAGAAGCAAGCTTAGAGATCGTAGTGGACATAGATAGAATTTTTCCCTCCCACATAACGGGAGAAAATATCCTAGGCCAGTCGAGGGATAGTGCTTATAGAATGTCTGGCCAGACTCAAATAAATCAATATGGGATATTGATGTCATTTGCACGAATGAGGCTATTCCCATGGATCGAGAAACTGTGGATTGGATATACGAGTGTGACATGTATGTCTCGTGTCCAATCCAAATATAGAGACAAAGGGATGAGACAATTACTTGTACAAAGGTTGTCAAGATGACTATTCTATTAGTTGGCTAGAATGGAAGTTTTGCTAGAAACCGCTCCATATTAGCAAATAGTTGCTACCAACTAGATAGAACCTATGGGTCACACACTAGATAGAGTTGAACTAGATTTGGGAATTAATTAATTGGATTAATTAATTAGAAGGATCACTTTGCAAAACCTTGCAAACTTAGTAGGGACTAATTTGCAAGGAAGGGACTAAATTGAATTCTAGTAGGACTAGAATAAGTCCTTTAGGTAGTTGGCAATGATTTGTTGGACTATATAAAGGACCCTCCTTCCTTCCTTCCTTCCTTCCCACACTTATGATTCATTAGATCATAATTGAGTGGGAGAGAACAAAAGTAAAGAACAAGCAAGCAAAGAGGAGCACGCCGCCCCCCTTTGCCGCCGCCCGTCCCCGTCAGCCACAAGGTGGCCGATACCTCCCTTGTTGGTCTCGTTTTGCGTGATTCTTCTTCCTCTTCCTCTTTCCGGGCTAGCACCAAGGAGTGAGAGATCTAGAAATCAACTCTAGGCGTGGATCAACTATAGAGAACGTGACACAATTCGCGTTTGAAGTCATCAAAGGAGAACCCTAAGGTGTGTTAATAGATTTCTTCCTTTACCATCGTTATGTCTCTTGACTTGTGATCCTTGGAGGGTTTTGCATGGTTAATTATTGTTTCGGTTGCGCATCCATGAATCAAAATCCCTACAGATGGGGCGGCGGCAAGGGGGTCGGTCGGCCCTCTTGTTTGCTTGCTCTCTCTCTTTTTGTTCTCTCCCACTCAAGTTATGAACAATAGGCTCATAAGTGTGGGAAGGAAGGAAGGAGCATCCTTTATATAGTCCAACAAATCCTTGTTAACTACCTAAAGGACCTATTCTAGTCCTACTAGAATTCAGTTTAGTCCCTTCCTTGCAAATTAGTTCTTCTAAGTTTGCAAGGTGTTGCAAAGTGATCCTTCTAATTAATTATTAATATTAATTAATTACTAAATCTAGTTCAACTCTATATAGCGTGTGACCCCATAGGTTCTATCTAGTTGGTAGCAAGAAGTTGCTAATATGGAGCGGTTTCTAGCAAAACATCCAATCTAGCCAACTAATAGAATAGTCATCCGACAAACCTTGTACAAGTAATTGTCACATCCTTTGTCTCTATATCCGTATTGGACACGAGACACACAAGTCTCACTCGTATATCGAATCCATAGTTTCTCGATCCTGGGAGTAGCCTTATTCGTGAAAATAACATCAATATCCTTTATTGATTTATTTGAGTCTGGCCAGACATTCTATAAGAACTATCCCTCGAGTGGCCTATGATATTTTCTCCCGTTATGTGGGAGTGACAAATTCTATCTACGTCCACTACGATCTCTAAGCTTGCTTCTTATTGTATCCGGTACACGCCTTTATAGCTACCCAGTTACGGTGTAGCGTTTGACGCTACCAATATCACAATAATCCACAACTAGACAATCTAGTGACTTCAAGTCTAAGGATGACAATACCATTGCCCCACGAGAAGCGCTTGTGACTCAACATAACGTGTATGTAGCCTTCTCGAAGATGGGTCAATCCAGTGTTGGATCATGATATCTCCATATCAATCTAACCCCATACTAGTCTATAGATGATTTTACTATTAATCATTAGACTGGACTAGCGATATTTAAGATAAACAACACAATTGTAAATCTAAGGACTTCATTATATTAAATATCCAATAAATAATACAATGAATGTTCTAGCCAAAATAAATTCATACTAAACTAGATTGCCTCTAGGGCATCTATTCCAACAAATACATACCCATGTGTTGGATCGTGATATCTCCATATCAATCCAACCCCATACTAGTCTATAGATTGATCATCCTATTAATCATTATATTTGACTAGGGATATTTAAGATAAACAACAAAATTTGCAAGTCTAAGGACTTCATTATATTAAGTATCCCCATAAATAATACAATGATTATTCTATCCAATTCATACTAAAATTAGATTGCCTCTAGGGCATCTATTCCAACAAACGTCCACTTGCACTAGAGCCAATCTGGTGCATCGCGTATGCCAATCGCCCTAGTGTGCTCTTCATGCTTGCGCTGAATAAGCGGCTTTGTAAATGGGTCTGCCAGATTTTCATATGTAAGAATCTTGTATATCTTCACATCTCCTCTATCGATGATCTCTCGAATAAGATGGAACTTCCGGAGTACGTGTTTGGATTTCTGGTGTGATCTGGGTTCCTTAGACTGAGCGATCGCGCCTGTGTTGTCACAATACAACACTGTGGAATCCTCAATGCTAGGAACTACACCAAGCTCAGAAACAAACTTTCTTATCCAAACAGCTTCCTTTGCTGCGCCACTTGCAGCAATATACTCGACCTCTGTTGTAGAATCAGCAACCGTCTCTTGCTTGGAACTCTTCTAGCTCACAACTCCTCCATTTAGGCAATACACAAATCCCGACTGCGATCTGAAATCATCTCTGTCGGTTTGGAAGCTTGCATCCGTGTAACCAGTTACATGTAACTCTTCCTCACCTCCAAATATCAAGAACGCATCCTTAGTTCTTCTCATGTACTTGAGGATGTTCTTGACTACTATCCAGTGACTTTCACCCGGATTAGACTGATATCTTCTCGCCATACTCAACGCGTATGATACGTCCGGTCTAGTACACAACATGGCGTACATGATAGATCATGTGGCTGAGGCATAGGGGATATTACTCATGCGGTCCATTTCAATCTTACTGGATGGACAATCACGCTTCGAAAGAGTAATTCCATGAGACATGGGCAAGAATCCCTTCTTGGAATCTTGCATGCTGAACCGGTTCAACACATTGTCTATATATGTACTTTGAATTAGGCCTAGAAGCCTTTTAGATCTATCCATATAGATCTTTATACCGAGTATATAGGCTGCTTCCCCTAATTCTTTCATTGAGAAACACTTTCTAGTCAATCCTCAACTGATTGCAGCATGGGAATGTCATTTCCAATGAGCAGTATGTCATCCACATACAAGACCAGGAACGCTACGGAGCTCCCACTAACCTTCTTGTAGACACAAGACTCATCTTCGTTCTTGATGAAGTCAAACTCTTTGATAGCTTCATCAAAACGTCGATTCCAACTCCTAGAAGCTTGCTTCAATCCATAAATGGATCGTTGAAGCTTACATACTTTATTTGCATGCTCTGGATCCACAAAATCTTCTGATTGTGTCATGTACACATCCTCGAGAAGATTCCCATAAAGGAATGCTGTTTTGACATCCATCTGCCAAATCTCATAGTCATAATAAGCCGCAATTGCAAGTAGGATTTGGATGAATTTGGTCATAGCGAATGGGGAAAAGGTTTCATCATAGTCTATACCATGAATCTGTCTGAGTCCTTTAGCCACCAATCGGCCCTTATAGGTAACTACATTACCTTTTATGTTATTCTTCTTCTTGAAGACCCATTTGCACCCTATGGGGCGTGCCCCTTGGGGTGGTTCCACCAAAGTCCATACTTGTTCTATATACATGGATTCCATCTCGGATCTCATGGCTTTTAGCCACTTCTGAGAGTCCGGCCCTTGCATGGCCTTTCCATAAGTAGTAGGCTCATCTCCTATGAGCATTGTGTCACCAGTTTTAGTCACTAGAAGTCCATACCTCTCTGGCTCTTGGCACACTCTACTAGACCTACGAAGCAATTGTGTTACTTGAACAGGTTGCTCCACAACCTGTTGTGGTTCCTGTTCCTCCCACTTGCTTATTTAGAGACGAATTCTCTTTCTAGAAAACACGCCAGTCCGAGAAACAAACACTTTGTTCTCGGTTGTATTGTAGAAGTAATATCCCTTAGTTTCCTTAGGGTATCCCACAAATTTACATTTATCCGATTTCGGCCCGAGTTTATCTGGCTGTAAACGTTTTACATAGACATCGGAGCCCCATATCCTCATAAATGACACTGTGGGACGGCTCCCACTCCACATCTCATGTGGTGTCTTCATGACTGATTTGGATGGAACACGGTTAATGGTGAAAGCTGCACACATTAGAGCATAGCCCCAAAAAGATAACAGAAGATCTGTTAGACACATCATAGATCTTACCATGTCTAACAAGGTTCGATTCCTCCTTTGGGACACGCCATTCCATTGTGGCGTTCCGGGTGGAGTGAGTTGGGAAAATATCCCACACTCTCTAAGATAATCATCAAACTCTTGGCTCAAGTATTCGCCTCCTCGATCTGATCGTAGAGCCTTGATACTTTTGCCAAGTTTCTTCTCTACTTCATTCTTAAATTCCTTGAATTTCTCAAAAGATTCGGATTTGGCCTTCATAAGGTATACAAATCCATATCTACTGAAATCATCGGTGAATGTAATGAAGTAGAAATAACCACCTCTGTCAGGTTTAGCAAACGGCCCACACACATCAGTATGTATGAGTGCTAATTGCTCACTAGTCCTTTCACCTTTCTTATTGAAGGGGACTTTGTCATCTTTCCTAATAAACAAGCCTCACATGTCTCATATGATTCAAAATCAAATGAGTCTAGAAATCCATCCTTATGGAGTCTAGATACACGTTTCTCATTTATATGGCCTAGACGACAATGCCATAGATAAGCAGGATTTAAATAATTCATTTTCACCCTCTTAGTATTTATGTTATAGATTGGGTAGCTTAGATCAAGGATATATAATACATTAAATAATTGCGGACTACAATAGTGAATACTATCAAAATAAATGGAACAACAATTGTTCTTTATTGAAATAGTGAAACCTTCCTTGTCCAAACAAGATACGAAAATAATGTTCTTACTCATAGCAGGAACATAAAAGCAATTATTTAATTCTAATACTAATCCAGAAGGCAGAGACAGCCTATACACGCCTATGGCCAACGCAGCAACTCTTGCCCCATTCCCAACGCGCAGGTCCACCTCTCCTTTTTCCAATCTTCTACTTTTATTTAGATCCTGCATATTTCGACAAATATGAGATCCACATCCAGTATCCAATACCCATGATGAAGAAGTAGTTAAATTAACATCTATAACAAATATACCTGGTGGTTGTGGGATCACTATCCCAAGCCTTTTATCCTCCAGATACTTTAGGCAATTCCTTTTCCAGTGTCCAGGCTGACTGCAGTAGTGACAATCACCCTTGATCACGCCTTTGGCCACGCCACCAGCAGGTATAAGAGCAGTGTCCTTAGGTTTGGTAACTGACTTGCCTTTTCCCTTGGAGTAGAGGCAAACCTTTTGCCCTTTCCTTTCTGCACCATCAATATGGCTTTGCCCTTTCCCTTGTTGATGGATTGTTCAGCTGTTCTCAACATATTGAGTAGCTCTGGCAGAGGCTTGGCGATCTCGTTCATGTTATAGTTCATGATGAACTGTCCATAACTATCCAAAAATGGTTGCAGAATGAGATCAATGGCCAACTCTTGACCAATCGGGGACCCTAGGCGATCGAGATTCTCAAGATACCCGATCATCCGCAACACGTGCGGTCCTACTGGGTTCCCTTCCGCCAAGTGACTCTTGAACAATGCCCTAGAAACTTCATACCGTTCAACCCTTGCCTGCTCTTGGAAGATCTGCTTTAAGTGTTCGATCATATCGACTGCATTCATGTTCTCATGTTGCTTCTGAATCTCAGGAGACATGGTGCAAAGCATAAGGCATGACGCATCATTAGCATCGTCAACGATCTTTTGATACACCTTTATAGCTGATGCGGTATTATTTCTTGACCCTCTGGAACTGCATCTTCTAGTGTGTACATTTTCTTTTCTTGTTTAAGAACGATTCTTAAATTTCTGTACCAGTCTAGAAAGTTGGTTTCAGAAAGCTTTTCCTTCTCAAGAACAACACGTAGGGAGTGTGATGAATTCAATGAATTGTTTGCCATTGGAATTCTACAAAACGAGAAATGTACAAGATTTTAGTATGATTTTACTATACTCAATAATGACTAGATTATTAAATATTGCTCCCACTATTTTTCTCGGATTAATAACCCTCCATATTAATGCGGAAAATATCTTTATATTTTCTAGTGGTCCAAGATCCATATTTCGCCTTTTCCGAGCTTGCTTTGGCAAGTCACCCGGAATTGGTTATTTAGGTAGGAACCATTCCAATTACATCGTATGTAACTCTTGGTTCAATTGGGAAAATAACTATTATTTATCCATCCCCATGGATAATCCCAATTGTATGCCTCTAGTTTCTTTTAATTTTATTAAATCTACCTAGTTGTGTCCAACCTCTTACTAAAAACAATTTGCACATTGTTACGTGCCATCGCATCTAATGACGATAAACCATGACGAACTGCTTTGGCGCGCACGAACATGGGATATAGTGATCATGATGAGTGTTTAAATAACGAGAAGGCATAAACACAATATTTTAAATGAGGGATTTTGCTTTTAATTTTAATTTGTTTTGTTGATCAAAATCAACATGATCTATATGTTTGAATCTTGGGGAAAACTCCAAACCATAGATCCGGGTTGTCTAATTATCTTATTATCCTAATCGCATGCACCAACCATACACCAATCACAAAATAATAAGACAATAAAATAAACAACCACAACAGAAAATTAAGCGCGGAATGGATATGGCCTTTTTCTAGACTAAGATATTCCCAAGCCAATGAGAATATCTTTGAATCCTAAAATAGATCACATCTCCATGCGCCTCCATCTTTTGGTCCATCCTTCATAGTCTTGTGGAATACTCCATGCTCCATTTTCTTTGGGTTTCTTTTCTTCAATCTTGCCTATCTATCTATTTTATCCAATGCTAGCTACACCTATAATAAATAAAATAAATCTCACAAGTTGAGAGATAATACCGGCTCGCAGACGTAAACCTTTTAATTATTACATCAAATTGATCAGCTCGCATGCCGTAAAACAAACCACAAAGTAAACATTCACACACAAACCACATCCTAGGGCCATATCCTACCACCATGTGAATAGCACATAAACAGTTTAAACCAATTTTAACGCGCTTTGTTCAATTTTAATTATTTTGGAAGAAGTAGGGTCAAAACAATCCAAAATAACTTCCCAAATCCCTATTGGATCACACATGACCCTAGGGCCCGGCCAAACCCAAGCCGTCAGTCACCCCAGTCGCGCCTAGGCCCGACCATTCCTTAGGCCGTGCGTGGCTTGGGCGGCAAGGAGCAAGGGGCGGTCCCTATAGGGGGCCGAACCTTGTATGGAGTTGTTTCCAAAAACAACTCCTTCCTTGTTGCCTAATCCAAGTTGTTTCCATGTTGAAAAAACCCCTTTTTCCAAACATGTGCCCAAACCCTAATCTTCAAACCAAGATCTTCACATCCCATGTGACAAAACTCACTAATTTGTTGCATCCAATACACAATTAGATCTTGTTTGATTGAATCTCTTTGTTGTTACATCTAATATGCTTAATATGTCGTTTTACGCGATAAACATGAATTTAAAGTGTTAAAACAAAAGCGTAACACATAAAACTACGTTATGCTCTACAACCAGGCTCTGATACCACTGTAGGGTTCTCAACATGTAATCGCAGCGGAAGATAAAAAATATTCCGTTCAAATCCCTCCAAGGATCACAAGTCAAGAACACATAACGACAGTCAAGGATAAATTCATGCGTACCTTTGGGTTCTCCTGTGATGACTTCAAACGCGAATAGTGTCACGTTCTCTACAGTTGATCCACGCCTAGGATAGAGAATTGGACCTTCCTTGACTTCTTGTGATAGCTAGAGCAGAGGAAGGAGACAACGTTATCACGCAACGAATCAACAAGGAGGTGTTCGGCCTCCTTGGGCCGACGGGTAGGGGGCTGACGTGGGGGGTCGGTTCGGCCGGCCCTCTTGTGTCTTGCTCTCTACTCCTTTATCTCCTCTCAAAGTGTTATGAATAATCACTTGAGTGGGAAGGAAGGAGTTCCTTTATATAGTCCAACTACTCCTAGTTGTTTCCATAAAGGGCCCAATACTAATCATATCCATATATGGATTAGTATTACTTGCTAATTAGTCCTACTAAGTTAGCAACTTGTTGCAATATGATCCTTTTAATTAATCCTTATTAATTAAATCCCATGTCCAATTATATCCACATGGCGTGTGCCCCCATAGGTTTCTACTTAATTGGTAGTAACTATTTACAAACATGGAGCGGTGTCTAGCAACACGTCCATGCCACCCAATTAATAGAAATAATCATCCGACAAACCTTGTGATCGCATTATCGCATCCCTTTGTCTCATTATCCGGATTGGACACGAGACATACAAGTCACAATCTTATATCCAATCCATGTTTCTCGATCCTGGGAATAGCCCTATCCATGCATATAACATCAATATCCCCATATTGATTTATATGAGTCTGGCCAGACGTTCTATAGGAGCCATCCCTCGAGTGGCCTCGAATATTTGCCCCCGTTATGTGGAAGGGAAAAATCCTATCTACATCACTCACCATCTCTAAGATTGCTTCCTATTGTGCCCAACATGCGCTTTTATAGCTACCCAGTTACGGAGTAACGTTTGACGATGTCAAAGTACAATATTCCACAACTAGAGGATTCAGTGACTTCAAGTCTAAGGATGATAATATCCTATCACCGTGATAAGCACTTGTGACTTTACATAACTTGTATGTATCCTTCTCGGATTTGGGTCAATCCGGTATGTCATTACCCCTAATACATACCCATGTGTTGGATCGTGATATCTCCATATCAATCTAACCCCATACTAGTCTATAGATGATCGTCCTATTAATCATTATATTTGACTAGGGATATTTAAGATAAACAACACAATTTGCAAATCTAAGGACTTCATTATATTAAATATCTCCATAAATAATACAATGATTATTATAGCCAATTCATACTAAAATTAGATTGCCTCTAGGGCATCTATTCCAACAAAATCTAGACCTTCAAGAAACAAGGATCAGAAAGGTAGGTCTTCTTCACATGAATTGCTTTGAATATGGAGAGGCAGATCATTTGGTGAGAGATTGTCCTTTAAAGAAAAAGAACATACATTTTTACAAGAAGGAAAATGATAACAGAAGGAAGAAAGAAATGGTTGCATCAAGGAGTGATTCTGATTCATCAGTTGACTCAGAATCAGATGAAGAACAAGCAAACTTTTTCTTAATGGCTGAACATGAAGAAGAAAGTGGTTCATACAAGAGCATATTGAGGAAATGGCAAAACCTCTTATTTCTAGTCCTTCTGATGTTGTACCTGAGATTATCAAAAGTAAGTTTTTAAATGAGGAAAGCTATAGAACTGAGATTGTTTCTTTGAAGGTGAAGGTTCATGAGCAAGCAAAAGAAAACTTGAGTTTGGTTTTGCACAATAAAACTCTTGAAGTGTCTAAGTCAAAACTTGACAGTGACATCAAAGCCTTGGACAACATGTTCAAAGCTTTGAAAGCACAGGTCAAAGAAGTTGTAGATTAAAACACTTTTTTAACTGATAAGTTTGTTGATCTGAAACATCACTCAGATGATTTAGAGCAACAAAACACCTCTTTGACAGAGAGACTTCAAGAATCAAAGATTGTGTTATCAAAATTTGCAGGCTCTAAACATAACCTCAATCTCATGCTTGGAGGAAGTCGGCATTCTGTACACAAAATTGAAATTGGTTATAATCCACATTTTCCTAAAAAGAAAACCAAACCACATTTGTGAAAGCAGGAAATAGATATTCTCCAAATTGTCATTATTGTAGAAAAATTGGTCATGAAGGTAACTTCCCCCTTTATAAGGATAGAAACTCACATGCTGAGGAAAACCTATCCTTATCAACTTAAGGGACAAGTGAAGAATATTTGGGTTCCTAAAGGATTCAGACCCCCTAACATGGTTGATTATGAATGTTAATCCAAATTTTACACTTGGTGTAATAGCCTTTTGAGGCATTGATTGAATTTTGCAGGCTGTCACCAAAGCTTTGAAGGATCAAAAGTGGATTCTAGATAGTGGTTGTTCCAGGCATATGAGTGGAAAGAAATCATTATTCTCAGACCATAAAGAGCAATTTGGAGGAACAATCACACTTGTTGACAAAGTCAAATGCAATATCATTGGCATAGGTAGTATTGGTAATAAATCTGCTACTTCTATTTCAGATCTTTATTTAGTAGTAGGTTTGAAGTATAACTTGCTTATATATCTCAATTATGTGACAAGGGTAATAGAGTTGTTTTTGACAAGGAGAAATGTGTGGTGCAAGATGAGAAATCAGGAAATTGCATACTCACTGCTCCTATGTCATACAATGTATATGCTATGAGTACTAACAAAGTTGCAGGTGAAAGTCTGAAATGCCTCAAATCTTTAAAGGAAGACTCAAAGCCTTGTCATGGAAAACTTGTGCGTATAAACATGCATACCATGAAAAAGCTCATCTCAAAGGACTTGGTAAGAGGTATACCAACCTTAAAGTTCACATATGATGAGATTTCCAAAGCATGTACTCAAGGTAAACAGACAAGGAGTTCATTCAAGCCAAAGGACTTTGTAAGTACCACTAGAACCTTATAATTGATGCATATGGACTTGTGTGGTCCTATGAGGGTTCAAACACCCAAAGGTAAGAGATATATGCTTGTTGTGGTAGATGATTACTCTAGATTTACTTGGGTTATGTTCATCAGAGAAAAATCTGAAGCATTGTCTCACTTCGCAAAGCTTTGTAAGGAGCTTCAAACTTTGAAAATATTACCTGTTGCATCTGTTAGAAGTGATCATCGTAGGGAGTTTGATCAGTTAGACTTTGATTTATTTTGTGCAAAGCATGACATCTCACACAAATTTTCTGCACCTAGAACTCTACAGCAGAATGGAATAGTTGAGAGAAAGAATAGGACACTTGAAGATATGTCTAGAACCAAGCTACTTGAAAGTAATTTTCCAAAATATCTTTGGGCAGAAGGTGTTAACAATGCCAATTATGTGCTTAATAGATGTTAGATCATGCCTATTTTCAATAAAACTCCTTACGAATTTTTCAAAGGCAGAAAGCCAAGTGTTTCTTATTTTAAACCCTTTGGTTGTACTTGTTATGTGCATAATAATGGTAAGGATAATCTTGGTAAATTTTATGCTAGAAGTGATGAAGGCGTGTTTCTTGGTTATTCTCAATCTAGCAAAGTTTATAGAGTTTTTTAGTAAGAGAAATAAAATTGTGGAGGAGCATTCATGTGATTTTTGATGGAAGTGATAATGATTCCTTGAGTGAATGTTTTGCATATCTAAATCTGAATAAGTATGAGACAGATGATGACCTTGAGCAAGGAAAAGAAAGCAAAACTAACTTGCAGGAACATCCGGAAGAATCTCAAAGTTTTAGACCTCATTCTGAATCAAAATATCAAAGCTTTGAAACTGGATCTCACAGAACACAAAATGCTCCAGCCACTGCATCAAGTTCTCAAAGAATGGAAAAGATTGCTGGAGAACCAAAACCCTGGAAACCAAGGAAGAGGTTGAAGTATTTGTCAGCTCATCCAGTGGATAATATAATTTCATATCCAACAGCTGGTACAAAGACCAGAGGAAAATTGAAGAACTTGTGTGCCTTCAGTGCTTTTGAATCACTTATTGAACCTAAGAATGCAAATGAGACATTACAAGATGTAGACTGGATCATTGAAATGAAGAATGATCTGAATGAGTTTGAGAGGAACATGGTATGGAACCTGGTTCCTAGGCTAAAGACTTAATCAGTTATTGGAACCAGACGGGTGTTCAGAAACAAACTTGATGAAAATGGTAAGGTTGTCAGAAACAAAGCCAGAATTGTGGCACAGAGGTATAATCAAGAAGAATATATTGATTATGAGGAGACATTTTCTCCTGTTTCCAGGTTAGAATCTATCAGAATACTTCTTCAATTTACATCTCATACCAATATAAAGCTTTATCAAATGGATGTCAAATGTGATTTTCTAAATGGTTATTTACAAGAAGAATTTTATGTTGCTCAACCTCCTGGTTTTGAAGATGACAACTTTCTGATCATGTTTACAAATTAGAGAATGCTCTCTATGGCATCAAGCGAGCTCCAATAGCTTGGTATGACAGACTTTCAAAGTATTTACTTGAAAATAATTTTAAAAGAGGCCTTGTAGACAAAACTCTTTTTACCAAGACTCTAGATAAAGATATCTTAGTGGTACAAATTAATGTTGATGATATATTATTTGGTGCTACTAATGATGCTCTATCAAAAGAGTTTTCAAGTCTAATGTGCAGAGAATTTAAAATGATCTTACTGGGAGAGTTAATTTTCTTTCTTGGACTTCATGTACATCAAATGAAGAAAGGATTTTTTTTGCATCAAGGCAAATATATCAACGACTTGCTCAATAAGTACAATATGTCTCAAAACAAGGTAGTTAAAACTCCCATAAGTTCTTCATTATTCTTAGACAAGGATACAAATGGTAAGAGTGTGAATCAAAAGGAATACAGAGGTATGATTGGTTGATTGTTGTATTTAACTGCTAGTAGACCAGATATTATGTTTAGTGTATGTATGTTTGCAAGGTTTCAAGCAGATCCTAAGGAAAGTCACTTTGTAGCTGTCAAAAGAATCTTTAGATATCTGAATGGTACCAAAGAATTGGGGCTTTGGTATCCAAGGAGGTCTAACTTTTGTTTGAGTGGATATTCAGATGTAAACTTTGCAGGGTACAAGGCTGGCAGGAAAAGCACATCAGGGTGTTGCCAATTCCTTGGCTCATCACTCATTAGCTGACACTCAAAGAAGCAAAATTTTGTAGCCTTGTCAATTGCAGAGGCAGAATACATTGCAGCTGGAGCTTGTTGCTCACAAGTGCTGTGGATTGCTCAACTATTGAGAGATATTGGATATGATTTCAGAAAAGTGCTTATTCATTGTGACAATACAAGTGCTATTCAATCACAAAGAATCCTGTGTAACACTCCAGAACTAAGTATATTGATGTAAGACACCATTTCATAAGAGATCATGCTGAGAGAGGTGTGTGTATTTATCTTTTATATCTTTGCTATGCAAGTTAGTGATATTTTCACTAAACCATTGGCAGATGAGAGGTTTGCATCCCTAAGGCTTGAGTTGGGTATGTTAATCAAGGATGCATTGGTTTAGGGGGAGTATTAGATCATATATGTTCTTATGTGTTAAAATCTCAAAGCCTAGGAATCATACTTTCCTAGCCTTGGTATTATGTTTCATAGCTTTGAACTTTTTCTGTCTAGATCAGCAGTTCCCCAAAGCTTTGGACTTGTACTTCAAAGCTTTGAAGAATGATCTGCTACTTTATTCAATATGTGGACCATTGAATATTTTGTGTTATCTAATTAGATAATTACATAATATTCAACTTATTCAGATATTTTAAGTATCTCTAAAGATCTTCTAGATTTGATTTTTGCGTGCGTTTCTATAGGAGTCCTTCTTTTAAACCAATCACTACAGAATTTTCTCCTACTTATAAGCAAATTCAGGGCTATCTTCTCTTCATATCAATATCTATCTCTTCCTCCATATCACTCTTCTCTAATTCCTCTCAAAACCCTAACCCAATGGAGCAAAAATCACAGAGAATTCAACAGCAAACTTAGGGTTCTTCAATGAGGCAGAAGAAGAGGAAAAACAGGAAGACTGAGATAACAATCTCAGGCTCAGATTTAGAAAAGACAACAAGCATGCATGAGGATACTCCACTAGACCAGAAAAGCAAAAAAGGAGAAGGAAGTGCAAGAAGCTGGTCAGAATCTGAGAAAGAACAGGGGGAAGTCAAGAAGGATGAGGGTGATCAATCAAAAGCAAAGAAGAAAGATGGAGAGAATAAGAAGAAAGATGGGGAAGACAAGAAGGAAGATCAAACCCCAAAGAACATACCAGAAGAGACGGATGAACAAAAGAAAAGGGTTAAGCAAAGTTCTGTAAAATCCAAAAAGATTTTAGGTCATGTTTAGCACTTACTTCCTAAATCTTGGGTCATTAATCCAGAGGTTAAAGGTGTTTGGTTGAATGGGTATGCATCTTCTAAGATTGCTTTCTGTAGCATGATATCTTAGGAGTTATTGGATAAACTTGATATTGTTCGAATTAGAAAACTGAGAGTTTCTTCTGTCTGGAAGATGTGAAACCCTAGTTTTCCGGCCTATCCTAGGCTAACTAGGTTGTTTTATTTGAATTTGGTTCAAGAAGTTGATGATGATAGTTATGTTTTGAATTCTAAAGTTGCTGGTGTAGATATGAGGTTGGACCATAAGGGTTTTGCGAAAGTGTTGGGAGTACCTAGGAAGTATAAGGTACATGAACATCCTGATAGGAGGGAGTTTGTGGAGAAGGCAAAATTTGAATTTTTCTTAGAGGGAACACCAATTGGACCTAAACAATTAACACACTCTGTATTAAATTGTGAAGCCAAAACCCTATTTTCTATCATCATGAGGTTTGTTTTGCAAAGAGAACATTCAAAGGAGTTGGTAACTGACAGAGTTCTGATTCTGATGTATCTAATATGTCAAGGCTTTGACGTTGATTTTCCTAGTGTGATTTATTGTGGTACTAGGACTAGGAATCATACTCTTCCCTATGCAAATTTGTTGCAACTTTTCTTTCAGTACATTAAGGTGTCTGTTAAGAATGAGGAGAAAGTTACTAGTGGTTTTGGAATGGTTGATGAGAGTTCTCTCCAAAGGATCGGAGTTGTGCATACTGGTAAGGGAAGTTGGAAGTTTTATTCTGAGTTGTCTGCTGCCGAGTTAAAGGAGAAGGACTTTATTAAGCCAAACACTGCAACAACACCAAAGGCTTCAACAAATCTGTATTTCTCTCAGATTATTGACAGAGTGGAGAACCTGGAGGATGGACTGGAAGACTTAAGGCAAGGTCAATTTGACTTGTCTACTAGTTTTGGAAAATTCAAAGCTTTGGTGAATGAGAAGCTGGACTTGATTATAAAAGGTTTGGACTTGTAGAAAGTGCCATCTGCTTAAAGCAAAGATTCTGAAAGTATAGACTCAGATATAGTTCTTGGAGATGCTCTGAAACAGAAAAGAGGAAGAAATTACCAATAGTACTGAGTGATAAGGACTTGTTTGAGCAAAGTGAGTAAGAAGATGTTGTTGTAGAAGCTGTTGAGAAAGAAGATGTTACTACAAAGGAAACAATTGTTGAGGAAACTGGTGGTGAAGAAGAAGCTGGTAATGAGGAAGAATCTAATGAAGAAGAGGCTGAGATTAGCTGCAGAAACTGGGAAAGCAGAAGAAGCTGAGAAAACTGAGGAAGACCAAGGAGCAACAGATGATTATCAAGAGGAAGATGAGCTATAGAAAAAGGAGACTGCAAAAGGAAAGTGAAAGACAATAATGTAGGTGGTAAAATAGGATCAATACTCTAGAAGGGGGGGGGGGGTTGAATAGAGTATGGCAAATTTTTTGCAAGTTATGCTAAAAGAGTAGTTTCAAAGAAATTTGTGCAAAGCTATAAGTATTTCAAGGCCTTGAAATGAGTTTCAAGTCCTTGGAAAGTAAACAGAAGACAAATAAAAAGCTTAGAGTTTTCAAGGCCTTGAAATGCCTTTCGGACCCTTGAACTAAAAATTATTTTGTGCAGTTGATTGGTCTAAGTATGGAACAACAAAATGAATGCAAGAGACACAGAGATTTATAGAGTACAATCCACTTGGACCTACGTCTCTACCTCAGGGATTTGATCCCTGCAGGATTTTCAAATCAATTCTTATTAATCAAAAGCTATGCCCTAGATCTCAAGCACAAAGAGTTCCCTTACTCTGTTACAGCTTGTGGTTCTCACTAACCTATCTAGTGCCATCTCTAGCTAACTAATTCAACAAGAATTCTATATTGTTCACTTGAACAATGCACGAGAACAAAATGTAAAAAGTATTATCTAAATGATATACAAATAGAGTTCAGAAAGAAGAGCACTGAGACAAAGTCTAGCAGTGAGTATGCAGTGCTCTTCAGAAGCTTGGATTGAGAATAATGAATCTGATTCTTTGTTGCTTGTCAATCCTTGAATGTGTTTGAGTGTGTCTCTGTTGATTGTCTTCGAAATCTCTCAGTCATTCACCATCTTATGGTGATTGTTTGAATTGGATATCTTCAGGATATTCAGGAAACTAACTTCCCTAAAAATCAGCACTGTATCTTGACTCTTCTAACATATCTTCCAACTCGGTATCTTCAAAGATATTGACTTGATCTTGTAGCTAGATATATTAGTAAGGACAATACATATTAGCATAAGTACAAAATCAATCAAGCAATCCAGTTTCCTTTTCTGCAAGAACATAGTTTAGGCAAGTGACCCTGCAAAATAGCAATTGATTTTCCCTGCAAAAATTTGTTCAAACAGATGGATAAATAATATTTAAGAGCAACGAAAATATTTTTCTTTCATCATCAAGGAATATAATGAAGCGTACAGAGGTGAGAATCAGATTAAACAAATAATCTCGCCCTAAGTTCATTCTGTATATTGCTCAGTGAGTTTCAAACCTTTGAAAACAGTTTCAAGGCCTGTTTCAAGCCTTTGAAACTAGCTGAACTTACAATCTCCCCCTTGATGAAAGATAAAACCTCAATCTTTTTAACGACTGATTCTATGCAAAAAGTATTCATTAGATCATAGCAGAGTAACCACAAAATATCCAAATAATCCAACTTATTATGCAGCATACTTCAACAAATTTAAATCCCTACTGATCTAAACCAGATCCATCTAAAAAGTATCAAATTAAAAATAAACCTAATATTTTTCTCATTTTTTTTGACTTTCATCAAAAAAGAATGAGAAAATATTGGATTAATGTTTATAAAAGTATTAAAGAAAAAACTTTTGAAAAGCAGAATTTTTCAGGACTTTGAAAAGAAGTTCAAGGCATGAAAAAGAAAGAAATAAGAGGCAAGATTCAGGAGGTTGGGTCTCCATCTCCCTTTGGCTCAGCATCTTCTTCCCCACTGTCTTCTTCATCATCCTCATAATCTTTCTAATCTTCTTCTTGAGCACTTTTATCACCAGTGTCACCAACCACCTCATCATCAAAGAGTTCAACTACAGTCACTATCTATGGAATGGGTTTCTTCTATTTCTTCTTCTTAATATCTTTAATCAACATTCTTGAGTCTGGACTTTCAACATCATCTTGTTCCTGTTCTTCATCTCCTTGTTCTTAAGCTACTTGTTTCCCTTTATCCACCACCCCTGCAGCCTCATCCTGTGTTGTATGGTCACTCAACAAATCCTTGGTTGAACCATCTTTCTTGGATCCCTCTGCAGTTAGATATACTTCTTCCTCCACATGAAGCACATTGATGCTTTTTAAGATGCTTTCAACCATATACATGACTTGCTAGAACTCAGTTCCAAACTCATACGTTTTCCCTCAATTTTTCAATATCCTTCTCCAGAACATTTATTTCTTATCTGTTTATGTGTTCTTTATTGTGCTTTCATTGTATTATTCATTGTATTTACCTGCATTACACTACTTTCATAACAAAAGTTTGATATTTCAAAGTATTGCGCATACAACTTACCGAAAATAGAGTAGGGCGGCGCACTAAGTCAAGTGCTCCTAATAACAGTTAAAGCATCTTCCAAGTCATATAATTCCCCTACATGGTATACCATGCATGTCCTAATAATTTTCCAAGCCACTTAGGACTACCAAACAATTATTGAAATTTAATTATAATGACAAGCCAACGTATTAAAATAATAACATATTAGCATGGTTGAAAAATTTATTTACAGTAGAAGAGTCATAAAATTCAATTATACGAACTTTAGAATTAAATTAAAACATAAAAAAAAATATTTTCAAGGGTAAGACATTGTAATTAGAAAGGATATCCTGTTTAATATTAAAGCAATATTAATTTTATCTTAACAAAGAAAACTATTTGTAATTTATATAAACACTAGCAACATAGCTTGTTGAGAGAAAATATGCTATAGCTATTTATTAAATAAAACATCACTGAAATTCTTATATGATGGAAAACAACCTTTTTGTAACTTTAGAGATATTAAACTTATTTAAAAAAGCACTACTTTTAATATGTAGGACACTAGCATAATGATTTATTATGAAAGCTTTACTATAGACAAATATATATATTAACAACATACTTGGTATATAATATGCAACGCTAAATTTATTTTCAGAAAAAATTAGTTTAAAAAATCAAAACAAGTTGGTGAACTACAATTAATACTCTCTGATAGGTTCGTCAAATAACACTACTAGCATGAAAGTTAATAAACAACAAATACCTCCCCCCACTTTCATATGTCATAGGTAAAGGCAAGTAGCTCCAAACCACATTATGGATACCACCATGAGAACCTCACATAATTACAACTTAAACCCTACAATTTCATATAGAGCCATAATACTCCCGAAGTTTACAATCCTTGACAAAAATTCATCTTCTCAAAAATCAAACTCCATAACCGAGGATGCAAGCTTACCCTTTTAATCTAACATGATTATCTAACATCTAACAAGTATGAATGCTGTATCTTTAACTAGTAAACATGAAAACAAGCGAGGGAACTTTTTTTTAACGAAACAAAAACGAGAAGACGATGAATTAGCTTCAATTGTGGTTGTTGCCTTTCTTAGAGGTGGTTGTGGTGGTGCTTGATGGGTGGAGCGTAACCAGAGAAAGGGGGAGCAACGAAAAAGATGCGGAGGAGAGTGGTAGCGGCATCGGCTCGGACTCAGCCGGGTTTTTTGGCCCCAATTTTGTGGGTACCCGGTGGTGACCCGAGAGTAGAGAGAGTTTGAGAGAGAGGACGATAGAGTTAAGAGATATATGAGAATGAAGTGAGGAACTGAGGGGTTTATATAGGTTCTGGAGAAAGTTGAGAAATGAATGGGAGTGATTTTGTTTCACAAAGATTGGGAGGAGATTTTTTCTCAAAAAAGAAAAAGAATTAGGAAGATATTGAAACATGATTGATTGGTAATTAATCCCAATTGACATATCGTTTTGGTTTAGGAATGGTGAAGAAAAATTGGAGCTTGAAATGATCGTCAATGGAGGAATAATAACAACCCGTACCTGGGTTGTTTCTCATTGCCTTTTTTTAATTAGAGATTGGGGAGAGAGATAGAGAGAGAGAGATAGAGAAAATGTAGGGTGAGGGTGATGTACTAAATATAAGTCCAGGTGGATAAAAAGTGGCTTGATGTGTTGATTGTACAACTTTAAGTGGTGACAAGAACCAATAAAGTGTATGAACAATAAATAGAATAGGAATAAAACTCCGATATATATTTTTAATAAATTGGGTAGTTGAAAATAGAATTATAATACCCATAATACCCCTAGCTCATAGATTACAAAAATGTCCTTGTGCTTTATAACTTTCAATAAAATTCAATTAACTACCAAATAATTTCATTTACAATCGTAACTTACAATATATGAGTTGTAGAAAATAAATAAACATATATTCCTATTTTTTTGCGGTGCGAAATTCCAAAAAAATATCGTTTCACATTATATCTAAAATCCCGCCCCCCTAAAAAATATGGGGTATCACAAAGCCCATTACCCGGAATTGCAAACCGGAAAGTGAAGTTATGAAGCTTATTACACTTGGAGTAGTTCTTACAAGTGCTTACCGAAAGGTACACTCTATCCTTCGTCATGTATTTCCATATCAAGTTGATAATCGTTGATAATTTTTAGTTGATAACTAAGAAAAGATCTTGAATTCCTTATTGAATAAAAAATTTGATGTATATTTTAGTAGCTATTCACTTCAGGAAGAAACCATGACTTCTTGGAAGAGGACCAACCGCACCAGAACTTCATCTTCGCAAATTAAGATTGGCCTAGGCGGCTGGTTTGCATATCCCAAATAACCATATGATATTGGAGAGTTTTGGCGGAACCAAATACCTGAACAATTATATCCAATATCTTACGAAGTCAAAAAACTAGGGTGTGCTATTTTACACCAAGAAAGGGGAATGGATACTCATCAAAGAATGTCTATAGCACTTCGTGAGAGGATGAACATAGATTACTTTAGGACTATGTTAGAGGATGCCCCTAACCGTGAAGCCCCACAGGCGGTACGGGAGTTTATGGCCTATGATGCCTTCCATAGAGACAACCTAGATGAAGGAGTCATTCCTGTGAGAGGGAGGAACAATGGAATTAGTTGCATGATTTTTTCCAACTACTTTGGTAACCACTTTGTAGCCACTTTACTTTGCAAGTTTATCGAAGTTTATGATATTCTGGATGTGGAAATCTTAGGGTTGCAATGGGATTCCTAGAGTTACCTGGGAACCCTTCCATAGGGATGACCCTAAGAATCAAAAGCCTAAAAAGGGTAACCTTAATGCCGAGGCAAGATGGTGGGCGATCTTTTTCAAACACATCATTCTGACAGGTAAGTATGATACCACCTTAACATTCAAGAGTTTACCATTGTTTAACGCTTTATGACAAACCAGATAATTGACATTAAGAGACAAGCTCTGATTAGCAGTTGCGGTGTGACCGCAAACTATTGATGTTTCCTCATTTCATCTATAATCAGCTCTTCCTCCAGAACAAAATGGCATTGGTTTGTGACTGAGGCATATACGAGAATTAGAGCCATTCCTAGTGAGGAAGCACATGAGGATCACGAGGTCGATGATCCCACTTATCAGGAGCCACTTGCTCAAGATCAGTGTTCTACTCACCCAAACCCGCCCATTCAATATCCAGGTTTTGACTAGTTTAAAGCCCATTCAATTGCCTATTTTTAGGGTCACTTGCCTCTGGCTAGTTAGTTACATGAAATGAGGGTATGACATCCCTTAAGTGTGGGGGTATGTGTCTTGCATCTCCATGTTAGCATATAGATTAGTTTAATTTTTTTATTTATTTTCTTAATTTTTAAGTCTTTTTTTTATAGTTTAATTCTCTTTTTGAGTCAACATATTTTATTTAATTTGAGTCAAAATATTTTATTTAATTTGAGTCAAACACCTTTATGAGTTAATGACTCTGCATGGATAATAATTTAGAGTAGTTGTTTAAATATAAAAAAATAAAAAATATCTTAGAGAAATGACAATTACTTAGACGCATATATGCTGGAGAAAGTCCTATGAAAGTACCGACTTAGCGCACGAATCATACGGCGAGGCTAATTCTCATGTTTATGTGAGTATTTCAAGGCTAATGTAATTCTAAAATAGTTCTTTCAGAAAAAAATGTTGATTCTTATATCCGATAGTGCATGGCCATCGTATTTAGAAAGAGGAGTATTTTTCACGCATCTTCATGCAGGCACACAGAACAGATGCATGAATGATTTTTATGGGCCCCTCGTGGTGTCAAATCTATCATAGGAAATTAATTTAAGAAAAATCAAGCCTTAATATTCCACTAAACCTAGGAAGCCTTTAGGAAACTTCATCATTATAGTAGACTAACCCTTCTTACGCGTCGAGGTCGAGGGAGTGGTTTTTGGTGGATCTTCATTCAGAGCATCATTCTACATATAGAGATTGTACATGGATTTGCACTTCACTTCCGATTTAGAGGGATGATTAACGGTGAGTGATAAAATGAAACGATGCATTAAACTACAGAGGTGATAATGACAATACACCATGATAGCATGGGTAGGAGAGTTAACGTGTTTCATCTATTGAACATGGGTTGAGGGAGTGAAAAAGAAGGAGTTAATTGGTGGATGTGCCAGATTTTTCTCATCTTTTGGACTACGAAAGTTAAGAAGGTTAGACACATACTAATCTATCATCTATCTACAGCAGGAGACGAGTGTAGGGGTGTCGACATGGACACTTGAGCAGATTTGCAGGCTTACTCCACCACCATAGTGTTCAGTTATGTCAATCAAGTCTTACGATTCATCTTGTCATTTGTTTAGCACAAATTTTATTACTTTCAGTTTTATAGCAGAATTTTCGTGATTATAAATTATACGCCCCTCGCAAGCAGAAAAAGAAACAAAGAAAAATAAAGAAAATCAGTGGTGCATGGAGATATGTTTATTTTAGTCAGTTTATTTCAGTTTATTAGTTTGTTTAGTTAATAAATGTTAGATTTTGTTATTTAGAGAGTCAATTTCTCTTGGGTTCGAGGAGACACGGTCGATGACTATTTCAGACAACCCAACACGTGGTTGATCACATAGAAGGGGTTATTGGTAGGAGTAGGAAGGAGTAGGGTGGATTCTTAGGAGAACATCATTATTTATCCATACCTTGGTGAGGACTTGTGAAATGGGGAAATTGTTAGTTTTTTATCACGACGTTTAGGATAGCTCCACTATTCAAATATTTATCATGATGTGCCTAAGCCGTTAACAATTTTATCGCGGGAAATGGCTCGGATGGTGCATTGGGAATACTTCAACGTGTTCGAGAGGTTGTTGAACTTGGTTGAGGTTCGTCAATGCAATATTAGATGATAGAAAGTGAGTCTCGAATCATTTTAGACCGAATCCCTGAGGAGATAAGTGATGACTTGATGACTTTCAGCATCAACTTCTAGGATATTACCTGATCTCAAAGCAAATAAATTTTTTCATAAAAAAATGTAGTTTATTAGATAAACTTGTATTTGTTATTTTAGTAGAGTAATTAGTTTCCTTCTGCGTCTATATGAGCTATTTTCTGTCTTAGTTAGTTGAGTCTTAGTAGAATCAGTCCTAGCCAGATGATGATTTATGTCAACTGTGAGGGAAATGAGTTCTTAATACTATTCACAATTTTCAGCATTTTAGCAAGCCACCATGGTGAGCCACACACCACCATGGTAAGGGAGAAAAGGCGCACAGATCAAAGAGCCAAGGAGCCTCCACAATAGCTAGAAAAAGTCCACCATGGTGTCAGGCATACGGATGGCGCACCAAAGAGGGTTTAGACTATAATTTTGAAAACTTAGTGAAGACTCCTACTATCTTCAGTTCTCTTCTCACGCTAAAAGGCAACCCTAGACTCAATTATTACTTAGCCTCTCATTACCTTAGTTTAGATAAAAAAAGCCGTATTTCACCTGTTCATCAGTTTGAAAATTTGAAGATTGATTATTGGAGCAACTTTTTGGAGAAGACGAACCAGACTATTGACTTATCCACTGGTGACCCCAATAGTTTGAGTTATCTTTCTCTATCTAGTTTCAGCATGAACCTTTCTTATGAGATATTGAGTTTTGATTTCAACATGAGTAACTTAACTCATCATATTGGGGCATGATTTGGGTGATTTAGACATGTCTTTATCTATGTGATTGATTCATTTTCACCATCCGACTTGAGCTAGATTAAATGTTTATGAATTGCTATTTTTGAGTGGCGATCATATAACTAGTTAAACATCCTGATTACATTATCCTCCGTACTTTTGTGATAGTTGGTGAAGCGGATCGGCAACCCTCAGTAGCCTCGATAATCGCGCACATAACATTAAGTGGTAAATTAAAATAGAGAACTTGCATGAGGTCAATAGGAATCTTAAGCATTCATAAAAGTGTTGTTAACTGTAATCATATGAATAAAGGTCGAACATGTCCACGAATCCTAAAGAGACGCCCAATCTTCTTTCTTTTATGTGTCAGTCAATCATTTAATTGCATTGCTTTTCATGCAAGTATTTTTAGTAAGAAAACAAATCGAAACCCCCGTCACTCTAATTCAGTACAACTCCAACCTCCAGTCCTTAGGGTTCGATTTAACCTGGTCCTTACTGGGAAAACATGCTATAGTAGATATCGTGCACTTGAAGTTCACTCGGAAGTAATTTCTAGAAGAGCTTAATTTCCACATCACACACCATTTGTATTTACTACTACTTCCAGAGTAGTGGCTAGTAAGAGTGAGCGTCATGACGCAATCTTGACCATATATAATGAATTGCACATGTGAATGGTTTGATTGAGGGGTATTGAAAGAATGATAACTATTAGAATAGAAGTGGGAAGTCGAGCCTAAGGGACCGAGTAATTGAAATAGGATTATACTGATTGCGTCAATTTATGATCTTGTACTGTTTCTAAACAGTTTGCAATTTCCGTAAAAAAAGTCTGAGAACATGTAGTACAGTGCATAGGGTTTGAGAGCTCTTTATTTAGATTCTCCATGATGCTGACCTTTTCCTTGCATGAAATTCACGCTTCATTGAATCTACTGCAGCAAGTTGGTGATCAAATTTCATTTTAATGGTTTTTAGGCATTCTTCCTGGTATTCTGTTTCTTTCTTATGTCTAGGAGAATATGTCAAAACTACAAAAAGAGGAGGATCATAGAGGCAATTGAACCTCTCTGTCACGCCATGAACATGGCATGCATTACTTGGTAGGTCATGCACTACTAGGGGCGGTTAGGGTTAGACTCCTTTAACCTTTAGACTTCACCTCTAGCTGTTTTTGAAATTCAGTCGATCAAAAATTCTTATTTTTATATATTTTTAGGATGTTACTCCTTATCATCCATAAAAAATGTTTAATTAGGATTATTTACTTCTTTTACATATGATTCTTTTGTGATAATGATCAGATACCTTTTAAGAACTATTTTCATATTTTTTTGTTTTAATTAATTTTCAAATTAATTAAAATTAAATCAAGTTTTTCAATATAAATCTATATAATATATTAAAAAAATCAATTGAGTATTTTCGTAATTTTATTACAAATTGATATATTTGATTTAGATTTATTGAAAATCTTTTTTAAATTTGAGATAATATTTTCTTAATTAGTAAAGAAGAGTTTTTTTGTAACTTAACATCTTTTTATAAATTAAGAAATTTATTATGAAATTTTATTTTTAAGTAAACTTATTATTTAGAATTTAATATTAAATTTGAATATAGTAATATTGGTAAAATTCTTTTTATATTGAATTGGTTATTTTTAATTGAGATTTTCACTTTGATTTATTTCTAAAAGACTAGATTCATATTACATTTTCTCTAGAACTCTCTTTTCACGGAAAAAGGCACCTCACTCTATAAATAGATATCTAGGGTTTAGAAGAAATCACGCGGTGAGAAATCCACATCCCTGCGTGATGGAGAGAATTCCCTTTCAACCCAACAGGTTCGGCCAGTAGGAGAGAAACAACCAGTATTGTCCTCTTTTTCATACTCACGGCAAGGGGAGAGAAACCCCTAGGGTTCTAGCAATGTGGGTCTTCTTATTAACGAGGAATTGCCGATTCTTTCGGTATTGTGATTCACCGTCAGTTATAAGTGTCACTGTGGCGATTCATCTTCAAGTATTCGAACTTTGTTTTATGTTCTAGAGTTCTTCATGTTAGATTTGTTCTTCGTTGTTTATTTAAGTTCAAGATTATCTCTCTCATTCAGATCTAGAACTAATACCTGTTTGATTAATATGTGTTTATTTATTTTATAAATTTTAATCTCTTGATATTGTTCTTGGACTTAGACTTATTAGATCTAGGATCTCTCACGGTTTGTTCATGACTGGGTCTATCTTTTCATATATGTGAAGTTGCATTTGTACTGAACTGATTATTGATCTTGTGCTTCAGATATGAGGTTGTTGAAGTCTCGTCTTAGCATTGTCTAGTTTGTTTACTCGTTGCATGTATGTGTAGGATTATAGTGAGTCCTATCTAGACTCTCCTATTTCTTGCAGGTTTTAATTTTCCAATATCTACCTGTGATATAGTTGCTCACTCACAAACTACGATGATAGAGTTGTTCACTTGACGAACTACGGTTGAAAACGCCATTCAGTACATGAATAAACATGTGGTCCACGTGTAGCTCAGGTCTCCAGCTCAAGGCGTCACTCGGTGTGTTAATTCCCAACTAGATTCAAGGGAGTTCTTAGATTGCTACCACGCAGGGTGTTTCAAAAGAGATTGCAAAATCTAGACATGTAAAGGTGTTGTGGTGAGTGGCTGATTTGTGTGATAGCTCATATTATATCTTGTATAAGACGATTTATAGTAATAAAGTTGTCTAGCACTGGTTGGTGCTAGAATGTTGGTTTTTTTAATCATTACTGTCCTTCTCAGGCCGGAGAACATAATGAACGTTTTGCCACAATAAGAATCTGTTGTGTCGTGCATATTTACTTTTCATATAATTGTTGTGATTCTCAATTTTATTTTACTGTTATATAGTTTCATCGACAAATGATCTTTACGCAATCCTTTATTAGATAGATTATATTATTGTATTGTTAATTGTATCTTCTATCGTTTGAGGCAATGACTGGTCTAATTGTTTTTCCGAAGTCCACTTCCGCTGCCTTGCGATTTGAAGGTATAAATAAGTAGACACACTCATACTTTTGTGCTTGTTTTTTTCTACCAACTCCATACATAATCTCAATTGGTATCAGAGTCTCGCTTCCTTTAGTTTATATTATTTATGACATTGAACTAACATAAAGTTCTAGATGCTTTACTAGATCGTCTTCTATTGTTCTTACAAACACTTGAGCCTGAAGCTTAATGGGGAAGAAGAAGAAGAAGAAGAAGAAGAAGTCACCTGCTGGCAAGCACTCATAAAAAGATGTATCGAAAACCCTAAAGAAGGAAGAAACCAAAGACTTTGAATGCCAAATCACGAAGTACCCTGAAGATTTTACTTATGGTGTAAGAATCGACTTCAATTCAAATGATTCATCATTAACTGATGATCCTTCAGGTATGTCTTATGACAGTGTTTTCAATGGTAGTTGGAGTGATGATGATGATGGAATCTACAACTCACTTCAGCACGACTCCTATGTTGACGATCCTTCCATAAAGGATATGGTCAACGGGTTGTCTGCTCTAGTGCCTTATGTTCATCTTCTCCTTATATTTTGTTGTTTTGGAAAAGAATCATGATAAGCAGAAAATCAATTATTTGGGCTAAAAGACACTGTAGAAACCTAACGATTAAGTTAGCTAAACTTTTTATTACAACTAAGTTGATGGGTAAGTTTTCTAAAGTTCTTGTTGAGAAGAATATTTTATCTTAGTCCTAAAGTGTACCTGAGAAGAGAAACAACATGTGCCAAAAGAGAATGAAAAATTTTATCGCAAGAAAAAAATTCTTCAAAATCTAGTTCAATTTCTCTCAAAGGAACTTGATCTGGTTAAGGAAGAAAGGGAGCATCTCAACAAAGAGAATGTGGACACCATATATGAGACTATGGAGCTCAAAATGCAGATTGATCTTCTTGAAAATAGATTTCTTCAATCAGAGGAAGAAAGTGAGACTTTGGTTATTCAATGCAAGAATACAATATAGAAGTTGAGAAGTCTGATCATATACTTCTCAATCCATTGATGAAAAGAATGGTCTAGGACATAAACTCCTGAAGTATTCATTGGAGATGAATATGACGCACTATGTCAAGGCCAAGGAATAATATGCATCACTACAGATTAGTGATTCTATACCAGATTAGTAAGGAGACCAAGTATATCTCGCTATATGACTTACATACAGGGATACAAGAGAATACCATTTTATTTGTAGGAAGAAAGGACATGTTCATTTCTTTTGCCCTGAACTCGGTATGTCTACTAAACCTTCTTCATATGTTAAATTTCTTTTTTCCTATATGTGGTTACCGCAATAAGTTTGGACACAAAATGGGTAATGCCCCCAAACCCAGGGGGTTATTTTAGGAAAAAAAGAATAATAATCACACCAATTCGGTTCGATGACAGGTACAGTACCATCTACGGATAACCTCCGAGGGTTCTAAATAAAATTACAATGTCATGGGACAAACAACAATCAATTTCATTAATAAAGTTCAGTTCGAACGATTTGTGATTCAACATCAAAAATATTTATTCTATAAGAAGAGTTAACAAATAATTCATCGCAACGATCGAGATAAAATTTCGGAATGAAATCTAATAAAGCTATGAATTCGATTCTACCGTCTGATAGCCCGCCGTAACCTGCAAACACTGTTAAGGAGTGAGCTCGCGCCGCGTAGGTTGTTCATCGCAACACTATCACGTAATAATTATTATACCAGGTTACACATAATATCACATATCACGTAATAATCATGTAGCGCCCAAAATAACATGCTAACATATTAATTGGTAACAACAATATACGAATCGACATAAACACGGAGCTCACTCGTATACCTTAAGCGGTAATAATATTATAAATTTCATAACCCCCTACGTCAATTTTGACGAGGTAGAAATAATTGATATTGTCAAACGGAGCCCAAGTAAAGCTATCTCTCGTATATATATAGCTAGTGTATCACTTTCGGTACTCTATTATTTAATAAAAATAATAGAATGTTGAAACAACACTCAAATAGGATAAGGGATTCTCAAAATACAAATACTAGAGGATTGGATGAGAGAGATGTGAATTTTGACTGTATATAAGGGGCCTATTTACAGATAGGTCTGCTAGGGGAAGGTGAATGTAGTTTCTGAGAAGTTAGGGGGTTAATGATCTAAATAATTTTTCCGAGTCACAAAAAGGAAACAGGAAGTCACTCGCGCAATTCAAAACCTGTGACAGGAAATAAGACACATGTTAACTATCACTGGTATACTACCTTTGTATTGTCATTAGGCTGACCATTTATTATTTATAATCATCCAAACGTGATCACTAATAAATAAAAAGCACATGATGGCGTTTATTGAACAGCTCGAACCTGTATCAGCAGGACGCATCAACCCGAGTCCAATCACTAAGTTGCAGACCACTTCATCATGAAGAAATTTACTAATTATTTTATGTTCTTCTTTAGCCGAACCCATAACTAATAAATTAAATAATATAATCTAATTCAAATTCACAATGTTAAACTAACACTAGAATCAACTAAGAATATATCTATATAAAAAATAATAATTAAATTACTATATCTAATCAAATAATCATATTGTTACACAAATTAACATGTTTCACATATTTTTCATGTAACATATAATACGAATAATTCACGTTTCTACCAGAATTATGCATTTCTGAAAGTTTGAGATATTACAATCTACCCACTTAAATAAATTATGTCCCAAAATTCTAAATAAACCCATAGATTACATTTGAAAATTGGTCACGTACCTGACTCATCACCTCTGACAGTATCGTACCACTGTGGGGAATGAGTCACATACAATTTTAGTTGCACAAATGTAATATCTAATAATGTGATTTCACAAATGGTAATAATTCTAGTCCACGACTCAATCGCAACATCTAACCAATGAGTCTGCACCACTTACAACTTTGGTAGAGCACTGTCGTCAGATTTTCAACTCAAAATCAATTAAAATTTCAGCATAGTAAAACAATACTAGATCATTCAGTCAAAATAAATCATCAGCGTGCTCTGATACAAAATTTAACGCCCTAAAACCTGAGGGTTAATTTTAGGATAAAATAAAACATCAACACTGCCCAAACGGTCGGTTCAATACCATCTGCGGATCACCACCGCTGGTACAAAGTACAAATACGATATTGTGTGACAAACACCGGTCATATTAATTAGTGAAATCAGTTCAGTCGGTATGTGAGTCACGATCAGAAATATTTATTTTATAATAAAAGTTTATAATTAATCTTTACAAGATTCCACATGAGATGTCTTTACAAATCTAATAAAGTTATCACTTCAATTCTACCGTATGATCCGTTCACCGTGACTTGCAAACACATTAGAGATTGAGCTGGCGCCCCTTAGGTTGTTCACTACAATAGTAAGGTGAGATAAAATAAAAAATATAATTATAGCAGGTTACATGTAATATCACACATCGCGTAATAATAAGTTAGCACACCAATTGTATATAAATCGATAATAATGATAATAAACTAATCAATGTATATATATATATATATATATATATATATATATATATATATATATATATATATATATATAACACGAAGCATTCTCATACATCGTAAGAGATTAATAATTTTTTAAACAGCATAACTCCCTACCTCAATATTAGCATTCAATAACGACTTCGAAATAATAACAGCAACTGCAAGTATAAAATCTTAGATTAACTCTAATAACTCTCTCTCACTTATCAGTAATTGACCCGAATTTGGAATGAGAAATAGCTATAATACTTGACTCTAATTCTGAAGTAGACGACCAATCAACCCACGATGAGTCTTTGGGCTTGCAAGTTTGTAATGTAAATGTAAAACATGATAAATACTCTAGAAGGGGGAGGGGAAGTTGAATAGAGTATGCTAACTTTTGCCAAAACACATTCTTTTGAAACTAGAGTAGTGCATACAGTTGATATCTCAAAGCTTTGAAACAGTTTTGAGAAACTTGAAGATAAAACTGCAGAATGTAGAGGCTTCAAAGCTTTGAGATTTGGAAAGCTCCAAAGCTTTGAAAATTCCTGTTTCGACTGAATATAAAGATAACAAAAGTAAATAGCAAGGACACAAGGATTTTACAGAGTTCAGTCACAATTGGACCTAGTCTCTGCCTGAGGGATCTAATCCCTCCAGGATTCAAACACAACTTATTATTAATCACCCATATTTTGCCATAGATCTCAAGCCTAGGTGAACTACCTTACACTTATACAGCTTGTGGTTCCCAACCTATCTAGTTACAGGCTACAACCCGTTGAAACAATAAGAACCTCTTGTTGTTCACTTGAAAAACCAAACTACTAAGGTTAGGAAGGTTCCAGAAATGTAGAATGAATAATACAATTAAGTAAAAGTATAAGAACTCAGAAAGAATAAGCTAGTGAAGCCTGGAAGAGTTCTTCTGATCTGATGATCTTCTGTTGTTGGAGAGATGATTTTCTTGATTGATTTGAAGAATTGTGTAACTTGATCTTTCCATCTTTTTGCTTTCTTCAAATCCACGATCTCAGTATTTTATTTTCTGTCTCTCTTCTATTCAAATTTATAGTGATGAACACTTGAGCAAAAGTCTGCAACCAACTGAGAAATTATAGGAACATAAATCCTATAAATCCTCCTTTCTGATAAGCTTCAATCAACATCTATGTTTGAATAGACTTCTGATTTGTTTATGGACGTTGGAGCGTCCAACAAACCAACATAACCTCAGCAAACAAGATCAAACAACAACAAGACAATCTAGCATCAAACTGATGAATATATATTCAAACTGATGAATATATCAAGTAACTAGTATAGAACATGTATTATTAGACACTAATCAACTCAAAACAAGTTCTAAGTCTCACAGAAATAACCAGCATACACAGAAATAATTAGATGAACTTAGCAGTGAAGGATAACCAGTAAATCTCAAAGCTTTGAAGCTTTGCTCGCTAGTTCATCAGAATGAACTTGGATTTTCAATCCAACTCAGTCCTGCATATATTATACATTAGAACATAGATTACTAATGCATTTATATTGTCATCCTATATCAAAAATAAAATCTGCACAAAAACAGTTAGACAAATATACATATAAGCATATAATATAAGCATAGCTAAAGTAACTCAAAGCTTTGAAGCTTTGGTACTTAGAAATATTTCCTGCTTGTTTTTCTGGCTTTCATCATCAAGGAACCAAAGCTCTCTGCATGTATATTAACATTTCAATCTCAAGGAGCTTCAGACTTATCAGGGACATGTGGCAAGCATGCGTGGAATGGATAACCAGAACAAGACACTTGTCAGCCACATGTCACACTTGCAAATTAGGCTTCCACACGACGACACGCAGCACGAGCGTGTGTCGAGCATCTGGGATAGGCGCTAAGAGAGTGACACATGGCCCCCTTGTGTCAAGCATGCACAACCTTTAATAAAATTGTCGCATGTGGCCTCATACGTGTCACTTGTGCAAGTAACACATATACATGCAACATAATTTATAATACAGACCATTATGTACTAATCATGGTTAACTAAGCTAATTAATACTTAAATGATTGAATATTTTTAAATAATTTTATTTTTTATTTAACAATTAAACTAGATTTGATACTTTCAGTGTATTTTTAGACGAGGTTAAATATTTTAGTTTTGTAATTATGAGCTTATATATCAAAATGCTGAATATTTAAACATGAAATTAACAGAAGTAATATTTTCTCAAAAAAAAAAAAATCACAGAAGTAATATAAGCCTAAGAAACACGATAATTATATTTTCTGCAAAATGTAGCGACTAGACTGCATACAATAGCAAATAAGCATGCTATCAGGTTATGTCAAATTCACATATTGTTAACAAATACAAGAATTTCAAAATTTTGAAAATAATTAGATATCACAATCTAACCTCACTTAAATAAATTTCATCCCAAAATTTAAAAGTCAAATTAGTCTATTTTTCTAAAAAATCAGTCACCTACTGAGTCATCTATTCAGACAGAGTCCTGCAATGTGGGGAATTAGTCACATAAAGTCTTAGTTGTGCAAACCTAATAACTAATCGACTGATATCACAATCAGCAATAAGCCGAGTCCCCGACTCAATAACAAAAACAACTAACCACTGAGTCCACACCATTTCTTAGTTCGGCTGAGAACTGTCTTCAGATCCGTACCTAAAAAATTAGTTAGAAATACAACGCAGTAAAAACCCAAACTAGCATGTCGGCCCAAATAGAGTGTATACCTTACTCTGATACCAAATCTAACGCCCAAAAATATTCACATTGTTACAAAAATTAACAGATTTCACACATTTTTCATGTATCATATAATACGAACAATTCAGTTTTCTACCATACGCATTTCAGAAGATTTGGGATATTATAAAAGGCGCAACTGCTATGCTTATCATGAGCAATTTTTATGAAGGATTCATTCTTTTTATTCCTCTAGTTACTTTCATGTTCTAATTCCATCGAAATTTTGAGCAGAGTATCGATTCCTTGCTTGAATATGCCCCCTGGACATACACAAGATAGCATGGGAGATTAGGGAAGGGAGTTCCCACTCAAGTGGCTCCTCGATATTGTACCTATAGATTAGTATTGAGGAACAAGCCACGACCGAATGGTATGAACTTCACAGACTCATAAGCCAACTAATGTCAAAGATCCGCTCGAGACAGTCTCTAGGAAAATAACTATACGAAAAGAAGAGAAAGTTAAAAATAAGATTTTCACGTGCAATGTTTCTGGTATTATGCCTAATACAATGAGTCTTGTCATGATTGTAAATTAAAGAATTATTTTTTCTCTTTCTCTCACCGTATTAGAGATTCTAACTCTCTTTCCTCATTTGAAAATCCCTTTGTTAGTAAAACGGTTATAGACAAATAGTTTTGGTTCCATATGCTCTAATTGCAACTGTTATGTTGGTAATAGAATAGTAACGCCTATCATTAAAAGTCAAAGCCTATGGAATTACATGTCTAGTCTCGTTGGGTCAGGAAAGGATCAATGATCAACGAAGCTACTGATCCACCTTCCCAACCCTAATTTGTGAAGAGGTCTCCCCGCTGCACAGTATGTATTATAATTATCTCATTTGTTTTTGCATCATGATATTAAAGAATGTGTTTTCTTAATTGGTTGCGTTGCGAGCAAGGGGGAGCTATTAGTCTTTTTATCAGATTTCATATTGCTTAGTTATTTTTATGTTTCTTGCAAAAATAATGATCCTTACATGATTACATCTTTCCTCTTTTGAGATGTGTTATTATTTTTAAAGAATGTCCATAGTGCCTTTGTGTTAATTAGAACTGTGTGCTTGGTATATGTCATTGATCTGGGATATGTAATACTCCAGCTCGAGACATCCTAGGTGAAGTCACGCTGAATGGACTATACTTTTGAGTATTCCTCATTCATACGTGTCTCATATGGATTGACTCACTGTGAGCATCGCATATTCCACAAAAATAGTCCTTTAACTATTTTTGTTCATATGTTTTTCCAGATTGCTTTTTCTTTGGTGTGTGTTTCATGAAAACATGATGTTGTAATATGGAGTATAGTATGCGTCATTTAATTATCTAAATAAGCCCTTACATGGTACTCTCTAGAAACTTGTCTACTCCAAAAATTATTTAGTATGGCATGCATATCATATATTATGGTAGTACTAACTCTTTTGAACGTGAAGCAAGCAAGTGTGATCTTTGCAGATGATACAAGAAATATGGAATTTTGTAGTGCAAGATATGGGGATTAAAATATGCTTATTTATCTGGGCAAGTCTATCTACCTCCAAGAATGAGTTTAGCTTGAAAGATATTATAATACGGAATCTCTAATACTCTAAGAAGTCCCCTCTGCTGATACTTCATGAAATTACCTGGATGCTGATGAATGGAACTTGAGAGTGACAACACTTTGATGGAATAACTCTAGAAAGGTAAATGTCGTTGGAGGCGTATCCTATATTTGAAGCATCAAGACTCGTTGAGACAATGTTCGCCCAAAACCTTACGAGTTCGTGGGACACAAATTGAAGACTGGACCGTTCACTGATTGAATTTCTAGAAACTTATCCATGCTTGAGTTCTCTCTAAAGACTGTTGTAGTCACACTCTCGTTGAGACGGCAAAAATCCAACATGACTGTCCTAGAGAAAAAGCTCGTGCACATCAAGATTCGTACCAAAACAAGTGTGATCTCCATTGGAGAAACTCATGTACGTTTCTTCTCTTACTGATAAGGTTGCTTATTTCGTTGACCTCATTCATGCACAAACACACACACTTCATCTTAATAGTTGATACTTGTTTTTTCTTAGCTATATTCTAGTCCCAATGTGTAGTATCATTTTGATAAGTATTTTCTTGGTTTTATGAGTTTTCTAAGGATTCCATGTGTCATCTAAAGAAGTTTTTTGGTTCTAAGCTCAAGTGAGTTTGTCTGAGTGAGAGTTAAAAGAGAACTAGGCGTGGCTTATTCTATCCAGACCTTTCAGTTGAAAAGTTTGGAGTTTGGTCTCGTAAGTTGCTTGAGGTTGGTTTAACGTTCTAGTGTTTCTATCATTAGGAGTTTTAGAATTTGGCTACATCTATCTTTGTGAACTCGAGGCTTGGATGATGATGAATTAGACTGATTATAGGTACCCATGCGCGTGCATGTATCTTGAAATATTACGGACCCCATTTTTCTAAACATCTAATTCACTGAGATGAGTTTGATTTTTTTATTGGATCCCTTTGTGACATGTAGGCTTTATTGACCACAAATCTCCTGGAATCAATACTAATAGGACATGGTGAGAATTTATTTAACAATAGGATCCATTCATGACACGTAGGCACTACGGACCACATACTGTCTTTACTCTAATTCGTGGGACCATGTTATCTGAGACCATCCGTTAAAACAAGAAACCATAGGTTTCATTTGCGTAGAACTTCACAAAACCTTGATTTCTTTATAATTTTCTATAAGACATGCTTGTTTAGCAAGAGACTACACAGCAAGCCTGAATTACCACTCTAGGATTGAAACCACCACAAAGACTCACAACCTACCCATGTTAGGATCTTTCTAGAGTTAACCTATGGTTGTAGAACCTTCAAGGATGATTTACTACATTTCATGTCTTTTTAGGATAACCCTATGGACTTAGATTCTAGAGACTATCAACCTTATAAATGTTGAACCAGTTGTTGGAGTAGTGTTGCCTCTTCCCCAGGTTCGATCTGAATTCTTTTCCCTAAGATCCTTCCTCATTTATTTTTCTCAAAATTTCAAAACGAGTTTCTTTATGCATGTGAATGTGATGATAAAATATGTTTTCTTAATAGATTTGTGAATTTGAAATAGAAAAAAACAATATCTCGGGTTTTGCAAGGGAAAAGGAATGGAAGACTTTGAAAGTTAACTTAAAACTTGTCTCTTTTCATAAAGAAAAGTTATTTTTTTCTTTTCTTTTCTTTACCCTTACAAATTTTCATGGTTAGAATGTGTCTTTCAACCCATCCATTATTTTCGCCGCATCCTGTGTTGAGTTATGCTAAGAATGAAGTATTGTCCTTTTTTTTTTTTTTTTTTTTGAAGTTCCTTTTTTTTATCCGATGTGTCTCAGAAGGGTATATTTGAACTTCCTCTAACCTGCTGACTGGAATGATTTCCCCAAGTGTCCTCGTTTATATATGATTTTATAGAAACTTGTGGACATTTGAGATCGAGGGTAGGATTTAGTGTTCATATTTCTTAATGTCGCCGCGGTTGATGTGACCTAAGTGAATTCATGGGGCGTTGCCACACTAATGAGTTGGTCATAAGAGAAGTCGTAAAAATTCGACACTTCTTAGCTCTACTGCGCGGTTAAATGACCACAATATGCATCCCGTCGCAAAGGAGAATTTTTATTCAATACAATCAGAGCTGAGTAGTAAGCTTATAAAACTAGAGTCTCAATTGCATGAACTGAACATGACCTTCATTATCGTGGGTAAAAATAAAGTCTCAATTGATCTGCAGATGGAATGTCAAATGTTGCACCATAAAGGACACTCATAAAGTTGAAAAAACTTGAGGTTAAGTGTCTCCTAATTTCTAGTGTTTTAGGGAATATTTTCCAGCCTAGAATCTTAGTTCTAATAGGATTGGGACTCTCAAGTATGATCCAAAAAATGTATTAGAATCATACCCAAGCACCTAAAGATTCAGGATTTCTCATTCATTGAATCTAGAAACCCTAGAAACGCCTACATAAGGAACCTTCGACCTCTTCCTTAGACCCGTCGACCACCCCTTTAGGCACAAATTTCTTTCTATTCTACCTCTTTAGTCCTTTGTAGCTTTTATTCCTCTGTCTAAACCTTCAACAGAAGTATTCTCCATCAAATCAATATATTATCATCACATATTAGGAACATATGTTCAGGGACTACCTTTTAAGAATACTCGAGAAGATCTGTTGGATGTAAGTGAGTTTTTAAAGGTTGATGCTCTCAAACTTACTTAGTATACTCAGGTGTTGGCTATGCTAATGTTCCTAGCTTTCATGCTACTTGTTCAAAGTGCAATTATCGCTTATTTTTGGTTGAAGAAGAACATTGGGATGAAGTTCCTTCGTTCAAACATGACTCACCAAATTTTGTGGTGCAACTCGCAGCAATTTGTGGTGAACCTTATTTTTTTTTTTATTTTTTTTATTACTTTTGATGGATCAAATCAAAGGAGAAGATGTGAAGGTTGAGGATGTTAAGGAACAATTAGTTTCTTATGAGACATATCCAAGTGAGTATGAATGAAGTTAGTGATAATGTTAGATCAAGAGTTTTTCTCTCGTCCCCTTTTGTTACGAAAAGTACTAGAGATTGGACTAAGTGTGTGAAGGTTTCTGCCCCTGTCCAAAGCCCGATTCCAATCGTTTATGTCTTGGTGAGAAAGCTTGGAGTGTGGCCAAATTTATGATAGTCCTTTGGTAACGTATAGTGACTCTTCTTCTTCTTACAAACCGATTAGCTATGCAAGCAATTAAGATGTGAGAAAGTCTATTTTTAATTTAATTCATTTGAATATTATCCGAACTTCCTTTATTTTAGTTGGATTTAGCTCGTTTCTTAGTTAGGTTCAAATAAATAAATGATATTTTTTTGTCAAATTCGTGTGACAAAAAACGGGGTGGGGGGGGGGTGTAGTTTTTAATTTTGAATTTAACAATTTGTTTGAATTTGATAATTCCTTAGATTGTTTATGTTTTTGTATTATGGAATACAATTTTAGGTTTCAGTTCGTCAGGGAATTCCTTCACAATGGGTATCTCTTCCAACGCGTTCTCCTTCTTCGACACATCTGGGACGTAGCACAAATAGGCCAAACTCCCCTTTTTTTACGTGGTTCACTATTGTCACAGCTGAGACTAGTGTGATACACGTCTCCTTTGTGATGCCGCGATAAGAGAATTTCTCGCCTTTGGTGTTGGAATAGGTGCCCTAGAGGCAATCTAGTTTAGTATGAACAATAAATGGGCTAGAGCATTCATTATATTATTTATTGGATATTTAATATAATGAAGTCCTTAGATTTACAATGTCGTTGTTTATCTTAAATATATCCCTAGTCCATGATAATGATTAATGGGAAAATAATCTATAGACTAGTATGGGGTTGGATTGATATGGAGATATCATGATCCAACACATGGGTGTGCATTAGGAGTAATGACATACTGGATTGACCCATCTCCGAGAAAGCTACATACAAGTTATGTAAAGTCACAAGTGCTTCTTGCGGTGACAACGGTATTGTCATCCTTAGAATTGAAGTCATTAGATCTTCTAGTTGTGGAATATTGTGTTTTGGTAGCGTCAAACGCTACACCGTGACTGGGTAGTCATAAAGGCGCGTATTGGACACAATAGGAAGCAAGCTTAGATATCGTACTGATGTAGATGGAATTTTTCCCTCCCCCATATCGGGAGCAAATATACTAGGTCACTCGAGGGTAGTTCTTATAGAATGTCTGGCCAGACTTAAATAAATCAATATGGGATATTGATGTTATTTGCACGAATAAGACTATTCCCAGGATCGAGGAACTATGGATTGGATATACGAGTGTGACTTGTATGTCTCGTGTCCAATCCAGATATTGAGACAAAGGGATGAGACAATACTTTCACAAGGTTGGTCATGATGACTATTCTATATGTTGGCTAGAATGGATGTCTTGCTAGAGGCCGCTCTATATTAGTAAATAATTACTACCGACTAAATAGAACGTATGGGGTCACACACGATATAGGGGTGAATTAGACTTGGGAAATAATAAATTAATATGATTAATTAATTAGAATGATCAAAACGCAATTACTTGCTAACTTAGTAGGACAAATATGCGAGTTGGACTAATGCGAACTTGAGTAGGATTAGGAGAGGCCCTTTATGTAGTAACAAGGATTTGTTGGACTATATAAAGGATGCTCCTAGGTTCCTTCCCTACAACTTATGCTCATAACATACTTTGATTAGGAGATAAGGAAGGAGAGAGCAAGACAAACAAGGAGGCCGAAGCCCCCCTTGTCCGTCCGCCCAACACATCAGCCACAAGAGAGGGCCGCCCCTCTCTTTGGTGCTCCGTTGCGTGATTTCTTCATCCTCTTCCAATCATCCTATCTAGCACAAGGCGTTTGGAAGATCTAGATCTCACATCTAGGCATGGATCAACCGTAGAGACGTGATATTTTTCTCGTTAGAAGTCACAAGGAGACCTCAAAGGTACATAACACTATTCTCTTACCATCATCATGATTTATTTTCCTATGATCCTTAAAGGGTCTTGATTGGAAAAATTTGTTGTTCTTCCGCTACGTATCCATGATCAAGAACCTACAGTGGTATCAGAGCCACATGTTGTAGAGCATAACGTGGTTTATGTGCTACGTTTTTTTATCACCTTTAATTGTTGATTATCGCGTTAAAACGACAAATTAAGCATGTTAGATGCAACTTGAATATGATTCATGAAAAACAAGATCTAATTTAACATTGGATGTGAAGATTAGTGAGTTTGAATCACATAGGATGTGTATTTTGGATCTTGACAGCTAGGGTTCGGGCACATGCTTGGAAAAGTCTTTTCTCAAACATGGAAACAACTAAACTTGGGCAACAAGGCAAGGAGTTGTTTTGGAAACAACTCTTTAGAGAGGATCGACCCCGTAGGGACCATCCATTGCCTTGCCGCCCAAGCTAGGGCACGACCAAGGGCTCGGGCCGGCCTAGCGTGCGGCTCGGCCGACCGGCCCAAGGCCACCCCTTGGTCCCTTTTGGGCGGTTTGGCTATACTGATAGTTGACCCATGGACCGTTTTAACCTTAGTACATCCAAAATCAATTAAAATTGACTAAGCGCGTTAAAATTTGTATTAACTGTTTATGTGTAATTTGCATGGTAATTGGATATGGCCTTAGATGTGGTTTTTTGTGGATGTTTAATTTTGTGGTTTGTTTGCGGCCTGCGAGATGATCGATTTGATGTAATAATTAATTAGGGTTTACGGCCTGCGAGCCGATATTTTTCTCTCGACTTGTGAGACGTATTTTATTTAGTATAGATGTTAGCTAGTACTAGATAACATAGATAGATAGCCAAGATTGAAGGAAAGAAGCCCAAAGAATTACAGGAGCCACAAACATGGAGCATGGAGCATTCCACGAGGCTATGAAGGATGGACCAAGAGATGGAGGCACATGGAGATGCGTTTTTAATTCTAGGGTTCATAGATATTCTCATTGGCTTGGGAATATCTTAGTCCTGGAAGCCATATCCATATCACCTTATTTTCTGTTTTGTGGATGTTTACTTTATTGTCTTATTATTGTTGTTGGTGTTTGGATGATGCATGCAATTTAGTAATAAGAAAATTAACAACCCGGATCTTTTATTTAGAGTTGTGCCCAAACTCAAATAAGTAGATCAGTTGATCTGGATCAACAAAACAATTTAAAATTGAAAATAAAATCCCTCAATTTAAATATTGCGTTTTTGCCTTCTCTTTATCTAGGCACTCTTCATGATGATGATTATCAAGCTCGTGCTTGCCAAAGCAGGGCGACTTGGTTTGTCATGATTGTGTTGCGATGGCACAAGAAACTAATGTGCAACTGTCTAGGTAACAGGTTGGACGCAACTATGTGATTTTAATAGGATTAAAAGCCTAGAGGCAAACAATTGGGATTATCCATGTAGATGGATAAATAAGGAGTTATTTTCCCAATTGAACCAAGAGTTGCATAAAGATGCATTTGGAATTGTTCCTACCTTAATAACTAATTTTAGGTGACTTGCCAAAGCAAGCTCAAAAGAAGTGAAATAGGGATCTTGGCACCCACTAGAAAATATAATGATATTTTTCACATTAATATTTGAGGGTTATTAATTCGTAGAAAAATAGCGGGAGCTATATTTGATAAACTAGCCATTATTAAATATAGTTAATTGTTCACAAATACAAAAAACTTGTGTATTTTCCTATGTTGTAGAATTCCAATGGCAAACAACTCATCGAACTCATCTAACTCCCTACGCTCTGTCCTTGAGAAGGACAAGCTATCCGGGACCAATTTTCGAGACTGGTAAAGAAACTTAAGAATCATTCTCAAGCAATAAAAGAAATACGCACTAGAGGAGCAAGTTCCTGATGGTCCGGAAAACAATACTGCTGAAGCCCTAAAGGCGTATCAAAAGTGTGTTGATGACGCTAATGATGCGGCCTGCCTAATGCTGTGCACGATGTCCTCTGAGTTTCAGAAGCAACAGGAGAACATGAATGCAGTCGATATGATCGCACACTTAAAGAAGATCTTCCAAGAGCAGGCAAGGGTTGAGAGGTATGAAGTTTCCAAGGCATTGTTCAAATTTCATCTGTCAGAGGGAAACCCCGTAGGGCTGCACGTGTTACGCATGATAGGTTACCTTGAGAACCTTGGGCGCCTAGGGTTTCTGGCGGGTCAAGATTTGGCCACCGATCTCATCTTGCAATCGTTGCCTGAAGGTTATGGACAGTTCATCATGAACTATAGCATGAATGAGATTGTGAAACCTCTGCCAGATTTACTCAATATGTTGAGAACAGCTGAACAAAGCATAAAAAATGGTAAGGGCAAATCCATAATGATGGTGCAGAAAGGAAAGGGCAAAAGGTTTGCCTCAACCTCCAAGGGAAAAGGCAAGGCAGTTGCCAAACCCAAGGAACCTGCCCTTAAGCCTGCAAAGGTGTGACTAAAGGTGAGTGTCACTACTGCAGTCAGCCTGGACACTGGAGGAGGAATTGCCCAAAATATCTGGAGGATAAGAGGCTTGGAATAGTGATTCCACCACCACCATGTATTTTTGTTATAGATGCCAACATTACCTTCTCTCCATCATGGGTATTTGATACTTAGATGTGGATCTCTTATTTGTCAAAATGTGCAGGATCTACATATAAGTATGGCTAAAGGAGACATAGATCCGCGCGTTGGGAATGGATCAAAGGTTGCTGCATTAGCTGTAGGCGTGTACGGGCTGTCTCTTCCTTCAGGATTAGTTTTAGAATTAAATAATTGCTATTTTGTGCCTGCCATGAGCAGAAATATTATTTATATTTCTTGTTTGGACAAGGAAGGTTTTACTATTTCAATAAAGAACAATTGTTGTTCCATTTATTTTGATAGTATTCACTATTGTAGTGGACAATTATTTAATGGATTATATATCCTTGATCTAAATAATCATGTCTATAACATTAATACCAAGAGGATTAAAACATGTGATTTAAATTCTGATTATATATGGCACTGTCGTTTAGGCCATATAAACGAGAAACGTGTATCTAGACTCCATAAAGATGGATTTCTAGACTCATTTGATTTTGAATCATATGAGACATGTGAGGCTTGTTTATTGGGAAAAATGACAAAGTCCCCTTTCAATGAGAAAGGTGAGAGGACTAGTGAGCAATTGGCGCTAGTACATACTGATGTATGTGGGCCATTTGCCATGCCAGCCAGTGGTGGTTATGTCTACTTCATCACATTTGCTGATGATTCAGTAGATATGGATTTGTATACCTTATTAAGGCCAAATCCGAGTCCTTTTAAAAGTTCAAAGAATTCAAGAATGAAGTAGAGAAGCAGCTTGGAAAAAGTATTAAGGCTCTACGATCGGATCGTGGGGGAGAATACTTGAGCCAAGAGTTTGATGACTATCTTAGAGAGTGTGGGATAATATACCCACTCACTCCACCCGGAACGCCACAGTGGAATGGCGTGTCCGAGAGGAGGAATCGAACTCTATTAGATATGGTTCGATCTATGATGTGTCAAACTGATCTTCCATTATCATTTTGGGGCTATGCTCTATTGAGTGCAGCTTTCACCATTAACCGTATTTCATCTAAATAAGTTATGAAGACACCACATGAGATGTGGAGTGGGAAGCGTCCCACAATATCATTCATGAAGATTTGGGGCTGCGATGTCTATGTAAAACGTTTACAATCAAACAAGCTAGGGCCTAAGTCGTTTAAATGCAAATTTGTGGGATACCCAAAGGAAACGAAGGGATATTATTTCTACAATCCAACTGAGAACAAAGTGTTTGTTGTTCGGACCGACGTGTTTCTAGAAAGAGAGTTTGTCTCTAAAGAAGCAAGTGGGAGGACTATAGAACTTGAAGAATTTCAAGAACCACAAAGCATTGATCCTACTATGGAACATGAACAGGAACCACAAGAGGTTGTGGAGCATTCTGTTCAAGTAACACAAGAGCTTCGTAGATCTAGTAGAGTGCGCCAGGGGCCAGAGAGATATGGACTTCTCGTGACTGAGTCTGGTGACACGATGCTCATATATGATGAGCCTACTACCTATGAATAGGCTATTAAAGGTCCAAACTCTTAGAAGTGGCTTGAGGCCAATAGATTCGAGATGGAATCCATGTATACGAACGAAGTATGGACTTTGGTGGAACCACCCAAAGGGGCACGACCCATAGGGTGCAAGTGGGTCTTCAATAAGAAAATCGACATGGATGGTAATGTGATTACCTATAAGGGCCGATTGGTGGCTAAAGGATTCAGACAGATTCATGGTATTGACTATGATGAAACCTTTTCAGCAGTCGCAATGACCAAATCCATCCGAATTTTACTTGCTCTTGCAGCATACTACGACTATGAGATTTGGCAGATGGATGTCAAAACAACAGTCCTATATGGGAATCTCCTCGGGGACGTGTACATGACACAAACTGAGGGTTTTGAAGATCCAAAGCAAGCCAACAAAGTCTGTAAACTGCAACGATCCATTTATGGATTAAAGGAAGCTTCTAGGAGTTGGAATCGACGTTTTGATGAAGTAGTCAAAGTGTTTGGCTTCATCAAAAAAGAAGACGAGTCTTGTGTCTACAAGAAGGTTAGTGGGAACTCTGTTGCTTTTCTAGTCTTGTATGTGGATGACATACTACTCATTGGAAACGACATTCCCATGCTCGAATCAGTTAAAGATTGGCTAGGAAAGTGTTTCTAAATAAAAATACTTAGGAGAGGCAGCCTATATACTCGGTATAAAGATCTATAGAGATAGATCTAAGAGGCTGAGTCAAAGTACATATATAGACAAGGTGATGAAACGGTTCAACATTTAAGATTCCAAGAAGGGATTCTTGCCCATGTCGCATGGAGTCACTCTTTCTAAGAGTGGTTGTCCTTCCAATGAGATTGAGAGGGAACGCATGAGTAGGGCTCCCTATGCCTCGGCCATAGGATCCATCATGTACGCCATATTATGTACTAGACCAGATATGTCATATGCATTGAGTATGACAAGCAGATATCAGTCCAATCGAGGTGAGAGTCACTGGATTGCGGTCAAGAACATTCTAAAGTACTTGAGAAGAACTAAGGATGCGGTCTTAATATTGCGAGGTGAAGAAGAGTTGCGTGTAAGGGGTTACACAGATGCAAGCTTCCAGACCGACATAGGTGATTTCAGATCACAGTCGGGGTTTGTAATTTGCCTGAATGGAGCAGCGGTGAGCTGGAAGAGTTCCAAGCAAGAGACGGTGGCTAATTATACAACAGAGGCTGAGTACATTGCTGCAAATGGTGCAGCAAAGGAGGCTGTTTGGATTAGGAAGTTCATTACTGAGCTTGGTGTGGTTCCTAGCATTGAAGATCCAATAAAGTTGTATTGTGACAACATTGGGGCGATCGTGCAATGAAAGGAACCCAGATCAAACCAGAAATCCAAGAACGTACTCAGGAAGTTCCATCTTATTTGAGGTATTTTTGAAAGAAGAGACGTTCGGATATGCAAGATTCCTACAGATGAGAATCTGTCAGATCCACTTACAAAGCCGCTTGTTCAGCACAAGCATGAAGGGCACACTAGAAGCATTGTCATACTAGATGCACCAGATTGGCTCTAGTGCAAGTGGGAGACTGTTGGAATAGGTTCCCTAGAGGCAATCTGGTTTAGTATGAACAATAAATTGGCTAGAGCATTCATTGTATTATTTATTGGATATTTAATAAAATGAAGTCCTTAGATTTACAATGTTGTTGTTTATCATAAATATCCATAGTCCACTATAATGATTAATGGGAAAATCATCTATAGACTAGTATGGGGTTGGATTGATATGGAGATATCATGATCCAACACATGGGTGTGCATTAGGAGTAACGACATACTGGATTGACCCATCTCCGAGAAGGCTACATACAAGTTATGTCACAAGTTCTTCTCGCTGTGACAAAGGTATTGTCATCCTTAGACTTGAAGTCACTAGATCTTCTAGTTGTGGAATATTGTGTTTTGGTAGCGTCAAACGCTACACCGTGACTGGGTAGTCATAGAGGCGCGTAGTGGACACAATAGGAAGCAAGCTTAGATATCGTAGTGATGTAGATAGAATTTGTCCCTCCCACATAACAGGAGCAAATATCCTAGGCCACTCGAGGGTAGTGCTTATAGAATGTCTGGCCAGACTCAGATAAATCAATATGGGATATTGATGTTATTTGCATGAATAAGGCTATTCCCAGGATCGAGGAACTATGGATTGGATATACTAGTGTGACTTGTATGTCTCGTGTCCAATCCGGATATTGACACAAAGGATGAGACAATACTTGTAAAAGTTTTTTCATGATGACTATTCTATTTGTTGGCTAGAATGGATGTCTTGCTAGAGGCCGCTCCATATTAGTAAATAGTTACTACCAACTAAACAGGACCTATGTGGTCACACGCCATATATGGGTGAGCTAGACTTAAGAAATAATTAATTAATTATGATTAATTAACTAGAAGGATCAAAACACAACAACTTGCTAACTTAGTAGGACTAATATGCAAGTTGGACTAATCCGAACTTGAGTAGGATTAGGAGAGGGCCTTTATGTAGTATCAAGGAGTTGTTGGACTATATAAATGATGCTCTTAGATTCCTTCCCTACAATTTATGCTCATAACATACTTTGAGTAGGATAGAAGGAAGGAGAGAGCAAGACAAACAAGGAGGCCGAAGTCCCCCTTGCCTGTCCGCCCAACCCTTCAGCCACAAGAGAGGGCCGCCCCTCTCTTTGGTGCTCCGTTGCGTGATTTCTTCATCCTCTTCCAATCATCCTAGATAGCACAAGGCGTTTGGAAGATCTAGATCTCACCTCTAGGTGTGGATGAACCGTAGAGACGTGATATTTTTCTTGTTAGAAGTCATCAAGGATACCTCAAAGGTACATAACACTATTCTCTTACCATCGTCATGATTTCTCTTCCCGTGATCCTTGGAGGGTCTTGATCGGATAAATTTGTTGTTCTTCCACTGCGTATCCATGATCAAGAACCTACATTTGGGTCCCCTCAATCGGAATTTTCGTTCATCGCAATCAATGATGTCCTGATATCTACTAAGTCAGCCCATCCCTAGGATGACATCTACGCCCCCAAGATCAAATCTTTCCAAATCTTCTAGTAAGGTACATCCTAGAATTTTCACATCTACACCTTCGAAGATGGTATCACATACCCTTATCAGGCTTGTAGGTGTTGTTACGGGAGAGGATATTCTAGCACACTTATTTAGACCCAGTTTAGTAATAAATGATGATGATATGAAGGAATAAGATGCGCCTGAATCAAACAATACGAAAGTGGTTTGCTCATGGATAAGGAAAGTACCCGTGATAACTCCATGACCAGCTTCAGCCTTAGTCTGTTTTATGAAAATAATTCTTCCCATGTTGGCATTCTGGCCTCAGCTCCTCCTGCACCAGCTCTATTGTTGAAGTTACCTCCCTGACCAGCATTGATGTTGCGGTTCTGAGCCCCATGTTGTCCTGCATTCCTAGAGTTGTAGTTTGGCTGCCTCCCATAGCCATTTCCCCATTATTCTGGTTGTTGGGGTTTCCCAAGTTCCGGTTCCCATATCCAATCTGCAGGTTCCTTTCCTGGGTTTCTGGTTCCCATATTTTTGGCGGTTTCCCAGATAGTTGTTCTAGGGTTTCCTCTGGTAGTTTCCTCCTTGGTTCACCTACTGGTTCCCGGCAGGTTGAGCTCGACATTAATAATCATGATGCCCCTTTCTACCACAGTTGTGGCTTATGATTGGGTTCCCAATACAGTCTCTTCCAGGGTGGTTTTGCTGACATCTGTTGTAGATGTAGCGGCGAACGTGCTGAAATACCTGGTTCTGTTGGTTATCCTGGTACTAATTGTTTCCATTGTTGGGCTTAAACTTCTTATTTCTTGCGGAATTGTTTCTACTACCTCCTGCATCATCCGCCTTATGTTTCCTGCGAAATTCATCATGTACCTACTGGACTTGCCACATGTCAGCTGCTCAGTCATATGCCTCGTGCAAAGTGTCGTAAGTTATACTACGAATGATCTTTTGCAACTAGAAGTGTAGTCCCGAAATAAACTTGTTGATCTTACTCTCCTCATCGAGTATTGTGTTGCCCACAAACCTTAATAGTTCCACGAACTTCTTTAAGTAGTCCGTCACTGAGCTGTTCCCTTGTGTCAAGTTGTTGAACTCATTGCGCTTCCTTCTCTTAACATGTGATGGATATAACCGCGTAATAAGAGCAGTCTTAAAGGCATCCCAATTGAAGTCGGGTCGGGCCAGTAAGACCTCCTGGGTGGTTGTCTACCAATCATCTGCTTCCTCCGTCAGATGGATGATGACGTAGTTAATCTTCTCACCGTCAGAGAAATGGACAACCATAAGTAGCTTCTCAAGATTTCTGATCCAATTCTCCAGTTCAATGGGATCTTCCTTCCTAGTGAATTGGCGAGGGTTCAAATCAGCTAATTTCTCGGCATAGCTTTGCCTTCCACGCTCCTTATAATCCACCACTCTATCAATGATTTGGGCCATTTGGGCCATCTGTGCTATCTGTTCCATCTGTGGTTGGTTGTTTTTTTGAGCTGTCGTTTGTTCAAGATTGACTCTCCCGGAGTAGTATCTTAGTTGGCTATCAGTCATATTCCTACACTATCACCTACTATATCATTGATTGTTCTAAGAGCAGTCTTAACGACATCCCAATTAAAATGATTTGTCTACAAAAATACACGCATATTCCCATTCACATATATCACATATATATATCCATATAGTGCAAGTATGAACATAGTGATCAAGGTATGTATAATATAGCTCTTCTCATTTCGAATATTCAATCAAATTTACCCCCTTAACTTCAATTCAAAAATTACAAATCCCGAATTCTATAATTATCATCTTCCATCATTGGAGTAAAATTAGTCCAAAGGAAACTCAAGTAGGGAAAACAACAATAATATATCCCATAATAAGAACCAATTAATCCAAATGTCATTTCGAATCAAAAAGTTTTATTTTCGAAGGAGAGAAAGGACGTGGGTGGGTGGGACCAAAAGAACTTAGACTACCCCATAACCCAAATCGGCTTATCCACTTTTAAATAATATGTTCCTAGATCAATTTTAAATTTCCCTACATGTTTTTAATTCCTTTTTGGACAGCCCGCTCGGATACCACCTGCTATACCCCCACTCCACCGGGGGAGGAATGCGAGAATGTCTCTCCCGCACCCGAGATCGCTCCCAGATGCGGAGAAACAACGGTGATCCAAAACAAACACTGTCATAGTTATATATTACAAACTGCATAATTGTCTTACACTACATAGTTAAATGTAGAATTAGACTAAGTGTTCAACTAAACAAATTAAACTAACATAAACTAGTAGATTTTTGCGATCCCATCTACATCGAGCTCCCTTCACCTAGACCTACGAGGGAATGAAAGCAAGACAGCAGTTTTTCTAAATTCAGTAAGAATTACGCGAACACCCAAACGTGTAAATAGGATACGAGACATATTTTTCTTTCAATATAAAGGATAATAATATGGAAAAATTCAAACACATTATTTCAAATGACCTTGTATGAGAAATGTGAATTTTTCCAACTCTTGATAACTTTGTCAACCATTTCCTCTTATAACCGATAAGACATTCTCAACTCATAACATTTGTCCCAATTAGGGGGAATCCTCAAGTAATAGTTTCATTCCATTTTGTTTTTCACATGAAAAACCACATCTATTATTTAGTTGTCACATACGAATTTACTATTCTTAATCAATTCCAACTTCCACTAATTTGTATAATGCAACTATGGGTTCCTCATTTTATTTCGAAACTAACCATATTCTTTCTTGGTTACTTGAATAACTTTCAGAACCAATTCCTCCCACTTGTTATAATTATTCGTACTAAGTGTGGTTCTTATTATTTTCAAAAGATGTATTATAGTTGTCTTTTTCATATTTGACTAATATTAATATTTAAACTTCGTAATGAAGTTTTATTTAATTCTTGAGATATAAATACTAGTTAATAATTGAATAATAACATAAAATACTTACTTTACTTCATGAATAATATATATTTAAGCTTCTAGTGATATATAGCTATTGCACTTTTTATTTTAAAAGTTTAGGATTATTTCTGTATTTTAGTCATCCGTGATTAAAGTGATAAAACTACCAAAATTATTTAAGGAGTTGTTAATTATTTATTTAGCATGAAACACAATTCAATTTTAATAACTATTTATTCATAATCTTTTTTAAATATGTTATAGTTCATACATTTCCATATAGTACTAAAACTATTTATTTTTGAATATGTCTCAAAATGTTCTATTTGCATTTACATTACTAATCTAGTTACTTATCAATTTATCACTTTGAAACTAAATCAACCTCATCCCATTTATATTTACACTTTAATTTGATTATAGCTTTGTAAAAGAATAATTATAATAATCTAAGTCATGACTAACCTAATTTTATAAACAAACTCTTTCAACTTTTTAAATTGTTATTGCTAAAAAAAAACTCTCCTCTATATATATTTTAGTTCATAAACTTGTAAGAGACTATAATCATACTATGATAACATAACTAACTTATATAAATATTATCCTTTAATTATTCCACAAAAGTGTTTATTATCTAGGTTATTAACAAGAATTATTGGTAGTACATAATTTAGCCAATATGCAAGTATATAATTATTTTCAGATTGTGTATATAGCAATTCGCTCCCCTTATAGTTTTAGATTTATCACAAAATACCCCAAATTTAAGTCTAATACCAAACCAGCCCCATTCATCAACTTTTTCAAGAATCAAAAACCCAATATCATGAATCTCGTTTCTTTGATACCCATACAAATTTAACGACAAATAACTCAAATTCAAGTCAAGACAATGTGATTCAAGCCAAAATTATCAAAATTGGATACCAAATGATAGAGAACCGGGTTTGCGTTTCGGGTTGAGCTTCTCGCAGGACAATATGGCGTTCGGGTGGATTGGTGGCCGGACATGGAGTCTCTTTAGCTTGGCGGGCCTCTAGGGTCGTGTGGAAGTCCCCGAATGAGGCTAAGGAGTGGCGGAGGTGCAGAGTTGGGTTGCCGTCGCGACTGCCGCCGCGACTGCCTTCGCTGGGCCGTTTGGGTCTGGTGGTGGCGGCTTTGCCGGCGCCTTTGCTGCTCATGTGGTTGCCGGAAAGAGAGTAATTGAAGCTAGAGAGAAGATGGTGACAGAGTTGTTGAGCAGAATTGGGATTATAAAACAGAAAATAGATCGAGAGAGAGTAATTGAAGCCAGAGAGAGGAAAAGCAGGCAGTGGTGGCTGCGCTACTGTCGCCGCTGCTACTGCTTTTTCGCCGCACAAAACAGAGACCAGGAAGAGAGACGGGGAGAGAGAGAGAGGTCGAGAGATCAGGTAGCAGAAGCATAGGGAAAGGGGGGATTGAGGTGGTGCTGGTGGCGTTTGAAATAAAGTAATGTAGGAAGTAATACAGAATCAATACTCTAGAAGGGGGGGGGTGTTAAATAGAGTATGGAAACTTTTGCCAAATGAGTGGTTTCAAAGAAGTTTGTCGAAATCAGTGAGTATTTCAAGGCCTTGAAATGATTTTCAAGTCCTTGGAATCAAAACAGAGAGTAGAAAGTTTGCTGATAGTTTTCAAGGCCTAGAAATGGGTTTCAAGTCCTTGAGCTGAAAACCTGTTTTGAGCACTAAATAAGATAAGTACAGAACAGTAAGTAGATGCTATAGACACAAGGATTTATAGAGTTCAGTCCACTTGACCTATGTCTCTACCTCAGGGACTTGATCCCTGCAGAATTTTCAACTCATTTCTTATTAATCAAAAGTTAAGCTCTAGATCTCAAGCATAGCGATTTCCCTTACTCTGTTACAGCTTGTGGTTCTCAGTAACCTATCTAGTACCTGCTCTAGCTAACTGCTTCACCAAGAATTCTCTATTTTTCACTTGAACAACTCACGAGAATAGGATATGAGAAGTATTATCAAAATGATATACAAATTAAGTACAAGAAGAAGAGCACTGAGAACTAGTGAAGAAGTTGAGTATGCAGTGATCTTATGATGAGTCGATTGAGTAAAATGAATCTCCTTCTGTGTTGCTTGTCAATTCTTGAGAGTGTTTGAGTGTCTCTGTAAATGTTCTCTTATGATTTTCTCAGCTATTCCCTCTTTTATGCTGCTAGTTTCAATTGCAGATTTGCAATATCTTCTTGAACATATTTTCCAAAAAATAAGCAGAAAATCTTGACTTCTCTAACAGCTCTTCCCAATGGCTAGTTGCTGAGTATCTTCAATGATACTGACTTGATCTTGTAGCTGAGTGTGTTAGGAAGGTCAAGGCCGGTTTGCACAAGCACAAAATCAATTTGACAACTCTATTTCCTTTCCTACAAAACATAGATTAGGAAATAGTTCATACAAAATAGGTAACTAATTAACCCTGCAAAAACTTAGTCAAACAAAGAGATTAGCAACAGTTTAGAGTATAAAAATAGTTTTTCTTTCATCATCAAATAACACATAATCAAGCATGGGATATTAGGGGTCAGATTAGAATGAAAATCTCCCCCTATATATACTGCAGTATATATTTCAAACCTTTGAAAGCTATTTCAAGGCCTTGAAACAGTGCTGCTGTTTCAAGCCTTTGAAACAAGCTGAACTTACAATCTCCCCCTTGATGAAAGACAAAACTACAATTATTTTAAGAACTGCTTCTCTGCACAAAATAGACATTAGAGCACAGCAGAATAGTCATGATAATCTCATATAATAAACTGAAGCAAAAAATTAACCAAAAATCTAACTTATTATGTAGTTAAGCAACAAAAACATCCTACTGATCTAAACCAGATCTCTAAACCAACAAAAATTGCCAAAAATAAACTCCTAAATTTCTCCCCCTTTTTAACTTTCATAAAAAAAGAATGAGAAAATGTTGGATCAAAGTTTTTGAGATGTTTAAAAAAATGTTTAGAAGGATAGAAAATTTGAAGACTTTGAAGATAAATTCAAGGCCTTGAAAAAGAAGAAAGAAGAGACAAGAATCAGGGGGTTGGTACTCCATATCCCTTTGTCATCATCATCATCCTACTGTTGTTATTCTTCCTGAGAAGCTTCTTTACCAATATCTGCAACCACTTCTTCCTCAAAAAGCTCCGCATCAGTCACTATCTCTGGAATGTTTGCTTTATTTTTTATTATTCTTTAGATCCTTGACCAACATCCCGGATTCCGGAATGTCTTCATCCCGGAGTCCGGAATGTCTTCATCCTCTTGTTCATGTTCCTTACCACCTTGTTCTTGAGAAACTTGTTTCCCAGTGTCCTTTACCCCTGCGTCCTTATCTTGAGTAGTATGCTCACTGAATAAGTCTTTAGTTGATCCAGCCTTTTTTGATCCTTCTGCATCTTGTGACACTTCTTCTTCCACATGGATCACATTGATGCTTTTGAAGATGCTTTAAACCATATACCTCACTTGTTTGAGCTCAGTGCCAAACTCATGCTGATTTTCCTTCAACTCATCCATATCATTCTCCAGAACATGAAGCCTTTGAAGTAACATGAAAAGGTCTTCAGATTGGGAGGTTAGGTTTAAAGGAGAGGTCAAGGCTTTGGGTTTTGGAAATTTCTTGGATCGCAGCTCTTCGTCGGAAAGATCAGAGTATAACTTCCAAGCTCCCTCACTAGTTTTTATGATCCCAATTATTTCAAATGTTTTATTCTCGAGCATACCAAAACCAGTGATAATAGTCTCTTCTATGTCATTTGGAATATCAAGGTGTTGGAAGAAAAGAGATAATAAGTTGGCATAAGGGAAATGGTGCTTTCTTTCCTTATTCTGGGAATAAAGCATGTGTTCCATCACAGTTGTAGGAAGATCAATCTCATACCCATGCATAATCAAGTACATCGAGTATAACACCCTGTCAGATAACAACTCTTTTGAATTCGATTTAGGCACTACACACCTCATCAAGATGATAATAAGACTTTGGCTTCAACAGTTAGCACAAGGTGTGTTAAATGCTTTGAGGAGGTAGCACATTGGATAAAAAAGAACTCTTCTCTAGCAAGTTTCAAGGCTTCTCTCTTATTGGGATAGCTGTTTGTGTTATACCTATTTGGACAGACTATAACATTGGAAAATTCTCAGTGATATAACTCCATGTCTACACCAGCCATTTTAGATGTAATCACCAAGTTTAAATTCTTCATTTGCTTCTTGTTCAGATAGAAGAATCTAGTGAGCCTAGGGTAGGTAACTTCTGGAGGGTTTAGAATTTTCCAAAGAGAACTTTTCTTGAATCTCTTAATGCACTCCAGATTCATGGATTTCAACATGCTAACACTAACCATGCTATAGTAGGCTACTAATCTAGAAGAAAAGCCATCTAACCACTTTCCTCCAGCAACATTACTGAAAAACGATTTGTTATTAATGCCAGATTTCTTACCAGGGGATGTGTGCTTCTCAGAATAGAGTTGTAGCTCTTTCCTAGTGTTCTTATCTGGTTCTACATCTGTAACCTTCCCTTTTCCTTTTTCAGCTTTTGTAGGCTTCTTCGTCTTCACCTTCTTAGGGCTAACAATATGTTACTCTGGCTGTTTCTCATGATCAGATTGATCTGTCTTCTTCTTCTTGCTAGAAATTGGAGTCCGATCCTTCTTGATCTTCTTCTTTGGAGAGCCCTTTCTGCACTTAGAGTTCTGGAACTAAAATCATCATTGAGGGTTTGAACTTCTTCTTCAACAGTCTTTCTCTTCTTTTCAGAACCATTCTTAGGACCTCCAGCCATCTTGATTCTTTCAGAATTTCTTCCTGAGCTCATTAGGGTTTGAGGGTATAGAAGAGAGAGGGAGGAGTGATACGAGAGAGAGAGAGAAAGGAGAAGATAAATATTGAAGAGTTTGAGTTTGAAAAGGAAACAAAATATTTCCAAATCTGTTAAGATGTACAGAATCAGTTAAATTCAAATTTGTGTGTGAGGTGGAAAAGGAAATAATATAAAACCAATTTTGAAAAGAAAATAATTTAAAAAGGTAAAAGCAATATTGATCAATTATCTTCAAAGATAACACCCAAATTATTGACTATGTAGCATACATAATTATTTTCAAGGCTTTGGAAAGAGTTCAGGGCCTTGAAAAGCGTTACTGCTGAAGAAAATAAAATCAAAGATTTGAAAAGATCTTCAAGGCTTTGGAACACATAATACTTACCTGATACTCCCCCTAAAAAAATGCTTCCTTATTTAGCATGCCCAATTTAAATCTGCCAATTGCATGTTAGTGGACAAAAATTCAAGAGTAACATCACATTTCTCAGCATGATCTCCAATGAAATGATGTCTAACATCTATGTGTTTGGTTATTGAGTGATGAGCTGGATTCTTTGTAATTGATATTGCACTGGTGTTGTCACATTTGATAGGTATATATCTGAAATCAAATCCAAGGTCTCTCATTTGCTGAGTTATCCATAACACTTGTGAGCAGCAAGCTCCAGCTGCCATGTATTCAGCTTCTGCTGTTGACAAAAGTACCGAGTTTTGCTTCTTTGAATGCTAGCTGATCAAGGATGATCCAAGAAATTGGCAACACCCTTAAGTGATTTTTCTGTCAAGTTTATAACCTGTAAAGTCACCATCTGAATTGCTACACAAAAAGAAATTAGGTTGTTTAGGATACCAAAGCCCTAAGTCTTTTTTACCATTGAGATATCTAAAAATTATTTTGACAACAACCAAGTGTGATTCTTAAGGATCATCTTGAAATCTAACACACATACAAACACTAAACATGATATCTGGTCTACTTGCAGTGAGATATAGCAATGATCCAATCATACCTCTGTACTCTTTCAAATTTACACTCTTACCAGTTTGATCCTTGTCTAAGGACAATGTAGAGCTCATAGGGGTTTAAGCTTACTTGGACTGAGACATCTAATACTTGTTTAAAAAGTCCTTGGTGTACTTGTTTTGATGCAGAAAGATTCCGTTCTTCATCTGATGTACATGAAGTCAAAGAAAGAACTTCAACTCTCCCATCAAGCTCATCTCAAATTCCTTGCTCATAATACTTGAGAAATCCTTGCAAAGACAATCATTAGTAGATCCAAACATAATATCATCATCATATACTTGAACTACTAGAATGCCTTTCTCACGAGTCTTTATGAAAATGGTTTTATCTACCAATCCTCTTTTGAAATCATTTTTAAGTAAAAACTTTGACAGTCTTTCATACCAAGCCCTTGGAGCTTGTTTCAAACAATAAAGAACTTTGTCAAGTTTATAGACATGATCTGGAAACTCATCATTTTTAAAACCATGAGGTTGAGCAACATAAACTTCTTCTTGCAGAAATCCATTTAGAAAGGCACAATTGACATCCATTTGAAAAAGTTTCATATTTTTGTGAGATGCAAATGCAAATATTCTAATTGCTTCTAACCTTGCAACAAGAGCAAAAGTCTCCTCATAATCAATACTTTCTTCCTGGTTGTAGCCTTGAGCTACCCGTCTTGCTTTTTTTTTTCTGGTTACCTTTCCATTCTCATCTAACTTGTTTATGAATACCGACCTGGTTCCAATCACAAATTGTTCTTTAGGAAGAGGAATTAGATTCCAAACCTTGTTCCTCTCAAATTCATTGAGTTTAATTTGCATTGCAATGATCCAGTCTGCTTCTTGTAGTGCTTCCTTCACATTATTAGGTTCTACAAGAGAAACAAAATCATTAAAAGCACACAAGTTCTTCAATTGAGATCTTTTCTGTGTACCAGTGAATGGCTCAGATATAATTTTATCAACAGGATGAGATGAAAGATATCTAAATCTCTTCCTTGGTGTCCATGGTTCAGGTTCTCCAGGAAGCTTCTCAGGTCTTTGAGAACTTGAGGAAGTGGCTTGTCCACTTTGATTATCTTGATGTTCTTTTTCAAGGCTTTGAGACCCACTTTCAAGGACTTGAAAATTCCTTATGTTTTCCTTCAATTTTTCCTTGGAACCATTTGAAGGCTCTGATTCATCCTCTGACTCATGCTTGTTCAAATTCAACTCTGCAAAATTTTCACTCAAAGAACCATCATAGGTTTCACAAAAAATGACATGTATACTTTCTTCAACAAGCTTGGTTCTCTTATTATAAATTATATAAGTTTTGCTAGTCAGTGAATAACCAAGAAAGATATCTTCATCACTTCTGGCATCAAACTTTCCAAGATTGTCATTACCATTGTTGTGAACAAAACAAGTGCAACCAAAAGGTTTGAATTAAGAGATGTTTGGATTTCTTCCGTTTAAAAGCTCATAAGAGGTCATCTTCAAGATAGGCCTAATCAGGAACCTGTTAACTATATAGTTGGCAGTGTTTACAACTTCTGCCCAAAAGGATTTTGGCAACTTCTTCTCTAGAAGCATTGTCCTAGACATGTCTTCAAGTGTCCTGTTCTTTCTTTAAACAACACCATTATGTTCAGGAGTTCTTGGAGAAGAAAATTTGTGAGAGATACCATGCTTAGAAAAAAATAAATCAAACTCAAGCTGGTCAAATTCTCTATCATGATCACTTCTTATAGAAGCAGTAGGCAGGGTTTTCAGGGTTTGAATTTACTTACAAAGCTTTAAAAATTCATATAGAGATTCAAAATTATATCTATGAAACATTACGCAAGTAAATCTAAGGAAATCATCTAAAATAACTAACATGTACTTCTTACCCTTTGGAGTTGGAGTTCTCATAGGACTACAGAGATCTATATGCAATAATTCAATGGGTCTAGTAGTACTTACAAAGTTCTTTGGCTTGAATGAAATTCTTGTCTGTTTACCTTGAGCACAAGCTTTGCATACCTCTTCATCCTTGAACTTGATAGAAGGCAGACCTCTCACCAGGTCTTTGGAAACTAATTTGTTCAAAGTGTGCAAGCTAATGTGTCCAACCTTTCTGTGAAAAAGCTTTGAATCCTCTTTCAAGGCCTTGAGGCACTTCAGGCTTTCTCCTGCAAATGTGTTAGTACTTAGAAAATAAACATTATTTGATGTGGGAGCAGTGATAATTCAATTGTCTGATTATTCATCTTGCACCACACATTTCTCCTTGTCAAAGATGACCTTGTTACCTTTTTCACATAACTTTGATACACTAAGCAGATTAAACTTAAGACCATCTACTAGATATACATCTAAGATAGAATTTTTAGAGTTTTCACCAATATTTCCAATACCAATAATGTTGCATTTTCCTTTGTCACCAAGTGTTACTGTTCGTCCTGCATGTTCCTTCAATTCAGAGAATAGAGAAATCTTCTCACTCATGTGTCTGGAGCAACCACTATCCATGATCCATTTCTGTTCTTTGCTCTTGGTGACAGCCTGCAAACACCATTCACTGCCTTACCGAGTTGTTAGAACAAGTGTGGAATTTAGATTCATATTCAGGTCAACCATATTAGATGGTCTAACCCCTTTAGGAACCCAAATATTTCTAACACGTCCCTTGAGTTGAACTGGAAAAGTATTCCTAATTATGTGAGGGTTTCTTATTCTAAAGGGATAAGTCATCTTAACATGACCAATTCTGTTGCAGTATTGGCACTTAGGTGAGTTTCTGCTACCAGCCTTCACAAATCTGGTGTTGTTTTTTCTTGAAAAATTGGGATTGTAACCAATCCTATTTTTGTGAACAGACTTTAAGCTTCCTCCAACAATAAGGTTTAGATTGTGTTCTGAGCTAGCAAGCTTGGTCATAACTTTCTTATATTCTTGAAGTTTATCAGATAGAGTAGTCCTTTGTTCCTCAATTCATCAAACTGATGTCTTAGAGCAACAATACTGTCACTCAAAAGAGAGTTCTCAGCGATTACGTCCTTGACTTAAATTTTGAAGTCGTTAAAACTGGTTTCCAAGTCCTTGAAATCTCTGTCAAATTTCTTATGAGAAATTTCAAGATTCTGATTTGACAAACAAGATGAAAATTCTCTTTTGCTTGCTTATGAACTTTTTCTTTCAAAGTCCTGATTTCTTTCAGATAGTCCTCTTCATTTTAAAACATTGTTTTAAGATAGTTAGAGAGGACATCTGTTGATTTTGAAATCAAATAGTTTACCATTACCTCAATGTTCTTTTCAGAACTTTCATCATGATCGGCTATAACGCAAAGTTTGGCTTGTTCTTCCTCATATTCAAAATCAAAAGAAGTTTCAGAATCACTCCAAGAAGCTATCATAGCCTTCTTCCTTATATCATGGTCTTTCTTCTGAAAGTGTTTATTTTTCTTGTGTGGAAAGTGTCTAATCAAATGCCCTGCATCACCACACTCAAAGAAATTCATTACTTTAGGCTTATTACCGTGAGAATATGATTTACCTTTTTAGTCTCTGCTACTGGATGATTTGTGTTTATCCCTGCTGAAGTATTTGTTTCCAAAGTTCTTTTCATCTTGAGAATTCTGGTCAAGGATTTGGAAATGAGAGAAAAGGGATCGTCATCATCTTCTTCATTTTCAAGACTTTGAGATGGTTCATTCTCCTTATCCTCGAGAGCTAAGTTCTTGACATTTTCTAGTAGTTCTCCATCAACTTCATTCCTGGTGATCTCATGTGTAAGCATCAAGTTGAAGAGATGATAGATCTTGAGCTTATTCTGTGGAAGTGGTTTTTGGTTCCCGTTTGGAGTTAGGAAGGCTTCTCAAGATCTTTCTGACTTTCTCCACATTTGTGAAATATTTTCCCAAGGAGTCCAGATTGTTGACAATGTCAGTGAACCTCTTAAACAAGTATTTGATGGATTCATCTCCATTCATTTTAAACAGTTCATACTGTCTAAGGAATATGTTGATATTTTTCTACTTGCCTTGGCTGGTTCCTTCAAAGGTCACCACTAGTTTGTCCCAAATTTCCTAGGCAGTCTTGCATCGTGAAATCCTGTTGAATACATATGCACTCAAAGCACAATATAAGAGATTCATAGCTCCACTAATTCAGAAGCTGAAAAGAAATCATCAGTTTTGGGATTTCTAATCCCATGTTTTTCAGTGTAGAATGTATGAGGATCATTTTGTATGATATTCCACAACTCTATATCTTGATCAATGATGAACAATTTCATCAAAGCTTTCCAGTGCACAAAGTTGTCACCACAGAATAAATGAGGTATGTTAGTTTCCTGAGAGAAACCCCCATCACCTACAACACTCATAATCACAAGATGGTTAAGTATATGCAGTGATACAAGCTCTGATACCAATTTAAAGATAGTAATGTATGCAGTAATACATGATCAATACTCTAAAAGGGGGGGTTGAATAGAGTAAGACAACTTTTACCAAAAGAGTGGTTTCAAAGAAGTTTGTGTCAAGAAGTGAGTATTTCAAATCCTTTAAATAATTTTAGTCCTTCGAATCAAAACAGAGAGTAGAAAGTTTGCTGATAGTTTTTAAGGCCTTGAAAAAATGGGTTTCAAGTCCTTGAACTGAAAACCTGTTTTGAGCAGTAAAAAAGATAAGTACAGAAGAGTAAGTAGAATGCTATAGACACGAGGATTTATAGAGTTCTGTCCACTTGGACCTACGTCTCTACCTCAGGGACTTGATCCCTGCAGGATTTTCAACTCAATTCTTATTAATCAAAATCTAAGCCCTAGATCTCAAGCACAGAGATTTCCCTTACTCTGTTACAGCTTGTGGTTCTCACTAATCTATCTAGTGCCTGCTCTATATAACTGATTCAACAAAAATTCTCTATTGTTTGCTTGAAAAACTCAGGAGAATAGGATATGAGAAGTATTATCAAAATGATATACAAATTAAGTACATGAAGAAGAGCACTGAGAACTAGTGAAGCAGTTGAGTATGCAGTGTTATTCTGATGAGTGGATTGAGTGCAATGAATCTCCTTATGTATTTCTTGTCAATCCTTAAGAGTGTTTGAGTGTCTATGTAATTGTTCTCTTCTGATTTTCTCAGCTATTCCTTCTCTTATGCTGCTAGTTTCAATTGCATATTTGCAATATCTTCTTGAACAGATTTCCAAAAAATAAGCAGCTAATCTTGACTTCTCTAACAGCTCTTCCCAACGTCTAGTTGCTCAGTATCGTCAAGGATACTGACTTGACCTTTTAGCTGAGTGTGTTAGGAAGGTCCAGGCAGGTTTTCACAAGCACATAATCAATTTGACAACTCTATTTCATTTCCTGCAAAACACAGATTTGGAAATAGCTCCTGCAAAATAGGTAACTAATTAACACTGCAAAAAATTAGTCAAACAGAGAGATTAGTAACCGATAAGAGTATCAAAATGGTTTGTCTTTCATCACACATAATCAAGTATAGGAGATCATGACTTAGATTAGAATGAAAAGCTCCCCTAAGTTCATGCAATATACTGCGGTATATATTTCAAACCTTTTAAAGCTGTTTCAAGGCCTTGAAACACTGCTATTTTTTCAAGCCTTTGAAATGAGGGGAACTTAAAGCGCTGATGGTGGTGGTCCGTTGGTGGTGATGGGGGTGATTGTGGTTTATCCAGTAGTTGTTCTGTGGAAGAGAAGATGGAAGGTGGAGAGGGAAGCGGAGGGGATTAAATGGTGATTAACTATACACTAGGTCCAAACTAGCTAGGTCATTGGTCTAGTCAATCAGCCAATGAGTGAAAAGTATTGGACAATTGATGAGGCTTATGGGTGTTATGAGATGTTTTGGGTGTACTCTTAGAATGGTGAAAATTATTGTATACTTTAGGTAGTCCTATAAGTAGATGGAAGTTGTAAAATAGTTTGGTAGTACCAAATGCTCATTTATTTAGATGTATTAATTAATCTAGTTTTAGGTAAATTTATTATATATAACTAGGTTCCACCCCGCGCGCGTTGCGCGCGGTGTGGACTTGGCATGTTTGCTTGTCCGATGGGCGGAGATATACATTTGCTAATGCAGGATTCTTACGTACCGCGTTTGGATGCATCACATTTGTATTACATTGTATAGTCACGAGATTAGAATAACGAGATAGTAGGCATAGAGTATCTCAGCATCATAGTGAGGTAGTACAGGAGTAGTAGACGAGCGCGTCATTGATGGCAACTTAAATTGGCTACATAGATATTAGTTTTTGACAACATATATTGAGTACTATGTTTTACAATGATATAGTTCGGCAATCTTCCTTATTATCGGGCTGTAACTACATAATATATGGGTTCTGCAGTCAAACTTGGGAAACTTGTAGCGGCTGATATAATGCAGTGCTTTCAGATATTCAATGTTTGTGAGATAGGTATTGGGAATTCTCTTTGTGTTTTTAATTTATAGCTATAATTATCTTATTTTGCTCTCTTATGAGCATCATGAGCTCTCTGAGCTTAACAAAATCATACTCATAACATGTTACCTTCCAATGTCAATGCTTGTTATCTTCTCCAACCACCCAACATCTATGTCCTTCTGGTTTGGGTCTCATCATTTACATGCATTGGTTGATGTAAATTAAAGATTTATTTAGTAGATTGAGTTGGGCTTGCAGTATCTTGTGCTTGATTCACCTGTCTTGCAGGTTGCATTTATTGGAGATGTGTTTGTGTGAATATGCATGTCAATCAGTTCAATGAGAGGACATGAACGGATGCTATGTATTAACAGTTCATGCACAATCTATTCCACTGTCAACGCCTATTATCTTCCATAATGAGTCACAATCTCTCTCCTTCTGCTTTAGGTTTCATCATTTAGATGCATTGCTTGATGTGCATCGAAGATTTTTTAAGTAGATTGAGTAGGGTTTGCAGTGTTTGGTGGTTGATTGACCTGTCCTGCAGATTACATTTACTGAAGATGTGTCTGTCTAAGTAATCATGTCAATCAGTTTAATTAAAGGACATGAAAACTTGCTATGGTCTTTTGACATCCTTACTTACTTCTGGTATAAAAGCATAAGCAGTTGGCCTAAGTTACAACATACTGTAATTCAATGGACTCTGGTAAGGAAAATACTGATGACAAAGAGAGAAAGACTGCTAAGATGAAGAGGAAGGAGAAGATGAGGGAAAGTAAAAAATATCAGAGTGAGGAAGAATTCACAAACGATGAATCTGAGTGGGAGAGTTGGGCTGAACACGGTTATGTGGTCGGGAAGGGCTCGGAGACTACGGTGTACTCAGATGCGGAGGAAGAAGATGACTTCTGGGGAATTGATACGGCTTCCTCGTATCCGCTGAAGTTGAAGCATTCTGTCTCTCGTTCTTCCAGTTCAGGTAGAAAGAAGAAGGAAAAAGTCATAGCCGGAGGTAGCGAAGACTCGAAAATGAATAAATCAATTCTTCCGCCGGATGCGACACCAGATAAGGGCAGCAAGAGGAAGAATACTGGAGAAGATGTTCAAGATCCATGCAAGAAGAAACCAAGAGTATAGAGTCCTGTGTGTGTTATGTTATGGTGAATTGTAGTATGCCTCATGAGCAGTAATGTGGAGCTTAGTAATGTTTGCATTGTAATGGAGTTATGAATCAATGTTATCGTAATCTATATTTTGCGAATCGATACAGCTTTTATTTTTTTTTCATGACTTAATACTCGTTCGGAATGATGTATTAGATTATGTTATTCATAGATTGGCACAGATATTATATTTGGCAAACAATGAGCGACGAAGGAACGAATTGACACTGTGTCTGTGTGGCAATAAAATGAAACACAGTAATTCAGCTGTTTTCTTTAATAGGCATACATTGGATAATTGTTGGAAGCAACCATCTGCATAGGATGAAAGCGTAGCGGTGTTCACTGAATGTAGGAAACTTGATTCTTAAGAGACAGATTGATACTCATTATTTGTACCGAAGACTTATCTATATACATGCACCAACTATCTATATAAACCACCCTCCACGTATTATTTTCTATCAACTCTCTCTGAAGTGCAACAGCACCAAGAACAAGGACACAATTAGCTATTTTCAACACAACCATGGCGCCGCTGAGGTCATCCGTAAGTAGAAGGAACACAAAGGAGAGCAATTCCTCCACCATCAACTCACTCCCGAAAGAGTTAATCACAGAAATCTTGGCAATTTTGGGATCTTGTTCGTCTGATGATTTGTTCACCGCAAAGAAAAGGTAATATCCTATGTTCTTCTCTTTCTCTATCTCCTTTGTTTCGTTTAATATTCATAATCTTCAAAGTTCAATCTGAATATCAATAGGAATAGTATTACAATATGAAGAATTTTATCAAATCATACCAATAGAGTTGGAGAGTTTTCAATTTTCACTTACCATGTTTGTGTACATGACCCAGTGTGTTTTTTTGTCTCTATAAAAGCTTCGACACGGATATGGGCGGATTTAGAATTTGGCCGTGTGAGTACGAGAAAAATTTCAAGTTTAATGACGGATCTTTTGATAAATTTTGAAGTATTTAATAGCTAAAATGACGAATTGATAGATTGTTGAAGTGAATGTATTATACGAGTGGGGGCTAATGCAATTATATTAATAGAATGTAGGCTAAATGTTGTGAATATTAAAACTTTGAGTGGGGGCTAATATAATAAAATAAATAAATATAGGGTAAAAATTGGAAATTTCAAAATTCGAATGGGGGTTGGTCTCCATATAAGAGTGCCACTGGACATAGAGATTGAAGACAGAGATTATGTCTATGTTCGTACATTTTAATAAACACGATAAACCATTTTTTGATCCGCTGTCTTCCTAGCCCTCAATTTCGAGCAATGAAGTAGTGTCTGTTTAACAAAAGCTCATTCTTTAGGTGTTAGTGGTGGGAGCAATAGGAGGCGATCACCAGTTTCAGAACATCTGTATTTTGATTTCTGAATGTCCTCTTGTTTAGTCTATTTCAAACAATAACCCCTAATTAATGGAAACACATTAGATGATGAGGGATTAAACTGAAAACTTTACCATATTATAGGGGGTAAAGGACACTTTCACCCCCTCAACTTTGATGCAAAGACACTTTCACCCCTTTCCAGTTTGATGATTATCTGCAATTTTTTGCAACATGTAGCAGTTTGAAGATGTTCAATGAAGCATCTAACTATAATTGCGTATACGAGAAGGTGTCACTTAAGAAGTTCCCTGTCGTTCCATGGCGGTCCAGTCAGCAGTGGATTTGGGGATTCTCGCGTTTTATGAAGAGATGCAATGACAGTGGGAACCCAGAAGCTCTCTTTAGGCAAGGAATGGTAAGCGGTAGTTCTATTGATTTATCATAACGTGGAGCAAGAAGAAAAGCTAAGTTAATCGTTGTGAAGTGACATAAACTGACGTACATTTTTTTTTTTTTTTTTTTTTTTTACTTTTAGATTGATTACTTCAGTTTGTGCCGATATAGTGATGGCTTAGACGCCTTACAAAAAGCAGCAGAAGCTGGACTTGGAGAAGCACGTTATATAATTGTCATCATTTTGGTGATGAGTGGAGACAAATACCGTGAGAAGGGAATCGAGTTGTTCCGTGTAATGACAAAAGACAAGGAGATAGAAACAAAATTGGAGGAGTACCGGCAAAAGGTTAAGTCAATTTTAAGGAGCATCTGGATTAAAAATCCAATCATACAGATGCGGAAATAGCGTTGCTGTGCATCGCAACCCCAACACAGGTGGAGATCAGGATGGGCGCGCAACGAAGACAATATATTGTGTGATGCTTGTAGATGTGATAGGAAAGTGGACTTTATTTATAAGATATTTCCTCATAACTAAAATGTTTAAAAAAATTTTTTCCTAATAACAATATCAATGATCACAAAAATTGTAACTTAATACAAGAATTGCAAATAATTAGCAGATACACGAGTATGGATTTGGGATCTTTTTTCTAAAGGGCTCTGAAAACTAAATTCAGGGTTAATTGTATTTTTTTCATCTTGCGGGTAGCAGTGTGTTGCAAAACACCTCATCTAATTTCAATAATATATTTGCAGGATGACGTGTGCACCGAACGATTTACAATGCCACAAAAAGAATTTAAGCATATATAACTTGTAAAAACACTCCAGTGCGATCTACTTGCACTTAGAAGCATAAGCGATTAATGTGTTATGATGCCCAGCCAGAAATTCTCCCTGTAATAGTATACGTTCAGTTGTTGTTCACACTGTCACAAGAGCGTGGTTTAATACAATTTCAATAGCTATCCGAACTATTGTTGCATTTATGATTTGAGTTTAATCTTGTAGATGGCCGTATAAATCGCCGTTAAAATCAGGGATTAGATTTTTATTCGTCCTATCATGTGTTTTATATTAATTCGCTATTATACCGCATAATTGACTTTGAAATTAAGGATAAAATGTGTAACAAATGTAGTGGGGACATCATATTATGCAGATCGAACTACAATATTACGTGGACATTAACTGATAACAGAGCGTTGATTACAATAACATAAAAGACGACAATGGCATATTTTCTTAATTAGTTCGTCGATGGGGCTATGTTTTTATGTGTAAGCGTGCATCAAGCTTCAACTACATAGCGTACGGTCCAACCATTCATTGGAAATACATTTCCGTTGGTGCACCGGGAAAGGAGGAAGTAAAATCTTCTTGCGCCGCTGTTCGTGTTCACGGACTCAAGCACGCTTTGTTGTTCCTTGAAACAATCACAGTGCCGAATATAATAAGCTATTTGGGTATGGGGTATAATTTTAAATCGAGAAATTTTGTTTCATACCTCAGCCGACATTGATGACATGGTTGTTGCATTTATCCCCAACACAGTGTCTACTGACTATCCGAAGATGCGTACCTGGAGTTCGGCACTACCATCATGAAGTTGCACAGTTATACGTCCCCTGGGGAGAAACAAGCATAAAAACAACATTTGGCAGTTAGATTTCGCGTCTTTTTTGAAAAAAGGTGTTAAATTGATGTTGTGTAAAATTAGGTTGATACAGTCTACAGCGTAATGCTTGTTAGTGTCATTACGTACCACGGTATAGCATCACAATCATTATTTTGACAAGCAGAGCATTGGAATCTGTTGTTTGGATAACGATTTGCAACACGATTGCACAACTTGCATGCGTAATACCATGCTTGCTGATTTGTTGGTAAAGCATGAACGGTGGCTTGTACCCAAATCTCGCGTATTGTAGCCTGCAGTTACTCATAAAAAACATACGATCTAAAATGAAACTGTTCGGAAAGCTGCATTACTAAGCTGGCAGTGATTGTTCATTACTGAAGAAAATTCTCACCGGCAGTGTTGGCAGATCGACTATTGCACAGAGTGTCATTTCTTGTTTGTATGTTTGAAGACGATACAAACTTTGAAGCTTGGATGAATTGTTCTTGCGAGGTGCAAACAAAGCTTATGGGACAAAGCAATGGTGCTTGGTTGTTGTGCATTATGAGGTAGTTGATCTGTATGTTAGTATTTATAGTAACATTTGTTGCAAGGGTTGGTGGGTACCTGAGCTATATGTAATATAGTTATATAATGTCCTGTGCTAAATGCTTTTTCTTTGCTGTTTTTGTTTGTGTGTTTTTTTTTTCTTTTTTTTTGTTATAATTATTAGATATTTGTTTCGCATTCAGACTGAGACATGCTGTAACACTGAAATCACCTGGTGTGGGTGGTAATGTCATCTGTAAATAATTTGCATACGATGGCACGCATTACAAGAATACCAGCAACCTACTTATTTATCCATATACATAACTAAGTGATAAATTCTTTACAGCATGGTACGATGCATTTTTGTCAGAATATAATGTGGCAAACGTACAAGATGCGTAACGATGACAAGTAATTAGTGGATAACCAATCCATTTTATTGATAGAACGATATTAGTTGTAACCACTGATGGTTATTCATTGCCACTATATGTTGAAGAACACATCGATCATTGGAAAGTTGGGGAAGCGTCTGGGGTTATGTTTTGTCTGTCAATGCAATATTGATTTGTGATGATTCCATGTTTGGGTAGAACGATTTATCATACCTTGCTAACTATACCTTGTATTGATTCTAGGCAGAGGTTGTAGTGTATGGTTTCGGTGTTTTTCGTGTTACTGTTGTTATATTATTCGGAGGTGGCATTCTTGTATGTGCATTGTGTCAGGATATTATTTGATCAAAAAACATGCCGGCAATACTCTTCAGAAGTGCATGTGAAACTCCCTGTGATGATGCACGCAACGAACGAAGAATGCAAATGTAACATCAAGATTGATGTACATCTCTGACTTTGTTTGCATTTATCGTATCGAACGAAGGGCACGAGCCCAATACATGATTTGCGTCTTGTAGAGTTTGTATTATCAAACGGGGATGGCAGCTTATGCAAGAACGACAAAACCATATTAAAGCTACTGCAATCAATGATTGTGCCCTTTGTATATGTGAGAACATTGATTATCATTTTCACTGGATATGCCTACCCTAATTTTGAATTTGATTGCTTCAGGTCTGAGTACATCGTGGACCTAGGTGGCTTGACATGAAGGATTGCCTATTAAGATATCTGGAATAAAATTTTACTTGTTAGACGCTTTCATAACCCACACGTCTATACAAGTTTTGATTAGTTGTCCTGTGAAATTCGTACGAATATTAGATCCATCTGCCAACACCCTTTGGACGTCTGCTTGTCGGATGAGTGGATAAATGTGGTTGTCATTGCCGGTCACTGTAAATAGTCTTAAGATATGTAGGTATATTATATTTAGATTAATCGGATTCATAGCTGATAGTAGCTTCTCCATAACATGAATAGTTTAAAACTTGTGAATATTACATTCGAACAGCAAGAAGATAAACACTCGATATTGCAGCATTGCAGCAAGGAAAGTACATTGGCAGTCAACATGCATGGCATCAATAAAAGCCTGTACTATATTTGCCTTCAGTAATGGTTCTTATAAGTGTTTAGTCTGCCTTTTGAACCCGGCGAACGACCCACCTCGTTAATCTTGGGTTCCTGTTTTGTGTGCATCTGAGTATGCGGACGTAGAATTTTTGTGATGTTCCTCTTGCATTTGCGGCTAGTAGGAGATTCTGTTGTTCCTGAATATGAAATTGTGGTTGGTGTTGTTATCGAGTATATACATTGCCTATTTTAAAAGATAAGAATACCTGCTCAGACATTGTTGACATTGTGACAAGGGTGTTCTCTAAGACAGTTTCAACAGGTAGCCCAAATATTGTGGCATCCATTATCCCAGTGTCATCCTGTAGCTCAACATAGAGGCGGCCGCTGTATCAAAGGGTTGTGTGGTTGTTAGCTTGCATATATTTCATGTCAAGAACAAATGTAGTATAGAGTAGAAGAATTGTTTCATATATTGTACGCTGAATAGTTATCTAACCATATGATTGCATCCTGGGTAGAATTGCCGCATTTATTGCAGATCTGTCCCAAGCACTCATTTTTGCAATTTCGGCATGCTTTGAACCATGGCTGCTGGGTTGTTGGTATTGCAGTCATTGATACCTTAATCCATGTTTCTCTGTATAAGGGCTGTCATGTATAATTAATTAAGTGTTAGCTTTTTGCAATTGTTATGCTGTGGAGAAGATAACTAAATGGAAGAAACAACTCACCAAAGTAGCCCTAACTGCTGATATGTTGCTGACTTCCATTGAAAGCCGTCGCACCAATGCTGTATGTTGATAACAGTATAGATTCTGGAGGTACTGCTTATATATGATGCTTGCTCTACTTAGTTAGTTGAACTATGGTGCACGGGATAGAATGGCACGCATTACTATGTGTTGCATACACCGAGGCCGCCGCATATCGATGAAATGAAACATGCTCAGCAAAGTTGGAATGAAATGATATACGAATGTTAATTGCGATGCTGTTGGTTATAGTGTCAACATGATTTAGTTATATATGCATGTTCTTATCGTCTTGTTCAGCATAACGGTAGGCATACAATTACATGGTCGATATAGTTGGGATTGGGTTGTAGCCGAAGTAGATATGGAAAATAAGTAATCCTTGTCTGTCTATGCTGTTGTGCTTACAGTCAATTATAGGAGTCTGTACAATATGCAGTATCAACAATAATGGCAAAGTAGAAAATATAACAAAATTTTATTCAATGCAACAAAGCCACACGGAAACATGGTACTGCACCACATATCGTACAACAAAGGGAAATGAAATATAACAAAGTACGTGACGAGAGAAATTTACGTCGATACATATTCATGAATGGATCTTATTCACTATTATTGCCATTGCGTCGTCACGTTCATGCAATCTTAACATGGCGGACCACCCACCTAAATATGCTGCGATTGGTTTGGTGAACGCCCTTTACAACACGCACATAGAAAGGTGTTGATGCATTGTTTGTGTTGGCATTGATGATGAGAGACTGGCATTCCTGGTGTTACATTATAACATTGAAGTGAGGCACAAATTTCATTGTAAATATGTTATGGATGTTGTATTATGTAGTTATATGATGTATTATTTGTAAATACTATATTGACACCTCTAGCGTCATTCGGGCCAAGGTTGCAGCTGTTGTGTTAAGCACAGTTTCCCCAGCTTGCCCAAACAGCGTAATATTCACTATACCGGTGTCATCTTTGAGCTCAACCATGAGACGGCATCTGTATCGAAATAAATATTTGTATGTAAAATATTGATCTAAACATCTTGTAATGTGAATTTGCATGTGTTATAGCTGGTTAACCTGGGAGTAGTGTAAGATTGGGAGTTGCGGCAAGTAGGATTGTTTGAATGAATACACTCTTTCTGGCACATATCACATGCATTGAACCATCCCTGCTGTGTGGTTGGGATGATACGAATGCAGACTCTTATCCAAGCTTCATTGTATGCTTCCTGAGAAAAATGTGGCAGTGATTCAATTTAATATCGCATTGTTGTGTAGTAAGAGCTTACATGACCTGACATTGGAAAGTAATATGACAACAGTATTGTGTGAAGTAATGATACCAATGCCGACTGAAGTTCTGCAATCGTGGATGGTGTCATGATGTTCGGTCTGGCGATTGAATGTTGGTGGTGCAATTGTTGGAACATAAGATGCGTTTAATGGTACTGGATGCATGTCTCGTTTGGGCAGCTAATGGTTTATATAGTGCATAACTGGTAAGTGGTAAATTGTTTAGGAAGTATATTAAGAATACGATGTGGGGTAATGTGCTCTATTAGCAAAAAAATCATGTGTATTGTTAGCTGGGGATTCAAAGATTGTTTCGTATCCATGCCGATACCTAGAAATTAGTGAAGGAGGCGTATTTCTGTACATATTCAATCATGTTGTGTAATTTGCTACTTGTCAATTTACCAACAACAGGATAGTACTGTATTACACTGATAGATACTGTATCATCATCAATGTTATGGTTCGTGAAATGACTGCGATGTAGTTTTACAGATGGTTAAAGTTGTTATGGTATTGTTTGTGCCAAGTGTGTGGGTGCAATACTGTTGTGTGCCAAGTGTTTGGGTTGCATGGTAGATAGGCATATCTTGAGAATGCATGTGAGCAAGCTACCCGATAAAGCATTCAGAGTGTTTCATCATCATTGCACTGCAATTGTCAGTTTTGCATAGCTAACTTATCCATTTGTTGGCACACATTTCTATTTCATGGGGAAACTGATAATGAGATGGGTTTGGTATAATTGATCAGTTGTTAGTAGCTCAAATGTATCAGTATGTTATACTGAGCTTGCTTTTTAGATGGTTATAAGAGTCAAGCTTATCACAAGTTGTGTGTGTGATCTGAATTTGCAGAGATATGAAGTGTTGCCACAATATTGTTATGTGTCAGCTGTCCAAGTTGCATGTTGAATGCAAATTTCCTAAGCTTGCACGTGGTGTCGGTATGCTTCTAAAGTTGAATACCAACTTTTGATGCTTGTGATGAAAGTGCCAGTCTCAGCATGTTTCATACGTTAACTGACTGGCACGCATACCTAGTCTAGTTGGGAAGATAGCCATTGTGTGAGAAAAGATTTTGATTTGGTGAAAACCAATCAGGGAAAAGATAATTGGTATATTACATATAACATGTGTGATATCGTGATAATACGTTATACACATATGTTGTGTAGCTGTTCAAAGCTAGGATTAATCTATTGGTATGAATGAATGCACAAATTGTGTGCCAGATATATGACCACTGCGTTAGCTTATTGTTGGCGGTAATGGTTGTCGTAGCTTACAAATCCCACTACACAAGTTCAATTCTTCTCCCGGTCAACTATACACATAAGGGATGTATGTGGTATTTGCATTTTCACAATTACAATTATAGGACCAAGTTATCAAGTTTTCCATGAAAATGTATGTATACGATTGTATGGGTAGGGCAATAAGCTATTTTTTGGGTGATGCTGGAGCATTACGTGACACGTGAAGAGGCTAAACAACAGCCCACATACGTAAAAGTTAAAGAAGTTGGTTGTTTGATCAACATCGAAATTAAAGTGATATATTGCTAAAAAAAAGGAAAAAAACCTTAAAATTAGGTATATGTACGGAGGACATTATCAATGTAATGCATTCAGTGCACAAGTAACACAGTAATCGAAGAATATTAGATGAAGCATGTAATGATACAAATTGTTAATTACATGACACAAACCAACGAGTATACAACTGGTCCGCAAGTATTAAGTTGCGTACTATTTCAGGAACATCATATAATATATTTAACGCACAATAGTAGGGACCAGTCTAGGAAGCAGTAAAGCGGATACTGTTGGATCGTATGTCGATTTTGATAAGATAGCAAATAATGCGGTACAGTTTTTTATAAAAAGCCAGTATGAATCTCGATCGTAATAGTTAGTGGAATGTGATCTAGGAAAAGAAGCATCGTGCGAATATTCACATATCTTTTGAATTTCTTTAGACTGATCATGTTTAGAAATTATTGAAGCTACGTGCTTGCAAGGCTATATAGACTTATGTGCTAATACCCTGCCTTACCTATATAGGTTAATAATAAGGTTATGCATTTGGTCAATTTGATGTTTTAAGCATAGAGGACCTTATCGCTTGATTATACATGTGGATGTAACAATATAAGTAAGCAACATCAGAATCAGTAATTTCGAAATGCCAAACAACCACACGCTGAATATTTATTCAAGATATGATACAAATAGCTGGAATTATGCAGCTAATCCGTATCACTGGGTGACATATAACGACTACACGCCTCTAACTTGTCTTCTGTAATCAAATCCTGTATAATTTCTGGGGCCTCGTATAGAATTTTGCATTCATCTAATTGCTGTGCTCCCATACTTGCAAGCTGTTTGGCGACGCAATTTTCTAAGTAGTCGATATGATTTAGGGCTATGTGCATGTCTCGCAGCAGAATATGCCCCTGGTTGATTTGATTTCTCATACCTGCAGGAAAATCTCTGACAAAATGGAATATCTTTATTGCTTTGTAGCATGAAGTCTGTATTTCTATGTTACTCCAGTTTTTATCACAAGCTAAGTGAATGCCGTGATAGATTGCCCAAAGTTCACTCTCGAGTTTATTTGTTGCGTCTAATTTTCCTATGAAACCAAGCATCCAGTTATCTTCATTGTCTCGGCAAACTGCACCGATACCACCACTGCTTGTTGCAGAAGCTGCAAAGCCATACACACTTATTCTGGCAATCCCTGTATCAACCATATATCATGCACAGAATTACACCACAAATCATAAAACACATGCACATTTATGTTGTCGGTGATTAACATGATTGAATGTATTAGTACTTACTTTGCAAGTTAGGCACGATCCTAGGAGGGATTTCACCCTGGAAAGTTGTTGCACTGGGTAAAATTCGGGATGTAGCAGATGAGTCTGACGACTCCTCCTTTGGAGATGACATCAAAGGCAGCGATTGTTAATTTTCCCAGTTTTGTCTAGCCGGTTGTTGTGGTGGTGCAACGTTGGGTTGTATGGAGAGGGAGATAGATGTAGTTTTATAGCTGACAAATTATGGCACGCATTTCGATAGTAGTACCTGGATATGTTGCCGTGTCTTCTGGTGCTCACGTATTCTGATCACGTGTATAAATTTGGATGCGCGTAATTGTGTCTACATTTATATACATGATTTGGATATGAATGAAGTGGCATTGGAGTACATTTCATACGCATTTGTAACTGTAAATGTATGGCAGTTAATATTTCAGTTGGTAGCAGTATCAACACAGTTGAACAAAAGGCAACGTCATGTAATGTGCGTAAGATGCCGTAATTGCAAAACTACACCCCATTTACGATACGTATTGGTATACGCGTACGTGATCGGCTACATGAGATGTCACAAATGCTGTTCAAGATAACGCTGTGTGCCGATTGAAGTTGATTACCAAGCTGAAGAGTAATAAAGCGAATTAGTGACTATATAGTGTCAATGTATGTATTCTTTTTTTTTTTTTTTTTTTTTATGTTTCCCTCTTTTTTTTTAATGCTCCATTTTTTTTTCTTATTTTTTTTTTCTTTACCATTTTTTTTTACAGGTGTTTATTTAGTTTAACATGTTATTGCGTCCAGCTGCACCAGGAAGAGAATTATATCGCGTGGCAGACAACAGTCAGTGGATACAACTTCATATAGAATCGAGCAACGATGAATGCCAAGAACAACAACAAGACAGCAGTTTTGAGGAGGTTAGCAAAGAAACTGATACAGAAGAAGAAAATGCAAGTGCGATGAAGGATATTTTCGAAGAAGAAAGTACTTGTTAAAGTGACTGCATTCTGGTTGAGGTTCGGGGTCAACATTATACTCTCACGAGAGCAAAGATGACGATGGCTGGGGGTTTTTTATATTATGATTCTTTGAATTGGTAATGGTTTTACAAATGATTATAGAAAGTAACAATATGAATTTGGATTGTATCGTTTGCGGACAGTGTCAGCACCGAGTATTAATCGATCAAAGCTTTATTATTTTTTGTTTTTTTTTTTGGTTTAATTTTTATTTGATATACAAACGAGAAATATACAGAGACACTGTATTTTGAAACTGATGCAGCTATCTTTGATACATTACACAAAACCGTGTAACTCTTTAATGCAACCTATGGTGGGAAATTGTATCTATATACATGGAACAATAAATACAACATTGAAAAAGGGATCTATGCAATGCATACAGTGGGTGGAGATTAAAACAGTCAGTGGGCTCTTCATCTTCCATTATAAAGCTGTTGCTATAAAAACATTCCTAAAACTTTCAAAAAGATTATATCAGAATAGCTATGGACAAGAAAGAGGACGGTGCAAGAAAGTCTCCAGAAACTGCAGAAAAGGAATCGAGCAGCAAGAGGAAGCGACACAATGAAGTCAAAAAGCGGAAGAAGCCGAAGTATACTGTAAGCACGGAAAGTAGTGAAAGTGATAATGAAGTTGATTTGGAAACATGGCATCAGCATGATTATGTTGTTGGCAAAGGATCTGAGACTACAGTTTACTCAGGAAACGAAGACGAAGACGAGGCATGCGACAGTGATACGGCAAGATCGTACGAAAGGAATAAGAAAGCTATTTTAGCTATGTTTCGCCGACAGAGGGAGGCAGGACGTAAAGAAAGAGCAGAGCGACAGGAACGATTGAAAATGAAAGCCGACGATGTTAATGAAAAAATCTCAAAGAAGAAGCGTAGAAAATAAATTAATTATTATATCTTATTTGTAATATGTCGCATAATTTATGTTACAAATCTATTACTTGGGAATGGATGGCTATTTTAAATTTTGAAGTTCATATCAAGGATGTTTGCTTTGGTTAGTTTCATTATGGAAAGTCATTGGTGGTCGTTGCATAATAATATACCACGAAAATGCACAAAATAGGAATTACATGGGGAAAAATATGAGCAAGAGTACTGCTGTATCTTGGATTATCAGACGTTTAGAATTCAATACAATCCAATGTATATTACGAAAAGTATATTTCATGTAACTGTTTATTTTCTCCTATAATATGGAATGGATGTTATTACAGAAATGATATGAACATAGACGCACAGTATTAAGACTGTGATTGTATTCCCTTTGAACATCTACTATACAAAAGCATATCTTATGTACTTTAGAATACAATAAATAGTAGATTACCGATAATTTCATTGTGCATTAGCAATTGAACGATAGAGAAGTACATAATATTTAATCAGATACGTAGATGCCGTTAAATAGTATGTATAAATATCACAATGCGCACACAATTACAATAGCATAAAATTGACCACAATTAAACAAACAACTGACCAGACTATATATATCGGAGAAATTTCGGTGTGGTGAAGTTACCACCGGAGCACGACTAATCAAAAAATACACGTCAGCATTAATTGAGGTTTCATACATGATCAACACCAAGTTTTACCAAATCAGATGATGTGTACGACACAAGTATGAAACATCTGTTCACAAAGCCTAGTAAAACAGGCAACTGTTAGCTTTGCTCTGATTACATTAGCAATGCAGTTCTGCAGAAGGGGGATAAACGAGAAATAACATAACAAAAAGCATACACAAATACCACAGATGATTGCTACGCATGACAAATTACTGGCGGTAGACTGTTGCCCGAAACATTGGAATACTGGGATCAACCAATTCAATCACGCATGCATCATTAAGCGCTAGCTGAGAATGCAGCACGTATTTAAACCAAGCAAGACGACGGTGGAAAGGATTTCCTGCGTGCGTGAAACCACATGTTGTTTCCCATCTCATGTAGCCATTATCCGATGTTTCTAGCCACACTTTGTTCGGGGTGCCAGTCAAGTATTCTCGCACAAAATATGTAGGAATGTTCTGCACAATTTAAAATAACCTGTTGATATCATGCATCAATGCAAATGTCTCAAGGAATTAGAAATTAAGTACTTACAACTCCGCCCTTTATCGTAGTGTAAGAATGAATGATGCGGAATGCAAAGAATGGCACTTCAGTGTTGTGAGCTTGCGCACGAGCGAGAGCATGATTTTCTTGTGGACCCATTCGAAAGACAGAAGAATTGAGCCCGTAGTTGATTTCCACAGCAGATTCATCCATGATACGAACCTTGAAATTCAAATTGCCCTCATATTTGAACATAAGTACAGCCTTAGGAGGGATGCGATAAGCACTGGCAAATTGAAGCCATCCCATGCCAAAGTAATGCTCATTATCTACTTGATCAATGCAGATATTCCACGATGCCCCGTTGGGCACATGTAGGCAAACAATGGGTGCAATGCTGTCGTAGTGACGAGCAACATACTTTGGAGGGATTCGCTGCACAAGGAAAATGGTTATCCAACAGAGGTAGCTAATCAATAAATTGAAATTAAGGAGAACATATACACAAATTGCCCGACATTGTTACCAGGGTGGTATCTTTCTTGTTAAATGGATCGTAAAGCTTGAAGAAGCGAGGTGCTATTTCTTGAATGCCTGCAGTAGCGTTGCTTTCCTGCTTAACAATACTGTGGTAAGTGATTTCGGTGCACGTTGGATCCATTATCCTTATATCATAGCTCAGATTCGCTCTAAATTTGAAGAAAACAAAATATCCCAAAGTGATTGAGTTGAATTTGACCACAGTTTTCCACCCATTGCCAAGATACAGTTCATTGTTGCCTGCAAGAATCGTCGTGTCAAAGATTGCGCCGGAGGGAGTTCGTAGCTGGACAATCTTCCCAACATCTTTCCTGTATACATCAACAAAGATACGGGGCAAGGACTACAAGCAGAACAACGATTGATTAGATTGCCTGCTTGAAATAATATTGTTAACTTCCTTGTATGCAGAACATGTACTTAATAACTATTTTCGAACCTAGGCATATACTCGTATTAGAAGCTTTATATATAAGCTTACCAGTCTGTCATTTTTTGGATCACTGGATATGATAACTTTGAAGAAATTCATACTGATTCCAATGCTGAGGCCTTAACTGCTAATGTTTGATTATAGAATGTAGGCTGTGTATACAAATGGCAACCACATCAGTTCTTTAATAAGTTCATATTGAATTACACACACACACACACAAACGCAGACTACAGTGACAAACCGGAAAGATCATAACATAGTTATGCATTCTCACAGTGACACAAACATAATGCGGTTCAAAGTACCCAAGAACTCGTGTTTTGTGTATTTATTCATTTACACAATTCAAATCTTCGGCATCTTGAGCATGCATACTTTGATGAAATAGTACATACAGGCTAAAGTACAGAAACAATATCGAAGGGGGGAAAACAGATTGTCACTATGGGCTCGCAATTGCAAACACTACAGATTGAAAATGTTGAATACAATAACACAAACAAGTGATAGCTGATTTCAATGAGTTGGGTACATATATATAAGCAGGTATTCTTATGAACTTGTGCAAATCCTTTTTTTTTTTCATGTGATATTACAGTTTGGAAGGAAAACCCTAAACGAAACGTACCTGAAGCAGGTGAATCCTGGCGGCGATACCTAAGATTTGCAATATGAAGGGTTGGGTGGGAGGAGCAGTGGGTGGTCATGAATACCCAACGAAGTTTTGCGCGATTAATTTATCATGCTCGACTAAAATTGCAGTGCAGGTCCTCCTATGTGTATATATTTAATATTATGCATATGACTGGCTGAGTTTAATCGAGAACTAATACATAATAGTTATTTGCTGGGAACTAATTGAGTCTTCGTTTAAGAAATTAATATATCTGCATCGGCGTTTAAAAATTATACGGAAGATTATTACGTATAAATTGGAGTTTAATCTTGCATTGTACTGAGGTTGCAATCTTACTAATAACTGATCTCATTAAGATTTTGTATTCATCAAAGTTTAAATTGCTATGTCATCTATCACACCGGCCTGATTTGTGCGTAGGTAAATTTAACTAACTGCTAATTGCATCAAAACAATGTGTCCATAATAAGTTTCGTATAGATGTCTATAAAAGACGTCTATTTTACAATGACACAACAATAATCAGACACTAAGTCGAATAATATATGCAAATACATGAATCATAGAAAATTACTGACGTTAAACAACATTGGATTGCCAGCAAACAATGTGAAGCTGGATATCTTAAAGAGATGGATGTGCAATGAATAAATATTAGAGGTGGCGTAGGAAAATATATGAAGGAAAAGCACCGATACAAAACAAACAAAACATTATATGTTATGTTACACATATGTTGTCCCAAAAGTGTACCCAAAAAATACCCAGGTCTCTGCTATGATTGGAGACATTACTTTACCCTTCCACTACAACAGAACAGCAAACTATATAGTATGGCATCTTCATATGCACAAAAGGACTGCCATGTTTTGCTCTGAAACTGCACAAAAAAATATTAGCAAAAGGCATAAAAATAACAACTGTGTAAGCACAAGTTGTTAATTTTATGCAATGCTATCTCCAGGATGCACTGCTAAGTGCAGTCCTTATATCTACATACATGTCTGATCACATAGTTCTACAGGCCTTCATCACAGAGTTAATTTTATGCAATCTCAACTTGGCGAACACTCCACTTGTTAAGCCAGCGTGGATTCTTGCTGCTGGATGGAGCCAGGCGGAAATAGAATCGTTTATCTACCGCTGCATCATTCGCCTTGGACAACACATCGCTCTGTTCCTGCATGGCAATATAAGACGACTATATTAATTAACATCCCATGGAATCAGCCGCATTTCAACTCAAAATTGCGATATATGGGCATAGTTAGCTTACATCTGGAGTCATTGCAGACAGGATAACCGCACTCTTATTTAGCACTGTTTCAACAGCATGTCCAAATATAGCAACCTCAAGTTCACCACTGCCATCACCAATTCGAACTCCGAGGCGCCCCCTGCACGATATCAATTTGTTTACATCACAATTAGAAATCATATACTTACATGAGAAAGACACCGTTGCTCACAAATGGACTGTTGCGTATACAACCATAGACGACATGAGTTATTGAATTCGTAAACATTAACTTCGAAAAAATTATGTGAGATGGAACGCGGCATACCATGGTGCAGAAATGCAGTCATTTTTTTCACAGCCTGGGCAAGCAAATACTTCGCCTAGCACGTGGCTAGTAGCCCGGTTGCACTTGTTGCATGCGGTATACCACGGCCGCTGACTACATGGTGCTACAACAACAGACACTCTCACCCAGACTTCATTCAAAACCAGCCTGCTGCAATGCAAAATAACATTAATTCAATCGGGAATATCATAGATAAACTTGCTCGCGATTACAATGCTAGACAGGACAAGTTACCGGACTACTTGGTAAGTCTGCAATCCTCACAAGTTTGAACTCAGATGTAGAAGTATTGGCAACTTTCTTTTTCAGTAACATCTCAGGGTCACTGATAGCATCAATTTTCTCGTAGTTAGCATCGCGCCTGCAATATCTTTAGATTGTTAACATAAACTACCAGACGACAACCTATGCACTACATATAGGTAGATAATGAAGGCAGTTTACCAATCCAACAATTCATCAACCCGTGCATCAGGAACGTCAGTCAAGAACATTGTAGACATAGAAGTTTTCAAGGAGAATCCTGGGAGACACAGGCAAAGCCATTTATGAACATAACAGAAGGTACAAACATAACATAGCATACGTCAACATTTCAGCAAAAGATAGCATGTTGATACCGGAGTACTTCGATGCCACAACATTAGTGACGATGACCACCGGCTGGGACTTTGCTGACTTGGCCAGTTTTTCTGCATCAGTAGTTGCTATCTCATCCCAAGCTGAAAGGCACACTGGACTCAAACTGTTTGGCAAGGCAAATGAACTTAGAGAAAACATCAAATAGATAGAGTGGATAAGATTCAGTAAGGGGAAGGGAAAAGACACCACATGATATCATCGATTACATAACAATTTTCAGCATATTGCATACACTGATGGTTCATTGCTCACAAGTCACATTGTACAAGCTTGATGTTGATCTAGTATGCGTTCATTCTTCTATTACTTTACAGAGCATAACAAAGCAATATTTGCAGTGTAGGAGACAATATTTAATTATACTATTGATTTAAAAACTTCCACTGCCTATAATGTGATCATACCTAACTAACAAGAATAGGCGCAGAGCAGTATATTAGAAGTAAGCAAGGCACATCCAAGAACTTACGTATCGTCGACAACAACTATATCTCGAACCTTCGAACGAGCACTCGAATCCTTCCATGGCACTGTTTTCGGCGACATGACAGCTATGGTTATCACTGCAACATCTGCACATGGATACATATATTGTGAGTATGTAAATTTTGATGGAACGAAAAAAGATAGCCACGGCAAGCACAGCAATAACAAGCGTAACTAAATAAGAGCAACGCATAAACAACACAGCAAGCGATGCAGTGCTAAAATATTGGGGGAAACTACCAAATTTGTCAGGTTTCCCGATGAGGTCGCGGGCGTCAGTCAGATTCTTGAAATTGAACGTAATAGCTCCCCTTTCATCTGCAGCATCTTCGACTGGTACAATTTTCATCTGAGGATCCAGAAAAGGACATAATCGTGATCAATGTAGCGATGTTGCGGGTTAACACGGCGTACAGCTCCATCACTGAACCAGTATGAATGATATGGATGTAGCTGTTTGTCAAACGTTTCAATTTCAGCGTCAAAAGCTGTGGCCTGTATCTTTTTGCCCTGCACAGGACAAAGCAGGTAATGATAACTATGACACAGGTATTGGATGAGGTCAGTGTACTACTCGCTAACTAACCTCGCCATCACAAAGGACATATCGCTGATACTTAGTGTTGCCAAATCGAGCTGTTGTTGCACGGTACTTCTCAATGACGCGATGTTTAATCTTCCATTCTTTCAATTGATCAGTTAGGGCAGATAACTTCAGCATATCACTTTCCATCCCTAGTTTACAACAGCAACACACAAACAGCATATATAAGCACCACATTTGTAGTTACATGCTTTTCAGATCGTAAAAAAACTTGATGCACGATCACGCAATCATTTAACTTTGCACCAAGTACATTTGATATAGCAAAATCAAGCGAACAACAAATTTAAACCACAATAATGCAGCCAGCCAAGATTATAGCAAGCACATATTCGGGGCCATAATTTCATGTGTCGTATTTCCAGTGACACGGACGAAAGCATGACAAAAAAAAAAAAAACAATAATAATAATAATAATAATAATAATAATAATAAATAAATAATAATAAAAAAAACAAAAGATTATATATATATATATGTATATATATAGTATATGCTATTCCTATTGTGAATCACTATTATAATTGGCCCGATGCTCGACGCAGCAGATGTTTATACACAACATTCTGGGTACTGTCAACAGTTTGGATATTATCAAGTGGATGTATTAAAATTTTCACTGACGCAGACAACGTTGCTCGAGATAGTGCAACATAGAGTTGACCGTGCGAGAATACTGGTTGAGGAAGATAAATACCAACATACTGCAAAGTTTGGCCTTGGGACTTGTTAATTGTCATAGCAAAGCACGGTCGGACCGGGAATTGTTTTCTTTCAAACTCAACTGGGTAGTTATCTGTCTCAGATGGCCTGAGTGGTATCCTAGGTATGAAGACATCCTTCCCTTTATTGTGTCCTATAGCTATTTCAGCATGTATGACATTAGGGAGGAGATTTTTACAAATGAGTTTAATACCATTAGACAGCCCGGCAGATGGATCTAAATTTCGTAACAACATCACAGGACAACCACGTTTTAAGCGTAGCTCATGAGGAGGCAGTCCATTAGGTGTAAGAGTATGTAAAAACTCTAAAGAATGGTTATCTCGGCTACTAGGAAGACAATGATCAAAACTTGTGTAGACATGTGTGTTACCAGGGAATCTACCAAGTAAAATTTGATTCAGTAAATCAACACAATCATTTCTTGGTGTCAAGATGGCCCGATAGACAAGGTAATCAGACTTCAAGAAATCGCTTTCAAAGTTAGGGTAAACGTAATCAATGAAAGCATTAATCGATGCTCTTTCATCTACAAAAGGCACAACCATAGATTGCGGTAGCTTTAATAAGGATTCATCATTTTCTTGCAAGCTGCCATCCCCGACTGATAATAAAAACTCCGCAAAAGATGGATCATGTATTGCCCTCATGTTCGCCGTTAGACGTAATAGGCGCATATGAGGCCACAGGTGTGAAGCAACAATGCTGTTACATATGCATTCCTCCTTCGTTGCTCGCACTGTCACAGGAAGTACTTGCCTAAAATCACCACCGAAAACAACAACCTTCCCTCCAAACAATTCGTTGCTCGAGCATATATCGCGGAGCATAGATTCAAAAGCCTCGATATTCTGCTTCTTTGCCATTGTGACCTCATCCCATATAATTACACTTGATTGTCGAATCAGCTCTGCTAAGGCAGTCCGCTTCCCAATGTTGCAGCAACTCTTCTCTTTTGTGTCCAGAGGTAGCTTGAAGCGAGAATGCGCTGTTCGGCCCCCAGGTAAATTGGATGCTGCAATACCTGTGCTGGCAGTAGCCAATGCAATATAACCCATGCCACGAATACGAGCGAGGATAGCTCTGTAAAGGAATGTCTTCCCAGTCCCACCAGGCCCATCAACAAAGAAACACGCACCTTTCTTCCGCAAAACATGATCAATGATTACATCATATGCAGTTTGCTGGTCCTCATTCAGTTGCTTCGATGCCGCAATGTCTTCTGGAGGGATAGGAATTGCTAACTCTTCATCGATCTCTCGATTTAGCGGTGCAACTTCATCGGAACCATTAATATCCATTGGCAAGTTATAATCTCTCAACTGCCTTCCCATTGACTCGAGAACCATGTTTACATGTCTTAGAGTTCTTGAAAGGACCTGACCTTCACTATTGGCTTCTCCACGACGATAGTCTTCAGAAAGCTTAGCATAAAATCGTTCCCACAGCTGCCGAGGATTACTCGGCTGGCAGAAGACCAGAATGGTGGCAAACAGTCGTCGTAAAGTGTGTGGCATCTGGAATGTTGTAGCCTCTTCTAAACAATCTTCCAATGCAGTGTCTTTCTCAAGCAGCCCAAGTTTTTCGCAAGCATCACGATATGTTTCACACACATGACTACTGACGGTCCGAAGATGCTCGTATGATTCTGCACCTCTGACATGCATTAGTAGTACACGTAAGAAGAAACGCTCACCTTCCGCGGGATTAGCAGCCACTATACGACCAATAGCATCACCTCTCTTCCGAGGCGTCCACTCCGACTTCGTAGAATTCCATACATAATGTTCAGGAAACTCACTGTAGAGCCACCGCCTAGCTTCTGGATCCCGTTTATTTGTTTCAAAATATTCGGTTAACATCGTCTTCTTATATTTCTTATCCGTCGCAATATACGCAAGTTTCGTATATTTGTTGAATGCAATGGACTGCATTCCAGGTAGATGAAGCTGGAGGACAGTGACATGAGGATACATCTCATTTAGAGGAAACTTGAAGATACGCCAAGCAGCTTCGGGTGGGGAAATCCATCTAGCAGACTGAAAAGCCTTTATTTCATCTATGCAACCCTTCTGTTCCGATATCACTTGGAACACAACCCTGTCGTGACCTTTGTATATATATTTGTACAGATATTTAACAGCCTTTATGGTTGAGCATATTTCCACATTTATGTGGCAGTCATACTTAGCAAGCAAGTAAGGATTATACGGCACAACCCACCTGTTGTCCAATGTTTGTCCTCTTACCTCAACAGTTCGGCCATTTCTTTGCCGGCGATAAACTGCGAATGCATCATCACCAGTCCTTGTAACATCTGAAAATTCCCGGGGATATTTGTTCTTGCAGCCAGTTTTAGGTCGCATGCAAGGGCACTGTTGGTTAAACTCACCACATGGACCATGCATCATATGTTTCTTCACTGCATTATGTAAATGAGGATTTGCATGCGGGTCAGGTATTTCGGCAGATATGTACTTGTCAATTCTATCAGGACTCATCAACTTGGCAAATTTCTTTAGAATCAGTAGGAAATGCACATGTGGTAGACCCCGCTTCTGGTACTCGATCACGTAGGTGTAAGCAGCAATTGGGCCAAGTATCTCCCTATCAATCAAATCCCGCTTGAATTCTACTGTTTTCGCCCGGAAAATTTGCGCCACTAAATCAGGCCGGTTTTGAGGTTGCTCAAATGGTAGAAGCTCCGCACGAATCTCTGCCCAATTGGGATTGCATGTCATCGTGACAAGGTAATCAGGCTTGCCATATTTACGCACCAAATCCATTGCATCCTGGTAACGACGCTTCATATCACGGGGCCCACCGACAAAAGACGGCGGCAACACGACTTGACGCCCGACATTATTTGGGTTCATTTCACCTGCAGTGATGCTGTCCAGTATTCCCTGGTAAAGTTCCGCTCGGATAGTGTCCTGATGCTGACGCACATAATCTAGCCTGCTTGTCTCAAGTTTCACATACATATCGACCATGTATTGCTGAAGCAGACGCCCAAAGAACAACATCGATGACCGGCGTATATCTCGCATCTGTAACCGGTAGCAGTAATACTGACGACAGCTAACAGTTGCACTGTCAGACTCTGCATCACTTGGACCTGCAATTAGAAGCTCATTACTCAGCAACTCACCACACACAACAACACTGGTAACATGAACTCACACATACTAAGTAACAACATCAAACTACCTTTTCGTGGCTTCTTTTTCGGAGGTTTTTTATAAATTCTAGGATGCCATCCAGGCTGCCCACGAGGAAACATGATAGGATACTGAAGCGGATCAAAACAACCCAGATGATACTGAATACTCTTTCCTTCACCACCCTTATGCCTCACCCTAATATCACGGACGTATTTACCAGCACGCGACTCATCGTCAATCCAAATTGCTGCAACCTGATCAGATGTGGGTAAATTTTGCGTTCGCTGATCAAGTCCGGGATCACATTTAATCCGAACATCACAATCAGCAAATTCAGGGCTTGCACTAATAGACTGAAATGACTGGTTATAAGGATTGGCCTCTAGAATATCAGTCAAGCATGAAATAACAGCCGGATCAAGATTTTCAAAAGCCTTCAATCGGCTTTGCAGCTGGAAGGCTGGATCATAGAAATAAACCTGTAGATATCTAGGAGGTTGTTGGCCAGGATCAATATCATTAATGTAGTGGTATATCTGCCCTTGTACACGGAATGTATAGATCCCTTTGCTTCTATTCTTCGTGTCAGGATCAGCTTTCACACCCATCGAAGTGAAGGAAAACAGGCAATTGTATGCACGAATATTGTTCCGGAAATCTTCGCTAGTCACATTGTCGGACAGGAGCAACTACGCCAACGAATTTGGGATCTCATGGGGGGCAAGGACTACACACCCCTCACTGCAGCAAAAGCCATCTGGTTCGTACGCAAATAATTTAGCATCACAATGTGGACATCTCCGTGGAGAGGGCAGCATGCTTGGCTCCATAGGCGGGGGCGGAGCACCTCGCTCCCACTTTTTCGTACGTCTCTGCCCTACACAACCGAATGAAAAACCAATTAACAGATATCAAACCATAACTGAAAACACATATAAATACAAATGAAACCATAATCAAGAACAGAAGACTAACGGGGTGGTTGGGGAACTGGAGCAGCACCGCCAGCACGACTACTACATTCACCCACAAATACAGCAGGAGGTACGACAGAGGTCCCTCTATTCCCGGGAGGCGCATAGACAGTGTGTGGATGCTGTAATGAACCTGGCGATGAAGAACCCGACGCGTCTGAAGCAATATTCAGCAACCCAGATGACACAGCTGGCATGTAGGACAGCACAGTATTTGGTAAACCATTATAGGCATCCAAAGCAGTACCATATCCGGCCGCAAAACCAACAGACGGTCTATTCAGGCCAAAACCCCTAATAGCCATGGAACCAACAGGCATGGGATACGGAGAAGCATACCTAGGTGCTTGCACACTACTACCTGGTATCGCGGTATAGACAACAGAACCGGTAACAGAGCCCCTTACATCTGCATTGTGCACAGACGGGCTGGGATTCGCGCTACGCCCCCTCGGTCTACCCGAGGGCCGCGGAGCTATGGCAGACGTATTACCTCCTGCAGATGAAGGCCCACTATTCGCATTTTCCGACCGCGGTCTACCCGACGGTCGAAGAGCCGGGCCAGGAGTGTTAACTCCTGCAGATAATCCTGATTAACTTCAACCACGGTAACAACATCACAGACACAAAATCTATACCAAATAACCAAGCAGTGGACAACCCACATTTCCACCGCAAATTCTCAGTCGCACCATCAATCCAGATTACACATGATTTATACCGATTCCAACCTGACCGAGATGCCTCATTATTAAAATAAACGCACCAGCTTAAGACACTGAGCCAGCATTACACATTAAACCAGGTAAAAGTAACTAAACCAAACAAACAAACAAAAAACCAAAGGGATGGCAAGACACAAATCCCACACGCTAGCAAGCCAGAACAGAAACACAGCAACAAACAACAGGCATGAAACTAAACACACACTGCCAACTCTAACAGATATGAACATACAAGATAAGCGATCAGATGAAGGCCCACTATCCGCATTTTCCAACCGCGGTCTACCCGACGGCCGAAGAGCCGGGCCAGGAGTGTTAACTTCTGCAGATAATCCTGAACCGCGTGCTAGCTCCTCCCCCGCTAAACCCCGGCGAGTACGTTTCCCAAGAATACCTGTAGGCATTTAGAAACTGCAGGCCACACACTACATAAAGCCACAAACATCAATTAACTTCAACGACGGTAACAACATCACAGACACAAAATCTATACCAAATAACCAAGCAGTGGACAAACCACATTTACACCGCAAATTCTCAGTCGCACCATCAATCCAGATTACACATGATTTATACCGATTCCAACCTGACCGAGATGCCTCATTATTAAAATAAACGCACCAGCTTAACACACTGAGCCAGCATTACACATTAAACCAGGTGATATTAACTCAACCAAACAAACAAACAAAAAACCAAAGGGATGGCAAGACACAGATCCCACACGCTAGCAAGCCAGAACAGAAACACAGCAACAAACAACAGGCATGAACAAAACACACACTGCCAACTCTAACAGATATGAACATACCAGATAAGCGATCACAACGAATTCCTTGCTCAACCAACAGCTGATCAACCTGCAAACACCAACACTGAATGTAAGCAAATGTGAATCATACTAACCAAGCATCATCTTATCAACTGGCTACAACCACCACCTGCAGAGCCTATACGTATATATAGTACACTTCTACATGCAGTAATAACACCATTAGCCAACAAAAAAACCCCACAGCACACACATGCAAGCAATCAAACCACATACAAATACCTATTTGTTAATCATCATCATAAAAAACACACATGCAAGTAAGTATCACAACAACCCACATGGCAGAGTAAATATTCAATTCACAATCAACCAAATAAAACCCCCCCAACCACCAACTGCCCGAAAAAAAAATAAAAAAGTAAAACCCAAGTCAAAAAACCCAATTCAACAACCCTACAGAACCTGACAAACCGATACACACACCAAGTACCGGATAACGCACAACCCACCATACCAATTTCCGGCAGCCGGCGAAAACAAAACCCACAAGCCGTAGAAAATACAGAGACGAAGAGAGACGAAAGAACTAACCTGGTGACAATAGATCAGCAAATGGCACCAACATCAGAAGAGCCTTCTCCCACATTCTTAAGAATAAATGGCAAAAAGTCGACACCTGTCCCACTAACGATTGCCGGAAACCAGCCACAGCTACTCGGAGCATCGCCACCTGTCCCACCAAGAAGAACACCGACTACGGAGTTCATGTTCCACAGCCCAGACCAACCAGAGACAGTTCAAAAGACAATATCGCCCTTCAACCACAGCCTATCTGTTCCACGTCAGCAAGGGCATAACCGACCTTTTCTACACGTCACTATTACATCAGCATTTCGTTGGCATTTTGGTCCGAATTGGCAGCACGTAATTGGACCACCACTGCCACGCAAACTGGCTTTAACTTCTTTTATATAGGTAGTAGGATTTAATTTATAATATAAAAATAACAATCATATACTAGTCTCCCAATTAATTCATAAATCCAAAACTAACCCAAATAATTTCTAAAATTCATAATCGAGCATGTGTCAATTTATTGATTTATCCCTCATATAAAATGGGGGTCATACATATTGTGCTTCATATATGAGTTTATTAGAGTATCATCTTATTAGTGTCTATGGTTTTTCACTCGTAACCTATAGGTGTAGCATTTTGTTAGTCTTGTATAGAGTCTCCTATTCCTTGCACTTTCTTAATTTCCTGTATCTACCTGTAATAGAGTTTTTCACTACGATGATAGAGTTGTTGACTTCATGAAATACGATGGAAAATGTTTTGTAGTACACGCCTGAAATGTGGATCACATGTAGCTCAGGTCGCCAGCTCGGGTCGAAAAGTTGGTTATTCTTCTGGGTACAGTACGAATTGTAAAACAGCTAAAAATTAATTACCTCTTGAGTAAATCACATGATTATAGTGATGAGAATATTATGAGGAGGCAAGTATCAGGATATCTTTTCGGACTACTGTTAACGGATTATGCTTCATGAAACACTGGTGAGGCAGATTTACCAAACGAGCATTTATGACCTATCGAGTCACCAAACAGGTTGTCAATGTCTATAAATACGTAAAATCGAGTCACCAACTTCTAGTTGATCCTAAGCATGCATTACAAATTTAATTACTCATGTTCCTAGTTAACTAGGTCGAGTCACCAAGCCAAGATTCGACTAAGTGTTTGATTCAATTTTCCGGTTAATAGTTTCCGAGTCACCTAAAACTACTAATTATGATCTACCTATTGTGACGTCATACAACATATAGATATAATGAAGGACATAAATTAAACATAAGAAATCACCGATTCATCAATTAAGTTCCAAAAACGTGAATCATGAATCCGTAATTCGTCAAATCGGCGTTAAACCCTAGCTATCATAGAGAATCCGGATAAAACGTGTTTAGCTAAGCATATTCATGATCACAATATCAAATTAAAATGTGATCATGAACAAAAATAATAAAAACAAGAGAAGAAGATACCAAACGAGTGTTCATGGGCTCCAAGCAATCACCAATGCTCCAAAATTTCATCTCTAACATAGTATACCCTAAAAAAACATTCTAGGTATTAATATAGGCACTACTATCCGTTTAGAACATGTTTTGGATAATTGCAGAAGCCCCCGCATAATTGTTCATTACTCTCAACGAAGTAATTCGTGCGACCTATGGTAGCTGTGCGACCTGTGAACTAGGTCGTGCGACCTACTTTCTTGGCTGAAATCTTTTTTCTTGTTACTAGCTTGTGAGACCTTTGAAGTAGGTAGTGTGACCTATTAACTAAAGTATATGAAGCCCACGAAACAAGCATCAAGTCCAGCCCACTCTACAAACCCAGTCTTCGTAAGTGTATTACAAGCCCATATCATTTGTAAGCCCATTATTCTATAAGGGAAATTATGTCTCTTTCCTATATTTGCTAAACCCTAATGTTTCCATCACCCGATCCTACAGTTGCTTCTATACCGTTGGATCAAGTCTAGTATTCATTTGTCTTGTCGTATTAATTTTGGTTAAGGTGGCTAAGGTGTATTACACCTTCTCTGTAAATATTTGATGGTTGTTCATCTTTCTCTTTCAACACAATACAAAGTTTATCAAATTGCAAATCTTCTCAATTCCTTTCGTGGTAGCAGAGCCATGGCTCTTTAAACCGCCTCTAATCCACCCATATCAACCCCAATACATCTACTCACAATATACATAACCTTTTGCCATTCAATTTAGATGGAACTAACTTCGTCTTGTGGAAACACCAAATTTCTTCCATATTTCGTACACATAATTTGTTTGGACATCTAGATCGCTCATATCCTTTCCTCCTCAATATCTCACTGTTACTACAGGCGGTAATGCCACCGTTAACCCATATTTCACCTCCTAGATCCTCCAAGATGAAGGAGTTCTCACTGTTTTGAATCAACTCTGTCCACCGAAGCCCTAACCCAAGTTATTGGGTGTGTCGATTCAAGATCCGCCTGGCTATCTTTAGAGCGGCGCTATGCTTCTCTCACCAGATCCAACATCTTGCAATTGAAAGCTACCCTTCAAAATTGCAAGAAGGGTACTGGATCTATCGATTCCTACATGCAAAGACTCAAATCCATTCGGAACCAACTAGCGATGTCCTCTTTTCACACCGACGACGAGGATATGCTTTTGTATGCACTTAATGCACTTAACGGGCTTTTTCTGCTATGGCTACTTTTTACAATAACATTGTCTCCTCTCCACCTCATGTATGGATCACAGATACTGAAGCCTCGAACCATATGACATCAGACCTCCACAATTTATCTCTTTTAGAGCCTTACATTGGAACAAATCAAGTCAATGCGGTTGTAGGGTTTTGATGCTACGCAGTGGAATAACAATAAATAATTCCTGATCAAATGCCTCCACGGATCGCAGGCAAGCATTCATAACATGATGAAAGTAAACGAATTGTGTACCTTGATTGGTTGTGTGATCACAACGTAGAATGATGTCTACGTATCTACCGGTATCCATACCTATGATTGCTAGCTGGAATCCCCTTCACATCTAGTGCTAGCTACGTCGAAGAGGAAGGACAGAGGATCATGCAAAACGGGGCACACCGGGGCCGACGGGTGAGGCCGCCAGAAAAGGGGGACGGACGCTCCTTTGGGGCTCTCTCTCCTTGCTCTCACATTTCTCTAGTGACAACTTATGAGAAATAATAAGATAGGGTTGCCCATTTATAGTTAATTACTCCTTACTAACTACGAACCTGTCCCAATACTAATCATGTCCATACACGGATTAGTCCGCTTTGCAAATTAGTCCTACTAACTTTGCTTGTGGTTGCGCTTTGATCATTTTAATTAATTATTCCAACTAATTAATATCCAAATCCATTTTAATCCATAAGGTGTGTGACTCCGTAGGTTTCTACTTAGTTTCTAGTAACAATTACAAACATAGAGCGGTGTCGAGCAACACATCTATTCCACCCAACTAACAGAAATAGTCAGTGATCCGACAAACCATGTGCCCAATGTTACCATGCTGTATCTATCCCTTTGTCTCCATATCCGGATTGGACACGAGATATAAATGTCACACTCGTATATTGAATCCATAGTTTTTCGATCCCATGAATAGGCTTATCTATACATATAACATCAATATCCCATACGGATTTATCTGAGTCTGGCCAGACATTCCATAAGCACTACCCCTCGAGTGGCCATGGATATTTACTCCCATTATGTACGAGGGAAAATCCTCTCTACATCACTACCATCTCTCAGCTCGCTTCCTATCATGCCCGATTATTATCTTTATAGTTACCCAGTTACGGTGTAACGTTTGATAATATCAAAACATGATATTTCACAACTAGAGTATCTAGTGACTTCATGTCTAAGGATTACAACACCATTGTCACTACGAGAAGTACTTGTGACATTAACATAATTTATACGTAGCCTTCTCGTGCTGGGTCAATCCAGTATGCCATTGCTCCTAATGCATACTCATGTGTTAGACTTGATATCTCCATATCAATCTACCCGCATACTATTCTACACTGATCGTCCTATTAATCAATATAATGGACTAGGGATATTTAAGATAAACAACAATTTCAATCTAAGGACTTCATTATATTAAATATCTTCGTAAATAATAAATGAACATTCTATCCAAAAAAAAAAAAATCATACTAAATAAAGATTGCATCTAGGGCATCTACTCTAACAGTAATGACACCTCCCTTCCTATTCAACATTCTGGTAATGCCCTTCTTATTACTGCTCATAATTCATTTCTATTAAACAACACCTTACATGCGCCTCAACTATCTGTGAATCTTTTATCTGTTAATAAGTTCTGTTTGGATCATGATGTCCGCTTTATTTATGACCAAACCTCATTCTGCCTCAAGGCCAGGGCTTCGGGTCGAATCCTTTATTAGGGTCTTTTTAAAAATGGGCTTACCCCCATCTCTTCTTCTTCTCTACCATCTGGTCCTCAAGCTCTATTGGGAAAAAGAGCCAAGTCTAGTCTGTGGCATTCTCCCACTGGACATCGATCAAATTCTATTTTATTGAAGTGTGTTAATTGTCATTTACCTAAATATGTTAATACGGCTGCTGTTTTATGTGAATCTTGCTTGGCAGGGAAAATGTCTAGGCTACCTTATTTTCTGTATACTTCTACTGCTGATACTCCTTTGCATTTAATCCACAGTGATGTTCGGGGCCCATCTTGTGTTCTATCATATAATGGGTATAAATATTATGTGATGTTTATTGACAACTATTCACGCTTTACTTGGCTTTTCCCTCTTCATGTTAAACCAGAAGTTTCATATGCTACTAATTACAAACTTTTTATTGAGAAACTTCTTGGCACCTATATTAAGATCCTTCGTTCAGATGGTGGTGGTGAGTTCACTGCCTTTGTTTTCCAAAAAAATTATCTGAAAGTGTTATTAATCATCAAAAGAGTTGTCCTCATACGCCACGGCAGAATGGAGTGGCTGAACGTAAACATCGACATATCACTGAGACAGCTGTTACTTTATTACAAACTGCCTCTTTACCCAAAATTTTCTGGTTCATGTTGCGGCTACTGCAACTTATTTGATAAATCATTTACCTAGCAAGAACACTTCTAATAATTTCCCTTTCAGATTCTATTCCACACTGTTCCAGATTATACTAGTCTTAAAGTCTTTTGAGGCTCTTGTTATCCATGCCTTAGGTCATATATGCACTCTAAACTGGATCCCAAAAAAAAACCATGTGTTTTCTGGGTTATGCAGATGGATACAAGGGTTATTTGTGCTTTAATAAGAGAAAAAAACAAATTCTTTATTAGTCATGATTTTTTTGATGAATTTTCATTCCCTCATGCTTCAACTGTTCCTACTACTCACTGTCATAACTCATCAGCTTCTGATTTTCCTATTTCAGGTGAATCTCTTGATCCACGTTTCCCTAGTGATCCTACTTGTCCCATACTCCACACTACTAATTCTGAGGGGTCTCCTGAGTTGTTGCACCGAACGGGTACATCTGTAGTTGCATCACCACTTGCTTCTCCTCACCAAGACAGTATACTACAGCGGTGCAACCCAATGCAATTTCAGACACGACACAATCAGCCTCCCAATGATGATTTATCCCCCTCCTCTTCCCCCTCCTAGGGGTCATCCTATACAAACCCGGAGCAAGTCGGATGTGAGTCAGAAGAAACTTCTCTTTTCTGCATTTTCTAAGTCTGCTCCATGTTCTGGTTATACAACTTCTTCTTCTTCTCTCTCTTCATGCACCTAATGATCCAACTAGTTTTTTAGAGGCTTCAATATATACGCAGTTGCAACATGCAGTGGATGACGAATTTCGCAGCCTCTACAACAACATACTTGGGAATTAGTTCCACCACCTCCCAATTCTAATATAAATGGGAATAAGTGGGTATATAAAGCTAAATATAATCCCAATGGGACTATTTCTCACTAAAAAGCTCGCCTTGTTGCAAAAGGTTTTCATCAAATCCCCGGAGTTTATTAATCCGAGACTTTTATTCCTGTTGCAAAGCATGCCACAGTTCGCTGCATTTTAGCTCTAGCAGCATCTTTTTCTTGTCCTTTGCAACAACTCGACGCTAAAAAGGAATTTTACGCAAACAACCCACTTGTTTTGTGCATCCCAAACATGTGTGTCAACTTAAAAAATCGATTTACGATTTGAAAAAAGCGCCTCGCTCTTGGTTTGAACGATTTAAAACTTATTACTCTCTTCAGGATTTGTTGCATCTTTTTCTTATTCGTCATTCTAATAATTACATTACAATTCTTCTTTTATATTTTTACGACATTATTGTCACCGGCAATGATCTTCTGTGTATTTCAACGCTTGCTAGTCGTCTTAGTTCTGAGTTTGAGATGACAAACCTTGGCCCTCTTACCTATTTTTTGAGCTGCAAATTACCAGATCTGCTTCTGGTATTTTAGTCACTCAAGAAAAATACATTAATGACTTACTTTATCGTCTTAATATGGGAAATTGCAAGCCTTGTTCCACCCCTTTGGCTGTTGGGGGAAGTACCATATTCTTGATGGCTCGCCTCTCACATACCCCATTGTTTATAGCCAACTTTTGGGCGGCTTACAATATTTAACATTTAGTCGTCCGAATATCGCTCTCGCTGTGAATCACCTATGCCAATTCATGCATAATCCTACGTCTCTTCACCTAAGTAGTGAAAAACGTATTTTACGACATCTCCAAGGCACTAAACATCATGGAATTTTTTTATAAACCCGATCACTTACCTTTCTAAGTTTTTGCAGATGCCGATTGGGCCAGAAATCCCACTGACTTGAGAGGTACCACAGGTTTGGTTGTTTTCTTAGGGCCCAACCCAATCCACTAGGCTTAAAAAAAACAGCCCTTGCGTGATCGTCCACCAAGGCTGAGTATTGTGCCCTTGCTACTGTTGCGGCAAATATCTCTTTCTTCAAGAAAGTATTTCATGATTTAAAATTTCGAATTAATGCTCCATCTTTATTATGGAAAGACAATTAAAGGCTATTTCTCTCGCCGCTAACCGTCTTTTTCACGCACGCACCAAGTACATCGAATTAGACTACCATTATGTACGTGAAAAGGCTGTTGGCAAAGAACTTACAATCTCTTTTATTTCTAGTGCATAAAAAGTAGCCGACGTCTTTACCGAAGATCTAACCTCATCTACGTTTAAAGATCATACAAGTAAATTGATGGTCCAATCTTCCCCATCAGTTTAAAGGGGCGTATTAACTGAAATTATATGAGCCCACGAGACAAGCCTCAAGTCCAGCCCATTCTACAAACCCTATCTTCATAAGTGTATTATAGGCCCATATCATTTGTAAGCCCATTATTCTATAAGGGAAATTATGTCTCTTTCCTATATTTCCTAAGCCCTAATGTTTCCATCACCTAATCCTACCGTTGCTTTTGTCCCGTTAGATCAAGTCTAGTATTTATTTGTCTATTTGTCTTATATTAGGGTTAAGGTGGCTAAGGTGTATTCACCTTCTCTGTAAATATTTGCTGGTTGATCATCTTTCTGGTTGATCATCTTTCTCTTTCAATACAATACAGAGTTCATCATTTCTGCAAATCTTCTCAATTCATTTCACGACCTACTTTGACTTGGCCCTTTTTAACAACTTTGAATTCCTTCTCCCAGAGCTCGCCAACACTTCTGAAAAAACGTTTTGACTCTCCAAATCATCATCGCGCGCCTCATTCCTGTCAAACACAATATGAACACACCCACAACGATCAAATGTGATAGAATGTATAATTAAACTTTAAGTTCACAGTTTGTATAATTAAACTAGTTTCAAGGCCTTGAAACTGAAGAGCATGAACTGAGGGGGAGTTATTACTCTTATGCTTCTTTAAACCCCTGCACTTGATCATACAATATTAGATGATGAAAGACAAATTAATTATGTGATTTAAAATGCCTTGATCTCATTATTTGCCTAATTTATTTTGCAGGAACTATTAACCAATTCTGTGTATGCAGGTTTAGTAAGTTTCTTTATTTGCAGAGATGCACAAGTGACAATCAATGCCTGCATATTCAGTGATACTATTAAGGAAGGTTTTCTGGACATTCCTTATGCTTGCAGATGAAAGATCAGATAAAAATCAAGTCAGAAAATCAAGCAACTAGCCGTTGGAAGATATGCTGCATATTTCTAGGGATTTCTGTGTCATGGTTGCTATATATTCTGCAGTTCAAATCAACAGAAGAACAGAGAACAGAGAGAGAGAGAGATTCACGAACAAAGAGCATTGCAAAAGATTTAAACACTCCCACATGATTGAAAAGAAACATTAAAGAAGATCGAACACTCACCCAATCCATTCCAAATCCCAGAAGAACACTTCACGCTTCACAACTTTACTGTTTTACTGTGTTCTTCACTTCATCTTAATTTGTATATCTTTTCTGTTATGCTTCTTTATCATTTTTTCTCGTGAGTTGTTCAAGAGGTACAACAAAAAATTCTTATTGTATCTATTAGCTAGAGCATGTACTATATAGGTTAGGAAGAACCACAGACTGCACAGAGTAAGGAAATTCTACGGGTCTGATATCTAGGGCTTAGTTTTTGATAAATAAGAAGCTTGTTGAAAACCTGAAGGGATTAGATCCCTCGGGCGGAGAGGTAGGTGATTGAGGACTGAACACCATAAAATCAATGTGTTCATTGCTTTACATTTGAGTTCTTTACTTGTATTTTTAACTACTTCCAAACAGAATTTTGTTCTGAGCCTTGAAGGGATTCTCAAGACCTTGAAAACTATCAGTTAATTTTTCTCTGTCTGTTTTTAATTCAAAGGCTTGAAACTGAGTTCAAGGCCTTGAAATACTTCTATCTCTTCACACTTTGTTTTAAAGCCACACTTTTGGCTAAAGTTGTCGTACTCTACTCACTCCCATCCCTCTTCTAGAGTACTTGATCATGTATTTGCATACCGACATACTGTCTTTCAATTGGTATCATAGCTTGTATCACTGTACAGATCTAACAATCTTGTGATCATGAGTATTGTAGGTGATGGTGGTTTCTCTTCGAGAAGAGTTGGCCTCCTTTGTTCTGTGGAGGAAATTGTGTACATTGGAAAGCCTTAATGAAAATGTTTATCATTGATCAGGACATTGAGCTCTGGTCCATTATCTAGAATGATCCTCACATGTTCTACACAGAAAATGATGGAATTAGAACTCCCAAACCTAAAAGCTATCTCTCTACTTCTGAATTAGAACATCTTTCTAAGAATTACAGAGCTATGATGTAACACCCCACGTTCCCAAGACTTTCCGTTCCGGAACGGAGAGCCTAGGAGGGTGCTACTCAAAATGAAGCGGCGGAAATCGAGAACAAAACATGCCATAGTTAAATATTACAAACCATAATGTCTCCAAAAGTGAAATATTACATACTATTACACAAGATGAGCATCGTCTAGGTGAATCATTTATTTAAAGATACTAATACCGCTAGATGAACCCCTTAAGCCGAGCTCCCATCACCTAGACCTGCGGGGGATAATTTCAAATGGGACTTAGAGAAATTTTGCATAGCATACTTGCACACTTTGGACTTGTAATTAATTTAGGAATTATAAATTGTAGGTGACGAGTTCGTAGACCAGGGCTTCGTTTATCCGTAGAGGCTTTGTTGTGCTAGCTGTCTTGCTACTCGAGGTGAGTACACATGCCTAACCTAGTGTGCCGTCCTCCTTTCGTGTCTAAATATTTTTACGATTTTGTGTCTCAAAATATGATTTATGGTACGCGTGCTTGACTTGAAAATTTGACAATGTGTCTCAACGATTCCTTCAAAAGTGTATTATGATTGATTTGGTTTGTTCCCGCCACCATTAATTACGAATCGTGTTCTGACAAATGAAAAGAAATATTGTACTTGGATATATCCCCCTTATTGGGGCAGTGTTATGAGAGTATACCCCCCAAAGTGGGGCAGATTTATGGACTTATCCACCTTAATGGGGCAGCATTATGGGAGTATACCCCCTAAGAGTGGCTGAATTTATGAATATGAAAATATTCCATTGAAATTAGAAACAACAGTGTATCGACGATATCGAAAATTTATAACATCTCAGGTTTGGACCATTGCATTCGTGTACCTAGTTCCCTATAACTATTCATGTTCTTTTTAAATAAAAATATGCCTCTAATTCGACCAGCTTCAGGGCACATACACCTTTTCCAATACTGATTTGAGGTCAGGGTACCACCAGTTGAGGGTTGCAGAGGAAGACATACCCAAAATCATCTTTTAGAACCCGGTACGGACACTTTGAATTCACCGTGATGCCATTTGGATTGACCAATGCGCCGTCTCGTTTTATGGAGCTAATGAATGGGGTGCTAAAGAATTACTTGGACCAGTTTGTGGTGGTGTTCATCGATGATATTTTGGTGTACTCAAAAGGAAAGGAGGAGCACGAAAGACACCTTAGAAGTGTTTTAGAGACCTTAAGGAAGGAGAAGTTGTAAGGAAAGTTGTCGAAGTATGAGTTCTGGTTGAACAAGGTACCTTTTCTAGGGCACATAATCACCAAGGAAGGAATATCTGTAGACCCTGGAAAGATTGCAGCAGTAAGAGACTGGCCAATGCCAAAGAAAGTCACCAAAGTTAGAAGTTTCTTGGGATTGGCAGGCTATTACCGGAGGTTTGTAAAGGACTTCTCGAAGATAGCAAGACCCTTGACGAGTCTGACAAAGAAGGCGACAAGGTACCAATGGCATACTAAGTGTGAAGAAGCATTTCAGACCCTGAAGAACAAACTAACCTCAACACCAGTGCTGACCTTACCTACAGAGAATGGAGGATTTCAGGTGTATAGTGATGCATCCAAGCATGGTTTAGGTTGTGTGTTAATGCAAGACAGAAATGTGGTCGCTTATGCGTCCCGTCAGCTTAAACCATACGAGGAGAACTACGCAACCCATGATTTGGAGTTAGCTGCAATTGTGTTTACCTTGAAAATTTGGAGGCATTACTTGTTCGTAACTACTTGTAAGATGTATACAGACCACAAAAGTCTCAAATATATCTTTACTCAGAAGGATCTGAACATGAGGAAGCGAAGGTGGTTGGAACTCATCAAGGACTACGACTTGCAGATTAGTACCATGAAGGAAAGACAAATGTCGTGGCAGATTCCCTAAGTAAAAAGACCAGTCACACAGTCAATACTCTAAGGGTTCTGCCAAGGAAGTTGAATGAGGACCTCGAGAAATTGGACATAGAATTATGTGAAGAGGGGGCTAAGGAACAATATTTATGTAGCCTCACCGCAGTGCCGGACATCTTTGCCGAAATCATTGAGGGTCAGAAGGGAGATGCGTTTCTCGAAGGAATACGAAAGAAGATAGCAGAAGGAGCAACAACAAATTTCAAGCTGGAAGAAGATGGTAGTATTCACTTTAAGGGCAGGTGGTGTGTACCTTTCAGATGCGCAAACTTAAAAGAAAGGTTGATGAAGGAAGCTCACAATTCACCATACTCAGTGCACCTAGGAGGAGACAAGTTATACAAAGACTTGAAGAAAAACTATTGGTGGGCTAACATGAAGAAGGAAGTCGCAGACTTTGTATCGCGATGTCTGACATGCCCGAAGGTGAAGTTCAAGCATAAGCGTATGGGCGGTATGGTACAACCACTTGAGATACCTGTCTGGAAGTGGGATTTTGTCGCAATGGATTTTGTGACAGCCCTACCAGTAACAAAGAAAGGAATGAACGCAATATGGGTGGTTGTGGATTGTTTGACAAAGACGACAAGATTTATCCCCATAAGGACACCTGGAACATGGAGCAGAGAGCAAGGGAATACATTGAGAACATAGTGCGTTATCATGGAGTACCTAGCAAGATTGTTTCAGATAGGGACCCTACATTCTTATCAAACTTCTGGAAATCACTTCAGAAAGCACTTGGCACACAATTAAGGTTCAGTACTGCTTTTCATCCAGCAACCGACGGGCAGAGCGAAAGGACAATACAAACCTTGGAGGATATGTTGCGAGCTTGCATCATGGACTTCCAAGGATCGTGGGAAGACAAATTGGCATTAATTGAATTCTCCTACAATAACAGTTATCATGCAAGCATTGGCATGGCTCTGTATGAAGCGTTGTATGGGAGGAAGTGCAGGACTCCGTTATGTTGGAATGACATTAGTGAGACAATCGTTCTGGTACCCGAACTCATAGAGGATATGATGAACCAGGTGCGAGTAATCCAGCAGAAGATGAAGGCGGCGCAGGACAGGCAAAAATTATATGCAGATTTGAAGAGGAGACCAATACAGTTTGAGGTGGGAGACAAGGTATTTTTGAATGTCTCACCAACAAAGGGGGTAATGAGATTTAGTCAAAAAGGAAAGATTAGCCCAAAGTTTATCGGGCCGTATAGCATTCTGGATAGAATCGGAGAGGTCGCCTATCGCCTTGATCTTCCTTCCAAACTTGGTCGAGTTCACAATGTCTTTCATGTCTCTCAACTCAAAAAGTATATTCCCAATCCGAGTCATATCATTGACCCCGAGCCTATAGAGTTTGTTCAATCCCTTTCATATGAAGAGCGGCCTATTAAGATTTTAGATTCAAAAATTCGGGATACTCATACCAAGTCAACCATGTTAGTAAAGGTTTTGTGGTCGAACCATCTCACGGAGGAAGCAACGTGGGAAGCTGAGGCCGACATGAAGAAGCGTTACCCACACCTATTTGACAAGGTAATTGAACTCCGAAACGTCACTCTCTAAGTAAGTAATAACATTACCTGTGCATTTCATATAACTGCGTGTGCATCTCTAGACATATGTTGTATACCCCCTTACATGGTTGGTGGCACTTGGCATATCGTATAGTTCTAGCTTCGGGGACGAAGCTCTCTTTAAGGGGGGAATGATGAAATACCCCGTTAATGTAACACCCCTTGGTTCCCAGACTTTCCGTTCCGGACCGGAGAGCCCGGGTGGGTTCTACTTAATATGAAACGGTGGAAATCGAGAACAAACACTGCCATAGATATATATTACATATGATAAAAAGTTTCACACATTGTCTTAAAATATTATTACACAAAGTGAAGAGTCTAAGAGTTCGTTTTACTAGACATGCTAATAAAACTAGATGAGTCCGCGTCTTCCCCATCCTAAGCCAAGCCTTCTCCATCTAGACCTGCGGTGGGAATTAAAACAGGAACCGCAGTTTCTAAAGTCAGCAATGAAATACTGAGTGAGTAACACTGTTCGACAAAATCCCAAGTATAGGATATCGTCTCAAGTAATACAATCCGGTAAGTCCGGAGTCGAATCCACAAGGAGAGGAGGTTTAGACAATGACTTGCAAAACTAGAAAACGACAAACTAAAGCAAGAAACACAAACTCTCAATGGCTTTAAAGCTTGCCAAGCTAGTCAAATCCACCAAAATCAATTGATGGAGCAAGTTTGAGGTTTGAGTTTAAGAACAAAGTAAACGACTACTAGAGCTACGATTCAAGAAACTACGTGAAACGACAAGTAGAGAGGGGCTAGGGATCATCGGTTTCTCTAGTGACCAATCCTTCTATTATATTCAAGCCCGATTCTCAATTCGCATGTGTCAATCCACAAGACAAGTATCTCAAGAAGTGATTGCTCATACAATCCAACTCGCGACAAGAGAAGTGTGTAAATCCAACACGCTAATCAAGCACTAAAGAGGCTATTCAAATGAGATCCTCCAAATTTCAAGTGTTTCAAGCATCAACCATATGTAAACACACATAGATGTTTCTACATGAAAGATCAAGCAACAAATGAGATTCGTAAATTCTCACCTAAATAGAACTCGATTTCTCAAAGTTAGGATTGATGAGTTCCTCTCACTCAAATGCAACCCCGAATCAAACAAGTCAAGAGTATTCGCACATCTACCTATTCAATGCATCAAATACTTCAACAAGAGAAATTCAAACATTGCACTAAGCATTCAAGTGAACCCAATTCAACCCATTCATCCTTGAAGTTCAACTTGAAACAATAGGAAGCTTTAGACACTAGATAGTCCCAAATCACCCAAGCAAATTGAATTAGCTAGACATTATAGATTCAAGAGAGCTAAAGAGAAATATCATTTCATTCATCATACTTGAATCCAATACTTGTTTCACCAATTCAACCTCAATACATCAACTACCACTTGATTCAAATACACAAAACAAAGAGCAAAATAGCTACAAACACTAAGCAATAGCTATAAACTAATGGAGAAATGGGTAAAGCTAAGCTGCTGCTGCTGCTATAGTGTCAAAAACAGCAAGACACAGCAGCAGCAACAACCCAGCATCGCAGCAAAGACAAGGCTCTAACAGTGACAAAACAGAGCCAAAATTCGTCTAAAATCGGACTGAAATCCGTCCTCCTCTCTCTCCCTCTTCCTATTTCTGTGTTCTTGACTCTTAGAGAGCTCAAGAACAACCCCAAAAAGGGCGAAATCAGAGAGAGAGAGAGGACGAACAAAACAGGGACGTCCTTGAACCGACGGGTCAGAAGAAGAGTCCTTCGATTTCTTCAAGCTTGTGTTATATAAACTTGAGAGGTGGATTTCGTAGCCTCCAAGGATCAATCTATGCCCTCCAATTCGTCTCCCACCCTCTAATTTGTCCTAGACCTTCCCCTTCGTCGATTTGCAGAAGCTTCACGAACCCTAAGTCAATTTGGGGCTTTTCTCTCGGTTGCTTTTTGGGCCGAATTGATGAGTGGGTTAGGAAGAGGATTGGACAAGGATCAATTTGAGACCAATTTTGTTTGATTTGGTGAAGAAACGAGCCCGGGTCAGTGCTTGGAAGCTTCGTCGCTGCCATGGAAGAGCTCTGTTTCTTGTTGCTGCGTGTTTGACGGGGAGAGAGAGAGAGCCGTGTGAGATGATGAGTTGGGGGTGAGCTGGATTAGGGAAATTGCACCCGGCTCCCCCTAGCTTGCTGGAATGTTTTAAAAGGCCCGAATCCTTTCTTAAAATCTTCGGAAAATGGCAATCTGACCCCCAATCCGTTAAAAATCCTTCAAATAAGCCATTAAAACGTTTCAAAACTTGCACTTAAGCCCCCACTTCCGTTAGTTTCTTCTCTATTTTGCCCTCCTCTCAACCTTTGACTCTCATTTTGACATCTTTTCTTCTAAATCTACAATAACGACCCCATATTCTTCTCTTGTCTTCTAAAATAGGTCTTCAAATCTTCACTAATCTTCCAATCAAGCGCTCTAAGTTTCTTTAATTCATCGTTTGGCCCTCCTAGGCTAGTCTCTTGCATTCCAAATCACGATTTTACCTACAAAATGAGAGAAAACAACCAAAGCTACGACAACAAGCATAAGTCTAGAAAGAGAGATAAAATAACTAAATTACACATATTGCAAGTTACGAAGAGTTCATTAACATACTAAAACATGCAATTTTATGTCGTTAACAAACACCCTAGCACGTAAAACGGGAACGGGATATTTTAACTCAATTGACAATAATAAATGGACGAAGAGTAGTTGTTTCACAAGTATTTAACTTTAAATGGAAATACAGCGGAAGTAAAAGACAGTGTAATAGTAAGACATTCCCGAGTTCTCGTAAGTTTTCATAAAATCTCCAATAATCACAATTAAATCCATATCCAATATCCAAACCATTTAATCTCAATATTTCCATTTCCGTTAATATCAAATATCAAACCATTTAATCTCAATATTTCCATTTCCATTAATATCCAATATCCAAACCATAAAATCTGTTAGTTGATACGGGGAAGAATAATCCATCACAAGCATCCAAGACCTTAAGTGCCGGCACCCCCCTAAGACTTCTTGCGGCCAGAGAGGTGAGTACATGGAGCGACCCGGCAGGTTGCGACCGGGTTAAAGTACACAGGCCGAGTGGACAAAGCCAACAAGACAATAATAATCACAGGCCGAGTGGACGAAGCTAACACGACAATAATAATCACAGGCCGAGTGGCTAAAGCCAACACGACAATAAGTTTTCCCCGCACAACTCTTTCCACTTTACGCGTTATTAATTTCACGTGTCAATTTCAAAGAAAATATCTCAACACAATCCAAATCTCAAGTAAAGCATGTATGTCATAAAACACATTTTGAGACAAATTATAAAATCATATTTCGACACGAAAGGATCTTGGCACGCTAGACTTGGCATGTTTACTCACCTTGATAATACGGGAAATATCACGTCGGCTTTCACGGGTAGACGTAACCTTCGTCTACAAACTCGTCACCTACAGTTATAATTTTCTAAATCAATCACCAGTCCAAGTATGATTTGTGAAATGCTAAATTCCTAAAAAGTCTCATTTTTTCCATAACCCCATTTATTAATAGTATACAATATTTATATAATAAACCGGCGACGTAAGCAACAACTGTATATATTTATTTATTTATTTATTATTTATTTATTTATTTTCGTCATAGAATTATCACTACTTATATAAGTACTAGCTCTTTAAAATTATTAAGTAAGAAATCACATATTAAATTGATATGCTCTCATAATTAGAAAATATTAATTTATTATACAACATATTTATTTGTAAGTGACTACAAAATTTAACCCCAACTAATTTAATTATAAGATGTATATTATATTAATTATTAAATCCATAAATAAATCTCACAAAATATTTATTTAAAGAGAACAAGTGTTCAGCCACACATACTTATAAATTTATTTTGGAGAAATAATTTCTAATATCCACAAATAATAATCAAGTTTTATCTATTTATAAATAAAGGAGTTTTCTTAAAATTTATTTTTCCTATTTAACTTCCTAACTTATTTTATGTTATCAATATTAAGCAAATAACATATTTTACTCAAAACACTAGTTTATAAGCATTTAGAGAATATTTATTTAACAACAAATATTTTTAGTTTGCTTATTTTCTAAGAGAATCAACAATATTGTATATTAAATAACTCCAACATAGTTTTAAATAGCCAATTTTTCTTTTACATAATTAAAATATTATTTAGAAATGTTAGGAAATAATTTTAATCTAAAAATAGCATGTTTGATTTTATAATTTATATGCAGTTTATATAAACAATAACTGAAACCCCCAAGTTCTAATAAAAGACACACAATGACCCCCTACTAGCAAATAACAGTTGGGTATGTGACAAATTATACCCTTAAAGTTTATGAAACTACACTTTAACCCCTATTTCAAGAACACATAACACCCAATCAATCCAAGTTCGGATTTAGCCATTAAAATTGCAATTTGATTATCAAAAACGAATCAGGGGAGGATTTAGAAGTTACCCACACCAAAAATTGCGAAAAACGGTTGAGAATTGGGTCCGATTGAGGTTGTCGTCGAGGTGGCCGGCGGTGAAGAACGATTCCGGCAACTCTGGCGTTGTTAGCTCCGATTGTTGGCGTTTCTAGGTTGCTTTGGCCTCCATGAGTCGATTGGAACCGATTTCAGCAAGTGGATGCGTCGGATTCGGAGAATTCGAGCTCTCGCCGGCGTTAATGGCGTCGCCGGCGACTGCGAGGCTCGACGGGGCTACTGCGGGTCTCCTTGGCTTAAGCTAAGGCTTCCTGACGTTGGGTCGGACCTCAGGGAGTCAATCGGTACGGACAAAAGAGGGTTGGGGTGTTTGATTCGTCGGCCGTGCACTTCGCCGGCGTTAATGGCGACGACGGTGAGGGTCGTTTCAGCGGCAATCTTCTGCTGCTGCTGCCTCTCTGCCAGTCGAAACAGAGAGGAGATGAGGGATTCGGGGTCGAATCAGAGGGGGAGGAAGAGATTGGGCAGTTTGGTGGCGGTGGCGTCGCCGACGGGGGAGGCAGCGGCTTTGCCGCTGCTGCTGCTTCCTCTATTTTCGTCAGAGAGAACAGGGGAGAGGGAGAGGGAGACAGAGGGAGGTAGAGAGGTGGAGGAGGATGTGGTGGTGGCAGTGATGGTGTTGCCGGTGATGGAGGTGGTGATGGTGTTGGTGGTGGTGACGGGTGAGAAGAGGGAGCTGGGTTGGATTTTTGAAGGAGCAGTTGAAGAAGAAGCTCTTCTTCTTGTTTGGGAAAAATTCAGCATATAGTTTGTGTAATATTGGGAGAAACTGATCTCCAAATTTTCTATTGTTTTTTTTTTTTTTTTAATTCACTTTCATTTATTTACCCTTTAAGTATTTGACTTTCTTCAAACTACAACTACCTCCCCCCTAAAATAACTAGTATATCTTTGCTTAAACTACAAATATCTCCCCAATTCGCATTTAAACTTCGCGAATTTCTATTATTTTACCCGTATAAAAACGGGGTATTACATCCTTCCCCCCTTAAATAGAGCTTCGTCCTCGAAGCACAAACCAACCAATCCACATAATATAAGATTTTATATGTATCACAACAGCCAATTCCCATAATATGATATGTAGGAACAATCAACACACATAATATATTAATTGCATTAATATTTAGTTCGAGGGGGCACAAGGATTAAGGTCACGAAAACTAAAGGGTTACATTCCTCTCCCCCTTAGAGGAGTGACGTCCTCAGAACTCTGTTAACTTCGTCAAAGAGGTGTGGATACTTCTTTCTCATTTCATCCTCTGCTTCACAAGTAGCCTCTTCCGTCTGATGGTTAGTCCATAGGACTTTTACTAGCTTAACGCTCTTGGTGCGCGTGTCCCTTGTCTTAGTATCGAGGATCTTGACAGGATGCTCTTCATATGTCAAAGACGGATCTAACACAATCGGTTCGGGATCCAACACGTGGGATGAATCGGGTACATGCTTCTTTAAATGTGACACGTGAAAAACATTGTTTACTCGTCCCAAATTCAAAGGTAGGTCTAGTCGGTACGCAACTTCTCCAATTCTTTCCAGAATGTCATATGGTCCGATGAACTTTGGGCTCAGCTTCCTTTTTCTGATTGAATCTCGTTATTCCCTTTGTAGGCGAAACTTTAAGAAACGCCTTTTCACCCACTTCGAACTCCAATGGTCTCCTTTTCTGGTCTGCATAGGACTTATGTCTGTCTTGTGCTGCCTTCATTCTTTGCTGGATGAGTCGTACTTGATCTGTCATTTCCTCAATCATTTGTGGGCCTAACACCACTGTCTCACTGATGTCACTCCAACATAGAGGCGTTCGACACTTCCTCCCGTACAAAGCTTCGTGGGGTGCCATGGCTATGCTGGCGTGGTAGCTTTTGTTGTAAGAGAACTCTATCAGTGGCAACTTGTCAACCCATGATCCTTGGAAATCCATGACACAATCCCTTAGCATGTCCTCCAGTGTCTGAATGGTCCTTTATGTTTGTCCATCTGTAGCTGGGTGGAACGCTATACTGAATCTCAGTTGAGTTCCCAACGCTTCTTGAAGAGCCTTCCAGAAATGTGAGAGGAAGTTAGGGTCCCTGTCTGAGATTATTGAACTCGGAACCCCATGGTATCTCACTATGTTCTTGATATACGCATCAGCTCTCTGCTCCATGTTCCATGTGTCCTTCATTGGAATGAACCTTGCTGTCTTGGTCAATCGGTCAACCACTACCCATATCTGATTGAGTCCATTCTTCGACGTCGGCAAAGCAGTTACGAAATCCATAGACATGGAATCCCACTTCCAAAATGGGACGTCCAATGGATGAACTAAGCCTCCCATTCTCTTGTGCTCGAACTTCACCTTCTGAAAGTTTAAGCACCACGCTACAAACTCAGCTACTTCCTTCTTCATGTTGGGCCACCAAAAAGTCTTCTTCAAATCCTTGTAGAGTTTGTCGCCCCCAGGATGAACAGAATAAGGTGTGTTGTGTGCTTCACGCAATAGCTTTTCTTTGGTTTCTTCGCATTTTTGCGGTACACACCACCTTCCCTTGTAGCGAATGCTTCCATCCTCGTGAATCTTGAAGTCTTTAGCTTCTCCTGCTGCAATCTTTGTCCTGATCCTTTCGAGCTTGACATCTCCTGGTTGATTGCTTCTTATTTCCTCAATGAAGTCTAGCACAACTGTCATGCTTCCAAGTAGGCCCTGCACTGTTCCTTGTTCTACCACTTCAATTTCGAGCTTCTCGAACTCGTGGCATAGCCAGCTTGGCAAGGCTAACATGGTATTCACCGCGTGGCTCGACTTCCGACTTAACGCATCGGTGACCACATTTGCCTTTCCTTCGTGGTACTGAATACGCAAGTCATAGTCCTTGATAATCTCTATCCATCTTCGTTGTCTGTTGTTCAGCTCCTTCTGGGTGAAAATATACTTCAGGCTTCTATGATCCGTATAGAGCTTGCAAACAGCCTCGTACAGATGATGTCTCCATATCTTCAGCGCGAAAACGGTTGCTGCCAACTCCAAGTCATGCGTGGCATAGTTCTCTTCGTGGGGCTTCAATTTTCTTGAGGCGTAGGCAATTACCCTTCTTTCTTGCATGAGCACACATCCTAGCCCCTTCTTCGATGCATCGCTGTACACTTCAAACTCGCCAGAGTTGTTTGGTAGAGCCAACACTGGTGCCGTAGTCAGCTTTTCCTTTAGAGTCTGAAATGCTTCTTCACAGCTGTCTTCCCACTGATACTTCACCGCTTTCTTCGTTAGCGTAGTCAGTGGTCTGGCAATCTTGGAGAAATCCTTCACAAAGCGTCGATAGTAACCTGCTAAGCCAAGGAAACTCCTTACTTCAGACACGTTCTTCGGTGTTGGCCAGTCCTTAACTGATGAGATCTTTCCTGGGTCCACTGATATCCCCTCCTTTGAAATTATGTGACCCAAGAACGGAACACGGTCCAACCAAAACTCGCATTTGGACAACTTGGCATACAATTGTTATTGTCTCAGAGTTTGCAACACTTCTCTGAGATGTTCTTCGTGATCTTCCTCGCTTCTCGAGTACACAAGGATGTCATCGATAAAGACCACTACGAATCAATCCAGAAATGGCCTCATCACCCAGTTCATCAGATCCATAAACACTGCAGGTGCATTGGTCAGACCAAATGGCATCACTGTGAACTTGGCCATATCTAGTTCTGAAGGCAGACTTCGGAATATCCTTTTTGGCTACCCGAAGCTGATGATACCCTGACCTCAGATCAATCCTGGAGAAGACACTGGCCCCTTGTAGTTGATCGAACAGATCGTCAATCCGGGGTAGAGGATACTTGTTCTTGATGGTCACGCTGTTTAATTCTCGATAGTCGATGCATAGCCTCAGGCTCCCATCTTTCTTCTTCACGAAAAGCACTGGTGCTCCCCAGGGTGACACACTTGGTCGTATGTACCCATTCTGCAGGAGTTCTTGCAGTTGATCCTTGAGCTCCTTTAATTCTGCTGGTGCCATCCGATACGGTGCCTTCGAGATAGGAGCCGTTCCAGGTGCTAAGTCTAGGGTAAACTCCACTTCTTGTTTAGGTGGCATCTCTGGAATCTCGTCTAGAAAGACATCGGGAAATTCCCTTACGACGGGTATTCCCTTAAGTAGATTTTCCTTATTGGATACGTCCTGGATGTAGCACAGGTAAGCAGAGTTCCCCTTCCTCACTTGATTGACTATAGTCAAGGCTGACACTAGTCTGATGCGAGGTTCCCTTGTGATACCACGGTAGGTGATCTTCTCCCCTTTGGGTCCTTTCAACCGAACCTTCTGATCATAGCAGTCGATAACGGCTCGATACATCCCGAGCCAGTCCATCCCTAGATAACATCTATACCCCCAAGGTCAAACTTTATCAGGTTGGCTGGTGGGGTAATTTCTAGGATTTTCAATTCAACGCCTTCAAATATGGTGTCGCATACTGTTATTTGGCCAGTAGGGGTTGCTACAGGAATGGATGTGGTAGATGACTTACTCAAACCCAGTTTAAGAACAAATGATGATGATATGAACGAGTAAGATGCACCAGAATCAAGTAATACAAATGCTGGTTGCTTGTGGATAAGGAATGTACCAGTGACAACTCCATGAGCAGCTTCTGCCTCGGTCTTTGTTATGACAGCAATCCTTCCGACATTGGCATTCTGGTTTTTAGCTCCTCCTGCTGCATTGTTGTTGACCGCAGCTCCAGCATTGTTGTTGCGGTTCAGGCCTCCATTCTGTCTGGCATTCCCCTGGTTTTAGTTTGGCTGCCTTCCATAGCCATTACCTCCATTGTTTGGATGGTTGCCAAAGTTACCATATCCAATCTGCAGGTTCGCAGGTTGCTGGTTCACATACTGCTGGTTGTGCCCAAAATTGTTCCATTTTGCTGGCGGTTCCCCTGGTAGTTGTTCTGTTGCAGCCTGGGAGAGTTCCCTCCTTGATTCACTTGCAAGTTTCCTGCTGGTGGTGCTCGACATTCATAAGCTCGATGTCCCTTCCTACCACAATTGTTGCAGTTAACTGGATTCCCCATGCAATCAACTCCGGGGTGGTTTCTCTGACACCTCTTACATATGTAGCGACGGACTCGCTGAGCTTCATGGCTCAGCTGATTGCCTCGGTACTGTCCCTGGTTACCTCCTCCACTGTTGGGCCTAAATCTCTGGTTCCCCCTTGCTAAGTTGTTGTTACTTCCGCCTGCCTCTTCTATCTTGCGTTTCTTGCACCTTTCTTCTTGCGCTGACTGGACTCTCCAGATATCGGCGGCTCTGTCATAGACTTCATGAAGGGTAGGATAAGTTCTGCTTAGCAGAGACGTCTGCAGCCGCTCTTGCAGTCAGAAGATGAATTTGGAAACTTTTGACTCTTCATCGGGAACCGTGTTGCCCGCAAACCACATCAGCTCCGTAAACTTCCGAAAATATTCGGTCACCGAGTCACTTCCTTACTGTAGATTGTGGAATTCTTTTTGCTTGGTCATCTTCACGTGATGAGGATAAAAGCGGGTTCTGAGTGCAGTTTGGAGGGCTTCCCAGCCAAAGTTAGGTTGCGCCAAGAGGGTTCCTCGAGCATTTCTCCACCATAAATTTGCCTCACTTTTCAGATAAAACACCGCACAGTTCACCTTCCGAACCTCAGGGCATTCCACGTTCTCAAGGATCTTGTCCATCTCCATGATCCAATCTTCCAGCTCAACGGGATCTTAGTTTCCAGTGAAACTCGGTGGCTTCATGTCTGCCACTTGCTTGGCTCAGTTAACTCCTGCCCGAGCTCCATTGCCCATCATTTGAGTCATTTGAGTAAATAATTACTCCATGTTGTTGTTGTTGTTGTTGTTGTTTTCCGCCATCTGTTCTTGTCGGACTCTCCTGGTGTAGTAGCGCGGGGGTCTATCAGTCATATTCCTACACTATCACCTATTGTATTATTCTTTAATTTATCATGGGCTTGAAATGAATCATCCAATAAATTACATGCTTGGCAATTCATATAACACGCACATCACACATAAAAATATCATCTATCACAAGCCATGCATCATATAGTAATTTATTCGCATTCTTGCTTCCATAATCTATCTTAGAATCGTAATCACCATACCATAATCCATAATCATATTTTCCTTTACGGAAGTAATTCTTATCCAATGGACATCGAAGGAAAATTATCACATTCAATAACTTCAGATACTGTTAAGCACACATCGTATCTCATGATGGAGAGAAAAAGGACGTGGGTGGGACTAATAAAAGTAGGACTTACACTACCCATAACCCAATCGGCTTGTCCAATTATATTCTCCTAATTTCCTTTTAGGGTTGCCCTACAGGTTTTAATTTCCCTTTTTGGACAGCCCGTTCTGATACCACCTGTAACACCCCTTGGTTCCCAGACTTTCCATTCCGGACCTGAATTTTCGTAGAAACTGTGGTCGGCTTTTGCTATTTCGAAACACCGCAGGTCAATACCGCTGCTAGCTCTGGGGGGGACGAATCACTGACTTGGACGAAGAAAGTAATCACCTTAGCTGTCATGGAATAAATGTAACTTGTCTTTTTAAATATTTTTAGTTTTTAAGTACTACCCTAATGACCGTGTTTGGTCACTCTTTTGTAATCGAATGTTTTTAAGTAAATTTGAAGTTAGTTCTTTATGGTATGGTACGAAGTCGACAATCTACTCTGTTCACAATGAGGTAAAACTCCTCGTGCGGAGGGCACTTTTCCAAAATTTACGGTTCAACCGGCCGTGAATATTGGGGGTGTTAAAGGTGGTATACCCGTCGGTTTCAAATAAAAAGATTTTTCAAAATTAAAATGGATGTAGGACAACTAAAACTGGTAATAAAATTGAACAGGCCGGGGATCGCGAGATAGCTTAAGTCTTTATATGTCAGGTATAGTTGCTATTTGGTGCTTTATGATTATCTGCTACATGCTTGTTTATTTGCCGATACGGTAAGTGAGTACGTTGACGTTAGAACCTTTCCGAGACCTATCCGTTCTAGCTTCGAGGACGAAGCTTCGTTTAAGGGGGGAAGGATGTAACACCCCGTATTTTTTCTGAATATTTTGACGTATTTTTCGTAAAAAATTTAAACAGTTATTTTCGAGTTATATGACTAGTAGGGGAAATAAAATAGTTGTTGTTGGGGGTATTACTTGTATTTTACAAAACTTGTAGTATTTAATACTTATATTTTGTCTTTATACTATACGTATTATTATACTGTATCTATATTTATACATATACGTATTTAATACCGTATTTTATACCTATTTACATAATATAATAATAATAACAATAATAATAATAACTATAACAAAAGAAAAAAAAAATGTTTGTTTTTCCAACCTCTCCCGACCTTCTCCCCCGTTCCCCTAACATTTCCCCATTCCCCAACATTTTTTTCTTTTTTTTATTCTCTCTCTCTCTCCCCGTCTCTATCGCTCTTCCTCCTCCCTCTATATCATCTCCTCCCTCTCCTTCGGCAACCACAACCGACCAACACCACCACCCCCAACGCCATCGCCCTCTCTCTGTCCCTCTCCACCCTGTGCACCATCTCGCTGCCTCTCTCTCTCTCTCTCTCCTCTGGTTTTGCCGTGAGGCAACCCACCACCATCACCAACCACCGGCAACACCAACGCCATCACCACCATCTCCCTCTCTGCTCTCACCCTCTCTCACCCACCATCTATCCCTCCTCTGTTCTGTACGCCGGACGCAGCAAGAGGCAGCAGCGGCAGCGGCCTTGCCGCTGCCATCACCGGCGACCCACCACCACCGGGAACACCCCAACCGCGACCACCACCACCTCCAGCTAGCTCTCTCTCTCTCCCTGACCTCTCTCTCTCCCTCTCCTCTGTCTGCCCCAATGAAACAGAAGCAGCAGCAGCAGCGGCAACAATGGCCGTTGTAACGCCGGAGAAAATCACCCGACACCACCACTGCCCATCCACCTCTCTCCATCTCTCTCACATCTCACTTGCTCGATGGAGCCACCTGCAGCAACGGAGAAAGTAGCAGAAGCCGCAATGAAGCAACCCGCCACCATCACCGGCGAAGACCACCATGAATTCCGGCGAGCTTCTCGCCTGAGTTCAACCGTGACGACCCATGCCTCCAAACCCATACCATTCGAATCAGAGGAGTCCAAGCTCCAGGAGGCCTCAACCGAAGCCAAGAACAGCCGGAGAAGCCCCGGCGAAAGCTCCACCTCCGGTGACCCGACGGCGATCTTGACCCGTACGGATTCTTGACCTTTTCTCACGAAATTTGATGTGGGTATGCTTGAAATCTTCCCCTGAGTTGATTTTAGTAATAAAAATCAATTTTAAGGCCTCGAATCCACGTTTTAATCGGTTAGTTTGAATGTTCATGCTTAGGGGGTTAAAGTGTTATTTTCAGAAACTTTTCTGGGGGTTATTATGTCATTTTAGAAACTTTTGGGGTACGAAATGCAGTTTTTAATTTCAGATTCATTTATAAAATTAGTTTCTCTTAAATTTATTTAGATTATTATTTATAAGTATATTTTGGGGATAAATATTATTAAATAAAATATATTTTTGGGTTAATAAATAAGTTAAAATGAATATTTCATTGAGAAAAATAAAAGGAGCTAGAAATAAATATAGGTTGTATATTTTTGAGGTTTTATTAAGTTAGAAGCCCCGATTTGTAGGTGACGTTTCCGTAGACGAGAACGACTTATAGGACGTGCTTGGATTTTTGGTAAGTTAATATGCCTAGCCTCGTGTGCCTTTCTTTCATTTCGCGTATCGCGTGAGTTATTTGTGAAATACTACCGTACTTGATTTATTTGAGTTGTTTATTTTTTTTTTGAAATACTCCTCTTTGAAGTCTCGTTTGAAATCGGTATCCAAATCTAAATAACAATCCGAAAGACAAACATCTAAATGATATTGTGAAATACTTTTAAAAGTGATTCCCCAAGACGGACCACGTCATTGGGTTGGAAGTACGAAATTTCAAATTGTTGCCTCAGTTACCAAGAGTAGCACATCGCTCACTTTTTGGTCAAATTTGAATATCTCTAAATCGTGCATCGATTACTATTATTTTGTGCCACACCGGCGTTAGTTTGGAGCTCCTTACTCGATTCAATATCTTGAAAGAAAATTGGTAATTATGTAAAGTGGAAAGCCGTTGTGCGTGGGTTTGTGCCATATCCCTGATACTATACATTTCTGACATATTGTGTTTGGTTACTGATTATGAGATTATGAGGCTCTGACCTCCTTTTGATTAGTTATGGTTATGAGGCGCTATGATGCGAACCTCCTGTGATTGAGTTATGGTTGTGGTAGTGCTTTTGCACATATGAGAAAGAGGTTGTGGATTGGATATGGTCACGCCCCGTATCAACTAATTGCTAAAATAAATTTCTGGACTCGATTCATATTGATATGAGATATCTTGAGATTAAAGTAATGTTGTGAAATGCTATTAAAAGTGATTTCCCGAGATGGACCACATCTTCGGGTTGGAATACGAAAGATGAGAACGTTACGGAGTTTAACACACCAAATCAGCTATGAACGCTTTTCCCGCCAGTATTTGACATTTATTTATCAGCGAATTGGTTATTCCTGTCATGTGTCTCATAATCTGTTTACGTGCTATGGGTGTTAGCTTACTCAGCCGTTTGCTTATCATTTTCTGTAAAACTGCGTCGGCTTTTACTATTTTAAAACCGCAGGTTGGCTATCGAGGTGGGAGAACGTTGACGACACTGCCAGACAGGAAGATTTGTTGCTAGAATATCACATAGTAATATCATTTCAGTTGTACTCATGAATTTTCAAAAGTTGTCACTATTATTGGAATTGTAATAAATTATGTTTTGAATTAATATCGATGGTTGTACTAGCTGTGAACCGACGATCCTTATCCGTTCCCAATGGGGCTCATCACCTCGGGCAGAGACATCTCTTCCTAACGTGGGGCCCGGCCGGCCTTGCGTCTCGGGAGGGGGTGTTGCATATGAATCTCTTATATTGTGCTTTTAATGCAGATGAGTTCAACAATATTTTTACATGCACGACTGCTAAGGAGATATGGGATAATTTGTTGATTACCTTTGAAGGAACCAACCAAGAGAAGCAAACCAAGACCAATATCTTCCTTAAACAGTATGAGCTATTCAAGATGAATGGAAATGAATCCATCAAAGACATGTTCAAAATATTTACACATATTGTCAACAATCTGTAATCATTGGGGAAATTTTTTTCCAATGAAGAGAAAGTCATAAAGATCTTGAGAAGTCATCCCAAAGCCAAATGGGAACCAAAGACCACTGCCATTGAAGAAGCTCAAGATCTATCATCCCTCCAACAAGATGAATTACAAGGAAAGCTACTCTCACACTAGATCTCAATGAGTTAAGCTGATGGCGAATTACCAAAGAGTGTCAAGAATCAGGCAATCAAGGCTAAACAGAGTGAACAACCTCAAAGCCTTAAAAAAGAAGAAGATGATAAAGAAGATTCTTTTTTATCTCATTTCCAAATCCTTGACAAGGATTCTCAAAATGAAAAAGAACTTTGGAAATAAATACTTTAGCAGAGAAAAATCCGGATCTCCAAGTAGCAAGGACTACAAAGGAAACTTAATTAGAGATTGTCCCCACAATAAAAGCAAGAACTTTCAAATGAATGACCATGACAGAAGGAATAAGGCTATGGTAGCTTCATGGAGTGACTTTGTTTATTCAAGTAAATCAGATTCTGAAGAAGATCAAGCAAACTTATGTCTGATGGCCAAGCATGATGAAGAATTTGAAAAGAACATTGAGGTAATAGTAAATAGTGTAATGTCTAAACCTGCAAATGTACTTTCTGAGATTTTGAAAACAATGCTTCTGAATGAATAAGACTACTTAAATGAAATCAATTCTTTAAACGAGAAGGTTCATGAGCAAGCAAAAGAGAATTTGCACCTAGTTTGCCAGAACAAGAATCTTGAAATTTCTCAGGAAAAGATTGATAGAGATTTCAAAGCATTGGAAACCAATTTCAAGGCCTTGAAAACTCAATTAAAAGAGATTGTAACAGAGAACTCTTCATTGAGTGACAAAATTGTTGCTCTAAGACATCAGCATGATGAATTTGAGGAACAAAATATTCTTTTGACTGAGAAACTTCAAGAATATAAGAAAGTTATGACTAAGCTTGTTGGATCAGAACACAATCTCAACTTGATTCTTGGAGGAAGTTTACATTTTGTTCACAAAACTGGTATTTGATATATTCCAAATTTTCCAAGAAAGAACAGTACCATCTGTGTGAAAGCAGGCAGTGGACATTCTCCATGGTGCCATTACTGTGGCAAGATTGGTCATGTTAAGATGACTTTTCCCTTCATAAGAAAAGAACCTCACATTATGAGGAACACTTTTCATTCCAACTTAAGGGACAAGTGAGACACATTTGAGTTCCTAAAGGGTTAGATCACCTGACATGGTTGATCCTGAATATGAATCCAAATTTCACACTTGGTCTAACAATTGGGTAAGGCAGTGAATGGTGATTGCAGGTTGTCACCAAGAGCAAAGAACAGAAGTGGATTATGGATAGTGGTTGCTCCAGACACATGAGTGGCAAGAGTTCTTTGTTCACTGAACTGAAAGAACAATCAAGAGGAACAATCGCACTTGGTGACAAAGGCAAGTGGAACATCATAGGAATTGGTAAAGTTGGTAATGGTTCTACATATTCAAACTCAAATGTTTACCTTGTAGATGGTTTAAAATTTAATCTGCTTAGTGTATCTCAACTATGTGATAAAGGTAATAAGGTTATTTTTTACAAGGAAAAAATGTGTGGTGAAAGATGAGTAATCAGGCAATTGCATACTCACTGCTTCAAGGTCAAATAATGTTTATTCTTTGAATACTAACAAAGTTGCAGGAGAAAGTCTAAAGTGTCTCAAGGCCTTGAAAGATGATTAAAGCTTTGGCATAGAAAGCTTGGACACATCAGCTTGGATACAGTGAACAAATTGGTTTCCAAAGATCTAGTCAGAGGTCTTCCTTCCATCAAGTTCAAAGATGAAGAGGTATGCAAGGCATGTGCTCAAGGTAAACAAAAAAAGAATTTCTTTCAAGCCTAAGAAATTTGTAAGTACAACTAGACCTATTGAATTACTACATATGGATCTATGTGGTCCTATGAGAGTTCCAACTCTAAATGGTAAGAGGTATATGCTGGTTATTGTAGATGATTTCTCTAGATTTAATAGGGTAATGTTTCTTAGATATAAGTCTGAGGTTCTGTCTGAATTTTCAAAGTTGTGCAAAGAGCTTCAAACTTTGAAAAACGTGCCTATTGCTTCTATTAGGAGTGATCATGGCATAGAATTTGATCAACTAGAGTTTGATTTATTTTGTGTCAAGTTTCGTATCTCTCACAAATTTTATGCTCCTAGAACTCCTCAACAGAAAGGTTTAGTTGAAAGGAAGAACAAGACACTTGAGGACATGTCTAGGATAATGCTTTTGGAGAACAAGTTGCCAAAATCTTTTTGGGCAGAGGCTGTAAACACTGCAAACTACATTTTGAATAGGTGCCTGATTAGGCCTATTTTGAAGAAGACTCCTTATGAACTTTTCAAAGGGAGAAAGCCAAATATTTCTTACTTCAAACCTTTTGGTTGTACTTGTTTTGTTCACAACAATGGTAAGGATAATCTTGGCAAGTTTGATACAAAAAGTGATGAATATATATTTCTTGGTTATTCCTTGACTAGCAAAGCATATAGGGTTTACAATAAAAGAACCAAGCTTGTTGAGGAAAGTATACATGTTATTTTTTATGAAGGCTATGATGGTTCTTTGAGTGGTTGTTTTGCAGACCTGAATCAGAACAAACATGAGTCAGAGGATAATACAGATCCAGACAATGGTTCCAAGAATGACATGCAGGAAAACAGAAGAATTTTCAAATCCATGAAAATGGGTTCCAAAGCCTTGAAACAAGATCTCATGAAACAAAAAGTGGTCAAGCCACAACATCAAGATCTCAAGGCCTTGAAATGATTCATGGAGAACAAGAATCCTGGACACCTAGCACTACAAATATTGGTATAAACGACGGACATAAAGCGTCGTTTATGAACATGTTTCCGTCGTTTTTCTAATATACGACGGAATATTGTACCGAAGTATCAATGGCTTTGGATGGAGTGACCTACGAATACCCATGTCTTTGAGGTCCTTGCGAGCTTTAATTCCATCCTTCGATTTCTTAGGATCCCCTAACAAAGTGAATATTATACTCTCACACACATTCTTCTCTATGTGCATCACATCAAGATTGTGACGGATTAGATTATCTTTCCAATATGGAAATTCGAAAAATATACTTTTTTTTCCAGTTATAAGGCATTTTCTGAGAAACATTAGAACCATCATCTTTCTTCTTCTCTGTTGATGGTTGCTTATATTTTCCAAATTTATTCTGAATGTGCTCTACTTGTTTGAAAATTTCTTCCCCTGACAATCTTGCTGGCCTTTTCCCGTTTTCTTCTTTTTTATCATAGAAATTTCTCGCATCTCTACGGAACTTGTGGTCATCATCCAAGAACCGTCGGTGCCCTGTATAACAAAACTTATGATTATTTATCAACCACCTTGATTCAGTTTCTTTATTGCATGGTGGGCATGCAAACTCACCTCTCGTGCTCCATCCTGACAAATTAGCGTATGCTGGAAAGTCGTTGATTGTCCACATAAGAGCTGCACGCAGCTGAAACATTTCTTTACTCTCTGCATCATACGTACGCAGACCTTGACACCATAAGTCTCTCAAATCCTCAATCAAAGGTTGCAAATAGACATCAATGTCATTTTTGGGGGCGCGAGGACCATCGATCAAAATTGACAATATAAAGGATGTTTGTTTCATGCATAACCAAGGCGGGAAATTATAGATAATTAGCAAAACTGGCCACGTAGTATAAGGAATGATAATCGACCTATATGGGCTGAAACCATCAGACGCTAAACCAAATCTAATATTCCTACGATCGTCAGCAAATTCCGGGTGAATCTGATCAAAAGTTTTCCAAGCTAGAGAACCGGCAGGGTGCCTATGTGCACCATCACGATCTCGTTCTTCTGCATGCCACCTCATTAATGAAGCAATTTTTGAATACATAAATAATTTTATAAGTCGTGGTTTCAAAGGAAAGTATCGCATTCTCTTCTTGGGAATCCGTTTGATCTTGGCCTTTCCAGCATCATTTTTTTCAAGAATTTCACTGTATCTTTGTGTCTTACAAAAATCACAACTCTCTAAACCTTCCTTCTCTTTCCAATACAACATGCAATCGTTGGGACATGCATCGTTTTTTGTGTACGAAAAACACAATGAACTAAAGAATTTTTTGGCCATATAATAGGATTTGGGTAATGTCTCGCCATCAGGGAAGGCTTCCTTCAACAACTCTAACAATTTGTTGAAATATATATCACTCCATCCATATAAGACCTTCAAATGCAATAGTCGAACAAGAAATGATAAGGTTGTGAACTTCTTACAACCTGGGTAAAAAGGTCTCTCTACATCTTCTAAAAGTTTGTAAAACTCCTTACTCTCTTCATCAGGACTCTTGGCATCAAGTCCTTCAACCCCACCCATTGCATCATGTATCATATCAATCATTTCGTCATCTATACCATAGTTCTGATTTTCATCACCAAATGTTCCATTACCATCAAAGGACTCTCCGTGAGTAACCCAAACGACATAATCAGTGTCAAAACCGTTGCAAATGAGATGATCAAATACGCTGCCACGATCCAGGTAGTAACGATTCAAACAATTTCTACAAGGACATTGTACCTCCAAACTTCCCTCATTATTCGCAAAAGCAAAATCAAAGAATTTCAAACACCCTTGACAAAATGCAAGACTGACTCTATCTTCCAAATGTATCCAACTCTTATCCATACTAAGAACACAAGGAAATGACCAATATACTGCATGAATAAACGTACATAATGAAATCACAATGTGAATATTTTACATAAAGGAACAAGAATTTAGAATTTACAAGTTAACAACCAAATCAATAAGTAGTTAAAAGGCGAAGCTATGTGAATTTACGAAAGCAGAGATATGCAAAGTACCACTGCTGACACTAGTTTTAATAATTATCAACATAACATATTAAACTAGAGTAGTACATGCCATCAACACTCAAACGGAAACCAACAAATTACTTGAAACAACAAAGTTCCGGACATTAGTTGTAGAAAAGCAAATTTTGAGAAGCAGATTGCAAATTTTAATCTCTAAAAAAAGTTTTTAATTAGACTTTAAACTGCTGTCCACTATAGCCTTACAGATGCCGGTGATACCGAGCTCCGATCTAAAACATATTCTTTAAAATGCTGTCCCCTACGCTTACCGAGCTAAAACATATTCTTCAGCCTCTATTGAAGAATATGTTGTGGTGTCGTGACCGAAACTGGGCATCATGAGTCTCACAACAAGTATTCACAAACTGCAATTTAGATCCCTTGCATTTGGGTGATTATCTATTTGGTCCCTCATATTTGATCCCTTACATTTTGGTGAATGATCAGGTGTAACTATTCACAGAACTTCAATTTCGATCCCTTATATTTGGGTGATTATTTGTTTGGTACCTCATGTTTGATTTTAGTTTTTTTACACCTGATCACTCAAATCTGTTTTGCAATCTACCATTCCAACCATGAAAGTAGCCATGTGCACACGTCACCAGCTAGATGCCGGACACATGTTAGATTATTTGCATTGATCAAATGCCAATGCCTGTTTACCAGGGTTAAAATACTGTATTCGTATGAACTTTTGGTCAAACCTCTACTAGGCCCATACTAATCTTTTCCTCCTTGACCATCGTCGTCATCTTCAGTAGCACTGCCACTGCCATCGCCCCACCTGCTCTATTACATCAAAACAGTTGCTAAAGAGGGGAATGATCCAGGATCTTATTGATTGAATATCCAACTCTTAAACTCCCACTGTCGAGCTTCTCGACATTAACAAATTACACTCTGAAATGGTTAAATCATTATAGGAGAAAACATACGACTATAAGCTTCTTTCTAAATCTCATAGCAGGACTGAATTTCTTATATGCTGTTGCACTCACGCTATCTCCTGTCATACATTTTATGTGCAATATTGTACTGATTTTCTATTCCAGTCTTCCTTCAGTTACAAATGTAACGTACTTTTTAGTCTTTGCAACATGTTTTGTCCGTTTCTCATTTTTACAAGTGTGTCAGTCCTTTTCACTGGGCTCTGCATTTTGTTCTATTTACCGAGATTTTGCTTTTTGCAATATTTCTCTGATTATTTCATGTTATTTTCACAATAAGGGTACATATCAAAGCTTACACAAAACTTGTGTTGGTTACATATCAGCTTGAATGTGAATTAAATACGACTAGGCTAGAATCTAGACATGTTTTCTGAGTAATCAAATTTAAGGATACAATGACATCCTGTTTGCAAATCAAGACTGCACCTAGTTAAGCCTAAAAAGATCCAGTTCCTAAATGAAGAGGACTAGAGGAGTACGAGGGATTCTCACCAGCATCGGTAAGGCTATTATGCTAAAACTTTACAACACAATCACGTGCACCTTCATTTTGCTAAGTAATACGCTTCTTTTAATGTTAATATCGATGTGAATAAATCTTGCTTACTAACATGCTTATCTCCTTCAATCAGTCTGACAATTCAATCAATGGTTTAACGGAAACATAGTCTTAACAATCTGCATCAGTTTTAATTCTCAAAAGTGTTTTTGTATTACAAGTGTTTATAGGACTGACCTAAACCAAAGGAAAATTATATTCTGTTCGAACAACCAGACTCTTGGGTTACATATTTTGACTTCAACTATTTCACATTTGTCTTATAGGGTTTAATTTACACCTGCTCGCTAATTGCCACTACCAAAGAAAAGTATTTTTACTATTTTTGTATTAAATTTTAAATGAAATCCTTGACTTTCCACCTATAGGATGGCGGGAATCTTAAAGACACAGCGACTATGGACCTTATCCATTCCAGATACTATGATCTTACAAGGCGATCCTTCTTCCTGATGGAAAAGAAAACCCAGAACCTCTTTAATTTGAAGGTCCAACCACATAAAATTACGCCCAAGTCTTTCAAATTCAGCGGGCACATGAGTCACAATGAGTAGTGGATCATAACCATCAATGACTAAGAAATTTTAGTCTATTTATATTATTCTGGATTGGGAAGCTATAGAGGGTGTGAGTATGATTCTCAAAATACCCCTTAAAGAAGGATTTTAACCCAATAAAGAATGTCAATACTTTTTTCCATGGAAAACTTGAATAAATAACAAAGCAAAAAATAAGTCCATCAGTTCAGATTAGATAATCGATATCTCATGGCGAATTGAAAGATGATAATTGATATGATATGAATTATGATGGGGCGAAAGGAAAACAAACTAGAATACTGGTCATCCCAAAAACGGTGCAACTACAACTACATCGTGAAACCCTGGGAGCATATCTCAAATTCACTCATCAAGAGGCATCCCAAGATGCTAAATCAATCCACACAATAGATAATAAACCATTCAAATATCAAACTCGATTCAGAAACTTGGAGAATTAGGAAAATTGTGCAAATAACTACAATTACCTGCTACTCCGTACTAGCTCCAATTTATGAAGAACTGCAGTAGCTTCTCTCGTACCCAACTACTTCGCTTACTGCCACAGGTAGTGAAGAGTTAGTGAAGGGATACCCTAAATCATTTTGGGGGCGGGAGAGTGAATATTTTGGGGTGGGAAGTTCGCCGTCGTAATTATTAACATATACGACTGGAAAATAATTAACCGTGGTTAAAAAATAGTAAAATACCACGGTAATACTATTTACCGCAGTTTTATTTTATAAAATACGACGGTTAAAAATTTAACCGCAGTTTTAAATTTTATACTACGGACATCTTAAAAACGTAGTATTTTTTCAATGAAAACGACGGCCAAAATTTGGTTCCCGTCGTTTTATACGATAATTTCCGTAGTGTAGGAAGAAGTTCAGTTATCGGTCATCACATCCAGCAGAAATCATCATTTTTGATCCATCCACTGGTACACAAACAAGATCTCAGCTAAATAACTTGTATGCTTTTAATGCTTTTGTGTCTCTTGTAGCGCCTAAGAATGTGAAAGAAGAACTACAAGAAGTAGACTGGATCATTGCTATGGAAAGTGAGCTAAATGAGTTTGAGAGGAACAAATTCTGGAATCTAATTCGTCCTCCCAAAGATCAGTCTGTTATTGGCACAAGATGAGTGTTCCGAAACAAGCTGGATGAAAATGGTAAGGTTATCCGACATAAAGCAAGACTGGTATCTCAAAGCTACAAACAGGAAGAAGGTATAGAAAATGAGGAGACTGTTGCTCCTTTGGCCAGGTTGGAAGAAATTAGAATGTTACTTACATTTGCATTACATAAGAACATCAAACTTTTTCAATGGATGTTAAATGTGCTTTTCTAAATGGTTATCTGCAAGAAGAAGTTTATGTTGCTCAACCTCCTGGTTTTGAAAATGATGAGTTTCCATATCATGTTTATAAACTTGACAAAGCTCTTTATGGTTTGAAACAGGTGATGCGCAAACTAACGTGCTGTCGCAAGTGTACGAATCTTGTAATACCGGGTGCAATTTAGACTCGGGTGATCGTTCCCACGAGGACTGTTTCGGGTTTACTTTCGTTGTCAGTTTCGGTTATCCAAGTGTAATAACAAGGAGGAGTAGGTTGTGATTGTAGTGACTAAATTAAAAACAGAAATTAAAAACGTAAACGTAAATATTTTTGTGACATTTTCTGAAATAAGCTGAATCGGTTGTAACAATAATAGATGAGACTAGGTTCCAGGATCCCCTAGGGTTTCTACAGATTTCAGTTTTACGTTCGATTATGAAAACACTCAGCAGTTTCAATATCTGTGCAACGTACCAGTTGTGCAGTGACTTTTCAGATTCCACACGTAATCCCGATCCTGCAGACTTTCGGATTCTTGTTAAGCTGCCTAAATCTGCAGTCTCGGTCTAATCCTGTTAGGGTTTCTAACCTGTCCGAATGGCCCAGGTCAAATTCTCTAACAGTTGGTCTCACGTTTTTCGGTGCTAGCCCTATCTCACTTTCTCTGGTCGGTCTATCAGGGTAAGGTACTAAATCCTGGTTTTTCTTCCTAACCCTAACTTGACGTTTTCACCTACAAGCTCGGGTCTATAGCAATCCTGGGTGATCAATCCTATCATGCATATACGATAACATTCAAAACCAGAATAACAGATATAACTTGCTGAATTAAGATAATCATCATGAATCCATAAACGTAGTAGTCATAAAATATGAGTACGAAACCCTAGGTTCACCGAGAACCTAGGTGAAAAGTTTAGCTACGACTAGACATAATACACAACACAGTTTCTGAATATAAAGATAGAGAACAAAATCAAACTAAGTCTTCGAATCTCGAATCGCGCTTTCGTGCTCTCCGGGAATGCTCTGACTTGCCCTTTGGTTGCGCTGAGAATTGTGTTGTGTCTCCGTGTCTTCAAAACGAGTCTGGACGAGTCTTTAAATAGTGCTGTTTCCCGAAAACGCTTGTGCCCGAAATTACGGAATCTGCCATCGGTCCACCGTCTTTGACCAAAAAGTCAAAATTGGCTGCGTATATACGCAACCAGGGCCCATCAACCGACCCCCCATCTCCCTCCCTGCCTGCGTATATACGCAAGGCTGCGTATATACGCAGGCCTGCATATATACGCAGGCTGGGGGTGGAGATGTGGGCCCCACTTGGTCCTTTGGTGGGCCAGGTTGGGTCCCCTGGGTCCCACTCTTCTGCCTGACGCTCCCGGTTTGCCTCTTCGGTGTTTTCCTGCTTTTCCGTGTTTCCGTCGTGTCCCGGTCTTGTGCACGTTTCCCGAGACAGTCCCGGCTTGGTCCCGGCACGCTTCCCGATGCACCTCCCGAACCTGTTCCTGAAAAGGCAACACGAACGAAAACCCGCGATCATACCCAAATATAGCAAGAAATAAGCAGAAATCCAGCAAGTACAAATAAACGTCTCGTTCTAGATTCCCGAGGCATTCACAGGCATTTTCCGACAAAAACCGCTTGTTCCGACACAAATACTCGTGAAATCAGGCTATAAGATAACCCCTAATTGGGCGTTATCAAATACCCCCGCACTAAACATTGCTCGTCCCGAGCAATCCTGCCAACTCTAGCCTGCATTTCTGTCCTCGTGACTGACTCTGTATGTACCCTACCGTTGCATATGCTTTCGACCCGAACCTTTCAACCGGACGACTCGATAGAAAAACTGACTCAGATAGAATATACACAGACTCAAACGACTCAAAACAGACTAGTTACAAAAATATTTTTGGCGAGATCGGGCAACCTCAAAAACATAAACAGTGTGTCCTCGTGATCTCATCCTCTTCAGAATTTACTTCCCTGCAAGCGATCGGTAAGTCTGAACAGATTTATATGGTGGAATTAAGCACTGGACCGAAGTACTATTACTTTGGTTATCAAACTGAGGAAATCCCTAGCTAACTTACCATCCGAGCTGTTTCCGAAAGGATCTATGTCTAATCAGGTAGGATAAATATATGTATCAAGGTACGGCATAATCCTACTTGTTATGACATTCTCACAATTTACCAAACTCACACCCCTCACCGAGATCCCGAAAAACTGCCCGAAACACCTAAGTTCCTGCTTTCCCAATTCTCCTGTCCCCCGGTGTGTCTTCGCCGTGCTCGCGGCCACAAATGTGAAGCGGTGCAAAACGTCTCGAAAATTGTGCCACTCACTCAGCTTTTTATTTAACTAACAAAAACACAAAACAAACTGAAAACTAGATCATGATTTTTTTTTTCTTTTTCTTTTTCTCTTTCTCTATTTTTTTTTTATAATAAATATTTTTTTTTATAACACTACAATATATACAAACGTACACGAATACTGATAATACTAAACTGACTAAAGCTGAGTGAGTGAAAATAAATCTCTGTCGTGGGGTACGTAAAAATGTCCTCATGTGGAGTACCCCCACACTAATCCTGAAGCGCTGATCCTGTAGTCGAGATAAAACTGTGCGGTCCCAGCGAACCTCCTCATCACCAAATATGTAGAAAAACGGCACAACCACCAATTGGCCCTACAACCCCCCAGAACCCTGTTTTGTGCGAAAAGATACTCGCACGCGACTAACTCCTCCTGTGGTCACTATGTAGTGAAGTGATCCACCTCCGCAAATTAATGCACTGTCGCCACTAACTCACCCTGTCCTTCCCTCGAAAAATGTGTCAAAATCGAAACTGTCCAAAACTGATAACTCATGAAGCTCCCCTATCTAAAACCTGCCCCTACTCACTCCCTCCGTCATAACACGTAGAATAGCCAACTATCGACTGATGAGGTCTCAAAGAAGGCTGCCTAGGCTAAAGTGGCTACGAAGAAAGATGGTAAATGGCTTCAAACGGGTTGACTAATTGGACCTAGGGGTAAGAAACAGGACGTGAGGTCCCTTGATAGCCAGCCACTCCACCGAAAAATGCGATGACCGTGACGGCGCCCGTGGGCGGGTTGTCGACTACCTATGTGACGGTGGTGTAGCAACTAGTCGGATTTTTCGCTCAGTTGATAATTACTTGCGGATTCCAAAGGTCACTGGCTCTCACCTATCTACTATACCTCAGTGCAAGTTTTCTTCTCTTTCAAAGGATTCAAACTCAATTTCTTCACTGTTTTCGTTATCTCGATTGCCCTTTCTCAAAATTTTCTGATTTTAAACTCTTTTTTTTTTTTGAAAAATAATTTATACTCGCTGTTTGCGTATATACGCAGGTCTGCGTATATACCCAACCAGCAGCATAAAAAATTTTAATTTTTCATCAATTTTTTTTTTTTTAAAAAAACTATATACAATGCATGGCTAGAATGATTATGGTGGGTTGACTCAAATAAAGAAAATATGCTGACTCAAAAATAAAAAATAAAAACTGCAAATAAATAAGAAAAAACGTGCAGACCGGGTTAATGCAGACACGACTACCACCCCCCCACTAAGAGGTGGCATGCCCTCATGGCACTCACTCGTCCGGAAAAAATGTCGGGTCGGACCCGGTCTCGGACGTACCGGATATGCTACCCGGCGAGCTGCTCTCGGAATCAGTCCTAAAGACCGGCTGACGCGCCCGTGTACGGGGCCCGTAATCAGAGGACTGCGACTCGGACCCAGTCCAACTGCTAGGTGGCTGGGATCGCAAAGTCGTCCTGCCACTCGAAGGCTGCTGGGTACGGGTCCCAGTCTGACGACCTGTAGGCTGCCGGGATCGTGTCCCAGGCTGCCATCTCTCCTGTCGGGCAGGTGGCTGTGATGACTGAGTCGGGGGTGGTGGCAGGGTCGGGGGTGGTGGAGCAGACGTGCACTCGCTAGAGTCCCCGTCATCCGACCATCCCTCGGTAAAGCTGCTGGAGTAGGTGGGTGGAAAATACAGCGGGAGTGGCGGTTCTCGGCCTGCGTGCCGAGCCGCATCCCGCTGCTCCTCTCGAATACTAGCTAGGGAAGCTTGGGTGTCCTTCGTGACCTTCCGCTGAGTCCGGCGGTTATACGTCAACGCTCTCCAAAGCTTGCCCACGCTCTCATACACCTTCTCTCCTATGGACTTGCGTCCGCCCTGACACCCCTCAAATCTCTCGTCCACTCGGGGCAGTCTACGTGGCGGGGCCGGTCTAGCTCGTGGGGTCGGGTTGGCCCGTGGGGCCGGCTCACCTCTCTGTTGGGCAGGCTGAGGCTGGGCATTCCTCTCAGTCCCCTGTCTACTCGACTCGGGGCGCTCACTCTCTCTACTAGTACGGCATCGCCGAAGTCCGGCCGATGCCTGGCGACTGGCTGGTCGCTCCTGAGTTGAACGCCTCCTAGGGGCAGGGGCAGGGGCAGGTGCAGGGGCAGGGGCAGGAGCCGGGTCCTCCTCCATAATATCGTCATCCTCATCGAGGTCAACGACTGGCTGTGGTGGTCCCAGGTGACGAGCGATAAGCTTCCTATAAGGCCGTGGCTTAGGAGGAAGTAGATCACCCTCCACATCAAACATCGGAACCTCAAACTCCCGCGCCAGTTTGGCAATGAGGTTGGCGTACCCCAATCCCTTGTGGCTACCGGAGCAGTTCCGCTCCTGCATGTACACCCAAATCCGACGAGGAATGTCAACCTCTCGTCTAAGAACAAGGCAATAGACTAAGAGTATGTACTCAAAGTCAAGGTAGGTAAAATGCTTAATACCCACTACCCTGTTCACTACCCACTCGGCCCACCACCGTGGCGGGCCGGTAATAAAATGAGAATGCAATTTCTTGCCTATCTCGCCTGGCCCCTCTCTCTCGAAATGGGCACCCGGGTACCCCCCAGTCACAACCCGCAAAAGCTCAGAATCGCTCGGCGGGTAATCTGCACACTCAGCATATGCGCACGAGAAATGGCGCATCGGGATCTGGTACGCCTGGCGGATGGTATCCGCCGTGATCAACAGAAACGTACGCCGTAAATACACCCAGCGGACATCCCCGTTGGCCTCACCCTCCCCCTTGTGCATGAGGTTCGCGTAGAACTCACGCACCAAGTCAGAACTGGAAACGTCCGGAAACCCCGCTAGGGACGTTCCGAAAATGTCCGGTCGACTCGCATACTCTGCCATTTCTGGCGGCATGCTCGTATGGTCTACCTGAAACTGGTAGTCTACGGGAAGGCTATGACCCATTTTGGTTCCGGTCATAAAGTAAAACTGTGCATGATGGTTGACGAACCTAAAACTGTCAAACTGCCTAGAGGTAATCTCATCCGCCTCATAGTCAGTCGGGATGTCATCTCGCACGGGGTCTAGGATGGGTACGTTAAACTCCATAACAGACCAAAACTCGTAAAATGTGCCGACTCGGGAAAATAAGCAAAAACGTGAAACGTGCACAAAAATAGTGTGTCTCAATAGATAGTCCACCTAAGAGCTACCAGAGGTCCACACGGAAAGTGCCGCTCCAAAACGCAAAATTACCGAAAATAACGGGCCCGGCTACGGGCCGTGCCAAAACGGAAAATAAAGCGAGGGATGAGATTTTCGACCTTCCCTAAAAAGGGGTGAAAACCGGAGATTCTGCCCGGAAAGTCGCCAGAAAGCCGCCGGTGGTCGCCGGAAAAATCGCCGGAAAACCAAACTGCCCGGAATTGAAATCCGAGCCCACCAAATCGAAGCCCTCGACCTCCTGGTTCACGTTCCCTTGTACGGTTTTTGCTAGTTCTTGCTCTAACACCTTCGAATCTGCACTTTTCCTCAAGAACACCTCACTTTTTGATGAGAATTGTCCACTCGATTTTCGCTTGTTTCTGGATTTTGATGGATGAAACTTGATCCTTGCGACGAGGGGATTCCAGAAATGTGCCCGGATTTTGATTTGGAGGTCCGATGCACAATTCATGTTCTTCAAGTGTGAGGAAATGGAGGAAGAGAGAGAGAGAGGAGGTGCAACAATGGTGGCCGCGGCCTCCTCCCCCCCTTATAAACCCTAAAAGGTCAAAATGACCAAAATGCCCCTGGGGTTTGAAAAAATTCCGTTTTTTTTTCTTCTGTTTGCGTATATACGCAGTACTGCGTATATACCCAACCAGAAAACAAAACGAAAAAAAACAAAAAAAAAATTATTTTTTGCCCTCGGGTTGCGTATATACGCAGGGCTGCGTATATACGCAGCCCGAGGCAAAAAATATTTTTTTTTTCAAATCTTCTCCCTTCCTCTGTTTTCCCGGTTCTGGCTGTTTTGGATGTTTCTGTATCTGCACATTCTCAAATTCAAAGTCAAAAACCCTCTCATCTCGCCTCTCTCGGAAATTCAGAACTGAACATAATAACGTAATAAACTAATATAAATGAATAAACGACTAATTTTGGGTTGCCTCCCAAACAGCGCCTTGTGATTTACGGTCGACGGCCCGACCCTGTTACCTCTTACGGATCATCAAAATAGACCGGGTCTATTTTGACGACTTCGGCGGTCTGGAGATACGGCTTGATCCTATTCCCGTTCACCCTGAAACTGGACTTGTCTTTTGGATTTTCCAGCTCGAATGCCCCCCAGGCAAAAATCTGCTTGATGATGAACGGTCCCGACCAACGAGACCTCAACTTGCCCGGAAAGAACCGCATCCGGGTATTATAGAGAAGCACTTTGTCGCCTTCGTTAAACTGCTTTGGCGTGATACGGTTATCATGCCACTTCTTTGTCTTCTCTTTGTAAATTTTGGCGCTTTCGAAAGCCGTTCTGCGGAATTCCTCTAATTACAGCAGCGCCATCTTCCTCTTATCTCCTGCTAGATTCTGGTCCAAGTTCAGCAGTTTGATGGCCCAATACGCCTTGTGCTCCAGTTCCACCGGTAAGTGGCACGCTTTCCCAAAAACGAGCTGGTACGGTGACATTCCCAGCGGTGTTTTGAAAGCTGTCCTGTAGGCCCAAAGCGCGTCGTCCAGTCTGACGGACCAATCCTTTCGGCCAAGATTCACTGTTTTCTCGAGTATGCTCTTGATCTCTCGATTCGACACCTCGGCCTGCCCGTTCGTCTGCGGATGGTAGGGTAACGAGACTTTATGAACTGACACGCCGTACTGTTTCAGAACTTTCGCAAAAACCCGATTGATGAAGTGAGAGCCCTCGTCGCTAATCATTGCCCTGGGAGTCACGAAACGAGTGAAAACGTTGCGTTTCAGAAAACGCTCAACGGTAGCTGCATCGTTTTTCTGACACGCGAGCGCTTCGATCCACTTTGTCACATAATCTACTGCCAGCAGAATGTAAAGATTTCCCATCGACGACGGGAACGGACCCATGAAGTCGATCCCCCATACATCAAATGGCTCTACCTCCTGCCACACGGTCATCGGCATCTCGTCCCGGTGTGATGTGTTTCCTGTCCTCTGGCACCTATCACATCCCTGCACATAGTCGTGACAGTCTTTGAAGATTGTCGGCCAGAAAAAACCGGACTGCAGTATTTTATGAGCTGTTCGCGTTCCCCCAAAATGACCCCCACACTGTGATGAGTGGCAGTGTCGGATCACGTTCCAGGCCTCGTGGGTCGGGATACATCTTCTCAGGATGTTATCGGCCCCCTGTTTGAACAAGTACGGGTCGTCCCAGAAATACTGTCGACTTTCGGCAATGAACTTTTTCCGCTGCGACGGGGTGAGATCCTCGGGAAGCGTGCCAGTCACCAAGTAATTGGCTATGGCATAGTACCATGGTCTCCCGATTTTTACTGCCATGATGTGCTCGTCCGGGAAGTTTTCCTTGATCGGCACCGGGTCCACCTTCACGTTCTCAAGTCTGGATAGGTGATCCGCTACCACGTTCTCAACTCCCTTCTTGTCCCGGATTTCCACATCGAATTCCTGCATCAGTAGTACCCACCTCAACAGTCTCGGTTTCGCGTCCTTCTTGTCCAGCAGGTATTTCAGGGCACTATGGTCGGTAAAAACGATAACTTTCGACCCAACCAAATAGGGCCTGAATTTATCCAGGGCGTACACCACGGCCAGCAGTTCCTTTTCTGTCGTGCCATAGTTGAGCTGGGCATCGTTGAGTACCTGGCTCGCATAATAAATGACGTGGCATACCTTATCCTTTCGCTGGCCCAAAACTGCTCCGACTGCGTAGTCGCTGGCGTCACACATCAGCTCAAACGGGAGTGACCAATCTGGCGTGGTTATAACCGGGGCTGTGGTCAGCTTCTCTTTCAAGTGGTCAAAAGCCTGCCGACATGCTGCATCGAAATAAAAGGGTACGTCTTTTCCGAGTAAAGGGCAGAGTGGCTTTGTGATCTTGGAAAAGTCTTTGATGAACCTTCGATAAAATCCTGCATGTCCCAAAAAACTTTTGATCGCCCTTACGTTCGTCGGGTATGGAAGCTGCTTTATCACCTCGATCTTCGCCCTGTCCACCTCGAGTCCCTTGCTGGAAATTCTGTGACCCAGCACGATCCCCTCGGTGACCATAAAGTGACACTTTTCCCAATTGAGCACCAAATTCGCCTTCTTGCATCGGATCAGAACCTGGCCCAAATGGAACAGACAGTCATCGAAACTGTCCCCGAAGAGTGAAAATTCGTCCATGAAGACCTCCAGATTTTTCTCGATCATGTCGGAAATAAATCGCCATCATACATCTCTGGAACGTGGCCGGAGCGTTACACAACCCGAACGGCATGCGCCGAAACGCGAACGTACCATACGGGCAGGTAAACGTCGTCTTTTCCTGATCCTCCGGGGCTATGCAAATCTGGTTGTACCCGGAGTACCCGTCCAGAAAACAGTAATAGGCGTGGTGGGCGAGCCTGTCCAGCATCTGGTCCATGAATGGCAGCGGGAAGTGGTCCTTCAGTGTTGCATCGTTTAGCCTCCGATAGTCCATGCAGATCCGCCAGCCTGTAACGGTACGCTGCGCAATCTGCTCCTGGTCGTTATTCTGCACCACCGTAATACCCCCCCTTTTTGGGCACACACTGGACCGGGCTGATCCACGTGTTGTCCGATATGGGGTAGATGATTCCCGCTTCCACCCACTTCATGACCTCTTTTCGCACAACATCCTTCATGTTCGGATTCAGTCTCCGCTGGGGCTGAATCACCGGTTTCTTGCCTTCTTCAATTCGGATCTTGTGCATGCAGTAAGAGGGGCTGATTCCCTTGATATCTGCAATCGTCCATGCGATTGCTTCCTTATGCTCTCGCAATACTTCCAGCAGTTTCTGCTCCTGTTCCTGAGATAAACGAGACGAAACAATTACGGGCAGAGTACTATTTTCACCAATATACGCATACCTGAGATGGCTCGGGAGCGGTTTCAGCTCCAGTGCGGGTGGCTCCTTGAGTGACGGGACCAGAATCATCTTTTGACCGCCGTCTTCGTCTCGGTGCAAGGTGGTCCAGTCCTCGGCTCTCATGGCGTGCTCGCACCGAGTTTTCTCCTTTTCTTCCCCGTACATGCTGTCAATCTCTTCCCATAATTGGTCCATCTCCTCGTTTTCCCAGCCTTCGTCCACCACATCTATAGCAAAGATGTCCTCGTGGTCGTAGTAGTTCGGCAGTTGCAGATTTTTGAAAACGTTGAATTTCACTTTTTCCTCGTTTCTGCATGGTCAGCTCCCCGCTCTTGCAGTTTATCATTGCTTCGCCCGTGGCCAAAAACGGCCTGCCAAGTATGAGCGGTACCTCCCCTGCCTCCATGTCCAGGATGACGAAATCTGCCGGAAAAATCAACTCGCCGACCTTGACCAGAATGTCCTCGATAACCCCATAGGCCTGTTTTACGGACCTGTCTGCCATCTGCAGCATGATTCTGGTGGGTCGAGGTTCACCGACTTTCAAACTCTTGAAAATCGTCAGCGGCATCAGGTTGATGCTGGCCCCTAGGTCACACAGAGCCTTTCCTGTGTAAGCGTTCCCTAGGGTAACCGGTATAACGAAACTGCGAGGATCCTTTCTCTTCCTCTGTAGCCCATTCTTCACACAATTGCTCACTTCTGCCGTCAGGTTTATGGTCTCGAAATCGCTCATTCGCCTCCTCCCATACAAGATGTCCTTGAGGAATTTGGCGTAAGTGGGCATCTTAGCCAAAGCCTCGGCAAAAGGTATGTTAATCTGCAGCTGCTTGAACATCTCGAGAAACCTGGCGTAGTCCTTGCTGTCATCCCTCTTTCGTGTTCGCAAGGGGTACGGGACCTCCTTGGAGACTGGTACAGTTTCTGCACCTGTCTCGTTCTGCACTGCATCCTGCTCAACCGAGCCCTTCGGCTGGGGGCGGTCGACTGTGCTGTTATCCTAGCCCGACAAGTTGCGTTCTACTTCTTTCGAATTTTCTGCACGTGCGTGGCTGGGATACGGTGGATCCTGCAGTGCCAATCCACTCCGAGTGGAGATAGCATTTATCTGAGCCCGTGGATTGTTTACTGTATTCGAGGGTAGGTTTCCTGGCTGTCTCTCCGTTAGCTGCTGTGCTAACTGCCCCACCTGCACTTCCAAAGCGCGCAGTGACGTTCTGGTTGTCTGCATATCTGCCGTCAAGGTGTCCATGTGCTTGAACCGAGACTCCATAGTCTGGAACATGGACTTGATCTCTTTCATCTGAGCGTCGTACTGCTGTGCGGATGGGACTGATTGAGCCTGCTGGGCCGGGGCAGCCTGTTGAGCTGGTGGCCTGTGCTGGAATCCCGGTGCATAAACTGCTGCGTTCGGGTTTCCGTACCGAAACCCGGGATGGTCTCTCGTACCCGGTCGGTACCGGCTCGGGTCCCACTGCTGCTGTACGTAATTGGTATCTTCGGTCCTTAGCTCCTCAATGGCTGTGTCCAGATCAGGTTCTTCGACTGCTGCAACAGTCTTCTTATCCGAGTAGACTTTCTTGACCAAGTCGTGAACGATCTTGGCCAGGTTGTCTATACGGTCATCATCTGCAGGTTCGGCTCTAGCCGCCATCCTGCGATCGTCAAATAGTCGGGTGTCCTGCTTGGCCAACTACTTCATCAGGTCATACGCACCTTCTTTGTCTACGTGATACAGGAAGTTTCCCCCGGCCTCTCTGTCAATCCTGTCGGCGTTCTCCCTGTCTAGGGCATGGTAGAAAACCTGCAGGATTTTCGCGTCTCCAAAACCGTGGTTCGGGCACCGTTTGACCAATCTCATGAGCCTGTCCCATGCGTCCACCACCGTCTCCCCCATCTTCTGTCTGAATGACAGGATCTCGCTCTGTAACTGAATGACTCGGGAGGCGGGATAGAACTTTGCCAGAAAATCCGTGACACACTCCTCCCATGTGGTGATGGATCGGGGTGGTCGGGATTCGAGCCAGTCTTTGGCTATTCCATAAAGACAGTACGGAAATAAGATCAACATGAGTTCCTCTGCTTCTACCCCCTTGTATCTGACCTTGTTGCAGTAATCTTCGAATTTCCCGATAAAATCGTTCGGGTCTTCGTCGGCCCTGCCATGAAACGGGCAGAGAGTTTGTACCGTCTGGATGGTGGATGGTTTGATGTCAAAGTGCTCGGCGGTGATCTCGGGCACCACAATAGCTCGCTCATGCCCCCCGGTGGGGACTTCGAAATTTTCCACCAACGCCTTCCCAGATCGGTTATATGTTCTCTGGTTGCTTCGGGCAGCAAGTCCTGCTGTGACAAGCTCCTCAATGTACCGCGCCATCTGGGCTGGGGTACGTGTCTCTCGTTCCTGTCCACCGGCTTCGGTGTTCTCGGGTGGATCTCTCTGGTTTGTTGCCATCCTGCTTTCTCGGTTTCTGCGGTTCTGTTCGGTATACAGTTTTTCCGGGTTGTCGAGTGGTGACACCAAATCGCGAGGCAATCTGGGCATCAACTAAACAGTCCTGAAATTGCAGATTCAAAAACGCAGTGAGATAATAATAAAAATAACAAAACTGAAAATAAATAAAAACTCAGAAAACTAATTTTGACTACTAAATAGACCCTAAAAAGTCCCCGGCAACGGCGCCAAAAACTTGATGCGCAAACTAACGTGCTGTCGCAAGTGTACGAATCTTGTAATACCGGGTGCAATTTAGACTCGGGTGATCGTTCCCACGAGGACTGTTTCGGGTTTACTTTCGTTGACAGTTTCGGTTATCCAAGTGTAGTAACAAGGAGGAGTAGGTTGTGATTGTAGTGACTAAATTAAAAACAGAAATTAAAAACGTAAACGTAAATATTTTTTGTGACGTTTTCTGAAATAAGCTGAATCGGTTGTAACGATAATAGATGAAGACTAGGTTCCAGGATCCCCTAGGGTTTCTACAGATTTCAGTTTTACGTTCGATTATGAAAACACTCAGCAGTTTCAATATCTGTGCAACGTACCAGTTGTGCAGTGACTTTTCAGATTCCACACGTAATCCCGATCCTGCAGACTTTCGGATTCTTGTTAAGCTGCCTAAATCTGCAGTCTCGGTCTAATCCTGTTAGGGTTTCTAACCTGTCCGAATGGCCCGGGTCAAATTCTCTAACAGTTGGTCTCACGTTTTTCGGTGCTAGCCCTATCTCCCTTTCTCTGGTCGGTCTATCAGGGTAAGGTACTAAATCCTGGTTTTTCTTCCTAACCCTAACTTGACGTTTTCACCTACAAGCTCGGGTCTATAGCAATCCTGGGTGATCAATCCTATCATGCATATACGATAACATTCAAAAACAGAATAACAGATATAACTTGCTGAATTAAGATAATCATCATGAATCCATAAACGTAGTAGTCATAAAATCTGAGTACGAAACCCTAGGTTCACCGAGAACCTAGGTGAAAAGTTTAGCTACGACTAGACATAATACACAACGCAGTTTCTGAATATAAAGAGAGAGAACAAAATCAAACTAAGTCTTCGAATCTCGAATCGCGCTTTCGTGCTCTCCGGGAATGCTCTGACTTGCCCTTTGGTTGTGCTCAGAATTCTGTTGTGTCTCCGTGTCTTCAAAACGAGTCTGGACGAGTCTTTAAATAGTGTTGTTTCCCGAAAACGCTTGTGCCTGAAATTACGGAATCTGCCATCGGTCCACCGTCTTTGACCAAAAAGTCAAAACTGGCTGCGTATATACGCAGGGTTGCGTATATACGCAACCAGGGCCCATCAACCAACCCCCCATCTCCCTCCCTGCCTGCGTATATACGCAGGCAGGGGGTGGAGATGTGGGCCCCACTTGGTCCTTTGGTGGGCCAGGTTGGGTCCCCTGGGTCCCACTCTTCTGCCTGAGGCTCCCGGTTTGCCTCTTCGGTGTTTTCCTGCTTTTCCGTGTTTCCGTCGTGTCCCGGTCTTGTGCACGTTTCCCGACACGGTCCCGGCTTGGTCCCGGCACGCTTCCCGATGCACCTCCCGAACCTGTTCCTGAAAAGGCAACACGAACAAAAACCCGCGATCATATCCAAATATAGCAAGAAATAAGCAGAAATCCAGCAAGTACAAATAAACGTCTCGTTCTAGATTCCCGAGGCATTCACAGGCATTTTCCGGCAAAAACCGCTAGTTCCGACACAAATACTCGTGAAATCAGGCTATAAGATAACCCCTAATTGGGCGTTATCAACAGGCTCCAAGAGCTTGGTATGAAAGATTGTCAAAATTCCTACTTGAAAATGGTTTCAAGAGAGGCTTAGTTGATAAAACCGATCATTTATGCTGCCCCAAATCCCATGTTAGTTTATTCGAAAGTTTGAATTTTGTGTTTGTTTGTTTTTTTAAACACCCTCTCACGATGCAGATGGATAGTTGATAACTCTATTATCCGAGTTATATTTACAGTTGACATTACACCATTTTTTGCGTGATTTACGACAAATTTTAACGCGTATATGGTCATATTAGTGAGCTATTCGTACAATTGAGCTTGATGCATATACACGTACAGTTCGGGCATTTTCTAGTTGTTTGAACAATATTTATCACATTTATACTCGGTATGTGTAGTTGTGTGTTTCTCTGGAGATCGAAAAAAAACTTCGACAGTGGAAAAACTCGGAAATTGACTAAGGAAGAGAGAAGAAGGAGCTCCAGAGCAAAAGGGAGGTATTTTGGAGGTTCATCAATTCGCATGAATTACTGCAAAAAGAATAGAAGATGTTTTGGTAACTAAGAAGATAAGGAATTGGACAGTCATTCGTATGAAATACTTGTCAATTCGCACAAATTTGTCAAGAAAGGAGTTGCACAGATAAAGTGTTCCAAGGAATTCATGCAAAATGTAAAAGTAAATTGCACGAATAAAAGTAATTCGCACCAACTGAATGGGTAGAAAAACAAATTCGTGTGAATAGAAGTTGCAACACAAACAATTCGTGTGAATAGAAGTAACTCGCACGAACACAAATTGTGTTCGCACGAACAGGAAGCTGAGAGGCGGCGCATATTTGAGGGGAAGACATGTAATTATGCATAGTTATTTTCAAAAACGTATTCTAAGTATAGAACAAGACCTAAGGTCAGTTTCTGAGGGGATAATGAAGAAAAATATGCAGAGCACACGGGTAGGAGCACGGGTGAAGCTTGGAGCGCGGCAGAGCTAGGATTTTTCATTTGAAATCTATAAACTCTATCATTCTCTCTCCTTTATGTTTACAATAAATTTATTTGTCGTAGACATTGATATGAGTAGCTAACTTTATGTACTTGGTTCTTTGGAGAACCTAGGGTTATGAACGAGACAAAAATTTCTTATTTTTTAGATTGATTCACGTTTTGATTCATACAATTGCGTTGTTTTTCTTCATTTATCGTTTATCGTTGAGTTAGGGCTATTTACATGTCCTAAATGCGATGAGAACAACTATGAGATGAGAATTCAACAGATTAGACGAATCGCGAGCTTTAAAGACTATTGACTAATATGTTAGATTTCTTGGTCTGAACAAATTCTCATTGTGATTGTAGTAGCTACCCAGTAGTGCTAGCGTTCTAGGTGGGTGCGGAGAGATACTTAACCCGGATACGAAAGAGAAAAAGAAGTTAGTCCCGAATCATTGAGACCGAGAGGACCGAGATTCGATCGTGTGAGGGTAGATTCGATCGTGTAGCGTTAGACAAGGGCAGCGGTGGACCGAGAGGACCCAGTTACCGGGATATCGTTAGGCAGATAGTGAAGGGAGGCGAATCCCTGATAGTTTGATTGCATGTCTGCTATACAGATTAAAATTTGTTTCAACATGAACGCCATAAACCCTACTAGGCGGACTTAGGGTTTATGCCTGCGTCCAAGCTATCTGATGTAGGTCTGAATCAATCCGGATCTTCTCCCGTATTCCTGAAGTTCCTCCTGAATGCAAGTGAGGGCTTGCTGCTTCCAGAATCCTTCTTGGCCTCCAGACGTATTGCTCTCACTCTCGAAACTCTAGATTTCGGTGTGTATCTGAAACATACAAAATTCTGAAGACTAAGGAAACTTATATAGGCAACTATAGGGACCTGGAAGAGAAAACACGAATCAAACTCTTAAATTTATAGGACTTCTGGTTCCACCCGGACCTAGCCCAAATAAAGTTAATAACAGTTAGTACCACCAAATAACTGTTATTGCACTCATGTCTGTATTCTCAAAAAATAATATTTCGAGTTCCTGTTATTAAATACTTATTATCTCCCCATGTTAAGATTACAGATATCCGTCGATTAAATTAATTACTGACAGTGATAAGAATCAAGGATTTGGAAAGAGGTCGATTAAATTAATTACTGACTAATACATTTAATCGACCTCTTTCCAAATCCTTGATTCTTATCACTTAACTTATTTGAAATGTCCAGATTACCAAGTGATCTACCTGCAGGGTTTGACATAATCAAAACTTATAAGCTTCATCAAGGGGATATCATCAATCCCATAACCGGGACATGGATTCCTTCGATAAATCAATTTGCACCATGGACTCAATTGTATCACTCAACTCATCAAGGTTATTGACTCCATAGGAATCTCACTCACTTGACTTGTCAAAGCAATAACTACTAAATACATGTGCACATTGACTATCGAACGATTAAGAGCATAAGTAATCATAATAACCATGAGACATGGCGTATCTTGTTATGTCAGTACAAAGACAATGATCTCTACTTGGTCCTGTTCAATATACACAAAGTATACTAGCACATTAAAGTTGAAACTATAGCATGAACTATACCGTTTCCTGTAGCCAAGACAGACCTACTAAAACAATGTGCTACAATCGTTCTGATGGTTTTTCTAATTCCATCTAGATTGTGAACTCATAACTTTCATTCCACAAGAACCGAAGATAAGATCTTATGTGTGTAAGCTAGACTCTACACACCAGATCTTCTACTATGTGTAATAACAGACAACTATGCACGATAATAACATAATGCAAAACATTTCCCAAAACCATTCTCATAAATATCAAATTAAAATAATCCAATACGAAAAGCATGGCTTTTAGTATTCAGTGCAACGATCTCCCACTAAGACTTAACGCCATGCAGCAACACACCTCAATCCCATTCCTTCTAGGTGACCATCAAAAGCCTTAGTTGTCAAACACTTCGTAAATGAGTCTTCCAGTTTATCTGCTTCTGCAATCTTCATCACTGCCACATCACCTCTGTGCACCAATTCTCTAATCAAATGATACTTACACTCTATGTGTTTTTCTTTCTTGTGAGCTCTTGGTTCCCTTGAGTTTGCAACCGCACCACTATTATCGCAATAAAGAGTCATAGCCGGTTGTGCACTCGGTACCACTCCAAGATTCATTAGAAACTTTCTCAACCAAACAAATTACATAGAAGCTTTCGAAGCAGCCCCATATTCAGCTTCCATGGTGGAATCAGCAATGCAAGATTTCTTGAGGCTCCTCCAACTGATGCTCCACCTCCTAAGGTGAAAACATATCCACGGGTAGAATTCTTGGAATCCCTATCTGACTGAAAATCTGAGTCTGTGTACCCAATGGGTACAAGACTATCTTCATGATAAACCAATGTATAGTCTCGAGTCCTTTTCAGGTACTTCAATATATGTTTTACCGCATTCCAATGTTCTCTGCCAGGGTTAGACTGATATCTACTAACCATGCCAACAGCAAAGCAAATGTTTGGTCTAGTACATAACATCGCATACATGAGGCTTCCTACTGTAGAAGCATAATGAACTGCTCTCATGCTTTCTATCTCATCAGGTATTTTAGGACAGTGGTTCGTAGATAGACCGATTCCTTGTCTGAAATGGATCAACCCTTTCTTGGAATCCCTGCATGCTAAACCTTGCAAGAACGGTATCAATATAATTGGCTTGTGACTATCCCAACATCCTATTTTTTCGATCTCACATAAGCTTGATTCCTAGAAAGTATGCTGCTTCTCCCAAGTCTTTCATTTGAAATTGACTTGATAACCATACTCGCACAGTAGATAATACACCCACATTGTTTCCAATGAGCAATATATCACTAACGTAAAGTATCAAGAATACCACCACGTTTTCCTTACACTTATTGTACACACATGGCTCATCCATACACTGATCAAAACCAAAGGATTTTATTGCCTAATCAAAATGAATGTCCATGATCTAGATGCCTGCTTAAGTCCATAAACCGACCTCTTAAGCTTGCACAACTTATGTTCCTGGCCCTTAGCTATGAATCCTTTTGGTTGCATCATATAAATGCACTCATCAAGACTTCCATTAAGGAAAGCAATCTTGACATCTATTTGCCAAATTTCGTAATCGAAATGAGCCGCAATGGACAAGAGTATCCTGATAGACTTAATCATGGATACTGGCGAAAAAGTTTCCTCATAGTCGGACCCTTCTTTCTGAGTAAAACCTTTCGCAACAAGCCTTGCATTGAAGGTTTCAACCTTCCCGTCTACCCCTATCTTTTTCTTGTAATTCCACTTACACCATGGGTTTTACCCCATCTGTTGGATCTACAAGATCCCAGACCTGATTGGAGTACATAGACTCCATCTCAAATTACATAGCCTTTTTTTCACTTTTCTGCATCCGTACTTCCAACAGCTTCATTATAGTTACTGGGACCAGTATCATGTTCATCAGGCACCTTGTCAAAAGACTCTCCCAAGTACATGTATATGTCTGGTTTACGGGAAACCCTCCCACTACGACGAGGTTGTATTTGTGATTCACTAGAAGCAACATTTTCCCCGCTGCTCGGTTGCTGCGGAATGTCACTACTATCTTGTGGATCACTAGCATCTACATTTCCCCAATTGCCCTCTTGCGGTGGAATGTCAACACTATTTTGTTGTGTATCACGAGTATCTACATTTCTCCAACCACCCCAAGGTAGTTGAATGTCGATATTATTTTCTTGTGGTATTTCCTCTTGTACAGTTGGTTTATAAAGACCTTGGACTACTTGATTTCCTCGCATTTTCTTCCAGAACAGTTTAGGCTTGCGATCCATAATATAGTCTTCCTCTAAGAATCTAGCATTGGTGCTAACAATGACTTTCTGATCCTTAAGATTATAAAATAAACCCCCATTTTTTCCTTTTGGGTATCCTACAAACACACATACTTCTGTTATTGATTCCAACTTACTTGCGTTCCCCTTCAGCACATGTGCTGGATTACCCCAAATCCGAACATGCCTTAGACTAGGCTTGCGACCAGTCCAAAGTACTGTGGGTGTAGTTGGTACTGACTTAGAGGTAACCAAGTTCAGAATATATGCAGCTGTCTCTAAAGCATGCCCCCAAAAGGAAGTTGGTAAATTTTAATAACTCATAATGGATCTCACCATTTATAAAAGAGTCCTATTCCTTCGCTCTTCCACACCATTCTATTGTGGCGTACCTAGAGCAGACAACTGGGATCGAATCCCTTATTCCTTCAAGTAATCCCTGAATTGTCCCAAGAGCTACTCGCCACCTCGATCAGATCGAAATGACTTCATATATTTTCCTAGACGCTTCTCTGATTCTTCCTTAAAAAATTTTAATTTCTCAAAGGCCTCAGACTTACATCGCATCAAATAAGTATATCCATATCTTGAGTAATCATCAATAAAAGAAATAAAATACTCAAAACCTCCCATCGCTTGGACATTCATTGGTCTACAAACATCTGAATGGATAAGATCCAACAGTTCTTTGGCCCTATTACCCTTTGCCAACAATGGCCTTTTTGTCATCTTACCTTCTTAACATGACTCGCATGCTGGTAGTGTCTCCACTTTCAATGAACCCAATGGTCCATTCTCAACCAGCCTTTGTATCATGTTTGTATTGATATGACCAAGTCGTAAATGCCAAATATATGTTTGTTTTATCTCGCTAGGTTCCTTTCTCTTTTTAGACGAGCTATCCGAATTATTCAGTTCATATAGCTGCTCTATGGGATTCTCAGGATTTATAATGTAAAGACCATCCACCAATGTACCAGAACAAATAAAACGTTTATTTTTCTTAATAACCACAGAGTCATTAAATTAAACTGAATATTCATTCTTAACCAACTTAGAAACAGATATCAAATTCCTTCTAATGGAAGGTATATAAACACAATCTTTTAAAACTAAAATCTTATCATTCCCAAAATGTAAGAAACAGATTCTTGTTGCAATTGCAGCTACTCTATTTGTGTTGCCCAAGTGTAGATAAATCTCGCCATCACTAAGCTGTCTGGTTTTCTGGAACCCCTGCAATGAATTGCAGACATGGTCACTGGCTCCCGAATCTACACACCAGGTTCTAGTAGATAGAACCGCTAAAAATGATTCAACTATTAGTGAAAGAGATATACATGAGTTGTTCTGGATTGGACAAGTCAGGAAATTTGGACATTGACTTTTCGAATGCCCTTTCTGGTTACAGAGGAAACACTTGCCTTTCGGATTTCTCACTGTTTCCTAAGGAGCAAGTGCTTGTTGTGCCCCACAAGCTATTTCTTGAGGTTCCTCAGCAACCTTCGGAACTACTGCTTGTGAAACTTTCTTCTTCTTCTTAGCCCTAGGGTTAGAAGTAGAAGCCTTTTCAGCCACCATTACATTAACCGATTTCTGTAAGAATCCCTCAGCTGCTTGAAGCTCCTTTAACAATTCGCCTAAAGAATAAGTATTTTTGTTCATATTATAATTTAGCCGAAAACCGTTAAATGAATGAGACGGCATCATGAGCACGATATCGACCTGAGTTTCCTCATCGATTACAGCTCCAAGGATCTCTAATTCACCTAGAAGACTTATCATCTTCAGAACATGATCCCTCACAGAGGTCCCTTCAACCATTTTTGTGTTAATGAGGTTTTTCATAGCAACATGCCTGGAAGCACGATCCTGATCCTCAAACATCTCTTTGAAGCTCTCCATGATCTAATAGGCAGAGCCCATGTTCTCATGTTGATGCTGTAACACATTAGACATGGAGCCTAATATGTAGCATTTAGCCATCTGATCGGCTTTCTGCCACCTCTTATAAGTCTTGGCTTCTTCTCCCAAAGCATATTCTAGAGGTTCTGCAGGACATTCCTCAAGAAACACAAATTTGTAATCCTCAACAGTTAGCACAATATTCAACTTCCTCTTCCAATCAATATAGTTTGATCCAGTGAGTTTGTTTTGATTCAAGAGAATAGATAGTGTGTTGAATGAGTTCGACATTTTGAACCTGAGAATCATGTAAATAAAACATATAAGGGCAATGTAAACCACCAGTAGTCTAACACACATAAAATTAGTATGCCACGATGGGTGGACGTCAACCATTCATTCTATAGTTAGACATGGTACCTTTGGTCCTGCAAGCCATATCAGTGACTCCGATGGGAGGATACTATAACTTACATCTAAGTGTATACCATCATTTTACTTATGAACCCATTACCCCATTACATGCCTCTCATATGGAGATATGACACATAAATAGTAATTATTAGAAGTATCGTAATAGGAATTTATAGTAGTGATACTGTAGTGGTTATGTTCGATAAGAAGGTTAACTCCAAGGCTAACACACACAACCAACTACATCACTTATAAATCAATGATGGAGACCGCATGATCTATAAGCACTAGACTCCCTCGCCAACTTAGTTGTTTGAACAATTTAATAAAAATAAAATTATTTATCCATGTTGTCCATGATTAACATGCAAGCATCCACAATAATCATAAACATATATATAATCAAGCAAATGACAAGAATTCAACCACACACAGCCCATCTATTATGGTCCGAGCTTCTTTAGTTGCGCTAGCAAAATCCTTCTGACCCCCCGACACGGGGATCGACCTTACCAGTAAGGTCGCTGAAAAACTTTTTCAGAAAAATCGACATGTCGTCACTTTGGAAATCTTGACGATCTGCAATCTTTCGGCCATCTGTCTTCACCAATATTACAGTAACCCTAGTCTCCATGGATCCCGCAAATCAGTCTGTAATAGAGTACCTGAGAATGCTACAGACTTTCAATACCACCAAGGAGCTCAGAAGTTCATCTAAAACTGAAATAAGAGAACATGGGTTTACTATTACAGAAGAATACAAATCATTTTCATCCACAGAAAAAAGCGTGGGAATCAAAACCAAATCAAACCACATACATCAAACAATATGACCATAATAGCAGGACAAGGTTCAATCATCAAAACAGAGTTAGACATCATTCTTCCTACTCTAACATGCATAACCGGTTTGATTATTGGACAACATGGCTGTATAGAAGATATGTAGAGTCGAACCGGATTCTGATACCAATTGAAGGGAGGCGAATCCCTGAACCATTTTGATTGCATGTCTGCTGTACCGATTAAAATTTGTTTCAACATGAACGCCAAAAAGCCGACGAGGCGGAAGTATCCTCCTGGGTGCAAGTGTGGGCTTGCTGCTTCCAGAAACCTTCTTGGCCTCCAGACGTATTGTTCACACTCTCGAAACCCTAGATTTCGGTGTGTATCTGAAGCATACGAAATTCTGAAGACTAAGGAAACTTATATAAGCTACGGAAGGAACCTGGAGGAGAAAAAACGAATAAGGCTCTTAACTTTATTAGGACTTCTGGTTCCACCTGAACCTAGCCAAAATAAAGTTAATAACAGTTCGTACCACTAAATAACTGTTATTGCACTCCTGTCCGTATTCTCAAAAAATAATATTTCGAGCTCCTGCTATTAAATAATTATTATCTCCCCATGTTAAGATTACATATAACCGTCTATTAAATTAATTACTGAATAATTCATTTAATTGACCTCTTTCCAAATCCTTGATTCTTCCCACTTAACGTATTTGAAATGTCTAAATTACCAAGTAATCTACCTGCAGGGTTTGACATAATCAAAACTTATAAGCTTCATCAAGGGGATATCATCAATCACATAACCGGGACATGGATTCCTTCGATAAATCAATTTACACCATGGACTCATTAGTATCACCCAACTCATCGAGATTATTGACTCCATAGGATCTCACTCACTTGACTTGTCAAAGCAATAACTACTAAATACATGTGCTCAATGACTATCTAAGGATTAAGAGCATAAGTAATCATAATAACCATGAGACATAGCTTGTCTTGTTATGTCAGTACAAAGACAATGATCTCAAATTGGACGTGTTCAATATACACAAAATATACTAGTACCTTGAGTTAATACTATAGCATGAACTATACCGTTTCCTGTAGCCAAGACATACCTACTAAAACCGTGTGCTACAATCATTCCAATGGTTTGTCTAATTTCATCTAGATTGTGAACTCATAACTTTCATTCCACAAGAACCGAAGATAAGATCTTCTGTGTATAAGCTAGACTCACACACCAGATCTTCTACTATGTGGAATAATAGACAACTATGCACAATAATAACATAATGCAAAAACATTGCCTAAAACCATTCTCATAAATATCAAATTCAAATAATCCAATACATAAAGCATGGCTTTTAGTATTTAATCCAACAGTTAGAACCATACATGTAGACGTCGGTGGACTGAGCGGACTCGTAGTTGATCGTTAGATGGCATTGCATGAGATCGAGAGATAATTGTGATAACTTTTACCTGGAACAACTAAGTAGTTGATTGCGTGTTTCAATACAAATTCCGGAACTGTATATAAACCATAGGGGATCCGTTAATCACATAGTTTCCCCCAACAAGGTTGGGAATGAATGGTGGGAAGGGCCCGAAGCAACATGATAACTAGGCAGGAAAGAACAACAATGATGGTTAGCAAGAGACGTGGATAATGTTGAAGTAGCAATGATGGTGGAGAAATGAACAAGGGTAACGACTTTACAGGATGCGAGGATGACATGATATTCTCGAGAAATAAGAAATTGTGTTGGTCGCCACTGCCACAATGAGCATAAGCCAGAAGGTTACACGCCTTCCTTTTGCCAAATGGCCAACACGAAAGGGAAACGTGCAAAGGGCTAATGTTGATACAGGGCTTCTGCCATGGCAAAGATTTGTGATGGGATAAGGATCATCAGGGGAGATTGTCATGTGGGATTCGCGAAAGGAGAAGTTGAGCTGCTGCGGAGAAGCTTCGCTAAAGACACAGCTTGAGAAGCCGCTGAGAGGCATAGCAGATCACAGGAAAAGGGTGAGTTGCGGAGTGGCAGGACACAAAGTACGTTGGGGTTTACAGATGATGATATGATGATAGTGTGATGCAGAGGCTGAAATGGAAGGAACGTGAGGCTGAAGATGGAGCTTGGTCACAGGAGTCAAGGGTCAACACTATGGTAAAGGCACCGCAAAGCTGAAGGACGAAGAGAGCATATGAAGGAGGAGATGTGGCGGTTCTCTAAACAATTATATAGCCCGAATGTAACTCATATTAGGATATAACACATGTTGCTAGCACTTTGATTTCTCTCTCTGTCTAGCTTCTGCTATCTCTGATTCTCTCTCGTGACCTCTGAGTCGATGAATTAGGGTTTACATACTTTATTTCCGCATCCATATCTCTCGATGCAATCAAGTTCGATCGTTCTTCAATCCTGACTTCCTTGTGCGCTCAGATCTCTGTGTGCCTTGATTCTCGTTTGCAATTGTTCGGAAGTGTCACAAATCGTTCCTAGGAATTCACCCTTTCAACAATAGCTGAGTTGATAAACCCGAACACAAGAAGATAGAAGGTTTCACTGCTAAAAAACAAATTTCCAGCTGCAGAAGTTAGGGAGATTTTGGAAGTGCCTCTAGCTTAGAATGAGGTAGATGATAGAATTGTTTGCCCCCTAGAGCCTTCTGGTAATTTTTCTTTCAGGACAGGTGTGAAGATAGCAGAGAGATGGTTGTGGATTTGAAGTAGTGAGTAGCTAAAAGGGGGATGATTCCTTCCAATTTCCACAATAATAGTGGGAGGATTTCTCAGTTTTGGTGAACTAGTCATTGAGCTCTAGCCATAAAATCAAAACTCTTTCTCAAGAGGGTGTGCTGGTTCTCCCCTCTTTGATTTATGTGGTGAAGAAATAGATACTATAGAACATTGATTTTACAGTGCAAATGGCTTCCCCCTGTTTGGTTTGGCACGGTCATCTTAACTCCACAGATATGTGCACCGACTGGAACCTTGAAAGATTGGCTTTTATCAGTAATGAAGCAAGCAAAGAACATTCTAGCTGAGGATATTGTAACCCAAAATCTAGTGTGCTGTTGGAACATCTGGAAGTACAGAGATGCTGCTATATTTAGACACATTGTGCCTTCCCCAATCATGGCTATAAGAAGCAGTAAAGAGAGTGTAGTGAAATTATTGCTTTTAACCAGCTGGAAAATCAGTCAAAGGGGGGTCAGTCAACTGGTAATTCCACTCAACTTCCTCCTAAATGGCACCCTCCCCCAGCCAATACTCTGAAAGCGTAAAGTTGATGCTGGCTGTAGTAAAGATACCAAAATGGCTTGTCTTGGGTTTATTTTGGGAGATGAAAAGGTTCTCTGCTATACTGGGGATGGAGAAAATTGCATTCAAATTCTGCTATCATATCAGAAGCGCTGGCTCTTAGATTAGCTACATGGAAATTAGAAGACAGAAGTGACAAGGTTATCTGGTTTGAAGCGGATAGCAAAGTCTTGGTGGACGTCCTGAGCCTCAAATGCCAGAAATGGGAAATCACTTCAATTTTGCAAGATATCCACATCCAGATGAGCAGTCAAGCTAGCATCTCATGGATTCCTAGAAGTGCAAATTTAGCAGTCGATCAATTTGGTTAAAATTATCAGAAAGGAGACCCATCTTTTGTATAGAGTTGTGCTCCTGTTTTAACCCAACTGGAGCTAGAGTGATATAGAAGGGAATCAGGGATGAGTAATTTTAATGAAATTTTTAGTTTGGTAAAAAAGACACACCATGGAAGTTATTACTTCAATACGAGAAGTGTGCAACTCAGTGACTAACAGTGCTCAGAAAAGGTATATGAAAATGTAAAATCATAATTAAAACAATGTAATTTTAACTCCCAAATTGCTTTTATTCCACAGTTATCTGAGAAAATACCGACATATTTCTATAGGTTGGAAATATAATGCCTCTAGAAGTCTTTGAGGAGATCTGAAAAAAACTTGATACCCATTAATCCTTCTCATATCTCTTCTTTATAAATAGGGTGTGTATGTTCATGTACATTTGAGAACACAAGACAAATAGATGATTCTACAATTGATCCTTGAACCTGATTCTTGGAACTGTCCTCGCTTTTGAAAGTTGGTCAGACAGTAATAAAGCCCTCATACCAGCAAAATACTGAAGCTGGAACAACTGTTATGCTTCGGTATCTCCCAGAATCGCCGAGTCCAAGAGCATCTAAACTTGAAAATGATCGATCATATGTTGTATCACATCGGCACCTTCTGAGTGCATATAACAATCTTTGACCTGCCATCAACAGAATATTTGGTGAAAACCAGCTTACACATATGTTAGAATACATCTGCCAAGGAGGTGATGAATAAACCACATCGCAATGACTTGGGTATCAGTAATCCATTCCTATTATGGTGAAAAGTAAGTTTATACAATTTTGATCCACGGGGACACTCTTAAGTCTTAACCATTGTTCTTTGCTGGCAAACAATTTCATCACCAGACTGGCTCATTGGCAAGAAGCGGCCTATATACCTCTTAATTTCCAGTTAGTCTGGCATCTTTCTAACTCTACACACAGGACTTACAGGCTGGACAAAATTTCTCTCATTTTAGTCCATTACAAAACTTCTCTGTTATAGCTTTCCCTTAGGTAGAACTGATGGAAAACAATGGTACTTTTCAATCAAAGTTTTAGACTTAAACCAACCAAAGCAGCAAATTTGCACAAACACTGAGCATTTACAACCATAGATTCTCCAAATGAGGAACAGAATGTGTGTCCGGAAATTCAAAGACATGTGCAGAAACAAGGAGAGCCAGAAATGTGTCTCACATATGAACAAATGGCATGCAATAACAACATGGGAGTGTCTCCTGGTATTTTTGTGATCATCAAAACAATAGTGAATTACATACTTTTAGAGCTGACATCCGCAAGTCACGTTAAGAAAGATTGAAACAATGGAAAGACATAAGAGGCAAGGATAAATAATACTCACTACTTTTTGTTTATACGTTACCAATATCGCACTACTTACTCCATCTCCAAGCATGTCCTCTCCCCTCCACGACCCCTTGATCTATTTACTCTATTACTTCAGTAAAGAAAAATTCAAAAGACTTATCCAAAAATATACAAGAAAAAGAAGCTTTGTCCAAAAGTAAAAACTGAGGCTCATGTGTCTAGTACTGTATCATTTCGCCACCCTTTGTCTGTATTCGTGTTTAATAGCATGGTTGATCATCTAAGTTTAATAGTTTACTAGCAGGGTAGTTCATCATCTAAGTTTTGAAGGAAACAAATAGATACATGCACTGATAAATGTAAGAACATCATACGATAGTAAAACAAACTAACAAACACTGAGTATCCACTTGAGTTTTGTGCCTTGACAATGAGTATAGCATACAAGGGCCTCAGAAGGACACCCATTAATCTCACAATTGAACAATAGAGCTTGAAGTACATATATGCACACACACACACACAGTTTTGAGCAAAATTGTAGCTCATAAAATGAGCAACAATGATGAAAAACTTAAGCACAAGAACTTAACGGCAGCATGAGAGAGAGAGAGAGAGAGACCTGTATAACACTGTGAGCAGCAAACCTCAGTCTGCTGCTGTGGAAGCTGACATCCACTTTTTCCCAGGATACACGCGATAAGCCAGTCACTAGCTCCTCTGATAAACATAGTCGGAAATATGATCTCATCACAAGGAAGTTCAAATACAAATTGCAGGATTTAAAGAAAAAAAAAAAAAAAAAGCTGAAAAAAGTAGGGTAATTTGGCTCTGTGGTTGAGGAGTGCGAAAAGGAGGCTCCTCTGGACGGAAATTGTGACCGGCCCCCTTGAGGTCGTGAGTATGTGCAGATGATGCCAAGGTTGTAATCCCCTTGAGGTAGTCAACCCGAGCCGGAAACACAAAAGTTGTGAGAGGATGTTACATGGGCGGAGGAAAAGATCAAATACAGAAAAATGTGCGTCTGGAACTCTGGATGGTCAAGGCCATCTATGTGTCTACTACTTTAGAATTTTCTTAACTGGAGAAGAAGAAAGAGATGGAAATTGCAAAAGCTAAAGCAACTGATGAGAATTTTCTTTTGGCAAGGCCTGTTGGACACTGAAACATTCCATGCCAAGGAAACAGACCCCGTACATTAATGATCAGACTAATGGCTACCAAGCTATAAAATGAACTATTGATGTCAGATTGGGGTCTGCCTATGTGTAAATGCTTGCAAGCATTAGAATCACATAACTACACAAGAACCATAAAAGGTGGTTCAGGATTTTCGTCGAGTATCTTACCTCAAGGGCCCAAAATCCCGAATGGCTATCCCTAGGCTATATTTGAAAGACAACTGAGCAAATAAGCACTTGGTTCAAAGTTATGCAGGGAGTAATATCAATTGCTCTTGCCTAAGTTTCTTAAAGGAGTTCTTTCGGTATGATTCAGTGAGACATGATTCATCATATATTCATTCAAATTTTAGCATAATATCGTGAATATGTCAATATGTTGTGCAAGGACATTTATTTATTTATTTATTTATTTATTAGATATGTTGTGGAAAGGATTGAGAAGGTTCTCATGAACAAACATCAAGATCAATTGGTTGCCCAAAGTGGCTAGATAAACGAGATGAAAAGGAAATTTTCTAGTTGATTGAGTTATGGAATTGATGATATAAGCAAATTCTGTACTGCAGAAAAGAATCGTGAGATCCTGGCTTTTTTGGGAGGATGTAACTTCATGAATCCCCCCAACTATGACAAACTATCTCAGTTTGATCATCAGTCTACGGTAGGGCTTAAAATCTAACAAAAATAGATAAATATTCTTCCAACTATAGCTAATGAACTTAACAACTTAATTAGATAAACTAATTTCGGCAACCCAAGTGGACTGGCAACTTCTAGGAATTTCAACCTTGCAGCATGTGAAGTAACTATTGCTTGCTGCATGGTTTAAAATGAACCACTTTTGAGATCCTTTCCACATTAACCAAAATGGAATGATGAGTGTGGCTGTCTAAGACCAAAGACAAAGTCCGTGATAAGATTATTCGAAGGTACGGGTGAAATTAGTAAAGAGCATACATAACAAATTAGTCTTCTTTGGCCTTCTGACACCTTACTATGTGACACTGAAAAAGAATACGAGCAATATCCCTATTCAAGGAACCCAACAAAACCTATCACCCATGAGAGAGAAATAATTTATATTGACCATAGTGTCCGTCGAATTCAAATTGTTACAAATTGCTGCTTCAGAAGTTATGAGTTGAGACTTCCATCGCCGATACCATCCAAGCCATGCGCGTCACTAAACAAGTGGGTCACCAGATGTCGACCACGAGCTCAAACTGATGAGCAAGGTACTGTCTCTGCAATCAGCCAACAAGCAAACAGGAGCTCATCCAACTATCTGGAACAAGGCATTGACCAGCTGGCAGAACCGGCCGACCGCCAACAACTAAGAGAGCTGCCGCAACTGAAAGTCCTCCCTCCCCGATGAGATAACCAAAGTATTATCTCAAGTTCACAACTGAGAAATCAAGCCCAACCATCTAGGTTGTTGCCGCCATCACCAACCTCTGATGCATAGTTACACCATTGTTGCCTGGGTTCACTAAAAAATGAAACCAAAGTTTCTCACTGTCAACATCAACTAGCTTGTCCCTCCAAGCCTCGCCTCCAATCTCCAACTAGCCTTAAATTCCCACTGGCCAGTGATAGCAGATAAGGATAAGCAAATCGCAGTCAGAGCTCCTGCTTCCTCTTCCCTTGCCGTCAAACCCAACAACTGCACTCCTTCACATCAGCCACTCTATTTGTGAAGATCACCACACACTACTTTTTGTATTTAATTTATCACCCAGCCTTAATTTAGACTATGACACCTGCTTCCATACCCTCTTCAGGCTAGCCTAACCTATATATTCTATGTTTGCACTCAGCCCATTATGCCGCCCAGGGTACTTGAAAACACAATTTCCAAGTAGCTCACTCAAAAAGGCATCCTACAGTTTCAGTTAGAAATGGATTTTTGGATTTTGGAAATACTTGAGAGTACTCCAGGGTGGGAGTTATTACCTTTTAACTTCCCAGAACAGAATTCTCTAAGCAGGATAGAAAGGAGATTGAATTATCGGAAATTATCTCCTAGAGAGTTTAACGAATACGATATAAAAATGTAGCCGTATTTTTATCCTTTTGGGTTAGTTTATCGTACATCTAGTTACTGTTCATCTATTAGTTTTAAGATAAAAAGGTTACGACTCTAGCGTTTTCATAAATAAATTTAAAATATCTAGGAGGTCGTAGATATCATCGCAACTTTTGATTCATCAATAAAGATATTTTAGTTATCTATACTGGGAGTCTGGGACCATCTGGATGAATAAGAGTGAAGCGGGGAATGAAGGGTAGGGTGCTTGGCATACTATTTAGTGTAACGTTAATCTGTTGGGGAACACTACTGTGGCTTCAAACAACAAGGGTGTACACAATGATTTCGCAACCAACCTGGTTGCCCCAACCACAAATCCATGAGTGAACTGCAATTCACCCAAATTAGAAGGTCCATCCGATTAAGTGAATTACGAAATACTTAAAAATCAAATTGAAATGTAAATATCAAAAGCTTGCCGCATTTGACGAGTTTTAAGATACAAACCTTCTATCTTGTCCAGACCATCATCTTCCACAATGGACTGCTTGTCAGATGCCTCGCAAAATTCTTCATGCACTATATGGGGATATTTTTCATTTAAAGAATCCTCCCACTGCAGAAAGAAGTTTTTTGGTTATGAACTGCAACAATATATCTTGGGGAAAATACAATATGCAATGTCCACACATTACCTTAGGAAGTTCACTATTGCGTCTAATCGATGATGTTCTCCAGCCCACTATATCTGAATTTTATTTAATGAAAGGAAACATGGAAAACATCTGCCTAACCAAGGTAAATAAATAAGTAGTACGGAGTATGGAAAGTATCAAAAGGATACGGTCATAGCCCACATTTGAATATGCCACTCGCCGTCTGAATGAACGTAAAGCTGACCTGCAGCCATGAGTTGTTTGTCATATAAACAGTTCAAATAGAATGTTAACGACACAGGACGGCAACCCGAGGAGCAAATGTGTGCTTAAGTAGTTTACATGAAATAACATTCCCCATCATCTTCCACCATTCTTTTGAGTAAGGGAGGCTTTCCTTCATCATCATCTGTAAGAAAAAGGTGCTGACCCGTTCTTCTGAATATCCAATGAACAACGAGACCGGCAGCTTTCTCTAATGCTGTTAAACCAAAAAGAAAGGGTACCTACAGAAACAAAATTACAAAAATATAGACCTCAATGCAATGTAACTGTTGGACAGAGCATCCCTCAAAAACAAAAACAAAAAAATATAATAAAAATTGAAAAACAAAAACAAAAACAAAAACACAAAACAAGGAAACTGTTGGACAGAGTACTCGCAATGTAATATCATAGACTAAAATGTTCTCTATGCAATTAGTATGTATATTTTCTGTTACACTACTGTTTAGCCAGATAGTCCACTCACAGGCTTTAAATAATCTTATCGGAATCCAATCTGATAACTGTAGAAACCACCAAAAACCACCTCTATATCTGAATGACGGATTAATGGACTTCAGTTCTAATTGATAAACTTGTAAAATTGGTTCAAGGACAATTAGATTAGCGAACTCAAACTGATGCAGTATCTTCAATCTTTTTCATGGAGCGTTATTGATAAATTCTGAAAGAAACATCATTGTCAGTTAAACTTGGTTGCAACTTGATCTGTGTGTTTCAAATTACTTGCCAAGTTACTGATGCAGGAAGAAATTCATGGGAAAATTATTTGGATCCAGAAAGACTGTTTTGGTCCAGGCGCAGAATCAGGGGAAGAGTGGAAGGCTTGAAGGACAGGGTCAAACCGCACCTTAGTCTGACTAAAACAACGTTCTAGGAAAAACTCGTAACTAATTCATGGGCACCACCCTCATTTTGCCAATATCAGCCGTTCAAGGCTTGAAATCGTCTATTTTTAGTAATAATCTTTTTTGTTAACTATGGGTCAATATTATTCCCGCATGCATTTTTATTTTGAACTTTAATTTAGAGTAATTTTTGGGATTTTTCTATGTTTGTCAAAAATCAATATTTTGGCTATTTAAGTCCGGCTGTGGACAGATTTCAACAGTTTATGAATTATTGAAACTTGTTACAGAAAATTTAGAGCGATGTTCTCTGGTTTTCGTCCCCTCCCTCCCTTGGCTTCACCTGCTTGATCACGCCCGCACGGTAATCACTACCGTCCCGGCGTCAGTTGGTATCAGAGGCCAGAGCACTAGGGAGGATTTTGTCATCACCAATGGATCGTGGTCGTCCAAATGCGTATAGGTAGTTTCCGGCTGAGGAAGCCCCCCATCGTGAGCACAACGTCCAAGACGTTATGATGATTGAGGATTTGCAGAGGCAAGTCGCAGATCTTAAGCGACGCCTCGCGGAATTTCAATTATCGTAAGATCTTTGATCGTGATATAACATACCATCGCAATCCCCCCCCCCCCTGACATTAGATCATGACTAGGAGCCCACGTTCGAGGTCCCATTCAACTGCGATCATCACGGTCTAAACGAGCGTCATGGAGGACCATGTTTCATGATCAGTTTATGCGGGTATGTTATAAGTTGAACATATTTCATGATGCAATTTTTATGAGCCTATTTCAGATTCATGCGAATGTGATGTGGATTGGACAAGTCCTCCCATCTATGATGATTATGGAGAAGAAAATGAAGCTTTTATTGTGGAAGATTGCGAGCAGACTTCAGATCTTCATATTGTCCTATGAGGTAATTTCATAATTTACTCCATCAATTTATCCATCAAAAGTTGTTATTCAAGATAAACATGAGGATGTATAAACTCATTTATTTTTCCACGAGTCCAAAATTTTTCCAATCAAGTTAACCATCTTTATATTATGATCCCTTAATGATGGAGTCAATTATTCAAGTTCTAAATTGAACTCAAGGACGAGTTCTCTTGAAGAGGGGGCTGACTGATGCGGAAAGAAATTCATGGGAAAATTATTCAAGATGCAGAATCAGGGGCAGAGTTGAAGGCTTGAAGAAGAAGAAGGTCAAGCCGCACCTTAGTCTGACTAAAAACTACGTTCCAAGAACTCGTGACTGTCATGAGCACCACCCGGATTGGGCCAAAATCAGCCTCTTAAGGCTTGAAATCATCAAATTTGCTATTTTTAGTAATAATCTTTTTGTTAGTTAGGAACTCGTTTTAAACCCGATTTGGGTCAATCGTTTTCCATCGTGAGTTTTTTATTTAGAACTTTAATTTTGAGTATTTTTTGGGATTTTGCTATGTTTAGCAAAAGTCAATATTTTTGGCTATCTAAGTCCGACTTGTGGACTGATTTCAACAGTTTATGAATAATTGAAGTTTTTTTACAGAAAATTTGGGAGAGATGTTCTCTCGTTTTCATCCCCTCCTTCACTTTGCTTCTGCTGCTTGATCAGGCCCACACGGTAATCACTAACGTCCCGGGGTCAGTTACACATACATGACGAAAGAAAAAGCACTGGGGCATCCAAAATCTAATTTAATGATGAAGACCATGATCGGGAAAACTATGCTACAAAGAACTATGAGATTTCATCACTTAACTAATTGAAGAAGAAAAATGATACACACACTGAACAAACCAAGACGGAAAAGTCCTTTAGATTAGGCCATTTCAAGAAGTGAAAAGAAAATTTAAGTTTAAGTTCAACCACTCTTTGAATTAACTATGGGCACTTAGTCCAATGTCCGAGGAGAGATACCGAGTCGCAATTAAATGGAACATATTGTCATCAGAAGACAAATGTGTGTGTTATTTCATATGATATAGTTTGACAATGTTTCTTTTTCTTCATAAATAATAACATTAAAAGAAAATAGGTTATACTCTCTTGCCCAGATAGCAACCAGTGCCCGAATGCGAAAAAGAATGACTTAACAAAGAATTTAAACAGTTAAAGAAGACAGCAAAACGCGGTCTCCTTCACCTGATACCAAAAATTCTTCTGTAACGAAGAATCAGTATTTCAAAACAACACACACATCACTGTCAGTATGCAGCAAACGATAAACGGCCCTACCACCTCTCCCTCGCTGAGTAAATGCCTTTTTTCCCTATTGTCAATTATTCTATAAAATAAAAAGCCTCTATATACATGCCATTGCATACTTGAGAATCAGTAAAGGGAGGGACACCCATAACCTAAGTCATAGTTATCCAATGAAAATGAGTCACTGTCCCAGATAGTTTTCAATGCAAATGAGTCACTGTTATCCTGTCAGGTTCAACAATGCCCGAGAATATAAGTGAAGAGAAACTGGGAACTCAATGTTTAATGACCATTACTGGTTGCCTCGAGTTGAAGGTCATTTTAATGTGTCATATATATTTCAGTGTTTTGATATATGTGATCAATGACAGAATGCAGGATGACAGTTTCTTTGTTCTTTTTGGAGCTATTATCAATGTCAAAACTTTTATCAATACTTCTGAAAGTCGTGTTAAATTTTCATTACTAGAATCCTGGAGGAGCATTATTGAAAAATAATCTGGACAATTTAATGATTTTCACTAGATCACCATCAGCACACGAACTTAATAGGTATAATTTCCCAAATCTCAATGGGCACATTACTCTACTAGTCCAACCGTGCCACCGTCCATGTGTAAATGCATTTGATGTTTAGTGTTACTGATCATATTATGCACGCTTATCAGAGGTTAAAAAGATAGCTAGTGAAGGGCCCTAAAACTCGAAAAATTATATTTTGGTCTTTCAACCATAAAATTAAGGTGGCCTCTGATTGACCCTCCCATTATCCACCTTCCTAAATTACCTAACAAGTCTCTCACTTAGGAAAAGTCTCAACCTCATATTATTTCCTTATTTGCTTTTTCCTGGTTCATCACGTCTCTCTCCCTAACCAAGATACCATCATACGGGCGAAAACTGCCAAGTGCATATCCTTTTACCATAATAGCACATACAGCCTATATATAGTAGATCATGGCAACTTGCAGGATGAGTTTCACAACTTAATATGTTTAAAGAGATTATAAGAACATTAATATATTTACCTGCTTGTTACCCCTTGACCCAAGATGAGGCGATGCAACAGTAATGAAGTTTATGGGACTCAAACCAGCTATCGTACCCTCTAGCTCATCTTTGCAGGATTGTGATGGTAAATCATTCGTATTCCCTGTAGAAGGTTTGAACAATCTCCCAATAGCATATCTTGCCACCACTCCTCCAACTGAATGTGCCACAAAAGAAATCTTGCACAGGGTTGGCTTGTGTTTAATCACCTCGAGGACCTGAAGTTCAGACATCTGTTAACTTCAGATCGTACGAGATCATGGCACTTTGATAAATAGAGTCACAGCTTATCAGATCATGCCACTTTACTACTGTTAAATGTACTGCAAGACTACATTTAAGGATGGAAACTGACCTCCTGAGCCAACCGCTCACCCATTACATCAACACCATCTAATGTCAGTGTGGCCATATTCCGTTCGCTACCTGGAATGATAACAAGAATATCATGTGACTGAGTTTAAGAATATAGAATTAAGTTGATAAAACATTTGGCTTGCATGTAAAGTAAGAATAAACAGTGTTAAAGCAGCTTTCATTAATATTACTCCAAGCTATATGGTTTTGTTTCTACTTGTGTTTAATCGTTAGTTTGTTTTCCCTTCTTTTCCTGGACAAGCAGTTTGATGTTGCAATCTTATGCAACCAATACTATTTCATCAATCAATAGGATTAATTGTATTAAACTGATATGGTTTAAATTTGTTGTTCTATAATAAGATCACACATTTGATCACGAATGTTAACTGACTAAAGCTAGTTTTATTTATTATTCTAAAACAAAAAATCATACGTCATAACCTACCCAATACGGTACAATGCACGTTCTATAAAGCGACAAATAATACACCTTTCCAAGAGGCGGAACAATACAGGCACAAGCAAGAAGTGCAACTAGAAAAGGCCATCTATAACGACGTTCAACGCTGTTGTGTCGTATATAAGCATCTCAACAGTTATTAAGTTGGCAAATAATCAAATGAAATGCCAAATCGGTAAAAGAACTGCTTACAGTGAACAAACACTTTATCGGGGAGCATTTTCACAAACTGCTCAGCCCCAAACTTCCAATCTGTAGCACTATAGAAACAAAGGATCAATGTGAGCATGTGAGCAACCCAATTTTCTAATGGGATTTGATAAAAGTACATGTGCGTTGCTAAAGCGTTACGACCAGAGAATCATCACACAGAAATTTACTGAAGGAAAAATTAAAAATTTGGAGAAGAAGTGTTTAGATAGAAGACATCAAATCAAGACTACCTCTATCAGGTAAGTATTAAACTTCATTAAACGCCTTTCAACCGAAGAAGATGCATGTATTCATAGTATACAGCTAACTTGTTTTTAATCTTCACCACAAACTTGCCTAAAAATGCAGCTGTTCACATGGAAGGTAAAGAAACGGTGGAAGTAGCTTCATAAAAACAGTATTTAGTTCCGAGTCTTCTGACCAAGGTACTAAGAAGAAAATACTTGAAACACGGGTTCCCAAAGGGGAACAGATTTCTTTCTGATGATTCGTATCAGTGGCCACAGACGTGAGAGAGAAAATTATAAAGGAATTTGCAGATTTTGCAACGACTGTGAGGAGCAATATATTAAAGACAGCTAAATATGCAAAATGTAGAGTGGCAAATACCCAAGAGCCATCAACCTAAAATTTACAAGGTCCCAAAAAGGCCAAAGATGCAAGTGTTTCTGAAAATCCAAAATTACACATTTTTCATACATTCGGTCGAGCGCTAGAGAGACCCTTGATTCAAAAATCGGAACTTCAGAATACAAAGGAGGAGATTAATTGAAAACAAACAATGAAATGGAATTCACAAAAAGCAAAGCAAACATCGCCGGGTCCAAGATCTAACAAGATAATTTCTCAGGGGAAAAACTAAATTACAAACTTATCTGTGCATACATTACCTTCCGAGAATTCCATGAACCATCACGACTAAGTGATCAGCCGAAGAAGCATCAGATTGGTTAGAGCTCCAGACATCCTGGCTTCCGTTGGACGATTCCGACGAGCAAACTCCGTTCTCCACCGCACCATTCTCCATTTCTGGTCGCTTCACAGGGTTCACCTCGGCTACAGAGACTTCGAATTACACAGAGCAAAGGGCAGATTAAACGAGAAAGAAACCGACCGGATCGATCTCCAAGTTCTTCAAATTGAGGACGCGAAGGGCAGATAATGTGAATGAACAAGAGTCCGAGCGATTTCAGAGATGGTCTGAGGAGAGATGGAGACGTCGCGAGAAGTGCACGACAATTGGAGTGTCGTCCTGTATCTCCAAAGTTGCATACGTAGCCAGAGGAGAAACGCTGTTTACAGTTGCGATTGTACGTGTACGGTCAGATGACTAGAGTCGGGGAGACGACCTTTCCATAAAGTTCAGCCAAAATTGGAGTCATTATTTTGGGTTTTGGTATGATTTATTAGCAGCTTCTTATAAGTCAATTGTTGATTATATATGTTAAAGACAATTTATAAATAGTGTTTTATATGCAATTTATAAACTGAATTTTTGGATTTTTGACTTATAAGTTCATAATGTAAAAATAAACTTAAGAAAAAATTAGGTTTTCGAATCTTTTCTTAAACTTTTGGACTTATCAAATTTTACACCAAATACACATCTTTTTTTTCATCTTTTTTGTCATTAACTTTTGGCATAATCTTATAAGATAACTTAAGTTGCAATTAAGTTATACCAAACTCCTAACACCTCTATACCACAGTTTTAAAAACCGGACCGGACCGGCCGGTTCGACCGGTGAACCGGTGGGTAACCGGTCCGGTTTAGTTGGTGGACCGCTTATGCAAGAAACCGGTCAAAACCGGTCAAAAATCGGCGGTTTTTACAAAACCGGTGAACCGGCCGGTTCTGACCGGTTTCAGTGGTTTTTGCAAAAAAAATGAAAATCCAGATCTCTTAGCCCACTCTCTCGCCCTCAACAATCTGCCTCCGTCGTTCTTCTCTGTGAGTCTGGGTCGATTCACAGTTGAATGAAATCAAGTTACATGCTACGACATCGATGCCCTCCTTTCCCAAGATTGGGGACATTTTTGAATCAAGAACGAATTGTACGTGTGAGAGAGAGATAGAGAAAGATTTTGTGCCGTGAAGTTGAGATTTGAGAATAGGGAGTCTGGTTGGAGAGAGAACAAGAGGAAGAGGAGATAGATGATGGAGGATTGGAGGGGATACGGTTAAGAGAGAGAACGTGAGGTGAGGAGATAAGAAGAAAGAAATTGAAGGGCTACAAGCCTACTACTACTGGTACTTTTTTTTTTTTTTTTGCAATTACTACTGGTACTTGTTTGTGGGTGAAAGCTGCCACGTAAGTTTCCATTTGAAGATGTTAATTTGACTAAAATGTTAGTTATTTTGATTTTTTAGAAATTCTTATTTATTGGCAGTACATTATATATTATGCAAAAAAATAATTATATGGTTTTACTCATAGGCCATGTCTATTTTTCAACATATGATCTTGATTAATATTATTTTTGTATTATATTATTACTATATATAACTTTCTTTTTGAGGGAATTACTATATATAACTAGAAATAATATTCATACATTATTAAAATAACGTGCGGTTCAACCGGTCCAACCAGCGGTCCGACCGGTCCGACCGCGAACCGGTGTCTCACCGGTTCGATGGCCGGTCCGGTTTTGAAAACTTTGCTCTATACCACTCTCTCTCACATTTTTCTCCCCAATTTCTTTTATTTTCACGTCTCAGCTCTTCCTTCTCATTTTTCTTCTATTATATAAACAGCATGATTTAATTAACTTATGGCGTCTTAGCCTTTACATTAAATAAATCATCCCCAGCTCTTAGATCTCACATTCCGCACACTTAACTACCCACTACTTAACTACCCACTTAACTACCCACCACTTGAAAATGTACCCTCTCTCTCGGATCAATTTACGTAATTATCAAAGCGTTTAAGAACATGACTTGATGATATGTTTACCCAAAAAAAACATGACTTGATGATATCATATATAATTACCGGCGACGCGATTTTAATCTTGTCATTCAGCAAAATCGATTATGAAACGTGTTTTTTGGGTAGTGCCATCGGGCACGGGCAATCCCCTAGTATTGGATAACCTTAAACACTTGAAATGACAAAATTACCGTCACATATAATACCTTACTATTACTTAGTCCAACCTAACCAAACATAAACTAACCTAACCTAACCAACCTTATCATCTCCCAACTCTGACCTTTTCTCAGACCACACACAGAGAGTAAGAAAGAGGAAGAGAGAGAGGCAGAGAGGAACGGCCAGAGAGGCCGGCGGAAACGGGGCGGTGGTGGACGAAAGCGGAGATGTCGTTGCAGTTGCAGTGGAAGACTCTTCCGATCTAGGTGCGGCTGTGGCTTCGTACGGCGGCGGTCGCGACCGTTGTAGGGATTTGATACAGATTACGCAGCGGAATAAACAAAATTAACTCCGTTTAAGACCTTCCAAGGATCACAGGCCTAGAAATCATAATGATGGTAAGGGAAGAAATTCATGTGTACCTTAGTTGGTTGAATTGATGACTTCATGTGAAATAGCGTCCACGTCTCTATGGAAGTCCACGCCTAGGATCAAGTCGAGAGTCCTCCCAATCCTATGATGGAAGGAGGAAGAAGAAGATCACGCAAACGGAGCCAAGTGGGCGGTGTGCCTCCTTGAGGCCGACAGCGCACGGGGAGGGGGCGGACGGGTGAGGCTTCGGCCTTGCCTTGTCTTGCTCTCTCTCCTTGCTTGTTATTTCACTCAATGATGGAACATTAATGAAATAACTAGCTAGAGTTTTCTCTTATAGTTTAACAACTCCTTGTCAACTACACATTTGCCCCAATACTAATCATGTGCATACACGGATTAGTCCACCTTGCAAATTAGTCCAACTAAATTTTCTTGTGGTTGCATATTGATTCTTCTATTTAATTAGTCCCACTAATTAATTCCCAAGTCTAGTTTAATTCATAGGGCGTGTGACCCCATAGGTTTTTACTTAGTTGGTAGTAACAATTACTAACATAGGACGGTGTCTAGCAACACATCAATGTCACCCAACTAATAGAAATGGTCAGTAATTCGTCAACTGATAACTCTGGGTTAGAGTTATATTTCTTCATATTTTACTATCATTTTGTGTGATTTTCGGGTAGTTGTTACGATATATACACTATGAATGTTGAGAAAACGTAGAAGAATGAGCTTTACTCAGTTTATTGTTATTCCAGGCGTTTCAATGCATATTTCAATGTTAGTTGTCAAATATAATTGCTTGGTATGGTTTTTCGTGTTATCTTGACAGGAACGGATTCTAAACGATGGCTAGAAAGCATGAAACAAACTTCGGAAACAAAGCAAGCTCAAGAGGAAGCAAGAAAACCAAAGTGTAAGAGAAAAAGTGGCCAACCATCACTATTTTGAGAGTATCTTGAGTTCTACAATGAATTTTGGAGTAAGAACAGTGGAAAATGAAATTAGACTCAAAGAGATTTCCAACAGTAGGTCACGGAACTAAAACGGAGATCGGACGAGAAAGTTACGGTACGTCGAAGAGGCTGAAAATCTGAGCTAATCTCCAGGGGTGTTCGTGCGAACACTTATTGTGCTCGTGCGAACATAAACACTTACAAAATTTTGAGACGGCCAAGAAGAGGAGAAAACCAATTGCAAATTTCTAGTAATACTCAAAGTGTTCGTGCAAACACCCGAGTGTTCGTGCGATTAGAAGGGAAAATGCAGAACTTCGGGCTGTTTTGTAATTTTTGAAAGTTTGGAGCTTTGGGGAATCTTCTAACCTAAGAGTCTGTGCCTTGGGGGTTCTTCACGCAACTTTGAAGGCAAGAGAGCTGGAGAAGGAGAAGAAGGCGAAGATCATCAACACCATTGAAGGTTATTCGTTTGATTTCTCTTCTTCCCCCCTTATTGATTGATTATGGAGATTTATGTATTGCTAAACAATTCTATGTCTAGCTAAACACTCTAAGCTAGGCAATTGATGAAGAACTAGAGTTTGACTAGTTTTTTCCGGATTGATGACGTGATTCACGTTTTTTGCTTAATTCTAGTTGATGTTCGTGTTAGCTTCTTTGTTCTTGTGCTTTAATATTTAGTATGCTTCGCTTGATCACCCGTAGTATGCTAGTTGTTGAAATAGTTGCACGATATTGAACTATTTGAGACGTGTAGAGGAACAAAGGAGGTATTCTTTTAGTTCTCTGAGACTGAGAGGAGATGAGAACTTGAATAGCCGTGTGTGGGTTGTTTCGGTTGATTTCGGCAGGACTTAGTGAAAACGGTGGACCGACAAGACCCGGTGAGCGAGCCTAAAGAATCAACTAGAGTGTAAACGGTGGACCGAAAGGACCTGAAGTTAACCGATTACGCAAATTCATGTGAGATCGATATAAGAACATGATGAGTGTAACCCGGTATAACTAAACATCACTAGAGTGTTTTAAGTGCAATACGGAAGTGTCTAAGTACCCTGGGGATCATCAATTGCCTAGTTCTCTCCATAATCATATCAGTCACAATTAGTTTCTTTGAAACTGAAAATCATAAAAAATAGTCTACTTAGTTGTTATTTAGTTGAAGTCATTAGTTTGTGGGTGACGAACCTTCAAATCAAACAACTTCTTACCGGTTACTTAGGTATCATATAATTAATTCTTAATTAACTATTAGCGTTGAATTCCCTTGGGTTCGATACTCAGAGTTCTAAAATACTCCACTTACTACTTGAACGTATACTTGCATTTAAACGCGTTAAGAATTCGCGTCAAGTTTTTGGCGTCGTTGCCGGGGAATTAAACGGTTATTTAGTTTATCTGGAAATTAACTTAGGATACCTCTTTTATTTTTGCTTTATTTTCTATTTCGGTTTCTCATTTGTATTTGATTATGCTTTCAGGTATTCGATGTATGCCCAGGATCCCTATTGACCTTGTGCCCCCACTAGAAGACCCAGAGCAGTTACTCAAATACCAAAGGAGAAGGCAAAAACAGAGCACCATGGGCGAACAATTAACCAACGCGCAACTTAATCAGCGGTTGGAAGAGCTGTCTAAGCAGCTAAATGATTGCATCTTCCAGACACCGTACAATAAGTCTGGGCATGCTATTGTGGAGAAATTTCAGTCGTCCACCTATGGACAAAATGCGGCAATTGTAGTGCCAGAGGTACAGGCCGAGCACTTCGATCTCAAGCCTGCAACAATTCAGACGGTGACCAACCAGTTTCAATTCTATGGGAACAGGGATGAAGACCCCAATGACTTTATCGGGAAATTCAATGCATAAATAAAGACTACCAAGTACAAGGATGTGACAGCAGAGGCATTGAAGTTCATTCTTTTCCCATACGGTCTGAAAGGTGCAGCTCAGAAGTGGTTGTAGTATAGGGCACCTGATTCAATCACTACTTGGGCTTAGTGTGTGGACGAATTCAAGGCCAAGTTTTACCCAGTCCTGTGGGTAATTGAGCTACATGGTGATATTCTATGCTTTCGGAAACATGCCGATGAAACCGTGGTGGATGCATGGGACCATTTTATGCATTTGATCAGGAAGTGCCCAAATCATGATTTTGGGGATTACAAAATTTTGAAGGTCTTTTACCATGGTCTAGAACGTCATAATCAGGAGTTGGTTAAGAGAGAAGATGGGGGAAATTTTCTATACTCTATTGACAAAGAAGGAGCTTATGCACTCATGAAGCAGCTTGCTAAGCAGGATTCACAATTTCATGATTCCAGGAGACTATCGGCAATGCCCGAACCTACGGATGATGAGTGGAAGACTGGGATCAGCAAGATGGTGTCCGACTTAGCCAAGCACATTTATCAAGACAATAAGACAATTTCAAGTGTAGAGGAGCAAGAATATGAGTCAGCCTTGACCCAGACTGCAAGTGAAGATGTGAACTTTGCGGGGGCACAAGGACAGTGGTAGAATTGGAACCGAGGGAACTACACACCATGCATAAGAGATCATCCAGAATTTAGGTATGGGGATTAGTCTGGAGCTATATACGCACCGGGATTTCAGCACACGCCACAAGCTCAAGTTTCACAGGCCCCGCCACCAGCTGATATAGCACAAAACCCAGAGATTTCTGAACTGTACTACAGCATTGACACATCTGAGTTACAACATGAAAACTATGACCAACAACATGAACAATATGACCACGATGGTCAATGATGTGTCGTCTGATTTGCAGGCCACGAAGACTTCACTTAGGACTTTAGAGGTGCAAGTTAGGCAAATTGCAGCGCAGCTATCTACTAGAGCACCTGACTCTCTACCGTCTGACACAGAGAATGTGCGCCAGGTGAATGCCACTAAAACCCGTAGCGGGATTTTGTTGACTGATCAACCATACCCGAGCCATGCCAGAGCTGAAGCATCAATGGCTAAGGAGCATGAGGTCTTCGATTCTGAGAAGACACCTGCCATGGTCCCCCAATCATAGGGCATGATTCCACATGAGGAGGATAAATCCAATGAGGTATTACCACCCCCTTTTATAGAGATGTACCTTTTCCATTGAAAACTAGGAAGAAGAAGGATGACTCTGAGGAGTACAGGGGATTTCTTAGTATTTTCTCCAAACTGCACATCAACCCTCCATTGATTCGCTGCAGCAAATGCCTAAACATACGCGGTTCATCAAGGATGCAATCCATGGGAGAAAATATGTGGATAACTTTCAGACAGTGAATCTGAATGAGTACGTGAGTTCACCTGTCTTACATGGGCTACCCAAGAAGAAGAAATATCCAGGTAGTTTTGTGATTGAAGCTACACTTGGCGGGTCCTATACACGCAAGGCTCTATGTGATCTGGGGGCGAGTGTCAACTTGATGCCGCGTTCAATATTTAAAAATCTATGTGTGAGGGAGCCTTGTAATACTTGGATCAATCTTCAGTTCGCGAATAAGTCATCCAATAAGGCCATTGGGGTGGTAGAAGACTTGTGAGGGTTGGTAGTGTTGATCATGCCAGCCGATTTTGTGATACTGGACATGCCACTCGGTGACGTTCCGATCATTCTTGGTAGGCCCTTCTTAGCTACCGGTCGAACATTAATTTTTGTAGAGAATGGGGAGTTGATCATGAGGATCAACGATACTGTGGAGACCTTTCGGGTCTTCAAACCAACTCCTCACTACACTTATGAGGTGAAACCAGGATTGCCATTTCCCGTGCAAGTTAGGCGCATAATTCCAGAGCTGACACAGGAGGAGATGCCTGAACTTAAAGGCAAAGAACCGAGTGTGCAGGCGCATGAGGTAGCTCTGAGCATCCAGCGCCAGAAGTTGTATGCGGCATGACGTGCCAAACCACCTTACTGAGGCTCATGAGGTAACATGGTCGGGCCGTCAACCTAAAATTACAAGCGCTGCTTGGGAGGCAACCCAATGTAGAGTAGGATGCTTTTTATTTTTGTTTTGTTTGATTTCTCTATATATCTTATTGTGAGGGGTGAGGGAGAGTGGACTAATTCTTTCAATCAGTGTGCAGGGACACAGGTACAAAAGGCGCGCTATATTCCACTTCTTGATGTGCGTGCTAGAGATTGCACGAACAAGTGATGTAAAAGCCCCCACAGAGTTATGGAACACATGCCAAGGATTACTCGAGGTCGAGGAGTACTCCTATCATCATTTAAGTGCCATACGTGGAGTGGGACACAGTTCACATCCTAGACGCACATCGGAATCCGGACGCGTAGAGACTTCTCCGGAAATTGTCAACGGTAAGCGGACCCTTCTTGTTGCAATTTCACGGAGTCGGTGCCCATGTAGGTCCGGGCACCCAAGGTACCTCTAACACTCTCCCTCTGTTCTACAGTTGAGTATTGATTTCAAAGATCCACCGCCTACACATTTAAGCGAGGAGACCTCCTTCATTATCTCTAAATTCGTTGAGGACAACGAAACGCTTAAGTTTGTGTGTGTGTGTGTAGGGGGGGGGGGTTGTGTACATTCTTACTAGCCATGTTTGTCTTGCATTAACCTGTGTGGATAGTCGAGTCGGCCAGAGCTTGTAGAGTTAGGAAAAAATAGAAAAATTAAAAAATTGAAAAAAAAGCAGAAAAACCATAAAATTGAAAATTTTAAGAATAACGACAATTGATGAAGCTTGAAACCGAAGAGAGTTCAGTGGAAGATTCTCTAAGAATAGGATGCACCGTAGTAGGAAAGCTGTAATTCATAGTATTTTGCGCACCTGCTTCATGAAAGGATGTCCCGGGGATCCATGGAAAAAGTGGAAAGTAAACGAGGGAATATCTTTAGTTCCTTTAGTGTGCTAGGAGGACTTAATCCTATGGAAGTCGAATAGTCTATTTTCGAGTGGAAACTTGTGGCCTCTTGAAATCGGGGGTGGACCTTCGTGTAGAATCGGTTCCATGTGGTAAAATCCTATAACCTAAGTGAAGTTTGGGAGTGTACACCACCATCCCTTACGGCTGCTTCAAAAGTTAATTGAAAAAACCCACACTTAGTAGCTCTAAATGCACGGTTGAAAAAAGTTATAAGAGAATGAAAAACAACAAAATAATCAAAATCTTCTCTTGGATTAGATATGAACAACCTAAGGTGTCTCCCCTCACGCGGGGAATTCAGATTCAATCTAATCAGAGCTTCTAGGGGAAATTAAATTCAAGCCGTATTACACGGAGTTGTGTCTTCCATCACTGGGACAATTTGCATTTAAATGCAATAATGGCTAAGAGGGTATGAAAACCTCAAATGACTTGGCGACAAAAGACTACCGTAGTAACTTGAGATGCCTAGGCCCTCTGAGCTAAAGGGCGTGTCTGAATCTTGGATTGAGTTTGGTGGATGTATAGGGACCCCTTAGTGAGCTTGTGAGTAGGATCGTCATACTTTCAATTTATTGTTGTGGTTGTGTGAATTGCAAAAGAGACTTGTGAGAGCTTGATGAATTTGGTTAGTGATAGCGAAATTGCCCAATCTCTAAGGAAAAGAAAACAATGTGTTGTTTAAATTATTGCATTGTTTGATAATCGAATTGCATTGTATATTGTTGGGATTTGTAACAGATTACGCAGCGGAATTAAACAAATAAAATCCGCACAAGAACAACCAAGGATCACATGAAGAGAATTCATAATGATAGTGAAGGTTCAAGTAACGATTACCTTGATTTTCTCATGTGATGACTTCAAACGCAAAATTTCGTTTGCGTCTCTATGGCTAGTCCACGCCTAGAATGAAGAACTAGATTCCTCAACACATTTTTCTAGCAACCGCTGGAGGAAGGAAGGAAGAAGATCACAAAACGGAGACCAAAAGAAAGGCTCAGCCTCTTCTTTGGCCGACCGGGGTAGAGGGGGCGGACGGGGTCGGGTGACCCTTGTCTTGCTCTCTCTCCTTACTTTTTCTCTCCTACTCAAAGTATGTTATGAGTATTAGTATAATAAATAAGCTAGGAGTGTCATTTATATAGTCCAACAACTCCTTGTTAACTGTATAAAAGCCCCTAACATAATCATGTCCATACACAGATTAGTCCAACTTGCAAATTAGTCCTACTAAGTTTGCATGTAGTTGCATATTGATCCTTCCATTAATTAATCATATTTATTAATTCCAAAGTCTAGTTATATCCTTATGGCGTGTGACCCCATAGGTTTCTACTTAGTTGGTAGTAACTATTACTAACATGGAGTGGTGTCTAGCAACACATCCATGCCACCCAACTAATAGAAATAGTCATTACTTTGACAAACCTTGTGCAAGTATTGTCTCATACCTTTGTCTCTATATCCAGATTGGACACGAGACATACAAGTCACACTCGTACAACTAATCCATAGTTTCTTGATCCTTGGAATAGTCTTATCCATGTAGATAACATCAATATCCTATATCGATTTTGTTGGAATAGATGCCCTAGAGGCAATCTAGTTTAGTATGAATTATTTGTGGCTAGAAATTCATTTATTATTTATTGGATATTTAATATAATGAAGTCCTTAGATTTAAAATTGTGTTGTTTATCTTAAATATCCCTAGTCCAGTATAATGATTAATGGGATAATCATCTATAGACTAGTATGGGGTTGGATTGATATGGAGATATCATGATCCAACACATAGGTGTGCATTAGGGAATGTTGCACTGGATTGACCCATCTCCGAGAAGGCTACATACACGTTATGTTGAGTCACAAGCGCTTCTCGCGGTACAATGGTATTGTCATCCTTAGACTTGAAGTCACTAGATATTCTAGTTGTGGACTATTGTGATTTTGGTAGCATTAAACGCTACACCGTAACTGGGTAGTTATAAAGGCGTGTACTGGATACAATAAGAAGCAAGCTTAGAGATCGTAGTGGACGTAGATAGAATTTGTCCCTCCCACATAACGGGAGCAAATATCCTAGGCCACTCGAGGGATAGTGCTTATAGAATGTCTTGGCCAGACTCAAATAAATCAATATGGGATATTGATGTTATTTGCACGAATAAGGCTATTCCCATGGATCGAGAAACTATGGATCGGATATACGAGTGTGACTTGTATGTTTCGTGTCCAATCCGGATATAGAGACAAAGGGATGAGACAATTACTTGTACAAAGGTTGTCAAGATGACTATTCTATTAGTTGGCTAGAATGGATGTTTTGCTAGAAACCGCTCCATATTAGCAAATAGTTGCTACCAACTAGATAGAACCTATGGGGTCACACGCTATATAGAGTTGAACTAGATTTGGGAATTAATTAATTGGATTAACTAATTAGAAGGATCACTTTGCAAAACCTTGCAAAACTTAGTAGGGACTAATTTGCAAGGAAGGGACTAAATTAAATTCTAGTAGGACTAGAATAAGTCTTTTAGGTAGTTGGCAAAGAGTTGTTGGACTATATAAAGGACCCTCCTTCCTTCCTTCCCATGACTAATGCTCATTATTGAACATAACAAGAGTGGGAGAGAACAAAAAGGAGAGAGAGCAAGCAACAAGAGGAGCCGACCGCCCCTCTTGCCGCCGCCCATCCCGTTGGCCACAAAGGAGGCCGAGACCCTCCTTTTGGGTCTCGTTTTGCGTGATTCTTCTTCCTCTTCCTCTTCCGGGCTAGCACCAAGGACTTGGGAGATTCTAGGATCAACTCTAGGCGTGGATCAACCATAGAGAACGTGACACAATTCGCGTTTGAAGTCATCAAAGGAGAACACTAAGGTGTGTTATTGATTTCTTCCTTTACCATCGTTATGCCTCTTGACTTGTGATCCTTGGAGGGTTTTGCATGGTTTTATGATTGTTTGTGTTTCCGTTGCGCATCCATGAATCAAAACCCTACAGTGGTATCAGAGCCACAGGTCGTAGAGCATAAACGTGGTTTATGTGTTACGTTTTAGTTGTTTTACACCTTAATTTGATTGTTTATCGCGTAAAACAAGACAAATCAAGCATGAGATGCAATTTGTCAATAATTAATCATGACAAGATCTAATGTTTGCATTGGATGCATGAATTGGTGAGTTTGAGAAATTTTAGGATCTTAGATCTAGGGTTTGGGCATCCTTGGGGAAGAAGGAGTTCTTCCAAAACAAGGAAACAACCAAAATTGGGCACCAAGCAAGGGAGTTGTTATGGAAATAACTCCATCAAGGAGGTTCGCCCCCCCCCCCCCCCCTAGGGACCGCCCGTCTTGCTTGCCGCCCAAGCTTGGCCGCCCTAGGGGCCGGGCGGCCCTAACCCGCGGGCCTAGGCTTGTGGGTTTTGGGCCGACCCGGCCCTAGGGCCTTGTGGTTCACTTTATTGGGCCCGGGCAATTTGATTGTTGGTCCCATGGACCGTTTTAACCCTAGTAATCCTAAAATCAATTAAAATTGACCAAGCGCGTTAAAATTGGATTTTAACTGTTTATGTGCAATTCGCATGGTGATTGGATATGGCCTTAGGATGTGGTTTTATGTGGATGTTTAATTTTGTGCTTTGGTTTTACGGCCTGCGAGCTGATCAATTAATTGTAATAATTAATTAGGGTTTTATGGCCTGCGTGCCATTTTTTTTCTCAACTTGTGAGATTTATTATATTTAGTATAGAAGTTAGCTAGTGCTAGATAAAGTAGATTGTTAGCCAAGATTGGAGAAAAGAAGCCCAAAGCCAAAGAAGCCACAAAAGATGGAGCATGGAGCATTCCACATGACTATGAAGGATGGACCAAAAGATCAAGACGCATGGAGATGTGTTTGTTTTAGGGTTCATAGATAATTCCATTGGCTAGGAATTATCTTAGTCTAGAAAAGGCCATATCCACATCAAGTTTAATTTTTGTTTTGTGGTTGTTTATTTTATTGTCTTATTATTTTGTGGTTGGTGTATGGATGATGCATGCAATTAGGATAATAAGATAATTAGACAACCCGGATCTATTATTTGGAGTTGTGCCCAAACTCAAATAGATAGATTAGTTGATATTGATCAAAAAAAACAAATAAAATTGAATTTAAAATCCCTCAAAATTCAAATATTGTGTTCTTGCCTTCTCGTTATTTAAACACTCATTATCATCATTATTTATCAAGTTCGTGCGTGCCAAAGCATGGCGACTTGGTTCATAATGATGGAATGCGATGGCACGTAACAATGTGCAATTGTTTAGATAAGAGGTTGAACACAACTAGGCTATTAATTTGATTAAGAAACCTAGAGGCAATCAATTGGGATTATCCATACGGATGGATAAATAAGGAGTTATTTGCCCAATTGAACCAAGAGTTGCATATGGGATGCAATTGGAATTGTTCCTACTTAAAGTAGCCAAACTATGGGTGACTTGCCAAAGCAAGCTCATAAGGAGGTGAAACATGGATCTTGGCCCACTAGAAAATATAAGGATATTTTCCGCATCAATATCTTGAGGGTTATTAATCCGTAGAAAAATAGTGGGAGCTATATTTGATAAACTAGCCATTATTGAATATAGTCAAAATTCACAAATACTAAAACTTGCGTATTTTCCTTTTTGTAGAATTCCAAATGGCAAACAACTCATCGAGTTCACAACATTCCCTACGATCTGTCCTTGAGAAGGACAAGCTCTCTGGAACCAATTTTCTTGATTGGTACAGAAACTTGAGAATTGTTCTCAATCAAGAGAAGAAACTGTACGCAATAGAGGAGCATGTTCCAGAAGGTTCAGAGAACCAAACACCTGCTGCCCTAAAGGCGTATCAAAAGCGTGTTGATGACGCTAATGATGCGGCCTGCCTTATGCTATGCACCATGAATTCTGAGCTTCAGAAGCAACACGAAAACATGAATACTGTCGATATGATCGAACATCTGAAGCAACTCTTCCAAGAGCAGGCAAGGGTAGAGAGATATGAGGTTTCTAAGGCACTGTTCAAGTGTCATCTGGCAGAAGGGAACCCGGTGGGACCCCATGTACTCCGTATGATCGGGTATTTGGAGAATCTCGCCCGAATAGGGTTCCCGGTCGGCCAAGAGTTGGCAACCGATCTCGTGTTGCAATCGTTGCCCGAGAGTTATCGACAGTTCATCATGAACTATAACATGAACGAGATCGTGAAACCACTGCCTTATTTACTCAATATGTGAGGACGGCTGAACAGAGCATCAACAAGGGCAAGGGCAAGGCCATTATGATGGTACAGAAATGAAAGGGAAAAAGGTTTGCCTTATCCTCCAAGGGCAAAAGGCAAGTTAGTTGCCAAGTCCAAGGAACCTGCCCTTAAGCCTGTTGGTGGCATTGCCAAAGGTGTGACTAAAGATGAGTGTCACTACTGCAGTCAGCCTGGAAACTGGAGGAGGAACTGCCCAAAATTTCTGGAGGACAAGAGGCTTGGAATAGTGATTCCACCACCACCAGGTATTTTTGTTGTAGATGTCAATTTAACTGTCTCTACATCATGGGTATTAGATACTGGATGTGGATCTCATATTTGTCGAAATATGCAGGATCTAAAGAGAAGTAGAAGATTGGCTAAAGGAGAGGTAGATATGCGCGTTGGGAATGGAGCAAAGGTTGCTGCGTTGGCCATAGGCGTGTGCGAGCTATCTCTGCCTTCAGGATTAGTTTTAGAATTAAATAATTGCTATTTTGTGCCTGCTATGAGCAGAAACATAATTTCAATAAAGAACAATTGTTGTTCCTTTTATTTAAATAATATTCACTATTTTAGTGCGCAATTATTTAATGGACTTTATGTCCTTGATCTAAGCAATCCTGTCTACAACATTAATACCAAGCGGATTAAAATAAATGATTTAAATCCTGCTTATTTATGGCACTGTCGTTTAGGCCACATAAATGAGAAACATGTATCTAGACTCCATAAGGATGGATTACTAGACTCATTTGATTTTGAATCATATGAGACATGTGAGGCTTGTTTATTGGGAAAAATGACTAAGTCCCCTTTCAATAAGAAATGTGAGAGGACTAGTGAGCAATTGGCGCTCATACATACTGATGTATGTGGGCCATTTTCCACGCCTGCCAGGGGTGGTTATGTCTACTTCATTACGTTTACTGATGATTACAGTAAATATGGTTTTGTGTACCTTATGAGGGCGAAATCCGAATCCTTTGAAGTGTTCAAAGAATTCAAGAATGAAGTAGAAAAGCAACTTGGCAAAAGTATCAAGGCTCTACGATCAGATCGTGGAGGAGAATACTTAAGCCAAGAGTTTGACGACTATCTTAGAGAGTGTGGGATCGTGTCCCAACTCACTCCACCCGGAACGCCACAATGGAATGGCGTGTCCGAGAGGAGGAATCGAAACCAATTGGATATGGTTCGTTCTATGATGTGTCAAACCGATCTTACATTATCATTTTGGGGCTACGCTCTATTAAGTGCAACTTTCACCATTAACCGTGTTCCATCTAAATCAGTCATGAAGACACCATATGAGATGTGGAGTGGGAGGCGTCCCACACTGTCGTTCATGAGGATTTGGGGCTGCGATGTCTATGTAAAGCGTTTACAATCAGACAAGCTAGGGCCGAAATCGGATAAGTGCAAATTTGTGGGTTACCCTAAGGAAACTAAGGGATACTACTTCTACAATCCAACCGAGAACAAAGTGTTTGTTGCACGGACCGGCGTGTTTCTAGAAAGAGAGTTTGTCTCTAAAGAAGCAAGTGGGAGGACTGTAGAACTTGAAGAGGTTCAAGAACCACAAATCACTGAACCGATTATGGAACATGAACAGGAACCACAAGCAGTTGTGGAGCAACCTGTTCAGGTAACACAAGAGCTTCGTAGATCTAGTAGAGTGCGCCAGGAACCCGAGAGGTATGGACTTCTCGTGACCGATTTCGGTGACACGATGCTCATAGATGACGAGCCTACTACCTATGAGGAGGCCATGAATGGCCCAGACTCTCAGAAGTGGCTAGAAGCCATGAGATCCGAGATGGAATCCATGTATACCAACAAAGTATGGACTTTGGTGGAACCACCCGATGGGGCGCGGCCTATAGGGTGCAAGTGGGTCTTCAAGAAGAAGATCGACATGGATGGTAATGTGATTACCTATAAGGGCCGATTGGTGGCTAAAGGATTTAGACAGATTCATGGTATTGACTATGATGAAACCTTTTCACCAGTCGCTATGACCAAATCCATCCGAATCCTACTTGCAATTGCAGCATACCACGACTATGAGATTTGGCAGATGGATGTCAAAACAGCATTCCTTTATGGGAATCTCCTCGAGGACGTGTATATGATACAGCCGGAGGGTTTTGAGGATCCAAAGCAAGCCAACAAAGTCTGTAAGCTACAACGATCCATTTATGGATTGAAGCAACCTTCTAGGAGTTGGAATTGACGTTTTGATGAAGTGGTCAAAGATTTTGGCTTCATCAGAAACGAAGATGAGTCTTGTGTATACAAGAAGGTTAGTGGGTGCTCTATAGCTTTTCTGGTCTTGTATGTAGATGACATACTAATCAATGGAAACAACGTTCCCATGCTGCAATCTGTTAAATATTGGCTAGGGAAGTGTTTCTCAATGAAGGACTTAGGGGAAGCAGCCTATATACTTGGTATAAAGATCTATAGGGATAGATCTAAGAGGTTGCTAGGCCTAAGTCAAAGTACATTTATTGACAAGGTGTTGAAACGGTTCAACATGCAAGATTACAAGAAGGGATTCTTGCCCATGTCACATGGAATCACTCTTTCGAAGAGTGGTTGTCCTTCCAATGAGATTGAGAAGGAACGCATGTGTAGAATTCCCTATGCCTCAGCCATAGGATCTATCATGTACGCCATGTTATGTACTAGACCAGATGTGTCATATGCCTTGAGTATGACAAGCAGATACCAATCCAATCCAAGTGAGAGTCACTGGATTGCAGTCAAGAACATCCTGAAGTACTTGAGAAGAACTAAGGATGCTTTCTTGATATTTGGCGGTGAGGAAGAGTTGCGTGTAAGGGGTTACACTGATGCAAGCTTCCAAACCGACAGAGATGACTTTAGATCACAGTCAGGATATGTGTTTTGCCTGAATGGAGCAGCGGTGAGCTGGAAGAGTTCCAAGCAAGAGACGGTGGCTGATTCTACAACAGAGGCTGAGTACATTGCTGCAAATGGCGCAGCAAAGGAAGCTGTTTGGATCAGAAAGTTTGTTTCTGAACTTGGTGTGGTCCCTAGCATTGCGGATCCAGTCGAGTTGTTTTCTGACAACACTGGGGCGATCGCGCAATCAAAGGAGCCAAGATCGCACCAGAAGTCCAAGCACGTGCTCAGGAAGTTTCATCTGATTCGAGATATTATCGATAGAGGAGACGTTCGGATATGCAAGATTCGTACAGATGAGAATCTAGCAGACCCGCTTACAAAGCCGCTCACGCAGTGGAAGCATGAAGGGCACACTAGGAGTATGGGCATACGAGATGCGCCAGATTGGCTCTAGTGCAAGTGGGAGACTGTTGGAATAGATGCCCTAGAGGCAATCTATTTTAGTATGAATTATTTGTGGCTAGAAATTCATATATTATTTATTGGATATTTAATATAATGAAGTCCTTAGATTTACAATTGTGTTGTTTATCTTAAATATCCCTAGTCCAGTATAATGATTAATGGGACAATCATCTATAGACTAGTATGGGGTTGGATTGATATGGAGATATCATGATCCAACACATAGGTGTGCATTAGGGAATGTTGCACTGGATTGACCCATCTCCGAGAAGGCTACATACACGTTATGTTGAGTCACAAGCGCTTCTCGCGGTGCAATGGTATTGTCATCCTTAGACTTGAAGTCACTAGATATTCTAGTTGTGGACTATTGTGATTTTGGTAGCGTTAAACGCTACACCGTAACTGGGTAGTTATAAAGGCGTGTACTGGATACAATAAGAAGCAAGCTTAGAGATCGTAGTGGACGTAGATAGAATTTGTCCCTCCCACATAACGGGAGCAAATATCCTAGGCCACTCGAGGGATAGTGCTTATAGAATGTCTGGCCAGACTCAAATAAATCAATATGGGGTATTGATGTTATTTGCACGAATAAGGCTATTCCCATGGATCGAGAAACTATGGATTGGATATACGAGTGTGACTTGTATGTCTCGTGTCCAATCCGGATATAGAGACAAAGGGATGAGACAATTACTTGTACAAAGGTTGTCAAGATGACTATTCTATTAGTTGGCTAGAATGGATGTTTTGCTAGAAACCGCTCCATATTAGCAAATAGTTGCTACCAACTAGATAGAACCTATGGGGTCACACTCTATATAGAGTTGAACTAGATTTGGGAATTAATTAATTGGATTAATTAATTAGAAGGATCACTTTTCAAAACCTTGCAAACTTAGTAGGGACTAATTTGCAAGGAAGGGACTAAATTGAATTCTAGTAGGACTAGAATAAGTCTTTTAGGTAGTTGGCAAGGAGTTGTTGGACTATATAAAGGACCCTCATTCCTTCCTTCCCATGACTAATTCTCATTATTGAACATAACAAGAGTGGGAGAGAACAAAAAGGAGAGAGAGCAAGCAACAAGAGGAGCCGACCGCCCCTCTTGCCGCCGCCCATCCCGTCGGCCACAAAGGAGGCCGAGACCCTCCTTTTGGGTATCGTTTTGCGTGATTCTTCTTCCTCTTCCTCTTCCGGGCTGGCACCAAGGACTTGGGAGATTCTAGGATCAACTCTAGGCGTGGATCAACCATAGAGAACGTGACACAATTCGCGTTTGAAGTCATCAAAGGAGAACCCTAAGGTGTGTTATTGATTTCTTCCTTTACCATCGTTATGTCTCTTGACTTGTGATCCTTGGAGGGTTTCGCATGGTTTTATGATTGTTTGTGTTTCTGTTGCGCATCCATGAATCAAAAACTTACAGATTTATCTGAGTCTGGCCAGACATTCTATAAGCACCATCCCTCGAGTGGCCCATGGATATTTGCTCACGTTATGTGGGAGGAAAAAATTCTATCTACATCACTACCATCTCTAAGCTTGCGTTTTTATTGTGTCCGACTAACGCTTTTATTACTACTCAGTTACGGTGTAGCGTTTGACGATGTCAAAACACAATATTCCACAACTAAAGGATCTAATGACTTCAAGTTAAAAGATGACAATACCGTTGTCACTACGAGAAGCACTTGTGACTTTACATAACTTGTATGTAGCCTTCTCGTTGTGAGTCAATCCAGTATGCTATTACTCCTAATGCGTACCCATGTGTTAGATCGTGATATCTCCATATCAATCCAACCCCATACTAGTCTATAATTGATCGCTCTATCTTTATAATCGAATAGGGATATTTAAGATAAACAAACACATTTGTAATCTAAGGACTTCATTATATTAAATATCTCCATAAATAATACAATGAATGTTTCTAGCCAGAAACATTGTTCATACTAAAAATATTGCCTCTAGAGCATCTATTCCAACAGTCTCCCACTTGCACTAGAGCCAATATGGTGCATATCGTATGCTAATAGCTCTAGTGTGCCCTTCATGCTTGCGCTGAACAAGTGGCTTCGTAAGTGGATCTGACAGATTCTCATCTGTAGGAATCTTGCATATCTTCACATCTCCTATAACGATGATATCTCGAATGAGATGGAACATTATGAGTATCTGTTTGGATTTCTTGTGTGATATAGGTTCCTTTGATTGTGCGATCGACCCAGTGTTGTCACAATACAACTCTACTAGATCCACAATGCTAGGAACCACACCACGCTCAGTAATGAACTTCCTATTCAAAATAGCTTCCTTTGCTGCGCCATTCGCAGCAATGTATCCAACCTCAGTTGTAGAATCAGCAGCCGTCTATTTCTTGGAGCTCTTCCAGCTCACAGCTCCTCCATTCAGGCAATACACGAATCCTAACTGCAATTTGAAATCATATGTCGCTTTGGAAGCTTGCATTCGTGTAACCCCTTACACGCTGCTCTTCCTCCCCTCCATAGATAAAGAATGCAGCCTTAGTTCTTCTCAAGTACTTTAGGATGTTCTTGACCACTATCCACTAACTCTCACCTGGATTAGACTCATATCTTCTTGTCGTACTCAATGCGTATGACACATCTGGTATAGTACATAACATGGTGTACATGATGGATCCTATGGCCGAAGCATAGGGTGCCCTACTCATGCGTTTTTTCTCAATCTCATTGGAAGGACAATCATTCTTCGAAAGAGTGATTCCATGCGACATGGGCAAGAATCTCTTCTTGGAATCTTGCATGTTGGACTAATTCAACACCTTGTCTATATATGTACTTTGACTTAGGCCTAGCAACTTCATTAATCTATCTCTATAGATCTTGATACCAATTGTATAAGCTACTTCCCCTAAGTCTTTATTTGAGAAACACTTTCCTAACAAATCTTTCATAGATTGCAGCATAGAAATGTCGTTTCCAATGAGTAGTATGTCATCCACATACAAGACCAGAAAAGCAACATAACTCCCACTTACCTTCTTGTAGACACAAGACTCATCTTTGACTGCTTCATCAAAACGTCAATTCCAACTCCTAGAAGATTTCTTCAATCCATAAATGGATCGTTGCAGCTTACTGACTTTATTTGCATGCTCTGGATCCAAAAAAACCTCAGGATGTGTCATGTACACATCCTCAAAGAGGTTTCCATACAAAATGCTGTTTTGACATCCATCTGCCAAATCTCATAGTCGTAGAAAGCTGCAAAGCAAGTAGGATTCAGATGGATTTGTTCATTGCAACTGGGGAAAACGGTTTCATCATAGTTTATACCATGGATCTGTCTGAATCCTTTTGCCACCAATCGACCCTTATGGGTAATCACATTACCATCCATGTCGGTGTTCTTCTTGAAGACCCACTTGCACCCTATGGGCCGCGCCCCTTGTGGTGGTTCCACCAAATTCCATACTTTGTTGGTGTACATGGATTCCATCTCGGATTCCATGGCTTTACGCCATTTCTGAGAGTCCGGCCCTTTCATGGCCTCACCATAGGTAGTAGGCCCATCGTCTATGAGCAACGCGTCGCCAGACTCAGTCACGAGAATTCCATACCTCTCTGGCTCATGGTGTACTCTACTTAACCTACGAAGCTCTTGTGTTACTTGAACATGCTCCTCCACAATCTTTTGTGGGTCCTGTTCCTACTCCATAGTAGGATTAGTGGTTTGTGATTCTTGAATTTCTTCAAGCTCTACAGTCCTCCCACTTGCTTCTTTAGAGACAAATTCTCTTTCTAGAAACACGCTGGAACGAGCAACAAACACTTTGTTCTCAGTTGGATTGTAGAAGTAATATCCCTTAATTTCCTTAGGGTATCCCACAAACTTACACTTATCCGACTTAGACCTGAGCTTGTCTGACTGTAAACGTTTTACATAGACATCGCAACCCCAAATCTTCATGAAGCACACTGTGGGACGCCTCCCACTCCACATCTCATATGGAGTCTTCATGACCGATTTGGACGGAACACGGTTAATGGTGAAAGTTGCACACAATATAGCGTAGACCCAAAATGATTATGGAAGATCACTTTGACACATCATAGATCGAACCATGTCTAACAGCGTTCGATTCCTCCTCTCGGACACGCCATTTCATTGTGGCGTTCCAGGTGGAGTGAGTTGGGACTTTGTCATTTTTCCCAATAAACAAGCCTCACATGTCTCAAATGATTTAAAGTCAAATGAGTCTAGAAATCCATCCTTATGGAGTCTAGATACACGTTTCTCGTTTATGTGGCCTAAACGACAGTGCCATAGATAAGCATTGAAGGGCTGTACAGTAGGTAGAAATGCAGGATCAATACTCGAGAGGGGGGGGGGGGGGGTTGAATAGGGTATGCAGAATGTTGCTAAACTTTACAAGAGTAATGGTTTCAAAATATTTGTAAAGAGATTCAAGGCCTTGAAATGAGTTTCAAGCCCTTAGAATAAAACAGTTAGAGTGAATGAAAGAATAAGCTTATTTCAAAGCCTTGCAATGAGTTTCAAACCCTCGAAATGAAACTGTTTTGAATCTTTCAAAATTTCTAAGTTTGTAACAGAAAAGTAAATGTAAGAGAAACAAGATATATAGAGTTCAGTCCACTTGGACCTACGTCTCTACCTCAGGGATCTTCTACCTGTAGGATTTTCAACTCAATTCTTATTAGTCAACAGCTAAGCCCTAGATCTTCAAGCACAAAGAGATACCTTACTCTGTTACAGCTTGTGGTTCTCACTAACCTATCTAGTACTTGCTCTAGCTATCTAATTAACTAAGAATTCTCTATTGTTCACCTTGAACAATCCTTGAGAATGTAAACAAGTGCAGTATATGAAAAATATACAAATAAAGTTCAGAACAGAAGAACGCAAGAAGTGAAACTGCTGTGAGAGTGCAGTGTTCTTCTAAGAATTGGATTGAGATTTTGATATGCTTCTTTATTGCTTGACAATCCTTGAATGTGTTTGAGAGTCTCTAGATTTTTTTCCCGTTGAGTTTTGTATGAAATGCTTCAAAAATGAGCTCCTTTTATACAGCTCATTTGTCTGCAAATCTTCAAGATTTCCAGCAACAAACTTTCTTATTTTGTAGGCAACAACTTTGACTTCTCTAACAGTCTTCTTTCAACGGATAGTTGCTCAGTATCTTTAGGGATACTGATCTGATCTTGTCCATAAACATGTTGAGAAGCTCTTAGGATCATTAAATTGATTGCAGAATCAAATCAACCTAGACATTTCTTCTCTGCAAAACTCAGGTTAAGAAATAAATCATGCAGAATAGGAAATAAACATTCCCTGCAAAACTAAGTCAAACAGATGAATTAGATGGTGTTAAACATATCAAAATACATTGTCTTTCATCATCAAGTAATAATAGATAAAGCACATGGATTTAGGAGTTCAAACAGAAACATAAACTCCCCCTAAGATCATGCTTATAAGTCTCAGTCAGTTTCAAAGCTTTGAAAGCTGTTTCAAGGCCTTGAAATAGACTAGCTATTTCAAGTCTTTGAAACATTAAAACTGCTTTGAGTTTACAATCTCCCTCTTGAGGAAAGACAAAACCAAGGTCTTCCAATCTGTTTGATACTGTACTTCTGCAACAAGTACTCATTAGCACATAGCATCAATAATCAACATATATTGTCCAAAGGATCCAACTTATTAAACTGAAAACCAGCAAAGTGTGCAGATAATCCTAACTGACCAAAACCAGGTCATCTAATCAAAGATAACAGGTAAAACAACCTAAATTTTCTACCCCTTTTTGACTTTCATCAAAAAAGAATGAGAATATGTTGGATCAATGTTTGGTAAATAAGAAAAAAATAAAAGTTTTGAAAGTTAAGAGTTTCAAGGCTTTGGAAAAGAGTTCAAGGCCTTGAAAAAGAAAAAGAAAGAGTTGGCAAGAGTTAAGGGGTATGGTCTTCATCTCCTTGTTTCTCTGAATCCTCTTCCTGACTTTCTTCCTCATCGTCCTGATATTTTTCTTGTTGATCTACATCATCAATGATTATGCTTATAGTTTTGATCACAATGTTGAACAGAAAGGTTAACCCTTCTAAGGATTTTCTTCCATGCTTCAATTTCTTCCTTACAACAATTCTTTTTGATGTCAGGGAGGCACTCTTCTTCTGACTCTTTCTTTCAGGCTCCATGTTGGATTCAGACTCTGCTTCTGGGAGATCTTTTTTTTATCAATTCTTTTTTAGGTTGATTGTACTCCATAGGAACTTGATGATGTCTCTGAGTCCGAGTCTTGAATGTAATTCTTCTCTTTTCCTTTTCACTTGTAAGTTATTTTTGCCTTCTTTTGTGACTTCTTGGGCTACCAATCTGAATACCCTTCTGTTTCTGCAGTGCTGTATCCACTGCCTTGTTCTTCTTCTTGCTGGACACTGGGGTTTCATCCTTCTTGGCCTTCTTCTTGGGAGGAGGAGGAGCTATATCTTATGTAGTAGGGGTTTTTGAACTGGAGTCCCCACTAATGGTCTAAACCTCTTCCACAATGACCTTTCTTTTCTTCTCTTTTGTAGCCTTTGATCCACCAGCCGGTTGATTCTGTCTGAGGCTCTTCTGGTGCTCATTAGGGTTTGGAGAAGAAGAGGTAGGTAGGATAGATACGAAGGAGATAAAGAAGGAAGGAGATAAATAGAAGAGAGTTTCAGTTTGAAAAGGAAACTAAATATTTTCTCTGATCTTTGAAGATCTTGATGAATCAAAAAGATTCAAAATTGAGTGTGCCGTTGGAAATAAAACATTTAATACTATTTTGGCAGAAAAGGGGTTTTTCAAAATTGAGGGTCAGCATTGAGCAATTATCTACACAGATAACACCCAACGTTGAAAGATCTAAAATTATTGACTAAGTAACATGCAGTCTTACTTTCAAGGCTTTGGAAAGGATTTCAAGGCCTTGAAAAGCTATATCATGTAAGGAACAAATACTCAAAGCTTTTGAAAGGATTTTCAAGGCTTTGAAAATCAGTACAAACCTTTCAAACACATAGTACTTACTTGATTATCCCCCTAAACCAAAGCTTCCTTATTTAGCATTCTTAATTCCAATCTTAAGGCTGAGAATCTTTCATCTGGCAATGGTTTAGTGAAGATGTCTGCAAATTGCATGTTAGTTGAAACAAATGCAAGAATAATATCACCTTTCTCTTCATGATCTATGATGAAGTGATGTCTAACATCAATTTTCTTTGTTCTTGAATGCTGAACTGGATTATTTGTAATTGGTATTGCACTTGTGTTGTCACACTTGATAGGTATGTCTCTGAAATCAAATCCAAGATCTCTCATTTGTTGTGCTATCCAAAGTACTTGAGAACAACAAGCTCCAGCTGCTATCTATTCAGCTTCAGTTGTTGATAATACAACTAAATTTTTCTTCTTATAATGCGAGCTGATTAAAGATGATCCGAGAAATTGGCAGCATCCTGATGTACTCTTTCTATCAACTTTATATCCTGCAAAATCAGCATCTGAATAGCCACACAAGGAGAAGTTAGAATGTTTAGGATATCAACGCCCTATGTCTTTTGGTACCATTGAGATATCTAAAAACTCTTTTAACTGCAGTCAAGTGTGATTCTTTAGGATCATTTTGAAATCTAGCACACATGCACACACTAAACATGATATCTGGTCTACTAGCTGTGAGATAGAGTAGTGATCCAATCATACCTCTATACTCCTTCACATTCACACTCTTACCAGATTCATCCTTGTCTAAAGACAGTGTAGAATTCATGGGAGTCTTAATCTCTTTGGATTGAGTACTTATTAGCAAGTATTTTGTGTACTTGCTTTGATGTAGGAAAATTCCCTTCTTCATTTAATGAATTTGAAGTCCAAGGAAGAAGTTCAATTCTCCCATCGAGCTCATTTCAAATTCCCAGCTCAAAAGACTTGAGAATTCCTTGCACAGAAAATTATTAGTAGCTCGAAACAGAATATCATCAACATAAATTTGAACTAAAAGCATATATTTCTCATGAGTCTTTATGAAAAGGGTTTTGTCTACCAATCCTCTTTTGAAATCATTTTCAAGTAGAAACTTTGAAAATCTTCCATACCAAGCTCTTGGAGCTTGTTTTAAACCATAAAGAGCTTTGTCAAGTTTGTAAACATGATATGGAAACATGTCATTTTCAAAACGTGGAGTTTGAGCAACATAAACTTCTTCTTGCAGATAACCATTTAGAAAAGCACACTTCACAACCATTTGAAATAGTTTCATGTTTTTGTGAGATGCAAATGCAAGTAGAATTCTAATTGCTTCTAACCTGGCAACAGGATCAAAAGTTTCTTCATAGTCAATACCTTCTTCTTGATTGTAGCCTTGAGCTACCATATAGATTTGTTCATGATTACTTTTCGATTCTCATCTAACTTGTTTCTGAATACCCATCTGGTGCCAATGACAGACTGATATATTGGTGGAGGAACTATGTTCCAGACCTTGTTCCTTTCACACTCATTGAGTTCACTTTGCATAGATATAATCCATTCAGCTTCTTGTAATGCTTCCTTCACAGTTTTAGGCTCAACAAGAGAAATAAAAGCATTGAAAGCACAAAGATTTTTCAACTGTGATCTGGTCTGTGTACCAGTGGTTGGATCAGAAAAAATGTTATCCGTAGGATGAGATGAGATACATTTGAATCTCTTTCTTGGTTTCCATGGTTCAGGTTCTCCAATTTGCTTCTCATGTCTCTGAGAACTTGAACTAGTAGCTTGTTCTCCTGTTTTCTCTGGAGATTATGTTTCAAGGCTTTGAATCTGTGTTTCAAGGCCTTGAAAATGCCTGTCTTGATCTATTGATATTTCCTTGGATCCTTTTGAGGATTCTTCTGCAGTATCTGAATCATGCTTATTCTAATTGAGATATGCAAAACCATCACTCAAAGAACCACCATAGCTTTAATAAAAAATAACATGAATGCTTTGTTCAACAAGCTTGGTTCTCTCATTATAAACTCCATCAACTTTTCTTGTCTGTGAATAGCCAAGAAAGATACCTTCATCACTTCTTGCATCAAACTTACCAAGATTATCCTTACCATTATTGTGGACAAAGCATGTACAACCAAAAGGTTTGAAGTAAGAGATGTTTGGCTTTCTTCCTTTGAACAACTCATAGGGGGTCTTTTTCAGAATAGATCTGATCAAGCACCTGTTAAGAATGTAGTTTGCTGTATTCACAGCTTCTGCCCAATAATACTTTGGCAGCTTTTTTTCCAGAAGCATTGTCCTTTACATGTCTTAAAGAGTCATGTTCTTTCTTTCAAAAAATCCATTATGTTGAGGAGTTCTAGGAGCATAAAAGTTGTGAGAGATGCCACGCTTAAAACATAAAATATCAAATTCAAGTTGATCAATCTCTCTACCATGATCACTTCTGATTGAAGCAATAGGTAGGATTTTCAAAGTTTGAAGTTCTCTACAAAGTTTTGAAAATTCAAAGAGAGCTTCAGATTTTTCTTTCAGAAATATTACCCAAGTATATTTAGAGAAGTCATCAACAATAACAAGCATGTACTTCTCACCCTTTGGAGTTGGAGTTCTCATAGGACCACAGAGATCCATATGCATTAATTCAATGGGTCTAGTAGTACTTACAAAGTTCTTTGACTTGAATGAGCTTCTAGTTTGCTTTCCTTGTGCACATGCCTTGCATACTTCTTCATCTTCGAACTTGATAGAGGGCAAACCTCTTACTAAGTTCTTGAAACTAACTTGTTCAAGTTATGCATGCTAATATTTCCCAAATTTCTGTGCCAAAGCTTTGAATCTTCTTTCAAGGCCTTGAGACACTTCAAGTTTTCATCTGAAACTTTGTTAGTCTGAAAAGTATAAACATTGTTTGATCTAGAGGCTGTGAGGATGCAATTGCAGATTTCTCATTCTGCACCACACACTTCTCTTTATCAAATATAACTTTGCTGCCATTGTAACAAAGTTGAGATACAATAAGCAAAGTAAATTTCAAGCCATCAACTAGATATACATCAGAAATGGAATTTTCAGAATTTGTACCAACTTTACCAATACCAAAAATGTTTCATTTTCCTTTGTCACAAAGTGTAATAGAACCTTCTGATTGCTCTTTCAGTTTTGAGAATATATTTCTCTTTCTACTCATGTGTCTTGAGCAACCACTGTCCATAAACCACTTCTACTCTTTGATCTTGGTGACACCCTGCAAACACCATTCACTGCCTTACCCAATTGTTAGACCAAGTGCTGAATTTAGATTCATATTCAGGGTCAACCATGTTAGGTGGTCTAACCCCTTTAGGAACCCAAATCTGTCTAACTTGTCCTTTGAGTTGGAAGGGAAAAGTGTTCATCATTATGTGAGGGTCTCTTATTCTAAGAGGACAAGTCATTTTAACATGAACAATCTTATTGCAGTAATGACATTTAGGAGATGTTTTGCTTCTAGCTTTCACAAATCTGGTATTGTTTTTCTTTGGAAAGTTTGGATTGTATCCAATACCAGTCTTGTGAACAGAATTCAAGCTACCTCCAAGAATCAAGTTCAAGTTGTGTTATGAGCCTGCAAGTTTGGCTTTGACTAATTCAGATTCTTGAAGTTTCTCAGTAAGAGTAGATTATTATTTATCCAATTCATTAACTTGATGTTTCAGATTAACAAGGCTGTCACTCAAGAGAGAGTTTTCGGTGACTACTTCCTTGACTTGTGTTTTTAAGGCTTTGAAATTGGTTTTCAAGGCCTTGAAATCACTGCCAGTTCTTCCGAGAGATTTGAAGATTCTGATTTAGACAAACAAGTTTCACATATTCTTTTTCTTGCTCATGAACCTTTTCTTTCAAAACTCTAATCTCTTTCAGATAGTCCTCTTCATTTAGAAGCATTGTTCTAAGATAATCAGAGAGGGCTTATGTTGGTTTTGAAATCAAATAATTCACCATTACCTCAATGTTATTTTCAGAACTTTCATCATGCTTGGCCATAAAGCATAGGTTGGCATGTTCGTCTTCAGTTTCATGTTCATCCTTGAAATGAGTTTCAAAACCTTGAAATGAAACTGTTTTGAATGCTGCAAAAGTTCTAAGTTTGTAACAGAAAAGTAAATGCAAGAGACACAAGATAAATAGAGTTCAGTCCACTTGGACCTACGTGTCTAACTCAGGGATGTTCTCCCTGTAGGATTTTCAACTCGATTCTTACTAATCAACAGCTAAGCCCTAGATCTTCAAGCACAGAGAGATACCTTACTCTGTTACAGCTTGTGGTGCTCAGTAACCTATATAGTACCTGTTCTAGCTATCTGATTAACTAAGAATTCTCTATTGTTCACCTTGAACAATCCTTGAGAATGTAAACAAGAGTAGTTTATGAAAGATATACAAATAAAGTTCAGAACAGAAGAACACAAGAAATGAAACTGCTGTGAGAGTGCATTGTTCTTCTGAGAATTGGATTGAGATTTTGATCTGCTTCTTTATTGCTTGACAATCCTTGAATGTGTTTGAGAGTCTCTAGATTTTTCCCGTTGATTTGTGTATGAAATTCTTCAAACTGAGCTCCTTTTATACAGCTCATTTGTTTTGAAAATCTTCAAGATTTTCAGCAACAAACTTTCCTATTTTGTAGGAAACAACTTTGACTTCTCTAACAATCTTCTTCCAACGGATAGTTGCTCAGTATCTTCAGGGATACTGATCTGATCTTGTTCATAAACATGTTGAGAAGCTGTTAGGATCATTAAATTGATTGCAGAATCAAATCAACCCAGAAATTCCTTCCTTGCAAAACTCAGGTTAGGAAATAAATCCTGCAGAATAGGAAATAAACATTCCCTGCAAAACTAAGTCAAACAGATGAATTAGATGGTGTTAAACATATCAAAATACATTGTCTTTCATCATCAAGTAATAATAGATAAAGCACATGGATTTAGGAGTTCAAACAGAAACATAAACTCCCCATAAGATCATGCTTATAAGTCTCAGTCAGTTTCAAAGCTTTGAAAGCTGTTTCAAGGCCTTAAAATAGACTAGCTATTTCAAGTATTTGAAATATTGAAATTGCTTTGAGCTTACAATAGTCAATACCATGAATCGGTCTGAATATTTTTTCCACCAATCGGCCTTTATAGGCAATCACATTGCCATCCATGTCGGTCTTCTTATTGAAGACCCACTTGCACCCTACGGGCCGCGCTCCTTGGGGTGGTTCCAAGAAAGTGCATACTTTGTTGGTATACATGGATTCCATTTTTGGACCTCAAGGCCTCAAGCCACTTTTGAGAGTTCGGCCCTTTCATGGCCTCTTCATAGGTAGTAGGCTCATCACCTATGAGTAGTGCATCTCCTGACTCAGTCATGAGAACTATATACCTCTCTGGCTCTTGGCGCACCCTACTACACCTACGAAGTTCTTCTGTTACCTGAATAGGTTCATCCACGACATCTTGCGGTTCCTGTTCATGTTCCATAGTAGGATCAGTGGTATGTCGTTCTTGAATTTCTTCAAGATCTACAGTCCTTCCACTTGCTCCTTTAGAGAAAAAATCTCTTTCTAGTAACACGCCGTCCGAGCAACAACACTTTGTTCTCGGTAAGATTGTAGAAATAATACCCTTTTGTTTCCTTAGGTTATCCCACAAACTTACACTTATCCGAGTTAGGCCCGAGTTTTTCTGTTTGTAAACGCTTTACATACACATCTCGGCCACAAATCCGTATGAAAGACAACGTGACGCCTCCCACTCCACATATCATATGGATTCTTCTTGACTGATTCAGATGGAACACGGTTAAGGGTGAAAGCTACACATAATAGAGCGTGCCCCCAAAAGGATAATGGAAGATCAGTTTGACACATCATAGATCGAACCATGTCCAACAGAGTTCGATTTCTCCTCTCGGGCACGCCATTCCACTATGGCGTTCCTGGTGGAGTTAGTTGGCACAAGATCCCACACTCTCTAAGATAGTCGTCAAACTCTTGGCTTAAGTTCTCCTTCACCATCCGATCGTAGAGCCTTAATACTCTTGCAAAGTTGCTTCTCTACTTAATTCTTGTATTCCTTGATTTTTTCAAACGATTTGGATTTGGGAATCATAAGGTATACAAATCCATATCTACTAAAATCATCAGTAAATATATTGAAATAAAGATTTCCACCTCTGGCAGGCGTGGCAAATGACCCACATACATCAGTAGGCACGAGAGCCAATTACTCACTAGTATTCTCTCCTTTCTTATTCAAAGGGGGCTTTGTAATATTCCAGATAAACAGATTCACATGTCTCATATGATTCATACTTAAATGAGTCAAGGAATCCATCCTTAAGAAATCTAGTCGTTTATATGGTCTAAACAACAGTGCCATTTATAAGTAGAATTTAAATCATTAGTTTTAATCCTCTTGGCATTTATGTTATATACATGACTTAGATCAAGTATATACAATCCATTAGATGATTGCGCACTACAATAGTGCATAATATCAAAATAAACGGAGCAACATTTGTCTGTTATTGAAATAGAAAAACCTTTATCGTGCAAACAAGAAATAGAAATAATGTTTTTGCTCATAGAAGGCGCAAATAGCAATTATCTAATTCTAAAACTAATCCTGAAGGCAAATATATCTCGTGCACGCCCACGGCGAATGCAGCAACCTTTGCTCCATTCCCAACGCGCATTTCTATCTCCCCTTTAACCAATCTTCTACTTCTCTTTAGAACCTGCACATTTTTACAAATGTGAGATCCACATCTAGTATCGAGTACCCAAGATAAAGAGATAGTTAAGTTGACATCTATAACGAAATACCTAGTGGTGGTGGAATCACTATTCCAAGCCTTTTATCCTCCAGATACTTTGGGCAGTTCCTCTTCCTATGTCCAGGCTAACTGCAGTAGTGACAATCACCCTTATTCACGCACTTGGCAACGCCACCGGCAGGTTTAAGGGAAACTTCCTTGGTTTTTGCAACTTCCTTGCCATTCCCTTTGGAGGTAGAAGCAACTTGCTTGCCCTTTTCTTTGTTCACCATCATTATGGACTTGACCTTTCTCTTGTTGATGATTTGTTCAGCTGTCCTCAACATATTGAGTAAATCTAGCAGAGGCATGTTGATCTCATTCATGTTATAGTTCATTATGAACTGTGCATAACGATCAAGCAACGATTGCAAGATGAGATCAGTGGCCAACTCTTGACCTATGGGAAACCCCATGCGTGTGAGATTCTCCAAGTACCCGATCATACGCAGTACATGAGGTCCCATTGGGTTTCCCTCTGACAGATGATTTAAAATCACAGGTTTCACAGGGAGCTATTTCAAGGCCGTGAACCAGTTTCAAAGCCTTGAATCAGGTTTCACAGTCTTGAATTAGGCCTTGAAACAGGATTCAAATCCTTGAAACTGTCTGACCTGTATGCATATACTTAGGGGGAGTTTTTCTGAACTCTTCTAATTTGATTCTACCTCTCTCACCCCTATGCTTGATCTGTTATTAATTGATGATGAAAGAAAAACTATTTTTTATATTTAAACACCATTTAATCCATCTGTTTGACTCAGTTTTGCAGGGAAATATTATTTCCTAGTTTGCATGATTGGTTTCCTAATCTATATTTTGCAGGAAAGGAAACTTGGAGAGAATGTAATTTTGTGATCAATCAGACACTCTTGACAGCTTCTCAATCTGTTTAAAGACAAGATCAGATCAATATCTCTGAATATTATGATCAACTATCCGTTGGAGAAGACTATTAAAAGAGTCAAAGTTGTTGCCTACAAAACAGGAAGTTTGTTGCTGAAAATCAGGGAAGATTTGCAGAGCATCTGAGCTGTTTAAATAGAGCTCATTTTGAAGCAACAACAAGAACACTCAACAAGAACACTCAACGGGAAAAAAGAGAGACACATTCCAGAATTGACAAGCATCAAAGAAGCACATCATTCTCACAATCCATCTCACAGAAGATCACTGCATTCTTCACTGCAGTTTTACACTTCCAGTGTTCTTCTACTATGAGCTTTATCTGTATATCATTCTTATACTACTTCTATCGCTCATTCTCAAGGATTGTCCAAAGTGAACAATAGAGAATTCTTAGTTAATCAGTAAGCTAGAGCAGGTCCTAGATAGGTTAGAGAGAACCACAAGCTGTAACAGAGTAAGACATATCTCTGTGCTTCAGATCTAGGGCTTAGCTTTTGATTAATAGGAATTGTGTTGAAAATCCTGCAGGGAGAAGATCCCTGAGGTAGATTCGTAGGTCCAAGTGGACTGAATTCTATAAATCCTATGTCTCTTGCATTTACAGTTTCATTTTCATACTTAGTCTTTACAGCTTTCAAACTAGTCTATTTTCAAGGGTTTGAAACTCTTTTTTAGGCCTTGAAAAATACTTGTCTGATTCATTACTTAAACTGTATTTCTTCTCAAAGGCTTGAAACTGTTTTCAAGGCCTTGACCTTCATTGCTCTTCTCAGAAACTCTTCTCTTCTACAAGTTTTTCAAAAAGTTGGCATACTCTATTCAACCCCCCTTTTCTAGAGTATTTCTACTGCATATCTACCTGCTTACTCTCCTTTCAGATGACATTTGAACAATGCGTTGGAAACTTCATACCGCTCAACCCTTGCCTGCTCCTGAAAGAGCTACGTTAAATATATGATCATATCAAACGCATCCATGTTCTCATGTTGCTTATAAAGCTCCGAGTTCATGGTGCAAAGCATAAGGCAGACCACATCAGAAGCTTTGTCAACGATCTTCTGATATGCCTTTAAAGCTGCAGCAAAATTATTTTTTGGACCCTAGGAACTTGCTCTTCTAGGACGTACAATTTATTTTCTTGCTTGAGAACAATTCTCAAGTTTTTGTACCAGTCCAGAAAGTTTGTTCCAGAAAGCTTGTCCTTCTCAAGGACTTGTTTTAGGGATTGTGATGAATTCGATGAATTTTTTGCCATTTGAATTCTACAAATTGAGAAATATACAAGTTTTAGTATTTTGTGAACAAGTAACTACATTTAATAATATCTTGATAATTAAAAATAGCTCCCAATATTTTTCTCTGATTAATAACCCTCCGTATTAATGCGGAAAATATCATTATATTTTCTAGTGGGCCAAGATCCATATTTCACTTCTTTTTGAGCTTTCTTTGACAATTCACCCAAAATTTAGTTATTTCGGTAGGAGCATTCCAACTGCATCCTATACAGATCTTGGTTCAATTGGGCAAATAAATCCTTATTTATCAATACCATAGATAATCCCAATTGTTTGCCTCTAGGCTTTCAGTCTTATTGAAGTAGCCTAGTTGCGTCCAACCTCTTACTTCAACAACCGCACATTACTAACTTCTGCCGTTGCGCCACGTCATGATGAATCTTGTCGCCTTGCTTTGGCAAGCCCGAACTTGATAAATCATGATCATGACGAGTGTTAAGTAACGAGAAGGCAAAAACACAATATATAAATTTAAGGGTTTTTTCCATTTAATTTTAAATGTGTTGTTGATCCATATCAACTGATGTACTTATTTGGGTTGGACAATCCCAAAATAAAAGATTCAGGTTGTATTATCTTGTTACCAATTTTCATGCATCAACCATACACCAACAATAAATAACAAGATAAACAACCACAAATAATAAATAAACGTGATGTGGATATGGCCTCCTAAAACTAAGGAGTCATGCTAGAGGGACCGAAATCCTCTAGACAGAAAATGGACAGAAAGCTTGAGCTGTTATAAGGTGCAGCAGAAACAACAAATAATATCTACACCCTCAATCTGAACTCTATAGTAATTAGTTTGAGATATGAGATTTAATCCAACAACCTACTGTATACCAACATCCAAACCCTAAATACAGCTCTATACACCTATCACTTCATATATGGACATAAAATGCATAATTACACATGTCACATGCAATATGTACCACATATTAAGGATGTGCTTTAGTTGTATCAAATCAAATTTGCCACAAAACGTGTGGCGGATGACATGTGAGGGAAGTGGGTCAAACAAACAGATGGCATTACATAAGTGGTTAATGAATTTTCTGTCCAGTTTTTTGTTCATAATTTCTGTCCGTTTAGCATTTTTGAAAACTAAGATATTCCCAAGCCAATGGGAATATCTATAAGCCCTAAAAATAGCAAGATCACCTCCATGTGCCTCCATCTTTTAGTCAATGTGCCTTAGCTTGTGGAATGCCATCATCTTGTGGTTTCTTCAATTCTTTAGGATTCTTTTCCAAGTCTTGACTATCATCTACTCGATCAAATAGTAGCTAGCATCTATACTAAATAGAGAGACCTCACAAGTTGAGCAGAAGACCGGTTCGCAGGCGGTAAAACCTAATTAATTAATTATTACTATAAAACCAAACCACAAAAATAAACATCCACAACATCCATCTAACGCCATATCCAATCACCATACGAAAGCACATAATACAGTTAAAATCCAGTTTTAACGCGCTTGGTCAATTTTAGTTGATTTTGGATGTACTAGGGTCCAAACGGTCCAAGAGGGCCCACCAACTACTTTGCCGAACCCGTAGTCACCCCTATCCCGCGCGGCAAAGCCTCCCTCTGGGCCAGCATGGCCCTTGGCCATGGCTTCCTTGGCACGCAAGGAGAGGGAGGACGTCCCTAGGGTTTCGTCCCTAGGGTTGTTTCCTTCCTCTCCTTCCTTGTTTCCCAAGTTTGCTTGTTTCTAAATTAAGAAAAACCCTCTTTTCCTAATTTTTGCCTAATACCTAGTTTTCTAGATCCAAAATTTCACATCATATGTGATCTAAATTCATTAATCCTTACATCTTATGTGAAATTAGCTCATCCTTTATTGCATCATATTCAAATTGCATCAATATGCCGATTTTAGTTTTACGCGATAAATCATAATAAAGGTGTAAAACTGACAATAAAGTAACACATAAACCACGCTATGCACTACAAGCCGTGGCTCTGATACCGTTGTAGGGTTTTGATACTTATTACGCAACAGAATAAACAATAATTGATTCCGTTCAATACCCTCCAAGGATCACAGGACATGAATCATAACGATGGTAAAGGTTATTCTTGATGAATTCACGTGAAACATTGTCCATGTTCTATGGAAGTCCACTCCTAGGATTGCTTTGGATCCCTCTTACACATTTGTGCTAGCTAGTGAAGAAGGAGGAAGAAGAATATCACGCAAAACTAGACACCTAAGGCCGCGCCTCACGAGGAAGACGACAAGAGGGAGGGGGCGGACGGGAGGTTCGACCTCCTTATCTTGGCTCTCTCCTTGCTTTGTTCTCTCTCTCTCTCTCTCTCTCTCTCTCTCTCTCTCTCTCTTGTGTTATAACAATTATGACACTTATGAGAAAATAAGCTAGGAGTGCCCTTATATAGTTAATAAGTGTTTATTAACTGCATATAAGCCCCAATACTAATCATGTCCATACATGGATTAGACCATGTAAGTTAGTCCTACTAATTTTGCATATGGTTGCGTATTGATCTTTCTATTTAATTAGTCTAAATAATTAATTCCCAATTCTGGTTTAATACAAAGGGAGTGTGACCTCATAGGTTTCTACTTAGTTGATAGTAACAATTACTAACATAGAGCGGCCACTAGCAAGACATCTATGCCACCCAACTAATAGAAATAGTCAGTAATCCGACAAACCTTGTGACCAATGTTACTTTATTGTATTATCCATTTTTCACCATATCCAGATTGGACACGAGACATAAAAGTAACACTCGTATATCCAATCCATAGTTTCTCGATCATGGGAATAGTCTTATCATGCATATAACATTAATATCCTATATTGATTTATCTGAGTCTGGCCAGACATTTTATAAGCACCACCCATCGAGTGGCCACGGATATTTTCTCCCGTTATGTGGGAGGGAAAAATCCTATCTACATCACTACCATCTCTAAGCTTGCTTCATATCATGTCTGATAACTACCTTTATAGTTACACGGTTAAGGCGTAATGTTTGATAATATCAAAGCATGATATTTCACAACTAGAGTATCTAGTGACTTCAAGTCTAAGGACCAGAATACCATTGTCACTACGAGAAGCCCTTGTGACTTTACATAACTTGTATGTAGCCGTCTCGTTGTGGGTTAATCCAATATGCCATTACCCTTAATGTATACCCATGTACTAGAATTGATATCTCCATATCAATCTACCCACATACTACCTATGTTTCGCCTGTTTCAACCTACTTCACTTTTTGTCACTATTCACTGGGTTACTTTCATCCGGTGATTCGATTAGCAAAACGATACAAAAATTTGGTAATCTTTACATGGTGTTATAGAGAAAAGTTTATTCTAAAATACCATGAAAAATTTGTTGAAAACTTACATCGTTTTGGTATCCAAATCACCAAGTCAAAGTGACTCAGTTACGGGTTAAAAAGTCAAACGCAGACGAAACAGACGAAACGGAGGTAGTACTAGTCTATAGTTGATCGTCCATTTAATCAATATAATCCGACTAGATAAACAACACATTTTAATCTTAGGACTTTATTATATTAAGTATCTCCATATATAATACAATGATTATTCTAGACAAAATAATGTTCATAATATTGTCTCTAAGGCATCTTTTCCAACAGTCCACTCCTTGTAGGGTTTTGATGCAGGTTAAGCAGTGGAATAACAAAAATTTAATCATGCTCAAACCCCTCCAAGGATCACAGACAAGCAATCATAATATGATTAGGGTAGAAACATGTGTACCTTAGTTTGTGTGATCACTACGAAGAATTGTGTCTTCGTCTCTACAAGTATTCACACCTTGGATCTTCAACTGGAATCCTACCCACGGTGTAGTGCTAGAAACAGGAAGAAAGGAGCAAAGGATCATGAAAAACGGAGCAACCACCACGCCCAAAGGGTCGACGGCGGCAGAGGGGGCGATGGGTCTATGGCTTCGGCCTCTAGGCTTGTCTCTCTCTCTCTCTCTCTCTCTTGCTTTGTTATGTTCTCTTAATAATGACTTGTTCTTTGAAAATAACAAGCTAGAGTTACTTTATATAGTTAATAACTCCATATTAACTACATAATTTCCCCAATACTAATCATGTCCTTACATGGATTAGCCCACTTGCAAATTAGTCCTACTAATTTTGCTTGTGGTCGCGCTATGATCCTTTTATTAATTAGTTCAAATAATCAATGCCCATATCCAGTTTAATCCATACGGTGTGTGACCCCATAGGTTTCTACTTAGTTGGTAGTAACTATTACAAACATAGAGCGGTGTCTAGCAACACATCTATGCCACCCAACTAATAAAAATATTCAGTGATCCCGACAAACCTTGTGCCCAATGTTACCGTGTTGTGTTATCCCTTTGTCTCCATCTTCGTATTGGACACGAGACATATTCGTCGCACTCGTATATCCAATCCATAGTTTCTCGATCTTGGGAATAGACTTATCCATGCATATAACATTAATATATCCATATTTATATATATGAGTCTGGCCAGACATTCCATAAGCTCTACCCCTCGAGTGGCCGTGGATATTTACTCCTATAATGTATGAGGGAAAAATCCTATCTACATCACTGCCATCTCTCAGCTTGCTTCCTATCATGCCCGATTGTAGTTACCCAGTCACTGTGTAACGTTTGATAATATCAAAGTATGATATTTCACAACTACAGTATCTAGTGACTTCAAGTCTAAGGATTACAACACCATTAGCACAACGAGAAGCGCTTGTGACGTTGACATAATCTAATGTAGCCTGCTCGTGGTGGGTCTATCCAGTATGCCATTACTCCTAATGCATACCCATGTTTTAGACTTGATATCCCCATATCAATCTACCCACATATTAGTCTATAGTTGATCGTCCAGTTAATCAATATAATGGACTAGGGATATTTAAGATAAAAAACACAATTGTAGTCTAAGGACTTCATTATATTAAATATCTCCATAAATAATATAATGATTATTCTAGAAACTAAAGTTCATACTAAACATATTGCCTCTAGGGCATCCAAATCCAACAGTCCCATTTGCACTAGAGCCAATCAGGTGCATCATGTATGTCTATAGACCTAGTGTGCCCATCATGCTTTCTGAAAGGGGAGTAATCAGATGAATATGAAGCACATGTACTCAAGAAGGGGGGCGGGGGGTTGAATAGAGCATGCCAACTTTTTTGCAAAATTTGAGGAGGAAAAGAGTTTTAGTTCAAGTGCAAAGGAGTTCAAGGCCTTGAAAACAAATTCAAGCCTTTGGAATGAAATATAGTTTGCAATGTAACAGACAAGTCTTTTTCAAGGCCTTGAAAAGAGTTTCAAACCCTTGAAAAACAGACAAGTTTGAATGATGTAAACACTATGAAAGTGAATGAACTGTAAATGCAAGAGACAAAGGATTTATAGAGTTCAGTCCACTTGGACCTATGTATCTACCTCAGGGATTTTCTCCCTGCACGATTTTCAACTTAATTCTTATTAATCAAAATCTAAGCCCTAGATCTCAAGAACAGAGAATTGCCTTACTCTGTTACAGCTTGTGGTTCTCCCTAGCCTATCTAGTACCTGCTCTAGCTAACTGATCAACTAAGAATTCTCTATTGTTCACTCTGAACAATCCTTGAGAATGAAGATAGAAGTATTACAGAAATGATCTACCAATAAAGCACAATGCAGAAGAACACTAGAGGTAGAACTGCTGAAAAGAATGCAGGGAACTTATGTGAGTTGAATTGTGAGAGTGATGAACTTCTTTGATGCTTGTCAATCCAGAATTGTGTCTCTCTTTTTGCCCATTGAGTGTTGTTCTTTGTTGCTTCATAATGATCTCCATTAATATTGTTTGAATCTCCGCAAATCTTCCCAGATTTTCAGCAACAACTTCCTATTTAGTAGGCAACAAACTTTGACTCTCTTAACAGTTATCTCCAACGGATAGTTGATCACAATCTTCAGAGATATTGTTGTGATATTGTCTTTAAACATTCAGAGAAGCTGTCATAAGTCTCTGATTGATCACATGATCATCTTCACTAAGTGATTTCTTTCCTGCAAAAGTCAGATATGGAAACAAATCCTGCATATATAGGAAATAGAATTTCCCTGCAAAACTGAGTCAAAATGATGGATTAAAACATGTTAGATATATCAAACTAGTTTGTCTTTCATCATCAAATAATAACACATCAAGTACATGGGTGAGAGGGATAGAATTAAATAAAAAGAGTTTAGAGAAACTCCCCCTCAGAACATGTATGCAGGTCAGACAGTTTCAAGGCTTTGAATCCTGGTTCAAGGCCTTCAAGCCTGTGAAACTTGATTCAAGACTTTGAAAACTGGTTCAAGGCCTTGAAATAACTAAGTATTTCAAGTCCGTGAAACCTGTGACCTTACAATCTCTCCCTTGATGAAAGACAAAACCCCAATTGTTTGATTCTTACTTTCTGCAAAAAATACTGATTAGTACATAATTCACACAAATAATAATAACACAATAATTCCAAAAGATCCAACTTATTAATGGACAAAAGCAACAACTGCAAGTAAGTTGCAGAAAATCCTACTAACCAAAAGATAGGTCATCTTAACAAAAATAAAATCAAAACAAATAAATATTTTTCTCCCCCTTTTTGACTTTCATAAAAAAGAATGAGAAGATGTAGGATCAGTTTCGGTTTTTTTTTGAAAAAGTCCTAAAAAAATGAATGGGAAAGAAAGAGTAGGTAGGATTAAGGGGTTGGGTCTTCATCTCCATCCTGATCTCCCTCTTCTTCCTCGCTATCTTCATCAGTGTCTTGTACTTCTTGTGAAACCACATATAGTTACCAATGAAAGAACTGATCTTCTATATAACACTGTTGAACAAGAAGGTGAGTCCTTCCGAAGATTTTCTTCCATGCTTTAGTTTCTTCCTCACAGCCATCCTTTTCTGTTGTGTAGATGATATTTTGTGATCATTATTTCCTTTTTTCGATGCAGCTACAGACATGAACGGATTCCTACTCATGTTTCCCCTTGTTGGACACAGAGTATACTCCATAGGATTCTGAAGTCTAAGTCTGAGTCTGGAATGAGAATTTCTTTTCCTTTCCTTTGACCCCTGTGTCTATCTTTTTCTTGTCTCTCCTAGGGCTTCCAATATGGATTCCCTTCTGCTTTTATTGTGAAGATATTGCAGTCTGTTTCTTCTTGCCAATTGCTGGAATCTGGTCCTTTTTCACCATCTTCTTGGGTGGTGAAGACTCATGTTCTTCATCAGTAAAGCTCTTTGACTCTTAGTTTTCAGTGATAGTTGGAACCTTTTCTTCAGCTATCTTTCTCTTCTTCTCTGTACTCTGCTTTGAACCTCCGACCATCTTGATTCTGTCTCAGGCTCTTCTAGTGCTCATTAGGGTTTGGGAGAAGAATAGAGAGATGTGGATTTGATACAGAGTGAAGGAAAAGAGAAGGAGATAAATACTTCGAGAGTTTGTATTTGAAAAGGAAACTGCAATATTTTTATGATCTTAAAAGACCTGTAATGATCAGCAAAGATTCAAATCTTTGAAGCCGTTGGAAATAAATAATTTAATACTATATTTGGTTGAAAATCAATTTTGAAAAAGGTAGGGGTAATATTGAGCAAATATCTACAAAGATAGAACCCAATACTGAATGATCCAAAGCCTATTCATTAAACAGTTATCAGACTTATTTTCAAGGCTTTGAAAATAATTTCAAGGTCTTGAAATGCTGTTTAGCTGAAACACATAAGACAGAAGATTTGAATAGATTTTCAAGGCTTTGAATATCAGTTCCAACCTTTGAAACACATAATAACTTACCTTCCTTACCTGATGCTCCCCCTAAACCAATGCATCCTTATTTAGCATGCCTAATTCCAGTCTTAGAGCTGAGAATCTTTCATCTAACAATGGTTTAGTGAAGATATCTTCAAGTTGCATGTTAGTTGAGAAAAGTTCAAGAACAATATCACCTTTCTCAGTATGATCTCTGATGGAATGATGTCTAACATCAATATGCTTGGTTCTTGAGTGTTGTACTTGATTCTTTGTAATAGATATTGCACTAGTGTTGTCACACTTAATGGGAATACATCTGAAATCAAATCGAAGACCCCTCAATTGTTGAGCAATCCATAATACTTGTGAACAACATGTTCCAGCAGATATATATATATATATATATTCAGCCTCAGTTGTTGATAAAGCAACTCAGTTTTGATTCTTGGAGTGCCAACTGATCAGAGATGTGTTGGGTTTTGACGTAGGTAACGCAACAGAATAACAAAAATTTAATTCCTACTCAAATCCCACCAAGGATCACAGGAAGAGACATCATAACATGATAAGGGACATAGAAGATGTGTACCTTTGTGATTTGGGAGATCACACGAACAATATTGTCGTCGTCTATACGGTTGATCCACGTCTAGAGGTGAGATCTAGATTCTTCCTTCTCAAGTGCTAGCTTGGACCGGAGGAAGAGGGAAGAAGGAATCAAGCAATCAAGGAGGCAAAGGAGGGTTTCGGCCCTTCTCTTGTGGCCGACAGGTTGGGCGGATGGGCTAGGGGCTTCGGCCGCTAGATTTGTCTTGCTCTCTCTTTTGCTCTCTCTCCCACTCACTTATGTTATGAGCATTAGTTGTGGGAAGGAAGCTAGAGCATCCTTTATATAGTCCAACAATTCCTTGTTAACTACATAAAGGCCATTCCTAGTTCTACATGAACTTGGATTAGTCCCTTCCTTGCATATTAGTCCTACTAAGTTTGCAAGGTGTTGCAAAGTGATCCTTCTAATTAATTAATAATATTAATTAATCCCAAATCTAGTTCTACTCTATTCGACGCGTGACCCCATAGGTTTCTACTTAGTTGGTAGTAACTTATTACTAACATGGAGCAGGGTCTAGCAACACATCCATGCACCCAACTAATAGAAATAAGTTAGTGATCTCGACAAACATTTTGTGCCCAATATCACAGATTGCACTATCCCTGTCTCCATATCCGGATTGGATGCGAGGCATAAATAGTCACACTCGTATATCCAATCCATAGTTCCTCGATCCTGGGAATATGCTTATGCAATCAGATAACATCAATATCTCCATATTGATTTATCTGAGTATGGCCAGACATTCAATAAGCCTCATCCCTCGAGTGGCCGTGGATATTTTCTCCCATTATGTGGGAGGGACAAATCCTCTTTACATCACTACGATCTCTAAGCTTGCTTCCTATCATGCCCGACAGCTATCTTTATAATTACCCAGTTACGGTGTAACGTTTGATAAAATCAGAACACAATATTTCACAACTAGAGTATCTAGTGACTTCAAGATTAAGGATTGCAATTATATTAGCACTACGAGAAGCGATTGTGACTTTAAGATAATCTAATGTATCCTTCTCGTTGTGGGTCAATCCAGTATGCGATTACTCCTAATGCATACCCATGTGTTAGACTTGATATCTCCATATCAATCTACACACATACTAGTCTATATTTGATCGTCCTATTAATCAATATAATGGACTAGGGATATTTAAGATAAACAACACACTGTATCTAAGGACTTCATTATATTAAATATCACAATAAATAATAAATGAATATTCTAGCCAATAACATTCTTCATACTAAATATTAGATTGCCTCTAGGGCATCTATCCAACAAGATGATCCAATAAATTGGCAAGTTCCAGAAGTGATTTTTCTATCAACTTTGTAACTTGCAAAGTCAGCATATGAAAATCCATGCAAAGAGAAGTTAGAATGTCTTGGATACTAAAGCCCTAATTATTTGGTACCATTGAGATATATGAATATACTCTTCACAGTAGTTAAGTGTGATTCCTTTGGATCATCTTGAAATCTTGAACACATACATACACTGAACATGATATCTAGTCTACTAGCAGTAAGGTATAGCAATGATCCAATCATACCTCTATACTCTTTCACATTGACACTCTTACCAGATTCATCTTTATCTAAAGACAGTGTAGAGCTCATTGGAGTCTTAATCTCTTTGGATTGAGACATGTTGTACTTGTTCTGTAAGTTCCTAGTATACTTGCTTTGATGCAGAATGATGCCCTTCTTCAATTGATGTATTTGAAGTCCAAGAAAGAAGTTCAACTCTCCCATTATATGCATTTCAAATTCCCTGCTCATAAGACTTGAGAATTCTTTGCATAGAAGATCATTAGTAGGTCAAAACAAAATATCATCAACATAAATCTGAACTATAAGTAAATGTTTCTCATGAGTCTTTATAAAAAGGGTCTTGTCTATCAATCCTCTTTTGAAAATCATTTTCAAGCAGAAACTTTGAAAATCTTTCATACCAAGCTCTTGGAGCTTGTTTCAAACCATAAAGAGCTTTGTCAAGTTTATAAACATGATATGGAAACTTATCATTTTCAAAACCAGGAGATTGTGCAACATAAACTTCTTCTTGAAAGTAGCCATTCAAAAATGCACATTTTACATCCATTTGAAATAGGTTCATGTTTTTGAAAGATGCAAATGCAAGCAGAATTCTAATTGCTTCTAACCTGGCAACAGGAGCAAAAGTTTCCTCATAATCAATACCTTTTTCTTGATTGTAACCTTGAGCAACTAACCTTGCTTTGTTTCTGATCACTTTGCCATCCTCATCCAATTTGTTTCTGAACACCCATCTGGTGCCAATGACAGACTGGTTTGTAGGTGGAGGAGCTATGTTCCACACCTTGTTTCTTTCAAACTCATTGAGTTCACTTTGCATAGCTATCATCCACTCTGCTTCTTGTAAAGCTTCCTTCACAGTTTTGGGTTCTACAAGAGAAATGAAAGCATTGAGGGCACAAAGATTCTTCAACTGTGACCTTGTTTGTGTACCAGTGGTTGGGTCAGAGATGATATTGTCAGCTGGATGAGATGAAAGATATTTGAATCTCTTTCTTGGATATCATGGTTCAGGTTCTCCATATATCTTCTCTGGTCTTGAAGTAGTGGCCTGATCATTCATTTCTTTCTGATCATCTTTGTCAAGGCTTTGATCTCTATTTTCAAGGCCTTGAGACCTGTTTTCAAGGTCTTGAAAATGGCTTATATTTCCTTCTGAACCTTTCTTGAAACCAATTGAGTTTTCAGCTTCCTTTTCGTATTCATGCTTGTTCAGATTCAAGTCTGCAAAACTTTCACTCAAAGAACCATCATAGCTTTCATCAAAAATAACATGAATACTTTCTTCAACCAGCTTTGTTCTTTTATTATAAACTCTATAAGCTTTGCTAGTCAGAGAGTAACCAATAAATATACCTTCATCCCTTCTTGCATCAAACTTACCCAAGTTATCCTTTCCATTGTTGTGGACAAAGCATGTGCAACCAAAGGGTTTGAAGTATGAAATATTTGGCTTTCTCCCATTGAAAATTTCATAGGGGGTCTTCTTCAAGATACATCTGATCAAGCACCTGTTCAAAATGTAATTTGCTGTATTGACAACTTCTATCCAATAGTGTTTTGGCAGCTTGTTTTCTAAAATCATTGTTCTTGACATATCTTCAAGGGTCATGTTCTTTCTTTCAACAACTCCATTTTGTTGAGGAGTTCTAGGAACAGAGAAATTGTGAGAGATACCATGCTTAACACAAAACAAATCAAATTCTAATTGAACAAACTCTCTACCATGGTCACTTCTAATTCAAGCAATAGGTTGGTTTTTCAAGGTTTGAAGTTCTCTGCAAAGCTTTGAAAAATCAAAGAGGGCTTCAGATTTTTCTTTAAGAAACATAACCCAAGTAAATCTAGAATAGTCAGCTACAATAAGTAGCATATACCTCTTAACTTTTGGAGTTGGTGTCCTCATAGGACCACAGAGATCCATATGGAGTAATTCTATTGGTCTAGTAGTACTTACAAATTTCTTTGTCTTGAATGAGCTTCTGGTCTGCTTACCCTGAGCACAAGCTTTGCATACTTCTTCATCTTTGAACTTGATATATGGTAATCCTCTTACCAGATCTTTGGAGATCAACTTGTTCAAGGTATACAAGTTAATGTGACCAAGCTTTCTGTGCCAAAGCTTTGAATCCACTTTTAAGGCCTTGAACAAAATCTCTACCATTATCACTTCTAATTGAAGCAATGGGTAGGTTTTTCAAGTTTTGAAGGTTACAAAGCTTTTAAAATTCAAATAGGGCTTCGTATTTTTCAATAAGAAACATAACCCAAGTAAATCTAGAATAATCATCTACAATAACTAGCATATATATCTTACTCTTTGGAGTTGGTGTCCTCATAGGACCACACAAATCCATGTGAAGTAGTTCAATAGGTCTAGAAGTACTTACAAACTTCTTTAGTTTGAATGAGCTTCTGGTCTGCTTACCTTGAGCACAAGCCTTGCAAACTTCATCTTCTTTGAACTTGATAGATGGTAATCCCCTTACCAGGTCTTTGGAGATTAATTTGTTCAAGATATGCAAGCTAATGTGACCAAGCTTTCTGTGCTAAACCCTTGAGTCCTCTTTCAAGGCCTTGAGACACTTTAAGCTCTTACCTGCAACTTTGTTAGTCTGAAAGGTATAAACATTGTTTGATCTAGAGGCTGTGAGAATACAATTTCCTGATTTCTCATTTTGTACCACACACTTATCTTTATCAAAGGTAACCTTATTACCAGAATCTGTACCAACTTTACCAATACCAATAATGTTGCATTTGCCTTTGTTACCAAGAGTAATTGAACCTTCAGATTGCTCTTTCAATTCTGAGAATAGAGATCTCTTTCCACTCATGTGTCTTGAGCAACCATTTTCCATAAACCACTTCTGTTCTTTGATGTTGGTGACAACCTGCAAACACCGATCACTGACTTACCCAGCTGTAAGACCAAGTGTGGAATTTGGACTCATACTCAGGATCAACAATGTTAGGTGGTCTGACCCCTTTAGGAACCCAAATCTGTCTGACTTGTCCTTTAAGTTGAAATGGAAATGTGTTCCTCATTATATGAGGGTCTCTTCTTCTGAAAGGACAAGTCTTCTTCATATGACCAATTTTGTTACAAAAATGACACTTAGGAGAAGTTTTGCTTCCAGCTTTCAAAAATATGGTATTGCTATTTCTTAGAAAACTTGCATTGTATCCAATACCAGTTTTATGAACAGACTTTGAACTTCCTCCAAGAATCAAGTTTAAGTTGTGTTCTGAGCCTGCAAGCTTGACTTTGACTAATTCAGATTCTTGAAGTTTCTCAGCAAGAGTAGTCTTTTGTTTATCTAATTCATCAACCTGATGTTTCAAATTAACAAGGTTGTTACTCAGTAAGGAGTTCTCAGTGACTACTTCCTTGACTTGTGTTTTCAAGGCTTTGAAACTGGTTTTCAAGGCCTTGAAATCACTGTCAGTTTTCTTCTGAGGGATTTCAAGATTCTGATTTAGACAAACAAGTTGTAAATTCTCTTTTGCTTGCTCATGAACTTTTTCTTTCAAAAGCCTAATCTCTTTCAGATAATCTTCTTCATGTAAAAGCATTGTTCTGAGATAATCTGAGAGAGCATATTTTGGTTTTGAAATCATATAGTTTACCATTACCTCAATGTTCTTTTCAGAACTTTCATCATGCTTGGCCATGAAGCATAGGATGGCATGTTCTTCTTCAGATTCTGATTCACTTGAGCTATTTGAATCACTCCATGAAGCTATCATAGCTTTCTTTCTCCTGTCATGATCTTTCTTCTGAAACGTCTTGCTTTTCTTGTGTGGACAATCTCTTATCAAATGTCCTGCATCACCATACTCAAAGCAGTTCATGACTTTGGATTTATTTTGTGAAGAAGACTTACCTTTTTAGTCCTAGCTACTGGATGATCTGTTTCTTTCTCTGTTGAAGTATTTGTTTCCAAAGTTTTTCTTCATCTTGAGAGTTCTGGTCAAGGCATTGGAAATCAATGCAAAATGATCTTCATCATCTTCAGTTTCAAGGCTTTGAATTTTCTCATTCTCTTTGGCCTTGATTGCTAAGTTCTTGACACCTTCAGGTAGCTCTCCATTAGCGTCATTCATGGATATTTCATGTGTCAGGAGCATCCCTTCTAGGTCATCATGTTGTAATAATGAAAGATCATGAGCATCTTCAATGGCTGTTGTCTTTGGTTCCCATTTTGCATTTGGAAGATTTCTCAGTATCTTCCTTACCTTTTCTTCATTGGAAATATGTTTTCCCAAAGAATCAAGGCTGTTGACAATGTCTGTGAACCTCTTGAACATCTCCTTGGTTGACTCATCAGCATTCATCTTGAACAGCTCATATTGCCTGAGATAGATGTTTATCTTGGTTTGCTTGACTTGACTAGTTCCTTCAAATTTCGCCACAAGCTTATTCCAGATTTCTTTGGCAGTCTTGCAGCCTGATATTCTGTTCAATTCATCTGTACTTAAAGCACAATACAAGATGTTAATAGCTTTGTAATTCTTAGAAAATTGTTCTAATTCAGAAGAAGAGAGTGAGTCTGCAGATTTGGGAGTTTTGATCCCATCTTTCTCTGTAAAGAAAGTGTGAGGTCCATTCTAAATAATGGTCCAAAGCTCTATGTCTTGATCAATGATGAACATCTTCATCAGGGCTTTCCAGTGAGCAAAGTTTTCTCCACAAAATAGAGTAGGTTTGTTAGAAGCTCTTCCCTGTGAGAAACCACCATCACATGCAGTACTCATGATCACCAGATGGTTAAATCTTATACAGTGATATAAGCTCTGATACCAATTGAAAGGGGAGTAAGCAGATGAATATGTAGCACATATACTCTAGAAGGGGGGGGGGGGTTGAATAGAGTATGCCAACTTTTTGCAAAACTCAAGGAGGAAAATAGTTTTAGTTCAAGTGCAAAGGAGTTCAAGGCCTTGAACACAAATTCAAGCCTTTGGGATGAAATACAGTTTGCAATGAAACAGACAAGTCTTTTTCTAGGCCTTGAAAAGAGTTTAAAAGCCTTGAAAAGCAGACAAGTTTGAATGCTTTAAAATATGAAAGTGAATGAACTGTAAATGCAAGAGACAAAGGATTTATAGAGTTCAGTCCACTTGGACCTACGTCTCTACCTCAGGGATCTTCTCCTAGCAGGATTTTCAACTCAAATCTTATTAATCAAAAGCTAAGCCCTAGATCTCAAGCACATAGATTTTCCTTACTCTGTTACAGCTTGTGGTTCTCCCTAACTTATCTAGTACCTGCTGTAGCTAACTGATTAACTAAGAATTCTCTATTATTTACTTTGAACAATCCTTGAGAATGAAGTATAGAAGGTTTACAGATATGATCTACCAATAAAGCACAATACAGAAGAACACTAGAGTGTAGAACTGCAGTAAAGAATGCAGTGAACTTCTATGATTTGGATTGTGATAGTGATGAACTTCTTTGATGCTTGTCAATCCAGAATCGTGTCTCTCTTTTTTCCCATTGAGTGTTATTCTTTGTTGCTTCAAAATGAGCTCCATTTATACTGTTTGAAGCTCTACAAATCTTCCCAAATTTTCAGCAACAACTTCCTTTTTTATAGGCAACAAACTTTCACTCTCTTAACATCTCTCTCCAACGGATAGTTGATCACACTCTTTAGAGATATTGTTGTGATCTTGTCTTAAAACATTCTAAGAAGCTGTCATAAGTCTCTGATTGATCACATGATCATCTTCACTAAGCGATTGCCTTCCTGCAAAAGTCATATATGGAAACAAATCCTGCATATATAGGAAATAGAATTTCCCTGCAAAATTGAGTCAAAATGATGGATTAAAACATGTTAGATATATCAAACCAGTTTTTGTTTCATCATAAAATAATAACACATCAAGTACAGGGGTGAGAGGAATAGAATTAAATCAAAAGAGAACATGTATGCAGTTCAGACAGTTTCAAGGCTTTGAATCCTGGTTCAAGGACTTGAAATAGCCCTGTGAAACCTGATTCAACGCTTTGAAAACTGGTTCAAGGCCTTGAAATAACTAAGTATTTCAAGTCCATGAAACCTGTGACCTTACACTTTCGCTGAACCAATGGCTTCGTGAAAGGATCTATCAGATTCTCATCTGTTGGAATCTTGTATGTCTTCACATCTCCTCGATCTACTATGTCTCGAACTAGATGGAATCTCCTAAGTACATGCTTCGTCCTTTGGTGTGATCAGGGTTCCATGGCCTGTGCGATTGCCCCAGTGTTGTCACAATACAACGTTATGGGATACACAATGCTAGGAACCACTCCAAGGTCAGTGATAAACTTCTTTATCCAAACATCCTCCTTTGATGCGCTTGAAGCAGAAATGTAATCAGCTTTAGTTGTAGAATCAGCAACTGTCTCTTGCTTGGAAATCTTCCAGCTCACAGCTCCTCCATTCAGGCAAAACACATAACCCAACTGCGATCTGTAGTCATCTTTTTCGGTTTGTAATCTTGAATAAGTGTAACCAATTACTCTTAGCTCTTCTCCCCCCTCCAAATATCAAGAATGCATCCTTAGTCCTTATCAAGTACTTAAGGATGTTCTTGACGACAGTCCAGTGACTCTCACCTAGATTGGACTGATAACAGTTCGCTATACTTAGTGCGTACGACACATATGGTCTAGTACACAACATGGCATACATGATAGATCCTATGGTCGACGCATACAAAATTCTACTCATGCGGTCCTTTTCAATCTGATTGGAAGGACAAACAGTCTTCGAAAGAGTGATTCCATGCGACATGGGCAAGAATCCCTTCTTGGAATCTTGCATGTTGAACCGATTCAACACCTTGTCTATATATGTACTTTCGCTTAGGCCGACCAGCTTCCTCGATCTATCCCTCTAGATCTTGATACCTAGTATATAAGATGCATCGCCGAAACACTTTCCTAGCCAATCTTTCGCAGATTGCAACATAGGAATGTCGTTTCCAATGGGTAGTATGTCATCCACATACAAGACCAGAAACGCAACAGAACTCCCACTAACCTTCTAGTAAACATAAGGCTCATCTTCTTTCTTTATGAAGCCAAACTCTTTTACCGCTTAATCAAACGTCGATTCCAACGCCTAGAAGCTTAATTTAATCCATAAATGGACCGTTGTAGCTTACAGACTTTATTTGCATGCTCTGGATCCTCAAATCCCTCAGGTTGTGTCTGTTGGAAAAGGTGCCCTAGAGGAAATCTAATTTAGTATGAACAATAAATTGGCTAGAATATTCATTGTATTATTTATGGAGATATTTAATATAACGAAGTCCTTAGATTTAAAATTGTGTTGCTTATCTTAAATATCCCTAGTCTATTATAATGATTAATAGGACAATCATCTATAGACTAGTATGGGGTTGGATTGATATGGAGATATCATGATCCAATACATCTGTATGCATTAGGAGTAATGGCATACTGGATTGACCCATCTCCGAGAAGGCTACATACATGTTACGTAAAGTCACAAGTGCTTCTCGCGGCGACAACGATATTGTCATCCTTAGACTCGAAGTCACTAGATCATCAAGTTGTGGAACATTTTGTTTTGGTAGCATCAAACGCTTCACCGTGACTGGGTAGTCATAAAGGCGCGTATCGGCCACAATGGGAAGCAAGCTTAGATATCGTAATGATGTAGATAGAATTTGTCCCTCCAACATAACGGGATCAAATATCCTAGGCCACTCGAGGGGTAGTTCTTATAAAATGTCTGGCCAGACTCAAATAAATCAATATAGGATATTGATGTTAGTTACACGAATAAGGCTATTACCAGGATCAAGGATTTATGGATTGGATATACGAGTGTGACTTGTATGTATCATGTCCAATCAGGATATTGAGACAAAGGGATTAGACAATACTTGCACAAGGTTTTTCGGATGACTATTTTTATTAGTTGGGTAGTATGGATGCCTTGCTAGAGACCGCTCCATATTAGTAAATGTTAATTCAAAGACCCTTTGAATGTGTTTTGGTTGGTAATTTTTTTGAGTGATGAAAGAAAAAGACAAAGACATAAGCAGCAAAGCATTTTAGTTATTTCAAGGCCTTGAGATACTGACAGAACTTCAAAGCCTTGAGAGTTGTTCTATTCTGCTATATGTTCTAACAGTTCTGTGTTGCAGATGGGATATCTGATTATAGAGATCAGGGATTTACTGCATATACTCACAGATTTGCATATCTAACACAATTGCAGATGATCAGAACAGGAAGAATCAGTTATCTGGGTTTAACTTTGAATATCTGTGAAGCAGGTTCAGAGCTCCAAGGCCTTGAGATGTGCCTTGAGCTGCTGACAGTATTTACAGAACTAAGTTGATTCTTTCTTGCAGGTTGTGATTCTTATTGTTGTGATTATTCATTGACTTCTAAGAGTCTTAGACTTGTTTTCATGATTTATATGTATTAGAAGTTATACAGATTAATGTTTTAATCTTTTAACCAGTTTTATCAGAAACTGGATAACCAAACAGTCATAGTACTGTTATCTTTTTGGATTTTGTTGTTGCTGTGTTTCAATGCTGTTGCAGGGCTGTTAAACGTGCCGGAGCAATCTCAACAAACTCCAACAGATATCCACTTAGAGCTGTTTGAATTTCAGTTGAAAACAGAAGAGTATTTGTAGGAACTGAGATCCTAAAATCTATCAATCAGTTGCAGTGATAACTCTCTTTTAGGAGTTATTAATATAATTTCCATATTACTTGTATTAGTCTTATTTCACATGATTTATACGTTATATTTGCACAAATATGTGAATTTGACGATTTATAAGCTTAAGAGTGAAAAGTTGTGTTTCTAGCTTATTTGTGCATGTTTTCTCTCATATTTGCTATGATAATTGCACGGGTTGTTTAGTGTTGTGTATCTCAGGTAAAATAGGTGAAATGTAGCTTATGAGGGACTTGGATATGCTTGTAATGGAGCTATATGAAGAGGAGAAAAGGAGACGCAAAAACGAAGCAAAGTTGAAAAAGTCACACAGGACCAGCCTGCACTCTTTTCAATGCTCAGCAAAATCTACAAAGGGATTTGGAGCAAGGCCTGCGGCAATGGAAAGTTGACATCCGTAGCTTTCCAACGATATATGTTAGGCCCAAAGGCGAGTCCCTATGAGGGAGATACAGCCCGCGCAAGATCATCAAATAATTCTGTCCGGGAATTACAAACTGGAGGGGCTGAAGTGCAATTTCGGCCAGATTTCATTAAAAAGCGTGCCCTGGCCTTATGAAACGAATTCTCAGACCTAAAACACAGTGGGACGGTGCTGGGGAAGATCCAAGAGGGAGGCTAGAGAGCACGAGGATCATGGAGAACAACGCCGGAGTCGCCGGAACGCGAATTTCGTCACGAGTTTGACTATCCCTTCTATCTCTTCTATCTTTTCTCAATACTATGAACTCGTTAGCTTTTATTTTCAGCATATATGAGTAGTTTTCTTGTCTAGGGTTTTGTTAGACACCGTTCCGGATTTATTTGTGTGATTCACGCTTATGGATTCACGTTATTGATTAATTTTCTTCTCTATTGGTGTATTGTTGACCTAGAACTATTGACACGTTTTGAGTAGGATATGAATGATGAATAGAGATGTCTTTGATCCATAACGTTTATCTTAGCTTAAAGTAACATTGAAATTGCATCTTCTAGTAATCTTGTTCTTAATTTTATGCTACCTTAGCGTCGTGAACTAGGGTATCTACTTGGTGAAAGATTGATGGACTGACAGGTGAAGATTGATTAGCTTATGAATCTAGGATTGCTAGCAACCCCGTATCGGGATGGACTGGAAGGAGAAACGTTAGGGTTGGATCAAAACGTAGAATTATTATTAATGCTTGTTAGGTGACATAGTTTATGGATCGACATATGACGACTATTGAATCTAACATAGGCTTACATGAGATCGAAAGAACTTTGTGAGTAGTTAAACATGATCAAGAGCATATTCAATATTACGTGTTTCAAAGCAATATCCGGAATTGTCTACTGCCCTAGGTGATCCATAGATCGCCTAGTTCCTCTCTATATTTGATAAACCGTTGTTTAATTTAGAAAACACAAAAATATTGTCTTTTAGTTAGTTTAATATAGTCACTTGATTGGGGTGACAACTTCTCAAATCAACAACTTTCCTCCTGTTATTTCAATTACACTCTTTAAATTTAATCTCTAATTAACAATAAACCTACTATCTGTCCTCGTGGGATCGACAACCTGAGTTTCAATACTCACTCTTTATTACTTCGACCGTGCACTTGCGTATACACGTAAGAAATCGTGTCAAGTTTTTGGCGCCGTTGCCGGGGACAGCGGTTTATTTGCTAATTAGAAATTAGTTTAGAGAGTTTTTATTTTATTTTTTTTGTTGTTATTATTTATTCTTATTACCTCACGGTATTTCTTGAGATCTTTGGTGTGCAGGTATTTTGCTAAGCATGGGGGATAATAAAGGACGTTTTGTTTGTTTAGCGGAACTGATTGATCGCGAGGATGGATTCTACCCTGAAGGAGATATTGCGGAATATTATGCCAGCAAAAGCATGATGTATAGCCGCCAATACTTGCTTCAGCAATTTTTTGGAGCACTGCATAAGGGGATTGAAGAATTGAAACAGAGGGCAACGAGAACGTGGTTGGAGATGACAGAATTCAAAGCAAGACTTGAAGAATTTTATATGAGTGTCAATCTCCATTCTAATGAAGAATGTACTCCAACCTTTCCAACGCTCAAAGAAGATGATAATGAGCCATTGTGTATTCCAAGTTGTCCAAACATTGATTCATGGCTTGAATCAAGTATGGGGGAGAAGCACGATGCAATTTTTGGTGAGATTGAAAGTCTTCTTCACGGAATTAATATTGATGATATTGACTTTCCGGTTACAAATTTGTTGGAGCCTCTCACGTTTGAGCTCATTGAAGATGCAAAAGATGCCGAGATTGAATGTGTTGATGATTTAGTCGTTTCAAAGGAAGTAGATGAAGGTACTCAAACTTTCTTACTTTATGATTTGCCGCTTGAAACATTTATGGAAATATTGCAGATTGAAAAGATGATCAAAGATGACATCAATCTCGTCTCACGACATGGGACACTTGACTTTATTTTTGAACTCATTGTCATGTCGGTTCTCATGAATTGGAAGAAGAAGAAGAAGTTCGCGAAAATCTTTCACTTTTGTCACTTGGCGTCATCCTTGTTGAGATATGCACTTCTTATGAGAATTTGTTCTTGTTCAATTGAGAAGAGAATGATCGAGAGAAGATGGTGGAAAAAGAAAAAATGGCGAGAAAAATCTTATTTACGAGCAAAAGGGGTCTGAGATGTTTACCTGGCACCAGGGGTGGTAGTTGTGGATTTATCAAGAGCTGAAAATGTCAATTAGACCCCGTTCTAGTATCTTTCTGTCATCAGGGGAGGCCTATGCAAATTACCAGAGTTCAGAAATGTGCCCCTGTATAAGCAGTGTTGCAACGCCGAGTTGCAACGTGAAATCCCCCTTGCAGCTTCTCTGAAAGTTCAGGGAATTATATGGGGATGTTGGAGATGAGATGATGGAATGAACTATTTTGGTTAAAAACGGAGATATTGACACCACCAGGACCAAGCACAAGAAGAGTATTATGGTGAAATTCGATTATTGGTATGATATTGTCTGTATGAATTTGGAAAAGAAGAGTTAGACGAAGACATCGACCCCGGTGTGCTACAGCGCACTCGACCGTCACGGGAGCTCACATCACGAGCTCGGGGATTATTCGTTCTCTTTTCATCAGCAGCAACGGATCAATCGACCCCGGTGTGTTTCACGCACTCGACCATTATGGGAGTTAGCATTGTTGCGCACAATGTTTGCTTGGGGATTGTTCGTGCTATCTCAGTCGGCAGCTATCGGATTTCGTCCCCGACCTTGTGTCGGCTGTGAGTACTCTTTTCTCTCTCTTTACTTAACGTTTAGGCACATCGTACTTGCTCTAGGGTTTTAATTTGACTACTTTGTCACGGTGCGTAATCGCCGATGGGATTAACTGTTAGAATTCTAGGGAATACTTGAGTACTTGCTTAATTTCAGTACACACAACTTGTCACGTGCACGTAGCTTGGCGTATCTCTATATTTATTGTAGCTACCTTCTTGTGCCATGACTCCGACTCCAAGTAGAATCACCGCCCCTCGCATTTGAATGCCGAGTCTTCTTGGTTGATCTCTACATTCGTTGAGGACAACGAAGCGCTCAACTGCGGGGGCATTTTCAGCTATTTGCTAGCCAAGTCCGTGTCTGCATTGCCAGTTACATTTAGATTAGAATGTCGTATAGTGAGTCAGTGTCGTATTTGTAGTCTGTGTTGTGTTTTAATATAGTGTCGTATTGTGTTAGATGTGTGTAGTTATGCATATAGTTTGCACTTTTAAATTTTTGAGTCACCCTACCCAATTTCTGTAGTTAGTGAGTTGGCCGTGCATATAGAGTTTAGAAAATAATTATAAAAATCCTAAAACTTAAAAATTTGAGAAAAAGGGCAACTTACGACCTAGAAACCGAAGAGAATCCAGTGAAAGAGCTCATGAGAGTAGGAAGCACCGTAGTAGGGATACTTTAATTCTAGTATTTTATGCGCGAGTCTCACGACAGGATGTCCCGGGTATTTGGGAATGGTGAAAGTAGATAACGGGCATACTTTTGGCTTCTCTAGTGTGCTAGGAAGATTGAGTCTCTAGGTGGTTGAATAATCCGTTTCCCGTGGAAACTTGTGGACTCTTGGAATCTGGGGTGGACCTTCGTGTAGATTCGGTTTCATGTGGTACGAGTCTTCGGCCTAAGCGAAGCCGGGGAGCGTACACCACCATCCCTTAAGCTGGTTCCAAGAGAAAATCCTAAAAAGCCCACACTCTTAAGCTCTAATGCACGTTTGTAAAAACAGAGGAGGAAAGAAAATAGAATGAAAAATATGAAAAAATAAAGTGTGCTTTAAGGAGAAACAACCTAATGTGCTTCCGTTCGCGCGGAAAATTTGGATTCAATCCAATGTAGAGCTTAAGAGGGAAATTAAAGTCAAGCCGTATTACACAGGAGTTGTGTCTCCCGTCAATGGGATAATTTGCATTTCAAAAGAAATAACGGCTAAGAGGGTCTGAAAACCTCAAATGACTTGGCGAAGAAAGACCACTTAGTGACTTAAGATGCCTAGACCATCCGAGTCAAAAGACGTGTCGTATCTTGGTTTGATTTGGTGGATGTTTGGGGACGCCTTAGTGAGTTTGTGCATATGATCATCATATATCATTTCTTGCTACGTGTTGTGAAATTTCAAATTGAGCTTGTGAGGATTTGATGATTTCGGTTTATGACAGAGAGGTTGCCCAATCTCGAAAAAAGAAGAAAACAAATGTTGTTTATTTAATTACATTGTGTATAATTGAGTTGCATTGTATATATCATGTAGCTGCATAGTCTTGAAGTCGTGTGGTCGTGTGGAGTCGTTTGCGTCTTGAGTTGGCTAGTAAATGGTGATTTGCTCGGGACGAGCAAAAGCTAAGTGTGGGGGTATTTGATAACTCTCTTTTAGGAGTTATTAATATACTTTCCATATTACTTGTATTTGGATTATTTCACATGATTTATACGTTATATTTGCACAAATATGTGAATTTGACGATTTATAAGCTTAAGAGTGAAAAGTTGTGTTTCTAGCTTATTTGTGCATGTTTTCTCTCATATTTGCTATGATAATTGCACGGGTTGTTTAGTTTTGTGTATCTCAGGTAAAATAGGTGCAATGGAGCTTATGAGGAACTTGGATATTCTTGGAATGGAGCTATATGAAGAGGAGAAAAGGAGACGCAAAAACGAAGCAAAGTTGAAAAAGTCACACAGGACCAGCCTGCACTCTTTTCGATGCTCAGGAAAATCTACAAAGAATTTTGGAGCAAGGCCTGCGGAAATGGAAATTTGACATCCGTAGCTTTCCAACGATATATGTTAGGCCCAAAGGCGAGTCCGTATGAGGGAGATACAGCCCGCGCAAGATCATCAAATAATTCTGTCCGGTAATTACAAACTGGAGGGGCTGAAGTGCAATTTCGGCCCGATTTCATTAAAAAGCGTGCCCTGGCCTTATGAAACGAATCCTCAGACCTAAAAAACAGTGGGACGCTGCTGGGGAAGATCCAAGAGGGAGGCTAGAGAGCACGAGGATCATGGAGAACAACGCCGGAGTCGCCGGAACGCGAATTTCGTCACGAGTTTGACTACCCCTTCTATCTCTTCTATCTTTTCTCAATACTATGAACTCGTTAGCTTTTATTTTCAGGATATTTGAGTATTTTTCTTGGCTAGGCTCTATGGAGAGCCTAGGGTTTTGTTAGACACCGTTCCGGATTTGTTTGTGTGATTCACGCTTATGGATTCACGTTATTGATTAATTTTCTTCTCTATTGGTGTATTGTTGACCTAGAACTATTGACACGTTTTGAGTAGGATATGAATGTTGAATAGAGATGTCTTTGATCCATAACGTTTATCTTAGCTTAAAGTAACATTGAAATTGCATCTTCTAGTAATCTTTTTCTTAATTTTATGCTACCTTAGCGTCATGAACTATGGTATCTACTTGGTGAAAGATTGATGGACTGACAGGTGAAGATTGATTAGCTTATGAATCTAGGATTGCTAGCAACCCCGTATCGTGATGGACTGGAAGGAAAAACGTTAGGGTTGGATCAAAAAGTAGAATTATTATTAATGCTTGTTAGGTGATATAGTTTATGGATCGACAGATGACGACTATTGAATCTAACATAGGCTTACATGAGATCGAAAGAAGATTGTGAGTAGTTAAACATGATCAAAAGCATATTCAATATTACGTGTTTCAAAGCAATATCCGGAATCGTCTACTGCCCTAGGTGATCCATAGATCGCCTTGTTCCTCTCTATATTTGATAAACCGTTGTTTAATTTAGAAAACATAAAAATATTGTCTTTTAGTTAGTTTAATATAGTCACTTGATTGGGGTGACAACTTCTCAAATCAACAACTTTCCTCCTGTTATTTCAATTACACTCTTCAAATTTAATCTCTAATTAACAATAAACCTACTATCTGTCCTCGTGGGATCGACAACCTGAGTTTCAATACTCACTCTTTATTACTTCGACCGTGCACTTGCGTATACACGTAAGAAATCGTGTCATGTAGCTGTGGATAAAAGAGACTGGTTTGAAATTTAAAGACAGAGAGGCTTGCAGAATACTCAGAAAGGTGTGATAAATTAGTAGGAGATCATTCATTCAAACACACAAACATTCAGGCTTCAATCCAGATTCCAGAAGTTCAAATCAATCCAGTTTCCAGAAGAACACATCCAAGCTTCAACAGCTTATATTTTCTACTGTGTTCTTCACTTGTACTTTAATCTGTGTATCTTTCAATTATCTTAAACCTCACTTAACCTAGTGGTTGGTTGTTCAAGTGAACAACAAGAGGTTCTTGTTAGCTCAACAGTTAGTAGCTGGAACTAGATAGGTTTGGAACCACAAGCTGTATAGGTGTAAGGGAAATCACTTAGGCTTGAAGATCTAGGGCTGTTTCTGTGTGAGTAATAAGAAGTGTTTGCCCAATCCTGGTGGGATTAGATCCCTCATGCATAGATTAGGTCCATTGGGACTGAACTCAGTAAATTTCTTTGTGTTCTTTACTTTACAGTTTGATTATTACCTGCTGCATACAACTCAAATCAAACTAGGGTTCAAAATATGTTTAGAATTGACAATAGTTCAAGGCCTTGAAGCTTTCTAATTTTCCTTTGAAAGTTTCAGACAGTTTACTAAAACCTCAAGGCCTTGAGATTTGATTTTCACACAAAGTTGTTCTGTTAAACTTTGAGTTTTGCAAAAAGTTTCCATACTCTATTCAACCCACCCTTCTAGAGTATTTAGGTCCTGTATTTAGTTTACATTACATACTTTCAGTAAATAGTTACTACCAACTAAGTAGAAACCTATGGGGTTACACGCCATATAGAATTGAACTAGACTTGGGAATAAATTAATATGATTAATGAATTAGAAGGATCAAATCGCAACAACTTGCTAACTTAGTAGGACTAATATGCAAGTTGGACTAATTCGAACTTGAGTGGAATTAGGAGATGGCCTTTATGTAGTAACAAGGAGTTGTTGGACTATATAAAGTATGCTCCTTGCTTCCTTCCCTACACTAATGATCATAACATAAGTTGAGTAGGAGAGAAGCAAGGAAAGAGAGCAAGCAAAGGAGCCCTTACCGCCCCCTCTACCCGTCAGCCACACAAAGAGAGGCCGCCCCTCTCTTTGGTCCTCCGTTTCGTGATTTCTTCTTCCTCTTCCATTATTTCTAGCTAGCACAACGTTTGGAGGATCTAGATCTCAACCCTAGGCGTGGATCAACCATAGAGACGTGATACTTTTTCGCGTTTGAAGTCATCAAAGGAGACCTACAAGGTACATAACACGAATCCTTTACTATCGTTATGAATTCGCTTCCTGTGATCCTTGGAGGGTCTTGATCGGATACATTTTTCTTTATTCCGCTGCGTATCCATGATCAAAACCCTACCGTGGCATCAGAGCCACTGGTCGTAGAGCATAACGTAGTTTATGTGTTACGATTTTGTTGTTTTTCACCTATAATTCATGCTTATTGCGTTAAAATAACAAATTAAGCATATTAGATGCATGCTGAATGTGATTCAACCAAACAAGATCTAATTCTTGCATTGGATGTATAAATTAGTGAGTTTGAGAAATTTTAGGATCTTAGATCTAGGGTTGGGCACGAATTGGAAAGAAGTTCTAATTTGGAAACATTTTGGACTTGGGGAACAAGGAAGGAGTTGTTTTAGAAACAAATCCACGAGGTTCGGCCTCCATAGGGAGGCCGCCCCTCTCTCCTTGCCGCCCAAGCCACCTAGGCCGAAGGCCTAGGCGGTCGGCCGACCCCACTGGTTGGTCCGACCGGCCTAGGCTCGGCCCCGGCGACTCCAAGGGCTTCGACCAACTAGTTGGTTAGGCCTCTTGGACCATTTCGATCCTAGGAATCCTAAAATCAATTAAAATTGGCTAGGCGCGTTAAAAATTGGTTTTAACTGTTTATGTGCAATTCGTATAGTGTTTGTTTACGACATGCGAGCTGATAAATTTGATGTAATAAGTAATTAGGGTTTTACGGCCTGCGAGCCGATTTTTTGCTCAACTTGTGAGATTTATTTATTTAGTTTAGTTTAGTTGCTAGCTAGTACGAAATAGAATAGATAGCCAATATTGAAGAAAAGAAGGTCAAATAATTAAAGGAGCCACGACATGGAGCTTGGAGCATTCCACAACGCTATGAAGGATGAACCAAAAGATGAAGGCACATGGAGATGCACTTATTATTTTTAGGGTTCATAGATATTCTCATTGGCTTCGGAATATCTTAGTCTACGAGGCCATATCCATATCACGTCAATTTTTTTTGTGGATGTTTACTTTATTGTCTTATAATTGTTGTTGGTGTATGGATGATGCATGCAATTTGATAATAAGATAAATAAACAACCTGGACCTTTTATATGTGAGTTATCCCAAACTCAAAATAAGTAGATCAGTTGATATGTATCAACAAAAAAAACTAAAAAATTCACTACAGGAAATGTCGCTTAAAACGATGGTAACATAAAACTAACCGTCGTTTTTTTTATAAATACGGCAGTCACTTTTAAACCGTCGTATTTTACAATTTTACCGCGCTAGACATATTTAACGTCGTATTTATAAGAGTTTAACAACGTTATATAATATTACCTTCGTATATAACTAAATTTACTACGGAAAACTTAACCCCAAATATTTTCCCACTCCCGCCCCAAAAATTACCCACTCCCGCCCCAAAAATTTCACGACAACCCTTCCGTGTTCTCCAGTAAACTTATCCATAATCTTCGCTAACCGGCGCATCCATCTGTGAGAAGGCATTCCTCCTTGACCGGAAAACCGTCAGAGAAGGCAGTCTCGTAAGCCTTAAGCCGTCGGAGAAGGCAGTCTGATCTGATTTAGGGCTTCACTAGTTTTTCTCCTCATCTGATTTAGGGATTCACTACTGATTTAGGGGTGAACGAAACTGTCGATCGACGTATACTTCAATCGGCGTACACTAGTTTTCACAATCGGAGAAGGCAGTCTGGTAAGCTTTCTCGATGTACTAACTGCCTCTATCATCTGATTTAGGGCTTTTCCTGATCTGATTTAGGGCTTCACTAGCTTTTCTCCTCGACATCTGATTTAGGGCTTTACTAACTGCCTCTGTCTTTTTTGACCCAGTAGGTGAATGAAACTATGTACTACTACAGCTTGATCTTTTTCAATTGGAGAGTAGTTGGGAACTAGCATGTATTTTCGTTAATGTATTATCTGAATAATGAAACTTCGCTAGTAAGAGCTATTATAACTTGGTATTGTTGTGATTTATTTGTGTGATTCTATAATTTTCGTAAAGTTTCGGAATTCAGATTGAGATTTTTATGGCTTATCAATAACTAGGTATTGCTCGTGCTTAAAGACACGCCAAGTAAAACCATGAGCCAAATATGTGGGAAATTAATTTAATAAAAAAAATTGATAGCTGAAGCATTTGTTCTACTTTAAGCATACCACTATAGTCTTCAATGCGAACAAATTGTTCATGACTCCGATCGGTGGTCAGTAGCTTTGGTGTTACCGGAGACTATCCTTCTGGTGGTGGTTTGTTAGTTCCGGTCGTATTTCCTTCTTTCAGACCTCGTATTTTTGGGTATAGGATCTGCACTCGCAGGTGCATTTTTCAGGCGACTCATTGTCTTCTCGTTATGTAGACACTCTTCATTGCGTTATTGCCTTCTTGCCTTCTTGTGTTCTTGCCTTCATTGCGATCTTGCCTTATCATTATTTAGACACTCTTCATCATGATTATCGAGCTCGTACGTGCCAAAGCAGGGCGACTCGATTTGCCATGATTGTGTTGCGATGGCACAAGCAAGTAATGTGCAACTGTTTAAGTAAGTGGTTGGACACAACTATGTGATTTTAATAAGATTAAAAGCCTAGAGGCAAAAAATTGGGATTATCCATGGGATTGATAAATAAGGAGCTATTTTCCCAATTGAACCAAGAATTGCATGGGATGCAATTGGAATTGTTCCTACCTAAATAACCAACTTTTGGGTGACTTGCCAAAGCAAGCTCAAAAGGAAGTGAAATATGGGTCTTGGCCCACTAGAAAATATAATGATATTTTTCGCATTAATATCTTGAGGGTTATTAATCCGTAGAAAAATAGTGGGAGCTGTATTTAATAATCTAGCCATTATTGAATTTAGTTAATTGTTCACAAATACTTAAACTTGCGTATTTTCCTTTTGTAGAATTACAATGGCAAACAATTCATCGAACTCATCACACTCCCTACGCTCTGTCCTTGAGAATGACAAGCTCTACGGGACCAATTTTCTAGACTGGTACAGAAACTTGAGAATCTTTCTCAAGCAGTAAAAGAAATTGTACGCTCTAGAGGAGCAAGTTCCTGAAGGCCCGGGAAACAAAATTCCTGCAGCTTTAAAGGCGTATCAAAAGCATGTTGATGACGCTAATGATGCGGCCTGCCTAATGATTTACACCATGAACTCTGAGCTTCAGAAGCAACATGAGAACATGAATGCAGTCGATATGATTGCACACTTGAAGCAGCTCTTCTTCCAAGAGCGGGATAGGGTTGAGAGATATGAAGTTTCCAAGGCATTGTTCAAATGTCATCTGTCATAAGTAAACCCCGTGGGGCCGCACGTGTTGCGTATGATTGGCTATTTAGAGAGCCTTGGCCGCCTAGGGTTTCCGATGGGTCAAGAGTTGGCCACCGATCTCATCTTGCAATCGCTGCCTGAAAGTTATGGACAGTTCATCATGAACTATAACATGAATGAGAACATGAAACCTCTGCCACGTCTAGTAAATTTGTTGAGGACAGCTGAACAATGCATCAAAAAGGGTAAGGGAAAATCCATAATGATGGTTCAGAAAGGAAAGGGCAAAATGTTTGCCTCTACCTCCAAGGGAAAAGGCAAAGCAATTGCCAGAACCAAGGAATCTGCCCTTACGCCTGTTGGTGGCATTGCTAAAGGTGTGACTAAAGGTGAGTGTCACTACTGTAGTCAGCCTGGACATTGCAGGAGGATTTGCCCGAAGTATCTGGATGATAAAAGGCTTGGAAAAGCGATTCCACCACCACCAGGTATTTTTTTTACAGATCGTATTACTTGCTCTTTATAATGGGTATTGGATACTGGATCTCGATCTCACATTTATCAAAATGTGCAGGATCTAAAAAGAAGTAGAAGATTGACTAAAGGAGAGATAGATCTGCGTGTTGGGAATGGAGCAAATGTTGCTGCATTGGCTGTAGGCTTGTACGAGCTGTCTCTGCCTTCATGATTAGTTTTAGAATCAAATAATTGCTATTTTGTGCCTGCTACGAGCAGAAACATTATTTTTATTTCATGTTTGGACAAGGAAGGTTTTACTATTTCAATAAAGGACAATTGTTGTTCAATTTATTTTGATAGTATTCACTATTGTAGTGCGCAATTATTTAATGAATTATATATCCTTGATCTAAATAATCCTGTTTCTAAAATAAATACTAAGAGGATTAAGATAAATAATTTAAATCCTGATTATCTATGGCACTGTCGTTTAGGACATAGAAATGAGAAACGTGTATCTAGACTCCATAAGGAAGGATTTCTAGACTCATTTGATTTTGAATCATATGAGACATGTGAGGCTTGTTTATTGGGAAAAAAAATGACAAAGTCCCATTTCAATAAGAAAGGTGAGAGGACTAGTGAGCAATTGGCGCTAGTACATACTAATGTATGTGGGCCATTTGCCAAACCTGCCAAGGGTGGTTATGTCTACTTCATTACATTTACTGATGATTTCAGTAGATATGAATTTGTATACCTTATGAAGGGCAAATCCGAATCCTTTGAAAAGTTCAAAGAATTCAAAAATGAAGTAGAGAAGCAACTTGGAAAAATTATTAAGGCTCTACGATCTGATCATGGAGGAGAATACTTAAGCCAAGAGTTTGACGATTATCTTAGAGAGTGTGGGATAATATCCCAACTCACTCCACCCGGAACGCCACAATGGAATGACGTATCCGAGAGGAGGAATCGAACTCTATTAGATATAGTTCAATCTATGATGTGTCAAACTGATCTTCCATTATCATTTTGGGGCTATGCTCTATTGAGTGCAACTTTCACCATTAACCGTGTTCCATCTAAATTAGTCATGAAGACACCACATGAGATGTGGAGTGAGAATCGTCCCACATTATCGTTCATAAAGATTTGGGGCTGCGATGTCTATGTAAAACGTTTACAATCAGACAAGATAGGGCCTAAGTCGTACAAGTACAAGTTTGTGGGATACCCTAAGGAAACTAAGGGATATTATTTCCACAATCCAACTGAGAACAAAGTGTTTGTTGCTCGGTCCGACGTGTTTCTTGAAAGAGAGTTTGTCTCTAATGAAGCAAGTGGGAGGACCGTAAAACTTGAAGAAGTTCAAGAACCACAAAGCATTGATCCTACTATGGAACATGGACAGGAACCACAAGTGGTTGTGGAGCAACCTGTTGAGGTAACACAAGATCTTCGTAGATCTAGTAGAGTGCGCCTGGAGCCAGAGAGAAATGGACTTCTCGTAACTGAGTCAGGTGACACGTTTCTCATAGATGATGAGCCTAATACCTATGAAGAGGCCATAAAAGGGCCGGACTCTGAGAAATGGCTTGAGGCCATGAAATCCGTGATGGAATCATGTATACCAACAAAGTATGGACTTTGGTGGAACCACTCGAAGAGGCTCGGCCCATTGGGTGCAAGTGGGTCTTCAAGAAGAAGATTGACATGGATGGTAATGTGATTACCTATAAGGGCCGATTGGTGGCTAAAGGATTCAGACATATTCATGGTATTGACTATGATGAAACCTTTTTACCAGTCGCAATGACCAAATCCATCCGAATCTTACTTGCTTTTGCAGCCTACTACTACTATGAGCCACATGGAGACGGTGATTTGAAAGAGTTCCAAGCAAGAGACCGTGGCTGATTCTACAACAGAGGTGATAACTCCATCTTCTTAGTTATTCTATTCCTTACTTTTCTGTGTTTTGCATGCTCAACATGGAGAATTTGGCGTCTTTTCGAGAAATTGTGCTAATATTTGAGAATATGATTTCTTGAGCTTTTATTGTTAAATCCAGGCGTTTCTAGTGTAATTTCGAGATTTTATTGTGATATGTATGCGGGTTGTGTTTTCTTGTTGTGATTAGCAGGAGAATTGGGCTTGGATGATTATGTGGGAGATGGAAACCAGCTTTGGAAACGAGTAACTCAACGAAGAAAGCCAAAAAGAAAGTGCATAATGCAGGAGTCTTCGTAGGAAGACAAAAGTCTTCGTAGGAAGACTTGGTACTTAGTCAAATTTCGTGTTGCTGAAAAGGTCTTCCTAAAACAGCTTGCTGTACCTATCTGGGAAGATCCTCATAGGAAGAGAAAATTTCTTGGCATGAAGACTCTTCCAACGAAGAGAAAAGTCTTCCTACGAAGATAACGCTGACATAGGCAAATTCTAACGGGGTTTTTATGTAATTTCTCCAAAATTTGTAATGTCATTATGGAAACGTACTTAAGTCAATTAGGTCGTGATTTGGATCAGTTAGCAAGGTTTTTTGGACGTGTTGGAGAGCTAGAGACGGCTTGGAGAGCTTTGGAGCACTTGGATCATACGTTTGACTTCTAAAACTCCGTTTCTTCTCTAGTCTTGTTTATTGATCATGAAAACTTGTATTGTGATCATGTTTTTGAGTAGCTAAACTCCTATTTTGGGATATCTCGCAGGTAGCTAAGGTTTGAACACCACGTTTGGTGATTTATGGATCTTGTTTCATGCTTTTTGCCTAATTGAATGTGTTATGCTTAGCTATGCTTGATTTATGTACTTATTATATCGTTTCTATTGTTTGAGCTCACAATAGGATAATTATAAGTAGAGAATGTTAGAGAAATCAATATTCTCTACCCGGAAACTTGAATCAAGCACTAGCCGTATCTAGGGTTGAGAAATAGTGCTAGTTAGCTAGAACTAAGAGTAGACCATAAGAACATAATGCTTATTTGAACTTGAGTAGGCTTGAGAAATCAGGTACAAGATTTTGAATTTAGGCTTTGGTTGAGAAATCTTCAAAGTATAGGTGCTTGTTTGGCTAAGTAGAAGAAATTCGTGTTGCTTGAACATAAATCTGATGTGGTGAGTAATCCCTAGTGAGCCCGTAGAGATATCCTGAACTTCACCTCGTATGAAATAACCCAGTTTTGATAATTAGCTTATTATTTACTTTCTTATAATATTTCAACAAACTCAACGCGCTTTGCCCAAATAAGGTTAAGAAGTCTTAACTAGTTTACAAGAAGTCCTTTGGGTTCGACAAACTCGGATTTACTGGAATTATTAGTACACTGACAGCCTCACACTTGCGGTTAGATCGTGTCAAGTTTTTGGCGCCGTTGCCGGGGACTTCAGTTGAATTAGTTAGAATTAATAATTTTAGGGAATCTGATTTTTTGCTTTTGTTTATTTATTTGTTGTTCTCACCTGCTTGAATAAGTTTTGCAGACATCTTTGTGATCATGTGGGGGCAAAATTCTTATTCTTATGGGAAATTTCCATCCTATTCACCGTACTACTCCTATGGAGACATGTACACCCCTCCTCCTTGAAATCGAGAAGATGAGGAGATGAAATAAATATTGAATCTCATGATAGCTTAAATGGAAAGAGTGGCGGAAGGGATTAATAGGATGGATGAAACTGTCCAGCTTCAGGGACAACACTTGGCAGAACTTTCGAGTGCATTGGCATATGCAGATAATGACAATGGGCCATGTAGCATCATTCCTATCTTAGTTGGAGAGTGCGAAGAGTAAAACGAAGACCCCTAGAGGTCTATGTCTATAATACTGTTCATCATGAAGTAATAGATCCTTCGGCTGCTTCAGACTCAGATTCCGAATCAGATTGGATGAGGAGGTGGCGCCTATACAACTTGTGCCTCGCATAATTATGGAGTCATGGCATGAATAGGAGAGTGTTGACATCGCGATCTTATGGCCTAAGGACATTGAAGAAGGTTTTAATGAAGAATGGGCTAATAAGTACATGGATAATGAGTTCTACCCAATCACTGAAGATCTGTTCATCGATGAAGCAAGCCATGGGTCTAGGGAATTGTTGCACGGAGATGAAGAAAGATCCCAATTTTATGTGGTTCATGAATTGCCACCTGTGATTCCAAGACAAGCAGTTAGGATTAAATTTCCACATGACCAGTCCTCAATTACATTGATTGTGAAAAATGGGAAGAAGAAGAAGAAGAAGAGGAGGGGTACAATTTATCATGATGTGGTGAATGAATTATCGAGAAGACCGGGGATCAAGGAGTGGAAGCACAAAAAGAAGAAATTTTTTGAGGCCGTCTTCTACAATTTCGTCACGTCATACGCATCTCATGTATGCTTAATTGAAAAAGGGACAAAGAGAAAAGCGATGGTGGAAGAAGAAGAAGTGGAGTGAAAAACCTCATTAATCATATTTGAGGTAACTAGGTCGGGTCATCGACCTTAAATTACAAGGCGCTTGTTGGGAGGCAACGCAAAGTATTTATGCTAATTTAGGGAGTGAGTTTTTAATACAGATGTGTGTGGTTTTAGCATATTTATGTAGAGATATGAGAGAGAGTGGGACTAATGATGTTTCCAAGTGACATATTTGAGAAGATTATGGTAGAGTCTACCCCGGTGTGCCATGGCACATGTGACCTTTACAGGGACTCGTGCATGCGAGTTGGGGATTCTCCAAGACACGGATTTTAGCAGTGGAGGGTAGTCTACCCCGGTGTGCGAGAACACACTGACTATATAGGAGCACAGTGGCACTACTGTGCTTGGGGACTGCTGGGCGCAATTTTGTCCCCACCCTTGAGGTGGTTGTGAGTATCTTTTCTCTTGCTAAATTTTGTTTTTCTTTTATATAAGTATGTCATAGCTTCATCTCATCTACTGTCCTACGCATTGATTGCTGATTCCTATGTTTAATCTCTAATTTTGTTGAGGACAACGAAGCATTCAATGTGGGGGTGGTTTAACTGTTTGCTAGCCAATGTGTCTTGTATAGCCAGTTACATGTAGAATGTTTAGGTTGTACTGTGAGTCTGTATTGTGTTTTATGTTGAGTTTTTATTTATATTGGCGTATTGTGTAGGATAGATTTATATACTGTTTGCACTTTTACATAATTGAGTATACCTACCAAAAAGTTGAGTTGTGTTGTGTCAAATTTTTTTCGTGTCAAAAGAGGTAGGATATTAAAAAAAATACAAAACAAATGAGAAAAGAGAAAATATAAAAAAATTTAAAAATTTAAAAATTTGAGAAAAAGGCAATTGAGGATATTGAAACTGAAGAGAGTTTAGGCCTCGTTTGGGTAGCGGATAAGATACAGCGGATATGGCTTATGCTGGGATACGAGATAGGATATGTATGCTGTCGGATAAGGCCTGATATGATATGCTGGCTTGCTGTGTTTGGGTGCTGTAGGATATGAGGCAGGATAAGAAGCAGGATATGAATTACCATGTTTGGGTAGTGCAGGATAAGAAGCAGGATATGTTCGAAATGACTATAATACCCTCAGTGTTGTAATTTTCTTTATTAAACTACTTGCATTGTAAATTGATGCGTGAATTGTATGAAATGTTTGTATATAACAATGTCTTGGCAGATTATGTTTTTTTTGTCGATTAACAGAACTTATGCAAGACAAATTTATAGGAAATAGAGCAACAAAATAAATAATCATAAACAATACGAAGTTTTTGTAAGTGATAGAGAAACAAGTTAAATAATACTGCGTACAATAGAATCTGAATACAAACGTTTACAAGAACGACTACTACAACAACAACAACAACTAAAATGGCCATGTAACATTAGCTTATCCGAATATAATCTCCAAATGTGCCAGATTCTGAAATGGTACGGTGCGAACTTCATCAATGAAATTAGCAAATTCCGGATTTTCCTGCAAACAATTTTTTATTATTAGTTAGAGCTAAATCTAGTGGACAATTAACAAAATATTTTTTTTTCGAAAAAATTCCCAAAGTACCTGCAATATTTCAAACCGTGTCGAATCATGCTTGACAACTAGCTTGCGTTCATTATCCCATTGTACGCCTGACACATGCAATATGTGATTGAGGCGAACATACCTTTTCTTGTGATAGCGTAAGATGCGGCCCATAATTGCTTGTAAAGGTACCATAACATTACAAACGTTATGTAATGCCTCATGCGCGGCTATAAAAGCTGGGGGTAGTATCCTATTCCCTTCTCGTTGCCCTAATATGACCTCTTCGGATATAGTTCTTAGAATAACATAGTCCATATGCGGAGTCCAATTCATTCTCGCCGTTCTAAAATATCAAAGCAACAAATAACATGACAAGTTAGCAAACGCACATTAAGGAAGTGAAATATCACTCTAACAAAATATAGATGTCCGCATATACAAGGCCATCCCTACATAAGCATATCCAAAAGTGTGAGGACATCCTCAAGATAGCACACTACTACATAGTTAGGTAGCTCACATAATTATACAATCCCAAAAGTGTGAGCTCTCAAAATAAAGGCCCAAGCATGGACACAAGTTACCAAGTTTAAGTATTAACTTAGACAAGTCCTAGAAATAACATACACTACTCGTGAAGCTTTAGCAAGATTTTGATAAACTCACGACGCTCCTCAACCTTAGGAAACTTAAGGAACGTGTCAACAAGCTCCTTCGTCTTGTTGATGAGCATGTTGACCTTGACAAGGTCTTCTAGAGGAAGGTTGAGTTTTTCCAACTCGTCATACACGATCCCTCGACGATCACGACTATCAACTTCGGCCCCAACTCTAGTAGCTATAGCACCGATCGCACCAATTGCTTCCTTGGTAGTAGACACCAACGATTTGAAATCTGAACCTAGTGAAGCCACCAAGTCATCATCAGAATCCCTCCCTCTCTTTCTTGACGAGGTGCGACTAGGGGCAGCGTCAGCCGTATCGGGTAGCGTGTTCTCTCCAACACGAGGCATGGGAAGATCCCCCACATCAGCAGGCCCCTCAACAAATTCTCAAGTAGCACGATCTTTGCCGAAAATCTCATTCCACTTTTCGAGGTACGGCAAAGTTTTTGCAGCAACATATTTTGCATTTTTGTCAATGCGCTACAAAAGAACACACGATGTCCTATCAAACCTATATAAGATGAAGTAATCTATATCATTTACATATTTTTAAAAGTTTAGAAATATATACCACAGAATAGTCATTCAGCGCCTCTTGAGATGGAATCTCAATCATCTTTGCCTCGTCGTTCCAATTGAACCCACTAGTGTTAAGCAACCCTTGTGCACTCCCGTGATTAGTCCTAAAATTTTTCACCCTCGACTCTATATGGGGGCGTGCACGTATGTTCGTTCCGGGGAAGGCTCTCACCATCCTCTTCTCCAATTCTACCATGTAACCCCCCCTGAAGCTGCCTTTACTATAGAATGAGCTGTGAAGTTTCAGTTCCAACAATGCGTCCAACAAGCACTCTTCTTCCTTCGGGGACCAAAATCTTCTTGACCCACCGTCACCCTGTACCTTCCCCTTCCCCTTATCTTGTGCCTTCCCCTTCCCCTTATTCGGGGCCTTTTCCGTATCACCCTCGTGTGTCTGAAATCCCATTGCGTCTAAGAACCCTTCGTCATCCATCTGCTCTAGTGAAGAATACAAGACAACACATTATCAATTACAACGCAAGAATATTGATAACCAACATCTAAAAAAATATAAAAGTACAAACTCACTGACTACCATTTTTCTCCTCCAAACCAAGTACTAGCCACTGACCATATAAAAAAACCACTGACCATCATCAATTCATGAATGCATCATCATCAAGTTGAATGCAAAACAATTCATGAATGCAAACAAACTCACTGACTACCATTTTTCCCCTTATTATTATTATTATTATTATTGAGAAAAAGAGCATACCCATGAATGCAAAACAATTCATGAATGCATCATCATCAACAGAGAAGCAGTGCCTAACTACCCCTTCCCTTACATTGCTGCCTCAATTCATGAACAGAGAGGCAGTGCCTCAATTCATGAAGTAGAGTTGACGATTATTATCAAATTCATTATCACTATTATTACACTACAAACTTCAATTTTGATTATAAATAAAAAACAATTCCAAATAAACATCCCTACAAACATCCATAAATTCAAATAAACATTCATACAATTTCAAATAAAATACAAATTCAAATAAACATCCATACAATTCCAAATAAAATACATGCAACTCAAGCACTAGGCTCTACTCAACGGGTTGAAGTCCCCTACTAACCCTCCAATCGTTGTACATATGATGTGCCATAGTATCACGCCAAGCAGTCCACTCGGGGCTCGACTCTACATGGTCTATATATTCATCATCTGAATCGTCGCCATGGGGATTCTCAACATAGTCTTCAGGAATTAGGTGCTCCAATGGATCAACCGCCATTTCTCGACGGATCAAATTATGAATTAGACAACAAGCAATAATTATTCTCCCTTGGATTTGAATGGGGTAGTAAGTTGCCTTCCTTAAAGCGGCCCACCTAATCTTTAACAACCCAAAGCATCGCTCTACGATGTTACGTGCACGTGAATGCCTCATGTTGAAGTATTCTTCCTTGTTAACCGGCGTATTCCCCTGCAAGTCGGTCAAGTGGTATCGCCTACCTCTATATGGTGCTAAAAAACCATCCCCATTCGTGTACCCAACATCAACTATGTAGTAACAACGTGGAATTGTTTGTTAACCGGATTAATACATTTAAATATAGCTATTAAATGTAAAATATCACTATTATATTAGTCCAGTATGCTAACCTGTCGGAACTCTCAAACCATTGGGCCTTGTAATGGCATCTTTCAGTACTCTACTGTCTGCAGCTGATCCTTCCCAACCAGGTAATACATATATAATATTCATGTTTCTGTCACAAACCCCCAAAACATTGGTAGATAGGAACCCTTTACGATTTCTGTACCTTCCACTCACTACTTTCCGAACACGAACATTAATGTGCGTCCCATCTAAAGCTCCCAAGCAATTCTATAACAAAGACAAGAATGTCAAAATTCACTCAGGTAATATTTATAAAATGATGTGTATAAGAAGTCACAAGTCACTTTTGTTACCTGAAATATACTCCACCTAGGTTCGGTCTCGTCACTCCTTATTGGTTCTGGTTGTACTAATAACAACCCTTGCAACCGCAAAACTGCAACCAGTACTGCTCGAAAATAGATGCTAACCGTATGACCAGACCTCATGAAATCGAAGTTAACAACCCTATTCTTTTTATCATGGGCTAGTACAGCTAAGAACATTGCTACTTTCTGAGTAGGAAGTGCCGTAGTAGGAAAAAAATTATTGTTTAAATTTTGTGTAGAGGTTTCACAAAAGGATGTCCCGCGAATTTATGGAAGTTGTGAAGAATGACATGAAAAAGTATACCTATGTTTCCTATAGTGTGCTAATTAGATTGAGTTTTGCTTGTAGCTGAATATTCTGTTTTCAAGTGGAAACTTGTGGTCTCTTGTTGATCTGGGGTGGACTTTCGTGTAGAGTTGGCTTCATGTGGTACGGTTGACTTAGCCTAAGTGAAGTTGAGGGGCGTAGACCACCATCCCTTACGGTGGTCACAAGAGTTAACCGAAAAATCTCACGCTCTTTATGCTCTACCGCACGGTTGTAAAAACAGAGGAGGAAAGAAAAGAAAATGGGAAAATATGGAAAAAAAATAAAATAAAAATTGTGCTTCAAGGAGAAATAACCTAATGTGCTTCTGGTCACACAGAAAATTTGGATTCCATCCAAGTAGAGCTTAGAGAGGAAAACTAGAGTCAAGCCTTATTTCACAGGAGTTGTGACTCCCTTCACCGGGACAATTTGAATTCAAACGCAATAAAGGCTAAGAGGGTCTGAAAACCTAAGATGATTCGGCGAAGAAAGGCTACAGTGAAATTTGAGCTTAATTAGACCCTATGAAGCTTAGGACGTGCTTGTGTCTTGGTTTGAATTGGTGGAGGAAAGGGGACGCCTTAGTGAGATTTTTCATAGAATCATTTTTATTTCAAATTCTTGCTACGTGGATGTGAATTTCATAAGGATTAGTGAAAGCTTGATGATTTCAGTTGATGAGAGGGAGATTGTCTATTCTTACAAAAAAAACTAAAGAATTTAAATAATCCTGTGTTTTATGTTTAAGATCGAGTCGAGATTTGCATTTGCATCATCTTGCTGCATTAGTAGTTTCGTGAGTCATGTTAGAGTCGTTTGAGTCTTGTCGGCTAGAAAACAGTTAGATGCAATAGATGAGACTTTGCTCGGGACGTGCAAATGGTAAGTGTGGGGATATTTGATAACTCTGTCTTCGAAGTTAATCTATTCCTTTTCTGCGTTTTGCATGCTCAACATGGAGAATTTGGCGTCTTTTCGATTAAATTGTGCTAAAATTTGAGAATATGAGTTCTTGAGCTTTTATTCTTAAATCCAGGCGTTTCTAGTGTACTTTCGAGCTTTTATTGTGATATGATCGCGGGTTACGTTTTATTGTTGTAATTCAAAGGAAAATTGGGCTTGGATGATTATGTGGGAGATGGAAACGAGCTTTGGAAACGAGGAACTCAATGAATAAAGCCAAAAAGAAAGACCATAATGAATGAGTCTTCGTAGGAAGACAAAAGTCTTCGTAGGAAGACTTGGTACTTAGTCAAATTTCGAGTTGCTGAAAAGGTCTTACCAAAAAATCTTGTTGTACCTATCTGGGAAGATATTCACAGGAAGAGAAAATGTCTTCGCATGAAGACTCTTCCTACGAAGAGAAAAGTCTTCCTACGAAGAGAACGCTGACATAGGCAAATTCAGACGGGGTTTTTATGTAATTTCTCCAAACTTTGTAATATCATTATGGAAACGTACTTAAGTCAATTAGGCCGTGATTTGAATCAGTTAGCAAGGTTTGTTGGACGTGTTGGAGAGCTAGAGACGAATTGGAGAGCTTTGGAGCTCTTGGATCATTCGTTTGGCTTCTAAAACTTCGTTTCTTCTCTTGTTTTGGTTATTGATCATGAACACTTGTATTGTGATCATTTTTTTGAGTAGCTTAACTCCTATTTCGGGATTTCTCGTAGGTAGCTAGGGTTTGAACACCACGTTTGGTGATTTATGGATCTTGTTTCATGCTTTTAATCCAAATTGAATGTGTTATGCTTAGCTATGCTTGATTTATGTACTTAATTCTATCGTTTCTATTGTTTGATCTTGCAATAGGATGATTATAGGTAGAGAATGTTAGAGAAATGAATATTAGCTACTCGGAAACTGGAATCAAGCACTAGCCGTATCCAGGGTTGAGTAATATTGCTAGTTAGCTAGAACTAAGAGTAGCCCATAAGAACATAATGCTTATTTGATCTTGAGTAGGTTAGTGAAATCATGTACAAGAGTTTGAATTTAGGATTTGGTTGAGAAATCTTCAAATTATAGGTGCTCGTTTGGCTAAGTAGAAGGCATTCTTGTTGCTTGAACATAAATCCGACATGGTGATGAGCCCGTAGAGATATATCCTCAACTTTTCCTCGTATGAAATAACCCAGTTTTAATAATTAGCTTGTTATTTACTTTCTTATAATATTTCAACAAACTCAATGCGCTTTGCCCAAATAAGGTTAAGAAGTCTTAACTAGTTTACAAGAAGTCCTTTCGGTTCGACAAATCCGGATTTACCAAAATTATTACTAAACTGACAGTCGTACACTTGCGGTTAGATCGTGTCAAGAGGCTGAGTACATTGCTGCGAATGGCGCATCAAAGGAGGCTGTTTGGATTAGGAAGTTCATCACTGAGCTTGGTGTGGTTCCTAGCATTGCGTATCTAGTAGAGCTGTATTGTGACAACACTGGGGCGATCGCGCAATCAAAGGAACCCAGGTCGCACCAGAAATCCAAGCACGTACTAAGGAATTTCCCTCTTATTCGATATCTTATTGAAAGAGAAGACGTTCGGATATGCAAGATTCCTACAAATGAAAATCTATTAGATCGACTTACAAAGTTGCTTGTTCAACAAAAGCATGAAGGGCACACTAGGAGCGTTGGCATACGAGATGCAGCAGATTGGCTCTAGTGTAAGTGGGAGACAGTTGGAATAGGTGCCCTAGAGGAAATCTAGTTTAGTATGAACAATAAATTGGCTAGAATATTCATTGTATCATTTATGGAGATATTTAATATAATGAAGTCTTTAGATTTTCAATTGTGTTGTTTATCTTAAATATCCCTAGTCCATTATAATGATTAATAGGACAATCATCTATAGACTAGGATACGGTTGGATTAACATGGAGATATCATGATCCAACACATGGATATGAATTAGGAGTAATGGCATCCTGGATTGACCCATCTCCGAGAAGGCTACATACGTGTTATGTAATGTCACAAGTGCTTCTCGCGGTGACAACGGTATTTCCATCCTTAGACTTGAAGTCACTAGATCATCTAGTTGTGGAACATTGTGTTTTGGTAGCATCAAACGCTGAACCGTGGCTGGGTAGTCATAAAGGCGTGTATCAGACACAATGGGAAGCAAGCTTAGGTACCGTAGTGATGTAGATTGAATTTTTCCCTCCCACATAACGCGAGTAAATATCCTAGGCCACTCGACGGATAGTGCTTATAAAATGTCTTGCCAGACTCAAATAAATCAATATAGGATATTGATGTTATGTGCACTAATAAGGCTATTACAAAGATCGGGGAACTATGGATTCGATATACGAGTGTGACTTGCATGTCTCGTGTCCAATCCAGATATTAAGACAAAGGGATGAGACAATACTTGCACAAGGTTTGTCGAATGACTATTTCTATTAGTTGGGTAGTATGGATGCCTTCCTAGAGACCGCTCCATATTAGTAAATAGTTTCTACCAACTAAGTACAAACCTATGGGGTCACATGCCATATAGAATTGAACTAGACTTGGGAATTAATTAATATTATTAATTAATTAGAAGGATCAAATCGCAACAACTTGCTAACTTAGTAGGACTATTATGCAAGTTGGACTAATCCGAACTTGAGTGGGATTAGGATAGGGCATTTATGTAGTAACAAGGAGTTTTTGGACTACATAAAGGATTCTCATAGCTTCCTTCCCTACACTAATGCTCTTAACATAAGTTGAGTAAGAGAGAAGCAAGGAGAGAGAGCAAGAAAAGGAGCCCGTCCGCCCCCTCTACCCGTCGGCCACACAAAGAGAGGCCGCCCCTCTCTTTGGTCCTCCGTTGCGTGATTTCTTCTTCCTCTTCCATTATTCCTAGCAAGCACAAGGTGTTTGGAGGATCTAGATCTCAATCCTAGGCGTGGATCAACCGTAGAGACGTGATACTTTTCGCGTTTGAAGTCATCTAAGGAGACCTACAAGGTACATAACACGATTCCTTTACTATCGTTATGAATTTTCTTTCTGTGATCCTTGGAGGGTCTTGATCGGATAAATTATTCTTTATTCCGCTGCGTATCCATTATCAAAACCCTACAATGTCATGTACACATCCTCGAGGAGTTTTCCATAGAGTAACGCTGTTTTGACATCCATCTCCCAAATTTCATAGTGTTAGTAAGCTGCAATCGCAAGCAAGATTCGAATGGATTTGGTCATTGCGACTGGGTAAAAGGTTTCATCATAGTCAATACCATGAATATTTCTTTAACCTTTAGCCACTAGTCGGCCCTTATAGGCAACTACCATGTCCAGTCTTCTTCTTGAAGACATACTTGAAACCTATGGGCCGAACCCCATCGGGTGGTCCACCAAAGTCCATACTTTGTTGGAATACATGGATTCCATTTCGGATCTCATGGCCTCAAGCCACTTATCTGAGTCTGGCCCTATCATGGCCTCTCTGTAAGTAGTAGGCTCATCATCCATGGGTAATACGTCACATGCCTCAGTAACGAGAAGTCCATACCTCTTGGGCTCATGAAGTAACCTACTCGACCTACGGAGTTCTTGTGTTTCTTGAATAGGTTCCTTCTCAACCGTTTGTGGTTCCTATTCATGCTCCATTGTCATATCAGTGATTTTTCGTTCTTGAATTTCTTCAAGTTCCACAACCCTCCCACTTTATCCTTTAGAGATGAACTCTCTTTCTAGGAACACGCCGGTTCGAGCAACAACCACTTTGTTATCGATTGGGTTGCAGAGGTACTATCCTTTAGTTTCATTAGGATACCCCACAAACTTACACTTATCTGACTTGGGTCCGAGCTTGTCACTCTGTAAACGTTTTACATAGACGTCGCAACCCCAAATCTTCATAAACGACACTATGGGATGCTTACCAGTCCATATCTCATATGGTGTCTTCATGACCGATTTGGATGGAACACGATTAATGGTAAATGCAACTGTCATTAGAGCATGTCCCCAAAACGATATCGCAAGATCTGTTTGACACATCATAGACCGCACCATGTCCAACAAGGTGCGATTTCTCCTCTCGGACACGCCATTCCATTGTGGCGTTCTAGGTGGAGTGAGTTGGGTCACAATCCCACACTCTCTAAGATAATCGTCAAACTCTTGGCTCAAGTATTCTCCTCCACAATCCGATCGTAGAGCCTTGATACTTTGCCAAGTGGCTTCTCTACTTCATTCTTGAATTCGTTGAAAAATTCAAAGGATTCGGATTTGGCCTTCATAAGGTACACAATTCCATATCTACTGAAATCATCAATAAATGTAATGAAGTAGGTATAACCACCTCTGGCAGGCATGGGAAACGGTACACATACATTAGTATGTATGAGTGCCAATAACTCACTAGTCCTCTCACCTTTCTTATTGAAAGGGGACTTTGTCATTTCTCCCACCAAACAAGACTCACATGTCTCATATTATTCATAATCAAATAATTCTAGTAATCCATCCTTATGGAGTCTACATATGTGTTTCTCATTTATATGGCCTAAACGACAGTGCCATAGATAAGTAGGATTTAATTCATTAATTTTAATGCTCTTAGTATTAATGTTATAGATGGGATTACTTAGATCAAGGATATACAATCCATTAGACAAAATGCCCATTAAATAGTGGATACTATCAAAATAAATGGAACAACTATTGTTCTTTATTGAAATAGTAAAACCTTTCTCGTCCGAACAAGAAATAGAAATAATGTTTCTACTCATAGCAGGAACATAGTAGCAATTTTATAATTCTAAAATAAGCCCTGAAGGTAGAGATAACTCATACACACCTATAGCTAATGCAGCAACTCTTGCTCTATTCCCGACGCGCAAGTTTGTCTTCCCTTTAGCCAATCTTCTACTTCTTTTCAAATCCTGCACATTTTGACAATTGTGAGATCCACATCCGGTATTAAATACCCAAGATGAAGAAATAGAAAGATTGACATCTATAGCAAAAGTACCTGGTGGTGGTGGAATCACTATTCAAAGCCTTTTAACAGCATATACTTGGGAAATTCCTCTTCCAGTGTCCAGGCTGACTACAGTATTGAGAATCACCCTTAGTCACACCTCCACCAGGCTTAAAGGCAGTGTCTTTGGATTTTGCAGCCTTCTTGCTCTTTTCTTTGGAGGTAGATGAAACTGACTTGCTCTTCCTCTTATTGACCATCATTATGTCCTTGAATTTTCCTTTGTTAATACTCTGTTCAGCGGTCCTCAACATGTTGAGCAAGTCTGGAAGAGTCTTGTTGATCTCATTCATGTTATAGTTCATGATGAACTGGCTATAACTATTCGACAACGATTTCAGGATGAGATCAGTGGCCAACTCTTGGCCGAATGGGAAGCCTAACCTTTCGAGATTCTCAATGTATCCGATCATACAGAGGACATGAGGCCCGACTGGGTTCCCCTCAGCGAGACTACACTTGAACAGTGCTTTGTATACTTTGTACCTCTCATGCCGGGCCTGCTCCTGGAAGTTATTTGATATAGTATGCCTCCATGTTCTCATGTTGCTTCTGAAGCTCATAGCACATGGTGCACAACATGAGACAGGTCACTGTTGGAATAGATGCCCTAGAGGCAATCTAGTTTAGTATGAATTTATTTATGGCTAGAAATTCATTTATTATTTATTGGATATTTAATATAATGAAGTCCTTAGATTTACAATTGTGTTGTTTATCTTAAATATCCCTAGTCCAGTATAATGATTAATGGGACAATCATCTATAGACTAGTATGGGGTTGGATTGATATGGAGATATCACGATCCAACACATAGGTGTGCATTAAGGGTAATGTTGCACTGGATTGACCCATCTCCGAGAAGGCTACATACATGTTATGTTGAGTCACAAGAGCTTCTCGCAGTGCAATGGTATTGTCATCCTTAGACTTGAAGTCACTAGATATTCTAGTTGTGGATTATTGTGATTTTGGTAGCGTCAAACGCTACACTGTAACTGGGTAGTTATAAAGGCGTGTACTGGATACAATAAGAAGCAAGCTTAGAGATCGTAGTGGGCGTAGATAGAATTTGTCCCTCCCACATAACGGGAGCAAATATCCTAGGCCACTCGAGGGATAGTGCTTATAGAATGTCTGGCCAGACTCAAATAAATCAATATGGGATATTAATGTTATTTGCACGAATAAGGCTATTCCCATGGATCGAGAAACTATGGATTGGATATACGAGTGTGACTTGTATGTCTCGTGTCCAATCCGGATATAGAGACAAAGGGATGAGACAATTACTTGTACAAAGGTTGTCAAGATGAATATTCTATTAGTTGGCTAGAATGGATGTTTTGCTAGAAACCGCTCCATATTAGCAAATAGTTGCTACCAACTAGATAGAGCCTATGGGGTCACACGCTATATAGAGTTGAACTAGATTTGGAATTAATTAATTGGATTAATTAATTAGAAGGATCACTTTTCAAAACCTTGCAAACTTAGTAGGGACTAATTTGCAAGGAAGGGACTAAATTGAATTATAGTAGGACTAGAATAAGTCCTTTAGGTAGTTGACAAGGAGTTGTTGGACTATATAAAGGACCTTCCTTCCTTCCTTCCCACAACTTATGCTCATTATTGAACATAACTAGAGTGGGAGAGAACAAAAGGAGAGAGAGCAAGCAAACAAGAGGAGCCTGGCCGCCCCTCTTGCCGCCGCCCATCCCGTCGGCCAAAAAGGAGGCCGAGAGCCCCCTTTTGGTCTCGTTTTGCGTGATTTTTCTTCCTCTTCCTCTTTCCGGGCTAGAACCAAGGACTTGGGAGATCTAGGATCAACTCTAGGCGTGGATCAACCATAAATAACGTGACACAATTCGCGTTTGAAGTCATCAAAGGAGAACCCTAAGGTGTGTTGTTGATTTCTTCCTTTACCATCGTTATGTCTCTTGACTTGTGATCCTTGGAGGGTTTTACATGGTTATTTTTGTTTCCGTTGCGCATCCATGAATCAAAACCCTACAGTGGTATCAGAGCCACAAGTCGTAGAGCATAAACGTGGTTTATGTGTTACGTTTTAGTTGTTTTACACCTTAATTTGATTGTTTATCGCGTAAAACAAGACAAATCAAGCATGGGATGCAATTTGTCAATAATCTATCATAACAAGATCTAATTTTTGCATTGGATGCATGAATTGGTGAGTTTGAGAAATTTTAGGATCTTAGATCCAGGGTTTGGGCATCCTTGGGGAAGAAGGAGTTCTCTCAAAACAAGGAAACAACCAAACTTGGGCTCCAAGCAAGGGAGTTGTTTTGGAAACAACTCCCTCAAGGAGGTTCGGCCCCCCAGGGGACCGCCCCTCTTGCTTCCCGCCCAAGATTGGCCGCCCTAGGGGCCGGGCGGCCCTAACCCGCGGCCTAGGCGTGTGGGTTATGGGCCGGGCCGGCCCTAGGGCCTTGTGGTTCACCTTTTTGGGCCCGGGCAATTTGATTGTTGGGCCCGTGGACCGTTTTAACCCTAGAAATCCTAAAATCAATTAAAATTGACCAATCGCGTTTAAATTGGATTTTAACTGTTTATGTGCAATTCGCATGGTGATTGGATATGGCCTTAGGATGTGGTTTGATTTGGATGTTTAATTTTGTGGTTTGGTTTTACGACCTGCGAGCTGATCAATTAATTGTAATAATTAATTAGGGTTTTATGGCCTGCGTGCCATTTTTTTTCTCAACTTGTGAGATTTATTTTATTCAGTATAGAAGTTAGCTAGTGCTAGATAAAGTAGATTGTTAGCCAAGATTGAAGAAAAGAATCCCAAAGCCAAAAGGAGCCACAAAAGATGGAGCATGGAGCATTCCACATGACTATGAAGAATGGACCAAAAGATCAAGACGCATGGAGATGTGTTTGTTTTTAGGGTTCATAGATAATTCCATTGGCTTGGAATTATCTTAGTCTAGAAAAGGCCATATCCACATCACGTTTAATTTCTGTTTTGTGGTTGTTTACTTTATTGTCTTATTATTGTGTGGTTGGTGTATGGATGATGCATGCAATTAGGATAATAAGATAATTAGGCAACCCGGATCTATTATTTGGAGTTGTGCCCAAACTCAAATAGATAGATTAGTTGATTTTGATCAACAAAATAAATAAAATTGAATTTAAAATCCCTCAAAATTCAAATATTGTGTTCTTGCCTTCTCGTTATTTAAACACTCATTATCATCATTATTTATCAAGTTCGTGCGTGCCAAAGCATGTCGACTTGGTTCATAATGATGGAATGCGATGGCACGTAACAATGTGCAATTGTTTAAATAAGAGGTTGAACGCAACTGGGCTATTAATATGATTAAGAAACCTAGAGACAATCAATTGGGATTATCCATATGGATGGATAAATAAGGAGTTATTTGCCCAATTGAACGAAGAGTTGCATATGGGATGCAATTGGAATTGTTCCTACCTAAAGTAGTCGAATTATGGGTGACTTGCCAAAGCAAGCTCATAAGGAGGTGAAACATGGATCTTGGCCCACTAGAAAATATAAGGATATTTTCCGCATTAATATCTTGAGGGTTATTAATCCGTAGTAAAATAGTGGGAGCTATATTTGATAAACTAGCCATTATTGAATATAGTCAAAAATTCACAAATACTAAAAATTGCGTATTTTCCTTTTGTAGAATTCCAAATGGAAAACAACTCATCGAGTTCACAACATTCCCTAGGATCTGTCCTTGAGAAGGAAAAGCTCTCTGGAACCAACTTTCTTGATTGGTACAGAAACTTGAGAATTGTTCTCAAGCAAGAGAAGAAACTGTACGCAATAGAGGAGCATGTTCCAGAAGGTCCAGAGAACCAAACACCTGCTGCCCTAAAGGCGTATCAAAAGCGTGTTGATGACGCTAATGATGCGGCCTGCCTTATGCTATGCACCATGACTTCTGAGCTTCAGAAGCAACACAAAAACATGAATGCTGTCGATATGATCGAGCATCTGAAGCAGCTCTTCCAGGAGCAGGCAAGGGTAGAGAGGTATGAGGTCTCTAAGGCACTGTTCAAGTGTCATCTGGCAGAAGGGAACCCGGTGGGACCCCATGTACTCCGTATGATCGGGTACTTGGAGAATCTCGCCCGACTGGGGTTCCCGGTCGGCCAAGAGTTGGCAACCGATCTCGTGATGCAATCGTTGACCGAGAGTAATGGACAGTTCATCATGAACTATAACATGAACGAGATCGTGAAACCACTGCCAGATGCAAGGGTAAGGGCAAGGCCATTATGATGGTACAGAAAGGAAAGGGCAAAAGGTTTGCCTCATCCTCCAAGGGAAAAATCAAGTCAGTTTCCAAGTCCAAGGAACCTACCCTTAAGCCTGTTAGTTGCATTGCCAAAGGTGTGACTAAAGGTGAGTGTCACTACTGCAGTCAGCCTGGACACTGGAGGAGGAACTGCCCAAAATATCTGGAGGACAAGAGGCTTGGAATAGTGATTCCACCACCACCAGGTATTTTTGTTGTAGATGTCAATTTAAATGTCTCTACATCATGGGTATTAGATACTGGATGTGGATCTCATATTTGTCGAAATATGCAGGATCTAAAGAGAAGTAGAAGATTGGATAAAGGAGAGGTAGATCTGCGCGTTGGGAATGGAGCAAAGGTTGCTGCGTTGGCCATAGGCGTGTGCGAGCTATCTCTGCCTTCAGGATTAGTTTTAGAATTAAATAATTGCTATTTTGTGCCTGCTATGAGCAGAAACATTATTTCTATTTCTTGTTTGGACAAGGATGGTTTTATTATTTCCATAAAGAACAATTGTTGTTCCTTTTATTTAAATAATATTCACTACTTTAGTGCGCAATTATTTAATGGACTTTATGTCCTTGATCTAAGCAATCCTGTCTACAACATTAATACCAAGCGGATTAAAATAAATGATTTAAATCCTGCTTATTTATGGCACTGTCGTTTAGGCCACATAAATGAGAAACATGTATCTAGACTCCATAAGGATGGATTACTAGACTCATTTGATTTTGAATCATATGAGACATGTAAGGCTTGTTTATTGGGAAAAATGACAAAGTCCCCTTTCAATAAGAAAGGTGAGAGGACTAGTGAGCAATTGGCGCTCATACATACCGATGTGTGTGGGCCATTTGCCACGCCTGCCAGGGGTGGTTATGTCTACTTCATTACATTTACTGATGATTACAGTTGATATGGATTTGTGTACCTTATCAGGGCAAAATCCGAATCCTTTGAAGTGTTCAAAGAATTCAAGAATAAAGTAGAAAAGCAACTTGGCAAAAGTATCAAGGCTCTACGATCGGATCGTGGAGGAGAATACTTAAGCCAAGAGTTTGAGGACTATCATAGAGAGTGTGGGATCGTGTCCCAACTCACTCCACCCGGAACGCCACAATGGAATGGCGTGTCTGAGAGGAGGAATCGAACCCTATTGGATATGGTTCGATCTATGATGTGTCAAACCGATCTTCCATTATCATTTTGGGGCTACGCTCTATTAAGTGCAGCTTTCACCATTAACCGTGTTCCATCCAAATAAGTCATGAAGACACCACATGAGATGTGGAGTGGGAGGCGTCCCACACTGTCGTTCATGAGGATTTTGGGCTGCCATGTCTATGTAAAACGTTTACAATCAGACAAGCTAGGGCCGAAATCAGATAAGTGTAAATTTGTGGGGTACCCTAAGGAAACTAAGGGATACTACTTCTACAATCCAACCGAGAACAAAGTGTTTGTTGCTCGGACCGGCGTGTTTCTAGAAAGAGAGTTTGTCTCTAAAGAAGAAAGTGGGAGGAATGTAGAACTTGAAGAGGTTCAAGAACCACAAATCACTGAACCGATTGTGGAACATGAACAGGAACCACAAGCAGTTGTGGAGCAACCTGTTCAGGTAACACAAGAGCTTCGTAGATCTAGTAGAGTGCGCCAGGAACCCGAGAGGTATGGACTTTTCGTGACCGATTCCAGTGACAAGATGCTCATAGATGATGAGCCTACTACCTATGAGGAGGCCTTGAATGACCCAGACTCTCAGAAGTGGCTAGAAGCCATGAGATCCGAGATGGAATCCATGTATACCAACAAAGTATGGACTTTGGTGGAACCACCCGATGGGGCGCGGCCCATAGGATGCAAGTGGGTCTTCAAGAAGAAGATCGACATGGATGGTAATGTGATTACCTATAAGGGCCGATTGGTGGCTAAAGGATTCAGACAGATTCATGGTATTGACTATGATGAACCCTTTTCACCAGTCGCTATGACCAAATCCATCCGAATCCTACTTGCGCTTGCAGCATACCACGGCTATGAGATTTGGCAAATGGATGTCAAAACAACATTCCTTTATGGGAATCTCCTCGAGGACGTGTATATGATACATCCGGAGGGTTTTGAGGATCCAAAGCAAGCCAACAAAGTCTGTAAACTGCAACGATGCATTTATGGATTGAAGCAAGCTTCTAGGAGTTGGAATCGACGTTTAGATGAAGTTGTCAAAGAGTTTGGCTTCATCAGAAACGAAGACGAGTCTTGTGTTTACAAGAAGGTTAGTGGGAGCTCTGTAGCTTTTCTGGTCTTGTATGTGGATGACATACTACTCATTGGAAACGACGTTCCCATGCTACAATCTGTAAAAGATTGGCTAGGGAAGTGTTTCTCAATGAAGGACTTAGCGGAAGCAGCCTATATAATCGGTATGAAGATCTATAGAGATAGATCTAAGAGGTTGCTAGGCTTAAGTCAAAGTACATATATTGACAAGGTGTTGAAACGGTTCAATATGCAAGATTCCAAGAAGGGATTCTTGCCCATGTCACATGGAATCACTCTTTCGAAGAGTGGTTGTCCTTCCAATGAGATTGAGAAGGAACGCATGAGAAGAATTCCCTATGCCTCGGCCATAGGATCTATCATGTACGCCATGTTATGTACTAGACCAGATGTGTCATATGCCTTGAGTATGACAAGAAGATATCAATCCAATCCGGGTGAAAGTCACTGGATTGCAGTCAAGAACATCCTAAAGTACTTGAGAAGAACTAAGGATGCCTTCTTGATATTTGGCGGTGAGGAAGAGTTGCGTGTAAGGGGTTACACTGATGCAAGCTTCCAAACCGACATAGATGACTTTAGATCACAGTCGAGATATGTGTTTTGCCTGAATGGAGCAGCGGTGAGCTGGAAGAGCTCCAAGCAAGAGACGGTAGCTGATTCTACAACAGAGGCTGAGTACATTGCTGCAAATGGCGCAGCAAAGGAAGCTGTTTGGATCAGAAATTTTGTTTCTGAACTTGGTGTGGTCCCTAGCATTACGGATCCAGTCGAGTTGTACTGTGACAACACCGGGGCGATGGCGCAATCAAAGGAACACAGGTCGCATCAGAAATCCAAGAACGTGCTCAGGAAGTTTCATCTGATTCCAGATATTATCGATAGAGGAGACGTTCGGATATGCAAGATTCCTACAGATGAGAATCTGTCAGACCCGCTTACAAAGCCACTCACGCAGTGGAAGCATGAAGGGCACACTAAGAGTATGGGCATACGAGATGCGCCAGATTGGCTCTAGTGCAAGTGGGAGACTGTTGGAATAGATGCCCTAGAGGCAATCTAGTTTAGTATGAATTTATTTATGGCTAGAAATTCATTTATTATTTATTGGATATTTAATATAATGAAGTACTTAGATTTACAATTTTGTTTTTTATCTTAAATATCCCTAGTCCAGTATAATGATTTATGGGACAATCATCTATAGACTAGTATGGGGTTGGATTGATATGGAGATATCACGATCCAACACATAGGTGTGCATTAAGGGTAATGTTGCACTGGATTGACCCATCTCCGAGAAGGCTACATACATGTTATGTTGAGTCACAAGCGCTTATCGCGGTGCAATGGTATTGTCATCCTTAGACTTGAAGTCACTAGATATTCTAGTTGTGGATTATTGTGATTTTGGTAGCGTCAAACGCTACACCGTAACTGGGTAGTTATAAAGGCGTGTACTGGATACAATAAGAAGCAAGCTTAGAGATCGTAGTGGACGTAGATAGAATTTGTCCCTCCCACATAACGGGAGCAAATATCCTAGGCCACTCGAGGGATAGTGCTTAAAGAATGTCTGGCCAGACTCAAATAAATCAATATGGGATATTGATGTTATTTGCACGAATAAGGCTATTCCCATGGATCGAGAAACTATGGATTGGATATACGAGTGTGACTTGTATGTCTTGTGTCCAATCCGGATATAGAGACATAGGGATGAGACAATTACTTGTACAAAGGTTGTCAAGATGCCTATTCTATTAGTTGGCTAGAATGGATGTTTTGCTAGAAACCGCTCCATATTAGCAAATAGTTGCTACCAACTAGATAGAGCCTATGGGGTCACACGGTATATAGAGTTGAACTGGATTTGAGAATTAATTAATTGGATTAATTAATTAGATGGATCACTTTGCAAAACCTTGCAAACTTAGTAGGGACTAATTTGCAAGGAAGGGACTAAATTGAATTCTAAGTAGGACTAGAATAAGTCCTTTAGGTAGTTGACAAGGAGTTGTTGGACTATATAAAGGACCTTCCTTCCATCCTTCCCACAACTTATGCTCATTATTGAACATAACTAGAGTGGGAGAGAACAAAAGGAGAGAGAGCAAGCAAACAAGAGGAGCCCGACCGCCCCTCTTGCCGCCGCCCATCCCGTCGGCCACTAAGGAGGCCGAGAGCCCCCTTTTGGTCTCGTTTTGCGTGATTTTTCTTCCTCTTCCTCTTTCCGGGATAGCACCAAGGACTTGGGAGATCTAGGATCAACTCTAGGCGCGGATCAACCATAGAGAACGCGACACAATTCGCGTTTGAAGTCATCAAAGGAGAACCCTAAGGTGTGTTGTTGATTTCTTCCTTTACCATCGTTATGTCTCTTGACTTGTGATCCTTGGAGGGTTTTGCATGGTTATTTTTGTTTCCGTTGTGCATCCATGAATCAAAACCCTACAGTCACATCATTATTGTCATCTACAATCTTTTGATGTGCCCTTATGGCAGCGAGTACAACATCGTTAGGTGGTGGTTCTGGACCAGGTGCATCTAAGATGTACAACTTTTTTTCTTGCTCAAGTACAATCGTTAAGTTTCCGTACCAGTCCAAAAAGTTGTTCCCTGACAACTTGTCCTTCTCAAGGACAGAACGCATGGATGGTGTCGATGTTTTATTGTTGTTTGCCATTGGAATTCTACAAAACGAGAAATATGCAATTTTAGTATTTTGAACAATTTAACCATATTCAATAATTGATAGATTATCAAATATAACTCCCACTATTTTTCTTGGATTAATAGCCCTCACCATTAATGCGGAAAATATCATATATATTCTAGTGGGTCCAAGATCCATATTTCACTTCTTCTTGAGCTTGCTTTGGCAAGTCACCCAAGAATTAGTTATTTAGGTAGGAACTTCTTTCCAATTGCATCCTCATGCAACTCTTGGTGCAACCGGGCAAATAACTCTCTATTTATCTATCTCATTGATAATCCCAATTGCTTTGCCTTTAAGTAATCAATCCAATTGAGTCTACTTAGTTACGTTTAACCTCTTACTTTAACAACCAAACATTACTTGATTGTGTCACCGCATCACGTCATTGTGAATTAATAAAACCTGATCATGAAGGGTGTTAAAATAAGAGAAGGCAAAACGTAATATTTCCTTGAGGGATTTAAATGTCATTATCTAATTTTTTTGGTTGATCCCATCAACATGTTCTACTTATGTGGATTGGGCAATCCATAATAAAAGACAATTCTTGTTTATTATAATCTTGTTACGTTTTTGCTTGTATCATCCATACACAAAATAAATAACAAGACATAAATAATAAACATCAACAAAATAAAATTAATGTTGCATGGATATGGCCCATAAGACTAAGATATTATCAAGCCAATGATAATATATATATTCCTTAAAGTGACAAGCTCATCTCCACGTGCTCCACCATAGTCGCGCGCCCTAGGATGGGAGTCTTCATCGTCTTTGTGGCTTCTTGGTTCTTTGGTCTTCTTCTCCATGCTCTTGGCTATTATATCTAATTTATCTAATTCTAGACTATCATCTAAAATAAACAAATAAATAAATAAACCTCACATGTTGAGAATATGATCAGCTCGCAGGCCGTAAAATTAATTTTTACGACAATTGATCAGCTCGCAGGCCGTAAACCAAACAACAAAATGAACATCCACACCCTAGGCCATATCCATCCACCATGCAACAAAGCACATAATACAGTTAAAACCAATTTTAACGCGCTTAGTTGAAATTGGGTAATTAGGGTCAAAACGGTCCAAGAGGTCCAACCAAAGCCTTGGCTCAACCCCAAGGACCGCCGCACGCCACCAGGATGGGCCTGCCCTAGGCCGCACGGTCCAACCATACGCCTTAGTCCGACTTCCCTAGGTGGCTGCGACCCAGCTTGGCGCGAAAGGAAGAGAGAGGGGCCGCGGCTAGGGTTTCGGCCCTAGCTTCCTTCCCCTTCCTTCCTTGTTTCCCAAGCTTTGTTGTTTCCATAATTTCAAAAACCCATTTTCAATTATGTGCACATGAACCCTAGTTTTTCAAGAACCCAATTCATCACATCCTATGTGATTCAAACTCACTAATTCCTAAATCTTATGTAAAACTAGATCTTGCTTGTTTGAATCATAGTCAACTTGCATCTAATATGCTAATGAATTTCAGTTTTCCCCTAAAATAACAAAACAGTAACACATAATATCATGTTATACGCTACGACCCGTGGCTCTGATACCACTGTAGGGTTTTGATGCAGGTTACGCAGCGGAATAAAAAAAAATTTAATCCTGCTCAAACCTCTTCAAGGATCACAGGCAAGCAATCATAACATGATTAGGGTAGAAACATGTGTACCTTAGTTTGTGTAATCACTACAAAGAATTGTGTCTTCGTATCTACAAGTATCCAATCTTTGGATCTTCAACTAGAATCCTTCCCACCTTGTAGTTCTAGCAACGGAAGAAAGGAGAAAATGATCACGCAAAATAGAGAAACCACCACGCCCAAAGGGCCGACGGCGGCAAGGGGGGGGGGGGGGGACGGGTCTAGGGATTCGGCCTCTAGGCTTCTCTCTCTCTCTCTCTCTCTCTTGCTATGTTTTCTCAATAATGACTTGTGTTTTGAAAAGAACAAGCTAGAGTTCCTATATGTATTTAATAACTCATTATTAACTACATAATTTCCCCAATACTAATCATGTCCTTACATGGATTAGCCACCTTGCAAATTAGTCCTACGAACTTTGCTTGTGGTTGCGTTATGATCTTTTATTAATTAGTCCAACTAATTAAATCCCATATCAAATTTAATCCATACGGTGCGTGACCCCGTAAGTTTCTACTTAGTTGGTAGTAACTATTACAAACATAGAGTGGTGTCTAGCAACACATCTATGCCACCTAACTAATAGAAATAGTCAGTGATACCGACAAACCTTGTGCCCAATGTTACCGTGTTGTGTTATCCCTTTGTCTCCATATCCAGATTGGACACGAGACATATTCGTCACACTCGTATATTCAATCAGTAGTTTCTCGATCTTGGGAATAGACTTATCCATGCAGATAACATCAATATCTCCATAATAAATTATCTAAGTCTGGCCATAAATTCCATAAGCTCTACCCCTCGAGTGGTCGTGGATATTTACTGCTATTATGTAGGAGAGACAAAGCATATCTACATCACTGCCATCTCTCAATGCATACCCATGTGTTAGACTTGATATCCCCATATCAATCTACCCACATACTAGTCTATAGTTGATCGTCCCGTTAATCAATATAATGGACTAGTGATATTTAAGATAAACAACACATTTGTAATCTAAGGAATTCATTATATTCAATATCTCACATAAATAATATTCTAGCAACTAAAGTTCATACTAAACAGATTGCCTCTAAGGCATCCAAAACAAACACTCCTTTTGTTTTGGACTTGATATATATATATATATATATGTGTGTGTGTGTGTGTGTGTGTGTGTGTGTGTGTGTATGTGTGTGTGTGTGTGTATACTATATATATATAGAGAGAGAGAGAGGGAGAGAGAGAGAGAGAGATAAGAGGGAGAGAAAGAGGTTTAGAAAATTCAAACAGATCTAGAATGGGAGAAAATCGGAGAAGAATGGGATGAGAAACAAATCTCGTTGGCGATATCTATGGAGGCGGTGGGTCACGGAAGGCAGCGACGACGTCCTCCTGCTCCTCCTATTCTTCTTCGTTCTAATTAATTATTCTCTCTTCCGACTCCTGCAGATCTAAAATCTGGTTGGGGGTTTTGTAGGTTGGTGGTGTTTTCGATTTTATTTGGACGTCGCCGGGTAGGTGTGCAGAGGTGGTCGTGGACGGAAAATAGATCGGAACAAATGAGGTCAGGTATGTCGACGGTCGTCTACATCCTCTTCCATCATCCTCCTGCTCTCTAATACCTCCTCCCAGTGCTTGCAGTGATGTGTTCTAAAAAAATGGGGAAGACTCAATTTTCCTGTTGTTGTGTTTGTTACTGTTAAAATCATAGAAAGAGGGGGTGAAGAGAGAGATATAGAGGGGCTGAGGTGAAATTGGAATTAATGAATCACTCAGAGGAAAAATAGTCAACTCGCTCAATTTTTAATAAAGCGGATTTTTCCTTCATGAAGAAACAGCAAAACGGAGGTAGTATCTTTTATATATCACTACAAAAAATTCGGTTTATTACGACTAGTCAACTCGTCGTTATATCCCAAAAAAACGTCGTCATAATGCAAAGACGATGAGAAATCTTCGTCGAAAGTGCGTCGGAATAGCTCCGTCGTTAGTTCGACGGGGAAACAACATATCCCGTGGTCGGTAAAAGTTTTTTACCGACCACTTATTCCGAGTATAACATCTCGTCGTTGAACTTTTGCTGACGACTTACCGACCATCATGTTCCGTGGTCGACACTTTTGCCGACGAATATTTTGACCAAATTATATAGTTGTTGATCTTTTCCCGACCACATGCCGACTATTTGCTTTCTTTTTTAAAACTAATGCCGACGAACTTGTCGACTACTTATTGTTGCCGTAGGTATAATGCATACGACTTTGCTTGTCGCTGTTAAATTTTATTCGATTGTGTCTTTTTTAATTTCATTTTCCACGACCGCTTTGATCGTCGTAATATGTATTTGTCGACAGATTTCCTCGTCTTCTTTTTATTTTGGTGATCCTCATAGATGACTACTAACGTAGTCGTCTATCTCACAAAATTCTTAAATTCATGCTCATAAAATATAACAACAAAACCAGTAGCTAGACAGGTGATCATTTTTTATCACTCATGCATACACACATACAACACCACAGTTGCAAAATACTACTTTTCAATCGAAGCGCAATCCAAACTTACACCAACATTTGAAAGAATTAAATTGTCAAAACAAGCCACAAAACCCGACCATATACACATCCACACACAAACTTCCTCCAAATATTAATTACAATGCATGTCCACAACAAATTCCTCCAAATTCAAAACATTGTTCAGATTTCCAAATTCAAAACATTGTTTTGATTTCTTTAACCCTTTTACCTCAGAAGGATGGCAGAGAAGTGTTCATTTTGTTGACGCATTGAAGACCGGATTAGCATATGGATGTGCTGCTCCTACTGGCGGAGCTGTAATCGACGTCGTTGCTGCGATTTCAAACAAATTAGAATAAATAAATAACAGCTCATGAAAATTGAACACGACGAGGGAAATGAAACTAAAATGCTGCTGTACTGTAGTTAACATTATGTGAAAATTACATTGTATGCATGACATCCAGTAGCTCGGAGGCCCAATAGCAGAAAAAGTATCGAAACGAAGCCACAAACACCGGACGTTGTAAAACAATATGTGGTTCCACCTATTATTTGAATTTCAACGAATTCCAACAACTGAAACTGTTCACATACCCGCCAATACCTATTCATGAATGAACTTAATGCATGCCTCGTAAATGAACATCATAACAACAACCAACCTGTAATAACCATGCATATATTCACCCACAAACACTTAATTGCAACTTTTCAAATTCCCAAAATTAATGATAGGTTAATGGACCCTCCCTCCCTATTTAGTTTGTAACCTCCATTTCATTCTCTGACACAGCAAATCCCCTCCCCGAAATCTTCTTACCATGGAACCCATTCGCATATGCCTGAGTCAATAGGAGGAGGTCACGAGTCCCTTCACATGACTACCAGGGTCCTATGATGATGTTCCAATAATCATCTCAGATGATGATTCAAGCAGTGACAACGAGCCTGCTGTCGGGTTGTTTAAGAAGAAGAGAGATAGGCTTGAGGAAGGCCCGCTGATGAGATATGCAAGAAGATACGAGATATTCCGGAAGATGAAGAAGAGATACAAAAGAGAGGGAGGGGGCTTCCGGGACAAATCTTTGAGACCCCCGACAGATGAACTGAAGGACGACAATGCGGAGCCTTCAAACCCTAAGCTCGAGCACTAGCCAGACTTCTATTTTATGTTCTTTATGTTGTTTTATTTTATGTTATTTTCCTGAACTTTTTGTTTAATTTTGTGCGGAAGACACAAGTACTTAAATTATCACAATTACTCACAACTGTTGCAACCACAGAAATAGCTATCGATCAGTCAACTGGTGGAGTTACATGTTCCACGTGTAATCGACAGAAACACAGCAGAAATTAACAAAGTTGTCCAAGTAAACGAGGCGCAAATAGTTATTTCACCCGGTAAAACAAAAAACAATAAGCCAAGAGCCATGGTATACTTTAAAACTTAGTTTCGTAAAAATGAATTTGGAGGTCACATTATCAACTAACTTAATTAGTTTCATATATCCAGGACGTACTGGGAGACATCACTTTCAACAATATCCAAATTAAAAGTGCCACCCAACTTCATGCATACACCAAAAAAAAAAACTTAATTTATCTACACAGCATACTCAACATGTCATTTATTCACATACTGAAATGAAAATTGACATTTTAATTAACTAAAAATTCCTCCGAAGATGATGATGAATGATGCCCGCTCGACGCCTTCTCGACCATCAGCTGGTTGGCCATCAAGGACTCCATGTTCTTAAGCCGTTCTTCCATTTCGGTCATAAGGTTGATAGATTTATTTGCCCTTGTGACAGCCTCTTCAGCATGTTTCTCGTCTTCCTTTGCCTTTTTCTCAGCCTCCTCCGCTTTTCTACTGGCCTCCTCGGCGCCTTTCTCTGCAACCTGTGCCCTAAGCTCAACAGCTTCAGCCATTCTTTGTGCTTCAGCAACCCTAGACTCATTAGCCTCTATGCCTTCTTGAAACAGGAGCTACAAATCCACTCATGCCCCCAACAACCATGTCCACTATCTTATCTTCGGTCAGCTACCTCTCTGTATTATTATCCCGCATCTCCACCATCCTTCTCTGTAGCGTAAACAAAGCTTAAAATCTTAAAGCCATAACATGTAAAATAAAACATGGCGAGGGAATTACGAAACTAACGTGCTTCTCCTCAGCACCCGCACTTATCCTTGTCCATGAGTTCTTCCTGGTGTGTGTTGTTTTGTAGTTGTCGATGAGGGAGGGGTTCTACTGCACAAGATAATATTCCAAATAAATATTTCATACGGAAATATGTTCTAGGTGTGAAACTTATAAACTGATGTGAAAGAACGGATGACATGGAACTTACCATCTCATATAAACGCTGGACGATGGACTTTGAACCTGCGGTAGAAAGATTTTTCACTTTTTCAACATAGCCCTTGGTTCAGGGGTTTTAATTGCTTCAGGGGGGTGCAAAATTTCTTGAAGTGTATGTGCAGCTTATAGCGGTACTCACTATAAGCTTCCTTCGCCATATAATTGATGGCCCGCAGAGTAGTTTTTCTGCTGAAGTCGAGGTCAAACAGACCCTGCATACGACAAGATATGTGGTCATAAGTACACATTCACAGAAAGTAACTGCAGGAAAAATATGTTCACACGTATCTTACGTCACTTACTTGAAGATGATCATATATGGGTTTCAGGTCAACCTCGTCCATATCTTTCCAGCTAGACTTGTACAGTGGTGCATTCTTCCGCACTGCTATACCCACCTCTGCAGTGACCTCCTTCGCATTGTCGCCAATTGGCTTCTTTTTGCCAAGAGGGATATTCACAGATAACTTCTCTCCCTCGCCCAATTTCTTCCTTTTCGAAAGGCCACGGGTCACGCCTCTTCCTCTTCTGCTTGAAGGCGGACCTGCCACAATATAATTGATTACTAATTAGTTATATTAGGATCATAAAGGGTATATATTAGGTGGGTTAAGAGAAATAAGATACATACTTGATGTAGGTGGGGCCCCTTGGTCATTCTCTGTAGGGGCGGATTGAGCCACCAGCGTAAAGGGGGACCTGGAGGACAAGGGGGACCCAACTTGTTGAAGTCGCTGCGATCTCCTCAGTGTCGTAGCATGGGACGTCACGTTCTCAAGAAAACATTCAAACGTCTGAAGCAATAAATTTTTTAAAAAAAAGGAACACGTTAACTGTATAAGTACTGACATCAGCAGCCATTTCACCGGCATTAAGCTCTCCCACTGTCATGTCAACAGTCTTGCGGCCCTTAGTCAATGGCGGCGACCGTCCCTCAATTTCCTGTGATTCCTCATCAGCCTGCAGTAAGACATAGACCTACCGAGCTCATGTACGGCAATCAACAATCTTCAAATTCAGTAATCATTCACGAATATCCACCACGTCGACCAAACTGTACGAGTCTTTTCTGTGCTTCCTTTTCAATCCTCTTGATCCCACTGAAACTGCGAATGAGAACAGGAATCACTAGCTAGGTAAAAGCACCAACAACGAAAAACCACCAAACCAAATACAAGTACAATATAAGAGGAAATGGATATAATGTTACCATCCGGTTGAGAAAGCCTTTCTGCAGATCTTCTTATCAACTAGGAATCAAAAGGAAACATGTCATAAAACAAGTGAGCAAAACCATCGGTCACATTTAAAAGAAATATCGAAACCATAATATAATCCATGACTAGTTCGTCATATCGCACATATACCTCACTGTCAGATAGAATCTCCTCTGCCACTGCAGCCTTAGGCGTAGACCTATTTTGGGCTTGACTATTACCCCCCTAAACAGTCCTTCCTTTCCCGCGGGGGGATTTGGGATGCTAGATCACAAGTGGTAAAAACTATAACGTTTTCACGTAAAGGTTACATTTCAAGTCTAATAGTAATATGAAAGAAAACAGGGGCGGTGTAAATTGGTTCAAAAATGATCTACATTACCTCTGTGTTTGAGGGAAATAGCTCTGCTCGAGCTGCAGTAGATGGAGACCTCTTGTCAGCTGGTCCAGGAACCCCATGAATAGCTGCAGCATTACCGCGCGGGGATAAACGGTGTTGATTGGCTGTTGGTAAAACCTACAACATTTGCACGAAAAGGGTACATTTTAACAATATTAGTAATAATAAACAAAACAGTGGCAGTAACTTGGTTCAAACATCACCTACATTACCTGAATGTTGGCCAGAAATTGCGGCGTCCGTGCTGCAGTACACGTAGCCCTCTTCACGGCTTCTGTATGACCACCGCCAACAGTACTGTTGCCTTTCCCGTGCGGGGATTTAGCTTGCTGTTCCACAGGTGGTATGAACTACAACGTTTGCACAAAAAAAGTCACATTTTAAGATTATTATGAAAATTAAAAAAACAATTATAGACATGATCACCTTAATACTTGCAGTGGTTCCCGGATCCATGCCAGAACCGGCACTCTTCGGCTTCTTTTCCTGATTCATAGTTGCCAAAATAGACGATAGCACAATTAGGTAGAACCTCATTCCCAAAGTGATTTAGTTTCCCCTCCAATCAATACAAGATTGAAATGCTAATTAAATGTATTAACCTAATTTTAGAACTTACCCTCTTGGTCGACATTAAACTTCCTTGCATCATTCGATCTTTCAAGGCTTTTCGCTTTAGTCCGTTCCATCAAATAACCGGGTGGTACATTGTACGCCTTATTCTAAATTACCAACAATGAGATGTGAGGAAGCAATGCAATTCCAATAAGACAGAAATATAATCAGTTTCACAGTAATACCTGCGATGTAACCCCTCTAGCACAAGTGTCAACAATTCCATTTAAGCCATTGCTACCCAAACTGTTCTCTCTTTCCGACACAGCCTTCCGCGTTTGTACTCCTTCAGAAATATTGGAAGCGCTGCTCCTCAGTACATGCGATTCTGCAGGGACTAAGAATTACAAAATATACTTGTAAGATTATAAGCACAGCAGATACGGTAATGATGCATCAAACACAGACGAAGGGTCATAGTAACCACGATGGCTGCCAATGCCGTCGAGCTTGGCCAACCCCTTCGTCAGATTTCCTTGGGAAATTTTCTTCATTAACCACGTTGTGAGATATACGTAAGGAACTTATAGCTACCAAAATATTTAAGTTACAAAAAGAGTAACGTAAAGTGAAAATAAACACTGTTCGTTACATATAAATAAGCTTTCACGCTAACAGAACATAACATATCACCTCTATCTTCACCTTCTGCGCAGCAACAGCACCACCAACAGAATGATTCTTTATGTCCTAGACGCTCTGGTAGCTTGTAGAAACTTTTGTCGAACTTGTTTCTGTAACTCCACAAGAAAGGAAATATCTGCAGTATGAGTCGATAATATGTAAAGACATAAAAGTGGCAATAATGTAGGAGAACTCTAACATCATTTCCGGATGACGTAATGTCCTCCGCGGATTTTAGTGGACTGAACCGGCCCGACCGTCTAAGCTTTTTGGTCGTCGACATCATGTAATCTGCTTATTTACAAGATATAGCAAATGTCAATACAGGACCCTGTGATATTAATTGAGAATATTTGAATTACTTGCCATGTCAACAATTTACGTAATCCTCACCAAGTCATTCAAGCAAGTTGTCGTAATCCTCTACGTAAAAAAACAGCACGTAGGAAATGCAAACCTTCATGCACAACATATGATCTAACACAAAACAACTTAAACAGATCATCAACCCAGATCACTCAGATCCGTATCGTAATCATCATCAGCGGTACCATCTTCGCTTTGGTATTCCGTGTCATCCTCAGATGCATAATCCTCGCCAAGTGTTTCTTTTAAGTTGTTGAAATAATTAGGGTCCATAGTAGGGGGATCCTGAACAATTTGAGTAGGCAAAACCTCATCTATGTTAACGTCTACTTCAAACACCTCACCGCTGTTCGATGTCTGCTGATAAGCATCCTCAAATCATCTGTCTATATTTCATTCATTCTCTTTTGGGACCTGATAAGATCGAGCTTCTATCTTCTACGCTATTCGCCAGTTCCTACCCGCAACAGTGTCGGGAGCATAGAAGGCTTGTCCATCCTGGGCCGCAAAAATGTAAGGATCGTCTTTATACCAAGTCCTAGAGACGTTTACAGAAGTAAAGTGCCCAACTTTCTTAATGCCTTTCTTATCTCCTACACTAAACCAATCACACTTGAACACCATAACCTGGTTGCGAGTTGGATATGTTAGTTCAGAGATGTCATTTACTGTACCATAACAATCAATTTCCTTGCCTAAATGTTCCGATAGCACAACAAATCCGGAATTCTGGGTCTTATGTTCATCATTGGCACACGTTTGGAACCTAAGGCCATTCACAACACAAGCCTTATACCGACGCACTTGCTTTTCAGCACCACAAGCGATTGAGTACAGTCCATCGGTTGCTTCTGCTGATTTTTCAAGGCGCTTTCGGGCCATCTGAATGAACGGATGTATATTGAAGTTTTAATAATAATTCAAATACATACAACATGTTCATGACCAGGCCAAGAGAACGAAAAACCTACGTAACGTTTAAACCAGTAAGGATCTCCCGCCGATGTATATGATCCCCATGTTCCTGGTCAGGTTCAAGCTCGTGGATTTCTTTGCAGTGTTGTCTGGATCAGAGTTATATTAGGATTAAGTACGCTTAAATATTTAATGCATTGGCATCAAATAATTAAGCAAATTTTATAGTTGAATCAGTCACATCAAATACAGCTAACCTCCGTACAGTTTTGTAAAATATACCATCTGATCTGCTCATATTCCTCTGCTGACAGCTCGTAAAAGGATGACCCCGTCAAAGGGTGAGCGGCACCATCGAATGGACATATTCGGCATATCACTAGTGTTGAGCTCCCCACCGTTTCGCTCAGTCCTATTAAATCTCATTTCAAATCTGTGAAGATACATCGAGCAGAATGTGAGACATTCATTGTTGATGAAAGCGTCAGCAATTGAACTCTCCGGCCTCGCTTTATTTCTTACATAAAGCTTTAGCGTATGCATAAATCTGTTTAAATAACCAGTACAGACACCATAAACATTACATCTTTTCAAACATATTATCTATAACTCATGTATTATACCAGCACCTAACCTTTCAATGAGATACATCCAGCGAAACGGAATCGGACCCCCGTATAGTGTTTCTCGCGGCAGATGAACCGACAAGTGCATCATGATATCGAAGAAGGAAGGAGGAAATATTAACTCAAATTTACACAATATCAACGTTATGTCTTCTTCCAGTTTTTCTAAACTCTCGACAGTCAGAGTTCTTGAGGTCAGCTCCTTGAAAAGCGCTCAGCTCAGTAATAGCACCGACAACTTCGCTGCTGAGGTGGCCACGTATTGCGAGTGGAAGCAACCGTTGTAACAGGACATGGTAATCGTTGTTCTTCATTCCAACTAACTTGTTATCTTTGACACTTACATAAGCTGAAATATTTGACGCATACCCATCTGGAAACTTAATCGCTTTTAACCATTCACATAAACTTTTCTTACCCGCTGCGTCCAAGGTATATGGTGCCTTGGGAAGTTTTACTTTCTCCCTAACATTTTCTTCTGGAAGATGCAATTTCGCCCTAATTTTCATACGCTTTAAATCCCTCCGTGCATTTGCATGATCTTTACTTTTTCCTTCAGTACCCATTAGCGTCCCAACAAGACTCTCACAAATGTTCTTCTCGATATTCATTACGTCTAGCCAGTGTCTTGTTTTAAGTTCATGAAAATAAGGTAGTTCGAAGAATATACTTTTTTTCTTCCAATTTAACTCTTCCAGGGGACGGTTCAAATTCCTTTTGCGATTTGCTTCCGTATTCCCCAATCTCAAATCTTTGGGAAGTTTCGCTAACTGCTTCAGAATGTCATCCCCCGTTAAATCCTTCTGTTTTTGTTTTTCATTTCCCTCTTCCCAAACTTTGTACTAGTCCGCCACTTATGATTCGGCCCCAGAAACCTACGAGCACCCATATAAGCTTGCTTCTTACTAAAATGTAGCCTGATCGAATCTATGTCCTTGTTACAAGGTGGGCAATCTAGTTTTTCTTTGGTGCTCCATCCCGACATCATTGCATAGGCGGGAAAATCGTTAATGGTCCCAAAAAGTGTAGCATGTAAGATGAATCGCTCACCAGTTGCTACGTCATAGGTCTTGACACCTACTTCCCACATCTCTTTCAGCTCATCAACTAAGGGATGCAAGTATGTATCGATTGCGTTTCCCGGGGATGTTGGGCCTGGTATCAGAAGAGGCATCATCAAAAAATCCTCATACCGCCAACACTATCATCATGCCGAATGGATTAAATCCATTAGTGGCTAGTCCCAAACGGACTTTACGGGGATCTCTAGCAAACCACTCATGTGCTTGGTAAAACTCTTGCCACTACTTCGCATCGGCAGGATGAGTTATGACTGAGCCTTTCTGGACACGCTCTTCCTTGTGCCATCTCATTTCCTTAGCGGTTGTTTTTTACATGAACTAGTTTTGCAGCCTCGGTTTAATTGGAAAGTATCTTAGAACATGTCTAGGAACTTTTTTTCCCTTTGTGGTACTGGGCTCATATCTAGGCTCACCACAATCAGGGCTTGGACAGTGGTCTAGGTGTTCGTTTTCTTTCCAACAAATGTGCAGTGTTTAGGGCACGCATGGATATTGATGTATCCAAGCCCTTGTCCAAGCAACACTTTCTTTTCTTCATAAAATGACTTAGGTATTGAGTGAACAAGAGGTACTAAATCTTTAATAAAATCCAACAACAAGTTTACAAATTTGTTACTCCATATACAAATTGTCTTAATATGAAGCAGCCTTACGATGAGTGACAACTTAGAGAATGTTTGACACCCAAGGTATGCTTCAGATTATGCATCCTTCAACAACCTGTCGAACTCATGGGCCCCCCCACCATCGGTCGATAGTACGGACCCGGGCGAGGGAAGCGTTCCCCCCTGTAAGTCCCGATCAACCCCTCCATGTCATCACCTGTTTCTGTAATGTCATCAACCCCACTACCAGCGGTACCATAACCTATACTGACACTTTCCTCCTCATGGTAGGTCCATACTGTGTAGTCCTTTTGTATACCGTTCAGATTCATATGTGATAACGCCTAATTAGGGGTTATCTTTTAGCCGGATTTCACGAGCGTATGTGTCGGAAAACAGCGTCTTTTGCCGGGATTTGCCTTAGAATGCCTCGGGAAGTTAGAAATGACCTTTATTTGTATTTTCTGGATTCCTACTTATTTATTGCTTTTATTGGATATGATCGCGGGTTCAGTTCATGTTGCCTTTTCAGGAACAGGTTCGGGAGGTGCATCGGGAAGCGTGCGGGGACTGAACCGGGTCCGTCTCGTGAAACGTGCACAAGATCGAGCCAAGTCGGGGAACATGGAAAAGCAGGAAAACACTAAGGAAGGCAAACCGGAGACTTCAGGCAGAAGTGTGGGACCCAGAAGACCCAACCGGGCCCAAGAGAGGACCAAGCCAGGCCAAGAAAAGCCCTTGCCTGCGTATATACGCAGCTCTTGCGTATATACGCAGGAAGGAGGTGGGGGAGTGTGATTGGTGGGACCAGGGTGCGTATATACGCAGCCTGTTGCGTATATACGCAGCCAGGTTGACTTTTTTCCGAGTCGGTGGACCGATGGCAGTTTTCGTATATTCTGGCATAAGCGTTTCGGGAAAAATCAGCACTATTTAAAGACTCGTCCAGACTCGTTTTGACACACAACACACAGGACCACCGAAGGACAAGTCAGAGCATCCCCGAAGAGCACGGAAGAGCGATTCAAGATTCGAAGACTTAGTTTGATTTCATTCTCTCTCTTTACATTCAAAAAATGTGTTTAGTATTATGACTATTCCTAGCTAAACTTCTTACCTAGGTTCTCGGTGAACCTAGGGTTTCGTATTCAGATTTTATGACTAGTTTGATTATGGATTCATGATTGTTATCTTAATTCAGCAAGTTGTATCTGTTATTTTGGCTTTGATTATTCTCGTATATGCATGATAGGATTGATCACCCAGGATTGCTATAGACCCGAGCCTATAGGTGAAAACGTCAGGTTAGGGTTAGGAAGAAAAGTCAAGATTTAGTTCCTTACCCTGATAGACCGACCAGAGAAAGGGAGATAGGGCTAGCACCGAAAAGCGTGAGACCTACTGTTAGAGAATTTGACCCGGGCCATCCGGACAGGTTAGAAACCCTAACATGATTAGAACGAGACTGCAGACTTAGGCAGCTTAACAGGAATCCGAAAGTCTGCAGGATCGGGATTACGTGTGGAAGCTGAAAGGTCACTGCACAACTGGTACGTTGCACGGATAAAAAAACTGCTGAGTGTTTTCATATCAAACGTAAAACTGAAATCTGTAGAAACCCTAGGGGATCCTAGACCCTAGTTCTCATCGATTATAGTAACAACCAATTGAGCTTATTTCAGAAAAACGTCACAAAAAATTTTCACGTTTTCGTTTTCAATTTCTATTTTTAGGTTAGTAAACTACAATCACAAACAACTCCTCCTCGTTATTACACTCGGTTAACTGAAACTGATTACGTGAGAAAACCCGAAACAGTCTCTGTGGGATCGACAACCCGAGTTGAAATACACCCGGTATTACTTGATTTCGTATACTTGCGAACAGCCTGTATTTTGCGCATCAAGTTTTTGGCGCCGTTGCCAGGGACTTTTTAGGGTCTCTTTAGTTGTCGGAATTAGTTTTCAGAGTTTTTTATTTTTCAGTTTCGTTATTTTTCTTTTATCTCACTGCTTTTTGAATCTGCGTTTTTCACGACTGTTCAGTTGATGCCCCGATTGCCTCGCGATTTGGTACCACCACTCGACAATTTAGAAAAGTTGTACACCGAACAGAACCGCAGAAACCGAGAAATCAGAATGGCAACCAACCAGAAAGATAATCCCGAAAACCCACCTACCGGTGGGGGGGGAACGAGAGACTTGTACCCCAGCCCAGATGGCTCGGTACATCGAAGAGCTTGTCACAGCGGGCCTTGCTGCCCGAAGCAACCAAAGAACGTACAACCGATCTAGGGAAGCGTTGGTGGAGAATTTTGAAGTCCCCACCGGGGGACATGAGCGAGCTATTGTGGTGCCCGAGATCACCGCCGAGCACTTTGACATCAAACCCTCCACCATCCAGACGGTACAAACTCTCTGTCCGTTTCATGGCACGGCCGACGAAGACCCGAACGACTTTATCGGGAAATTCTACTGCAACACGGTCCGATACAAGGGGGTAGAAGCAGAGGCGCTTATGCTAATCCTGTTCCCATACTGCCTATTCGGAGTAGCCAAAGGCTGGCTTGAATCCAGACCACCCAAATCCATCACTACATGGGAGGAGTGTGTCACAGATTTTCTAGCAAAGTTTTATCCCGCTTCCCGAGTCATTCAGTTGCATAGCGAGATTCTGTCATTCAAGCAGAAGATGGCGGAGACGGTGGTAGACGCATGGGACAGACTCATGAGATTGGTGAAAAAATGCCCGAACCACGGTTTTGGAGATGCGAAAATCCTGCAGGTATTCTACCATGCCCTAGACAGGGAGAATGATGACAGGATGGACAGAGAAGCCGGGGGAAAATTTATGTATCATGTGGACAAAGATGGTGCATATGACTTGATGAAGCAGTTAGCCAAACAGGACACCCGACTGTTTGACGATCGCAGGATGACGGCTAGAGCCGAACCAGCGGAAGACGACCGGATAGATAATCTGGCCAAGATCGTTCAGGATTTGGTCAAGAAAGTCTACTCGGATAAGAAGACCGTTTCAGTAGTGGGAGAACCTGATTTGGACACGGCCATTGAGGAACTGAGAACCGAAGACACCAATTACGTACATCAGCAGTGGGACCCAAGCCGGTACAGACTGGGTACGAGAGATCATCCCGGGTTCTGGTACGGAAACCCGAATTCCGCAGTTTATGCACCGGGGTTCCAGCACAGGCCACCAACCGAACAGGCTGCACCGACACAGCAGGTTCAGTCAGGCCCATCTGCACAGCATTACGACGCCCAGATGAAGATGATCGAGTCCATGTTTCAGACCATGGAGTCCCGGTTCGTGCATATGGATGCCCTGAAAGCAGACATGCATTCAACCAAAACGTCACTGCGCGTTTTGGAGGTATAAGTGGGGCAGTTAGCACACCAGCTAACGGAGAGACAGCCAGGAAACCTGCCCTCGAATACAGTGAATATTCCACGGGCTCAGATCAATGCTATCTCCACTCGGAGTGGATTGGCACTGCAGGATCCACCGTATCCTAGCCATGCTCGCGCAGAAAAGTCGAAAGAAGTAGAATGCAACTTGTCGGGCCAGGATAACAGCTCAATCGACCGCCCCCAGCCGAAGGGCTCGGTTGAGAAGGATGCAGTGCAGAACGAGACAGATGCAGAAACGGTTCCTGTCTCCAAGGAGGTGCCATACCCCTTGAGGACACGAAAGAGGGATGACAGCAAGGACTATGCACGGTTTCTCGAGATGTTCAAACAGCTGTAGATCATCATACCCTTTGCCAAGGCTTTGGCGAAGATGCCCACTTACGCCAAATTCCTCAAGGACATCTTGTATGGGAGAAGGCGGATGAGCGATTTCGAGACCATAAACCTGACGGCAGAAGTAAGCAACTGTGTGAATAATGGGCTACCGAGGAAGAGAAAGGATCCTGGCAGTTTTGTTGTACCGGTCACCCTAGGTAACGCTTACACAGGAAAGGCTCTGTGTGACCTAGGGGCCAGCATCAACCTGATGCCATTAAGGATTTTCAAGAGTTTGAAAGTCGGTGAATGATAACACCCAATTAGGGGTTATCTTTTAGCCTGATTTCACGAGAGTTTGTGTCGGAAATAGCGGTTTTTGTCGGAAAATGCCTTAGAATGCCTCGGGAATCTAGAACGAGACGTTTATTCGTACTTCCTGGATTTATGCTTATTTATTGCAATATTTGGATATGATCGCGGGTTTTCGTTCGTATTGCCTTTTCAGGAACAGGTTCAGGAGGTGCATCGAGAAGCGTGTCGTGACCAAGCCGGGACCGTCTCGGGAAACGTGCACAAGACTGGGGCATGACGGGAACACGGAAAAGCAGGAGAACACCAAGGGAGGCAAACCGGGAGCGTCAGGCAGAGGAGTGGGACCCAGGGGACCCAACCAGGCCCACCAAAGGACCAAGCAGGGCCCCATCTTCCCCCTTGCCTGCGTATATACGCAGGCCTGCGTATATACGCAGCCTTGCGTATATACGCAGGCAGTGAGGGAGATGGGGAGGTGGAGGACAGGCCGTGGTTGCGTATATACGCAACCCTGCGTATATACGCAGCCAGTTTGACTTTTTGGTCAAAGACGGTGGACCGATGGCAGATTCCGTAATTTCGGGCGCACGCGTTTCGGGGAAAACAGCACTATTTAAAGACTCGTCCAGACTCGTTTTGAAGACACAACATAATTCTCAGCACAACCGAAGGGAAATTCAGAGCATTCACGGAGAGCACGGAAGCGCGATTCGAGATTCGAAGACTTAGTTTGATTTCATTCTCTCTCTTTATATTCGGAAACTGCGTTTTGTATTATGTCTAGTCATAGCTAAACTTCTTACCTAGGTTCTCGGTGAACCTAGGGTTTCGTATCCAGATTTTATGACTACTTCGTTTATGGATTCATTATGACTATCTTAATTCAGCAAGTTATATATGTTATTCTGGTTTTGAATATTATCGTATATGCATGATAGGATTGATCACCCAGGATTGCTATAGACCCGAGTTTGTAGGTGAAAACTTCAAGTTAGGGTTAGGAAGAGAAGCCATGATTTAGTACGTTACCCTGATAGACTGACCAGAGAAAGGGAGATAGGGCTAGCATCGAAAAACGTGAGACCAACTGTTAGAGAATTTGACCCGGGCCATTCGGACAGGTTAGAAACCCTAACAGGATTAGACCGAGACTGCAGATTTAGGCAGCTTAACAAGAATCTGAAAGTCTGCAGGATCGGGATTACGTGTGGAATCTGAAAAGTCACTGCACAACTGGTACGTTGCACAGATATCGAAATTGCTGAGTGTTTTCATAATCGAACGTAAAACTGAAATCTGTAGAAACCCTAGGGGATCCTGGAGCCTAGTTCTCATCTATTATCGTAACAACCAATTCAACTTATTTCAGAAAACGACACAAAAAATATTTACGTTTAAGTTTTTAATTTCTGTTTTTAGTTTAGTAAACTGCAATCACAACCTACTCCTCCTCGTTACTACCCTCGGTTAACCGAAACTGACAACGTGAGTAAACCCGAAACAGTCCTCGTGGGAACGATCACCCGAGTTTAAAATACACCCGGTATTACAAGATTCGTACACTTGCGATAGCACGTTAGTTTGCGCATCAAGTTTTTGGCGCCGTTGTCGGGGACTTTTTAGGGTCTATTTAGTTGTTAGAATTAGTTTTCTGAGTTTTCGTTTATTTTCAGTTTTGTTATTTTTCTTTTTATCTCACTGCGTTTTTGAATCTGCGTTTTCAGGATTGTCCAGTTGATGCCCAGATTGCCTCGTGATTTGGTGTCACCACTCGACAACCTGGAAAAACTGTATACCGAATAGAACCGCAGAAACCGAGAAAGCAGTATGGCAACCAACCAGAGAGATACGCCCGAGAACACCGAAGCCGGTGGACAGGAACGAGAGACACGTACCCCAGCCCAGATGGCTCGGTACATTGAGGAGCTTGTCACAGCGGGACTTGCTGCCCGAAGCAACCAGAGAACATATAACCGATCTGGGAAGGCGTTGCTGGAAAATTTCGAAGTCCCCACCGGGGGGCATGAGCGAGCTATTGTGGTGCCCGAGATCACCGCCGAGCACTTTGACATCAAACCATCCAGACGGTACAAACTCTCTGCCCGTTTCACGGCAGGGCCGACGAAGACCCGAACGATTTTATCGGGAAATTCGAAGATTACTGCAACAAGGTCAGATACAAGGGGGTAGAAGCGGAGGCACTCATGCTGATCTTATTTCCATACTGTCTTTACGGAGTAGCCAAAGACTGGCTCGAATCCCGACCACCCCGATCCATCACCACATGGGAGGAGTGTGTCGCAGATTTTCTGGCAAAGTTCTATCCCGCCTCCCGAGTCATACAGTTACAGAGCGAGATCCCGTCATTCAGGCAGAAGATGGGGGTGGTGGATGCCTGGGACAGGCTCATGAGATTAATCAAACGGTGCCCGAACCACGGTTTTGGAGACGCGAAAATCCTGTAGGTTATCTACCATGCCCTAGACAGGGAGAACGCCGACAGGATTGACAGAGAGGCCGGGGGAAACTTCTTGTATCACGTGGACAAAGAAGGTGCGTATGACCTGATGAAGCAGTTGGCCAAGCAGGACACCCGACTGTTTGACGATCGAAGAATGACAGCTAGAGCCGAACCAGCAGAGGATGACCGGATAGACAACCTGGCCAAGATCGTTCATGATTTGGTCAAGAAAGTCTACTCGGACAAGAAGACTGTTGCCGCAGTCGAAGAACCTGATCTGGACACGGCCATCGAGGAACTAAGGACCGAAGACACCAATTATGTACATCAGCAGTGGGACCCGAGCCGGTACCGACCGGGTACGAGAGACCATCCCGGGTTTCGGTACGGAAACCCGAACGCAGCAGTTTATGCACCGGGATTCCAGCACAGGCCCAGATGAAAGAGATCAAGTCCATGTTCCAGACCATGGAGTCCCGGTTCAAGCACATGGACGCCTTGACAGCAGACATGCAGACAACCAAAACGTCACTGCGCGCTTTGGAAGTACAAGTGGGGCAGTTAGCACAGCAACTAACAGACAGACAGCCAGGAAACCTACCCTCGAATACAGTAAACAATCCACGGGCTCAGATCAATGCTATCTCCACTCGAAGTGGATTGGCACTGCAGGATCCACCGTATCCCAGCCATGCACGAGCAGAAAATTCGAAAGAAATAGAACGCAACTTGTCGGGCCAGGATAACAGCACAGTCGATCGCCCCCAGCCGAAGGGCTCGGTTGAGCAGGATGCAGTGCAGAACGAGACAGATGCAGAAACTGTACCGGTCTCCAAGGAGGTCCCGTACCCCTTGCGAACACGAAAGAGGGATGACAGCAAGGACTACGCCAGGTTTCTCGAGATGTTCAAACAGCTGCAGATTAACATACCTTTTGCCGAGGCTTTGGCTAAGATGCCCACTTACGCCAAATTCCTCAAGGAAATCTTGTATGGGAGGAGGCGGATGAGCGATTTCGAGACCATAAACCTGACGGCAGAAGTGAGCAATTGTGTGAAGAATGGGCTACCGAGGAAGAGAAAGGATCCTGGCAGTTTTGTTATACCGGTCCCCCTAGGTAACGCTTACACAGGCAAGGCTCTGTGTGACCTAGGGGCCAGCATCAATCTGATGCCATTGACGATTTTCAAGAGTTTGAAAGTCGGTGAACCCCGACCCACCAGAATCATGCTGCAGATGGCAGACAGGTCCGTAAAACAGGACGATGGGGTTATCGAGGATATTCTGGTCAAGGTCGGCGAGCTGATTTTTCCGGCAGATTTCGTCATCCTGGACATGGAGGCATGGGAGGTACCGCTCATACTTGGCAGGCCGTTTTTGGCCACGGGCGAAGCAATGATAAACTGCAAGAGCGGGGAGCTGACCATGCAGATTAACGAGGAAAAGGTGAAATTCAACGTTTTCAAAAATCTGCAACTGCCAAATTACTACGACCACGAGGATATCTTTGCTATAGACGTGGTTGAAGAAGGATGGGAAAACGAGGAGATGGATCAATTGTGGGAAGAAAGCGACAGCATGTACGGGGAAGAAAAGGAGAAGACTCGGTGCGAGCACGCCATGAGAGCCGAGGACTGGACCACTTTGCACCAGGACGAAGACGGCGGGCAAAAGATGATTCTGGTCCCGTCACTCAAGGAGCCACCCGCACTGGAGCTGAAACCGCTCCCGAGCCATCTCAGGTATGCATATATTGGTGAAAATAGTACTCTGCCCGTAATTGTTTCGTCTCGTTTATCTCAGGAACAGGAGCAGAAACTGCTGGAGGTATTGCGAGAGCATAAGGAAGCAATCGCCTCGACGATTGCAGATATCAAGGGGATCAGCCCCTCCTACTGCATGCACAAAATCCGAATTGAAGAAGGCAAGAAACCGATCATTCAGCCTCAGCGGAGACTGAATCCGAACATGAAGGACGTTGTGCGAAAAGAGGTCATGAAGTGGCTGGAAGCGGGAATCATATACCCCATATCGGACAGCACGTGGATCAGCCCGATTCAGTACGTGCCCAAAAATGGGGGGTATTACGGTGGTGCAAAATAAAGATCAGGAGCAGATTGCGCAGCGCACCGTTACAGGCTGGCGGATCTGCATGGATTATCGAAGGCTAAACGACGTAACACTGAAGGACCACTTCCCGCTGCCATTCATGGACCAGATGCTGGACCGGGTCGCCCACCACGCCTATTACTGTTTTCTGGACGGGTATTCCGGGTACAACCAGATTTGCATAGCCCCGGAAGATCAGGAAAAGACGACGTTCACCTGCCCATACGGTACGTTCGCGTTTCGGCGCATGCCGTTCGGGTTGTGTAACGCTCCGGCCATGTTCCAAAGATGTATGATGGCGATTTTTTCCGACATGATTGAGAAAAATCTGAAGGTCTTCATGGACGACTTTTCACTATTCGGGGACAGTTTCAATGACTGCCTGTTCCATTTGGGTCAGGTTCTGATCCGATGCAAGAAGGCGAATTTGGTGCTCAATTGGGAAAAGTGTCACTTTATGGTCACCGAGGGGATCGTGCTGGGTCACAGAATTTCCAGCAAAGGACTCGAGGTGGACAGGGCTAAGATCGAGGTGATAAAACAGCTTCCATACCCGACGAACGTAAGGGCGATCAAAAGTTTTCTGGGACATGCAGGATTTTACCGAAGGTTCATCAAAGACTTTTCCAATATCACAAAGCCACTCTGCGCTTTACTCGGAAAAGACGTACCCTCTGATTTCGATGCAGCATGTCGGCAGGCTTTTGACCATTTGAAAGAGAAGCTGACCACATCCCCGGTTATAACCACGCCGGATTGGTCACTCCCGTTTGAGCTGATGTGTGACGCCAGCGACTACGCAGTCGGGGCAGTTTTGGGGCAGCGAAAGGATAAAGTCTGCCACGTCATTTATTATGCGAGCAGGGTACTCAACGATGCCCAGCTCAACTATGGCACGACAGAAAAGGAACTGCTAGCCGTGGTGTATGCCTGGAAAAATTCAGGCCCTATCTGGTTGGGTCAAAGGTTATCGTTTTTACTGACCATAGTGCCCTGAAATACCTGCTGGAAAAGGACGCGAAACCGAGACTGTTGAGGTGGGTACTACTGATGCAGGAATTCGACGTGGAAATCCGGGACAAGAAGGGAGTTGAAAACGTGGTGGCGGATCACTTATCCAGACTCGAGAATGTGAAGGTGGACCCGGTACCGATCAAGGAAAACTTCCCGGACGAGCACATCATGGCAGTGAAAATCGGGAGACCGTGGTACTATGCCATAGCCAATTACTTGGTAACTGGCACGCTTCCCGAGAATCTCACCCCATCTCAGCGGAAAAAGTTCATTGCCGAAAGTCGACAGTATTTCTGGGACGACCCGTACCTTTTCAAACAGGGGGGCGATAACATCCTGAGAAGGTGTATCCCGACCCACGAGGCCTGGAACGTGATCCGACACTGCCACTCATCACAGTGTGGGGGTCATTTTGGTGGAACGCGAACAACTCATAAAATACTGCAGTCCGGTTTTTTCTGGCCGACGATCTTCAAAGACTGTCACGACTAAGTGCAGGGATGTGATAGATGCCAGAGAACAGGAAACACGTCCCATCGGGACGAGATGCCGATGACCGTGTGGCAGGAAGTAGAACCTTTTGATGTATGGGGAATTGACTTTATGGGACCATTCCCGTCATCCATGGGTAACCTCTACATTCTGCTGGCAGTAGATTATGCGACGAAGTGGATCGAAGCGATCGCGTGTCAGAAAAATGATGCAACTACCGTTGAGCGTTTTCTGAAACGTAACGTTTTCACTCGTTTTGGGACTCCCAGGGCAATGATTAGTGACGAGGGCTCTCACTTCATCAATCGAGTTTTTGCGAAAGTTCTGAAACAGTACGGCGTGTCAGTTCATAAAGTCTCGTTACCCTACCATCCGCAGAAAAACGGGCAATCCAAGGTTTCGAATCGAGAGATCAAGAGCATACTCGAGAAAACAGTGAATCTCGGTCGAAAGGATTGGTCCGTCAGATTAGACGATGCGCTTTGGGCCTACAGGACTGCTTTCAAAACACCGCTGGGTATGTCACCGTACCAGCTTGTGTTTGGGAAAGCGTGCTACTTACCGGTGGAATTGGAGCACAAGGCGTATTGGGCCATCAAACTGCTCAACTTGGACCAGAATCTAGCAGGAGATAAGAGGAAGATGGCACTGCTGGAATTAGAGGAATTCCGCAGAACGACTTTCGAGAGCGCCAAAATTTACAAAGAGAAGAAAAAGAAGTGGCATGATCACCGTATCACGCCAAAGCAGTTTAACGAAGGCGACAAAGTGCTTCTCTACAATACCCGGATGCGGTTTTTTCCGGGAAAGTTGAGGTCTCGTTGGTCGGGCCCGTTCATCATCAAGCAGATTTTTACATGGGGAGCATTCGAGCTGGAAAATCCAAAAGACAAGTCCAGTTTCAGAGTGAACGGGAATCGGATCAAGCCGTATCTTGAGACCGCCGAAGTCGTCAAAATAGACCCAGTCTATTTTGATGACCCGTAAGAGGTAACAAGGTCGGGCCGTCGACCGTAAATCACAAGGCGCTGTTTGGGAGGCAACCCAAAGTAATAGTTAATTAGTTTATTTTTATTCTTTTATTACGTTATTATGTTCATTTCTGAATTTCCGAGAGAGGCGAGATGAGCGAGTTTTTGACTTTGAATTTGAGAATGTGCAGATACAGCAAATTCAAAACAGCGAGAACCGGGAAAACAGAGGAAGAGAGATTATTTGAAAAAAAAAAATAGATGCTGGCTGCGTATATACGCAGCCCTGCGTATATACGCAACCAGGGGATAATTTTTTTTATTTTTTTTGTTTTCTTTTTGATTTCTGATTGAGTATATACGCAGTATTGCGTATATACGCAAACAGAAAGAAAAAAAAATGTAATTTTTTCAAAACCCCAAGGGCAATTTGGTCATTTTTCACAAATTAGGGTTTGAAAGGGTGGGGAGGCCGGCCAACACCATTGTTGCACCTCCTCTTCCTCTCTCTTCCTCCATTTTCTCCCACTTGAAGAACAAAGATTTTGCCTCGGACCTCCGAATCAAAATCCGGGCACATTTCTGGAATCCCCTCGTCGCAAGGAGCAAGTTTCATCCATCAAAATCCAGAAACAAGCAAAAATCGAGCGGGAAATTCCCATCAAAAAGTGGTGTGTTCTTGAGGAAAAGTGCCGATTTGAAGGTGTTAGAGCAAGAACTAGCAAAAACCGTACAAGGGAATGTGAACGAGGAGATCGAGGGCGTCGATTTGGTGGGTTCGGATTTCAATTCCGGGCAGTTACGTTTTCCTGGATTTTTCGCGCGACCGCCGGCGACTTTTCCGGCGACTTTCCAGGCAGAATCTCTGGTCTTCACCCCTGTTTAGGGAAGGTCAAAAATCTCATCTCTCGCTTTATTTTCTGTTTTGGCACGGCCCGTAGCCGGGCCCGTTATTTTCGGTATTTTTGATTTTGGAGCGGCACTTGCCGTGTGGACCTCTGGTAGCTCTTAGGTGGACTATCTATTGAGACACACTTGTTACGTGCACGTTTCACGTCTTTGCTTTATATTCCCGAGTCGGCACGTTTTACGAGGTTGTGACTGTTATGGAGTTTACAGTGCCGGTCCTAGACCAAGACCGGGACGAGATCCCTACTCACTATGACGCGGAGGAAATCACCTCTAGGAGGTTTGACAGTTTTCGGTTCGTGAACCATTACGCTCATTTTTACTTTTTGACCGCGACGAAAATGGGTCATAGACTTCCCCTAGACTACCATTTTGAGGTCGACCACATGCACATGCCGCCAGAGATGGCAGATTTTGCGAGTCGTCCGAAAATTTTCGGACAGTCCTTAGCGGGGTTTCCGGAGGTGTCTAGTTCCTCCTTGGTGCGTGATTTTTACGCAAACCTCATGCATAAGGGGGCGGGTGCGGCAAACGGGGATGTCCGATGGGTGTACTGTCGGCGTCAGTTCTTGTTGGTCACGGTGGACAGTATCCGCCAAGCGTATGGGATCCGTTGAGACACTTCTCGTGCGCATATGACGAGTGTGCAGATTACCCGCCGAGCGATTTTGAGCTTTTGCGGGTTGTGACTAGTGGGTACCCGGGGGCCCATTTTGAGAGAGAGGGGACTGGTGAGATAGGCAAGAAATTGCATTCTCGTTTTATTACTGGGCCGCCACGTTGGTGGGCCGAGTGGGTAGTGAACAGGGTAGTGGGTATCAAGCATTTTACCCACCTGGACTATGAGTACGCTCTCTTAGTCTACTGCCTTGTTCTCCGATGAGAGGTCGACATTCCTCGTCGCATATGGGTGTACATGCAGGAGCGGAAAAACTCCGTGAGCCACGAGGGGTTGGGGTACGCCAACCTCATTGCAAAACTGGCACGGGAGTTTGAGGTTCCTATGCACGATGTTGAGGGTGATTTACTTCCTCCTAGGCCACGGCCTTATAGGAATATCATAGCCCGTAACCCGGGCCCACCAGAGCCGGTCGTTGACCTCGATGAGGATGACGCTATTATGGAGGAAGACCCGGCTCCTGCTCCTGCCCCTGCCCCTGCCCCTAGGAGGCGTTCGACTCAGGAGCGACCAGTCAGTTGCCAGGCATCGGCCGGACTTCGGCGATGCCGTACTAGTAGAGAGAGTGAGCGTCCCGAGTCGAGTCGACAGGGGACTGAGAGGAATGCCCACACCCAGCCAGCCCGACAGCGAGCTCGACCTGCCCCGCCACGTAGATTGCCCCGAGTTGACGAGAGATTTGAGGGGTGTCGTGGCGGACGCAAGTCCGTAGGAGAGAAGGTGCTCGAGAGCGTGGGCAAGCTATGGAGAGCTCTCACGCATAACCGCCGGACTCAGCGGAAGGTCACGAAGGAAACCCAGGCTGCCCTAGCTAGTATTCGAGAGGAGCAGCGGGATGCAGATCGGCACGCAGGCCGAGAACCGCCACTCCCGCTGTATTTTCCCCCGACCTACTCCAGCAGCTTCACCTCGAGTTGGTCGGATGACGGGGACTCTAGCGAGTTTACATCAGCTCCACCTCCTCCGACCCAGCCACCTCCCCCGACTCAGCCATCACCGCCACCTGCGCGACAGGAGAGACGGCAGCCTGGGACACGATCCCGGCAGCCAACGGGCCGTCAGACTGGGTCCCGTACCCAGCAGCCTTCGAGTGGCAGGACGACATTGCGATCCCAGCCACAGAGCAGTTGGACTGGGTCCGAGTCACATTACTCTGATTACCGGCCCCGTGCACGTGTGCGTCAGCCGGTCATCTATAGGACTGATTCATGTAGCAGCTCGCCGGGTAGCATATCCGGTACGTCCGAGACCGGGTCAGACCCGACATTTTTCCCGGACGAGTGAGTGCCATGAGGGCATGCCACCTCTTAGTGTGGGGGTGGTAGTCGTGTCTGCATTAACCCGGTCTGCACGTTTTTTCATATTTATTTGCAGTTTTTATTTTATATTTTTGAGTCAGCATATTTTCTTTATTTGAGTCAACCCACCACAAACATTCTGGCCGTGCATTGTATATAATTTAAAAAAAAAAATTGAAAAATTAAAAAAAAATTATGCTGCTGGTTGGGTATATACGCAGACCTGGGTATATACGCAAACAGCAAGTATAAATTTTTTTTTAAAAAAAGGTTTAAAATCAGAAAATTTTGAGAAAGGGCAATCGAGATAACAGAAACAGTGAAGAAATTGAGTTTGAATCCTTTGAAAGAGAAGAAAACTTGCACCGAGGTATAGTAGATAGGTGAGAGCCAGCGACCTTTGGAATCCGCAAGTAATTATCACCTGAGCTAAAAATCCGACTAGTTGCTACACCACCGTCACATAGGTAGTCGACAACCCGCCCACGGGCGCCGTCACGGTCATCGCATTTTTTGGTGGAGTGACTGGCTATCAAGGGACCTCACGTCCTGTTTCTTACCCCTAGGTCCAATTAGTCAACCCGTTTGAATCCATTTACCCTCTTTCTTCGTAGCCACTTTAGCCGAGGCAGCCTTCTTTGAGACCTCATTAGTCGATAGTTGGCTATTCTACGTGTTATGACGGAGGGAGTGAGTAGGGTGGTTTTCAGATGGGAGAGCTTCATGAGTTATCAGTTTTAGACAGTTTTGATATTGACACGTTTTCGAGGGAAGGACAGGGTGAGTTAGTGGCGACAGTGCATTAATTTGCGGAGGTGGATCACTTCACTACATAGTGACCACAGGAGGAGTTAGTCGCGTGCGAGCATCTTTTCGCACAAAACGGGGTTCCGGGGGGGTTGTAGGGTCAATTGGTGGTTGTGCCATTTTTCTACATCTTTGGTGATGAGGAGGTTCGGTGGGACTGCACAGTATTATCTCGACTACAGGATCAGCGCTTCAGGATTAGTGTGGGGGTACTTCACATGAGGACATTTTACGTACCCCACGACAGAAATTTATTTTCACTCACTCAGCTTTAGTCAGTTAAGTATTGTTAGTATTCGTGTACGTTTGTATATATAGTTGTGTTATAAAAAAAATTATGAAAAAAAAGAAATGAAAGAAAAAAGAAAAAAAAAGAAAAAGAAAAGACAAAGCAGAAAAATCATGATCTAGTTTTTAGTTTGTTTTATGTTCTTGTTATTTAAATAAGAAGCTGAGTGAGTGGCACAATTTTCGAGACGTTTACACCAATTCACATTTGTGGCCGCGAGCACGGCGAAGACACACCGGGGGAAAGGAGAATTGGGAAAGCAGGAACTTAGGTGTTTCGGGCAGTTTTTCGGGATCTCGGTGAGGGGTGTGAGTTTGGTAAATTGTGAGAATGTCATAACAAGTAGGATTATGTCGTACCTTGATACATATATATATCCTACCTGATTAGACAAAGGTCCTTTCGGAAATAGCTCGGATGGTAAGTTAGCTAGGGATTTGCTCAGTTTGATAACCAAAGTAATAGTACTTTGGTCCAGCGCTTAATTCCACCATATAAATCTGTTCAGACTTACCGATCGCTTGCAGGGAAGTACATTCTGAAAAGGATGAGATCACGAGGACACACTGTTTATGTTTTTGAGGTTGCCCAATCTCACCAAATTTTTTTTTGTAATTAGTCTGTTTTGAGTCGTTTGAGTCTGTGTATATTCTATCTGAGTCAGTTTTTCCCAACCCACCAGAATCATGCTGCAGATGGCAGACAGGTCCGTAAAACAGGCTTATGGGGTTATCGAGGATATTCAAGTAAAAGTCGGTGAGCTGATTTTTCCGGCAGATTTCGTAATCCTGGACATGGAGGCAGGGGAGGTACTGCTCATACTTGGCAGGCCGTTTTTGGCTACTATGATAAACTGCAAGAGCGGGGAACTGACCATGCAGATTAACGATGACAAGGTGATATTTGATGTTTTCAAAAATCTGCAACTTCCAAATTATTACGACCACGAGGATATCTTTGCCATAGGCGTGGTTGACGAAGGATGGGAAAACGAGGAGATGGACCAATTATGGGAAGAGATTGACAGCATGTACGGGGAAGAAAAGGAGAAGACTCGGTGCGAGCATGCCAGGAGAGCCGAAGACTGGACCACTTTGCACTGGGACGAAGATGGCGGGAAAAAGATGATTCTGGTCCCGTCACTCAAGCAACTACCCACACTCGAGCTGAAACCGTTCCCGAGCCATCTTAGGTATGCGTATATTGGTGATGATAGTACTCTGCCCGCAATTGTTTCGTCCCATTTTTCCCAGGAACAGGAGCAGAAACTGCTGGAGGTATTGCGAGAGCATAAGGAAGCAATCGCCTAGACGATTGCAAATATTAAGGGGATCAACCCCTCCTATTGCATGCACAAGATCAGAATTGAGGAAGGCAAGAAACCGGTGATTCAGCCCCAGCAGAGACTGAATCCGAACATGAAAGATGTTGTGCATAAGGAGGTCATGAAGTGGCGAAGCGGGAATCATATACCCCATATCTGAAACAACTTGGATCAGCCCGGTCGAGTGCGTGCCCAAAAAGGGGGGGGGGGGGTATTACGATGGTGCAGAATAATGACCAGGAACAGATTGCGCAGCGCACCGTTACAGGCTGGCGGATCTGTATGGACTATCGGAGGCTAAACGACGCAACATTGAAAGACCACTTCCCGCTACCATTCATGGACCATATGTTGGACAGGCTCGCTCATCATGCTTACTACTGTTTTCCGGACGGGTACTCCGGGTACAACCAGATTTGCATAGCCCCGGAAGATCAGGAAAAGACAATGTTTACCTTCCCGTACGGTACGTTCGCGTTCTGACGCATGCCGTTTGGGTTGTGTAACGCTCCTGCCACATTCTAGAGATGCATGATGGCGATATTCTCCAATATGATCGAGAAAAATCTGGAGGTCTTTATGGACGATTTTTCACTATTCGGGGACAGTTTCGATGACTGCCTGCACCATCTGGGTCAGGTTCTGGTCCGATGCAAGAAGGCAAATTTGGTACTAAATTGGGAGAAGTGTCACTTCATGGTCACCGAGGGGATCGTGCTGGGTCACAGAATTTCCATCAAAGGACTCGAGGTGGACAGAGCCAAGATCGAGGTGATAAAACAGCTTCCATACCCGACAAACGTAAAGGCGATCAAGAGTTTTCTGGGACATGCAGGATTTTACCGGAGGTTCATCAAAGAATTTTCCAAGATCACAAAGCCACTCTGCGCTTTACTTGGAAAAGACGTGCCCTTTGACTTTGACACAGCATGTCAGCAGGCTTTTGATCATTTAAAGAAGAAGCTGACCACAACCCTGGTTATTACCACACCAGATTGGTCACTCCCGTTTGAGCGGATGTGCGACGCCAGCGACTACGCGGTCGGTGCAGTCTTGGGGCAGCAAAAGGATAAGGTCTGCCACGTGATATATTATGCGAGCCGGGTACTCAACGATGCCCAGCTCAACTATGGCACGACATAAAAGGAACTGCTTGCTGTGGTGTATGCCCTGGACAAATTCAGGCCATATTTGGTCGGGTCGAAATTTATCGTTTTTACCGACCATAGTTCCCTGAAATATCTGCTGGACAAGAAGGACGCAAAGCCGAGACTATTGAGGTGGGTATTATTGATGCAGGAATTCGACGTTGAAATCCGGGATAAGAAGGGAGTTGAGAACGTAGTAGCGGACCACCTATCCAGGCTCGAGAATGCTAAGGTGGACCCGGTACCAATCAAGGAAAACTTCCCGGACGAGCACATCATGGCATTGAAAATTGGGAGACCGTGGTACTACTCCATAGCCAATTACTTGGTAACTGGAACGCTTCCCGAGGATCTTACCCCGTCTCAGCGAAAGCGGTTTGTTTCCGAGAGCCGACAATATTTCTGAGATGACCCGTACCTATTCAAAAAGGGGGCCGATAACATCCTAAGAAGGTGCATTCCGACCCACGAGGCCTGGAACGTAATCAGATACTGTCACTCAGCACAGTGTGGGGATCATTTTGGGGGAACACGTACAGCACATAAAATACTGCAGTCCAGTTTTTTCTGGCCGACAATCTTTAAGGATTGTCACGACTATGTGCAGGGATGTTATAGATGCCAGAGAACAGGGAACACCTCACATAGGGACGAGATGCCGATGACTGTGTGGCAGGAAGTGGAGCCCTTCGATGTATGGGGTATTGACTTTATGGGGCCATTCCCGTCTTCTATAGGTAACCTCTACATTCTGCTTGCAGTAGATTATGTGACTAAGTGGATTGAGGCAGTCGCGTGTCAGAAAAACGATGCAGCCACCGTCGAGCGTTTTTTGAAACGCAACATTTTTACTCGGTTCGGAGATCAGTGACGAGGGCTCACACTTCATCAATCGAGTTTTTGCGAAAGTTTTAAAACAGTATGGCGTGTCAGTTCACAAGGTGTCGTTACCTTACCATCCACAGACAAACGGGCAGGCCGAAGTTTCCAACAGAGAGATCAAAAGCATACTCGAGAAAACGGTGAATCTCGGCCGAAAGGATTGGTCCATGAGACTGGACGATGCGCTCTCGGCCTACAGGATAGCTTTCAAAACGCCGCTGGGAATGTCGCCATACCAGCTCCTGTTTGGTAAAGCGTGCCACTTACCGGTTGAATTGGAGCATGAAGCGTACTGGGCCATCAAGCTGCTCAACATGGATCTGAATCTGGTAGGAGATAAGAGAAAAATGGCGCTGCTGGAATTGGAGGAATTCCGCAGAACGACTTTTGAGAGCGCCAAAATTTACAAAGAGAAGACGAAGAAATGGCATGATCAGCGTATCATGCCAAAGCAGTTTTATGAAGGAGATAAAGTGCTTCTCTACAACACCCGGATGCGGTTCTTTCCCGGAAAACTGAGGTCTCGTTGGTCGGGCCCGTTCATCATCAAGAAGATTTTTGCATGGGGTGCATTCGAGCTGGAGAATCCAAAAGCTAATTTCTGTTTCAGGGTGAATGGGAATCGGATCAAGTCGTATCTCAAGACAGCCGAAGTCGTCAAAGTAGACCCCGTCTATTTTGATGACCCGTGAGAGGTAACCAGGTCGGGCCCTCGACCGTAATCACAAAGCGCTGATTGAGAGGCAACCCAAAGTAATCGTTAGTTAAATTATTTTAGTTATTTTATTCAATTATTTTATTCAATTATTTTATTCAGTTCTGAATTTTTGAGAGAGGCGAGATGAGCGGGTTTTGACTTAAAACTAAGTATGTGCAGATGCAGCAAAACAGAAAACAGGCAGAAACAGGAAAACAGAGGAAGAAAGAGAGAAATAAAAAAAAATGAAAAATAGCTGCTGCCTGCGTATATACGCAACCAGCAGCCTTTTTTCTTTTATTTTTTTTCATTTTAAAATATTTCTGATTGCGTATATACGCAGGTGTTGCGTATATACGCAGACAGAAGAAAAAAAAATTGGATTTTTTTCAAATTGCAGGGGTATTTTGGTAATTTTTCAAAATTTAGGGTATAAATGGAGCAAGGTGGCCGACGGCACCATTGTTGAAGCTCCATTTTCTCTCTCTTCCTCCATTTTCTCTCAACTTGAAGAACACACATTATGCCTCGGACCTCCAAATCAAATTTCTAGCACATTTCTGGAATCCCCTCGTTGCAAGGAGTCTAAAGCTACCATCAAAATCCAAAAACAAGCAAGAATCGAGCGGGAATTTTGGATCTAGGAATGGGGTGTTCTTGAGAAAAAGGGCCAATTTGAAGGAGTTAGAGGCGGAACTAGCAAAAATGGTAGAACGGAAGTTGAAAGAGGAGAACGAGAGCTTCAACTTGGTGGTTTCATATTTTGATTTCGGGCAGTTTTGTTTTCCGGCAACTTTTCCGGCGACCGCCGGCGACTTTTCCGGTCACTTCCGGGCAGTTTCTGCATTCTTCACCCCTTTTTAGGGAAGGTCGAAAAACTTTCATCTCTCTCTTTATTTTCATTTTTGGCACGACCCGTAGTCGGGTCCGTTATTTTTTGCAATTTTTGAGTTTGGAGCGGCACTTGCCGTGTGGACCTCTGATAGATCCTAGGTGGATTATTTACTAAGACACACATTTCATGAGCACGTTTCACTATTTCTGCACAATTCCCGAGGCGGCACGTTTTTCGAGATTTTTATTTTTTCTGCCATGGATTACGGAGTGCCGATTATTGAACCGAACCGGGACGAGTTCCCTACTGACCTCCCGAAGGAGGCAATTCATTCGGGCATATATGACAGTTTTCGTTTTGTTAACCATTATGCCCATTACTATTACATGACGGGGACGAAGATGTGCCATAAATTGCCTAGGGAGTACCGTTTTGAGGTAGATCACCCTAGTATGCCTCCAGAGATGGCTACATATGCTAGTCGTTCTAACCTTTTCGGACAGTCCCTGACCGGGTTTGCGGATGTGTCCAGCTCCTCATTGGTTCGTGAGTTTTATAGCAACCTAATGCATAAGGGGGTAGGGGAAGCCAACGGTGACACCCGCTGGGTGTTTTGCCGAGGGCGGTTTATGTTGGTGACGGTGGACAGTATCCGCCAGGCCTACGGGATATCATTGATGAATGTCCCCTGCGCCTATGCTGAGTGTGATGATTACCCACCGAGCGATGTAGATATTCTGCGGGTTGTGATTGGTAGTGCCGCGGGGGCCCACTTCGAGAGAGGCGGTGAGGGGCAGAGAGGCATGAAGCTGCACTCTTGTTTTATTACCGGACCACCACGGTGATGGGCCGAGTGGGTGGTGAACCGCGTGGTGGGGATCCAGTATTTTACCCATTTGGATTACGAGTATGTCCTTTTGGTATATTGCTTAGTTCTCCGGAGAGATGTCGACATCCCACGTCGCATTTGGGTTTATATGCAGGAACGGAATGCGACCACTAGCCATAAGGGGTTGGGGTATAGCAACCTCATCGCCAAACTAGCTAGGGAGTATGATGTTCCTTTGATTCTCCAGGAGGGAGACTTATACCCTCCAATTCTGAGGACCTATAGGACGATAGTAACCCGTAACCCGGGCCCACCTGGCCTTCACGAGCCGGTCGTTGAACTTGACGAGGATGACGACCTCATGGAGGAGGGCCCTTACACTGCACCTGCCCCTGCCCCTAGGAGGAGATCGAATCAGGAGAGACCCGTCAATCGGCAGGCATCGGCCGGACTTCGGCGATGCCGTACAACCCGTGAGAGTGAGCGTGGAGAGTCGAGTAGGCAGGGTAGTCAGAGAGCTGTCCCTAGTCAGCCAGCCAGAGAGGGAGGCGAGCCGGCCCCACGGGCCGACCCGACTCCGAGAGTTAGACCGGCCCCACCACGTAGGCTGTCCCGAGTATACGAGGGATTTGAGGGTTGTCGTGGGGGCCAGAAGTCCATCGGGGAGAAACTACTCGAGAAAGCGGGCAAGCTTTGGAGAGCATTCAAGCACCCCCGACGAACTCAACAAAAGATGGAGAAGGACCATAACGCTGCATTCACTAGTAGAGGAGCAGCGTGAGGCGGCTCGACACGCAGGCCGAGAACCGCCATTACCGCTGTATTTCCCTCCTACCTACTCTAGCAGCTACACTACTAGTTGGTCAGACGAGGCGGACTCTAGCAAGTTTACCTCCGCTCCACCTCCCCCGACTCAGCCACCTCCCCCGACTCAGCCACCTCCGCCACCTGAGCGGCAGCAAAGATGTCAGTCTGGGACACGATCCCAGCAGCCCACGGGTCGTCAGACTGGGTCACGAACCCAGCAGCCTTCGAGTGGTAGGGCGAGGTTACGATCCCAACCACCTAGCAGTTGGACTGGATCAGAGTCCGAGTCCTCCGACTACCGTCCCCGTCCACGAGCACGTCGGGCGGTCGTCTACAGGACTGACTCTGGCGCCAGCTATACGAGTAGCATATCCGGTTCCTCGGAAACCGGGTCAGACCCGACATTTTTTCCAGACGAGTGAGTGCCATGAGGGCATGCCACCTCTTAGTGTGGGGGTGGTAGTCGTGTCTGCATTATACCAGTCTGCACGTTTTTTCATGTTTATTTGCATTTTTTATTTTACATTTTTTGAGTCAGCATATTTTCGTTATTTGAGTCAACCTACCACAAACATTCAGTGTTTTATTTTTTCAAAAAAAAATCCTAAAAAAAATTAAAAAATCAGAAAATTTTGAGAAAGGGCAATCGAGATAACAGAAACAGTGAAGAAATCGAGGTTGAATTCTTTGACGGAAAAGAAAACTTGCACCGAGGTATAGTAGATAGGTGAGAGCCAGTGACCATTGGAATCCGCAAGTAATTATCACCTGAGCTAAGAATCCGACTAGTTATTACACCACCGTCATCTAGGTAGTCGACAACCCGCCCACGGGCGCCGTCACGGTCATCGCATTTTTCGGTGGAGTGACTGGCTATCAAGGGACCTCACGTCCTGTTTCTTACCCCTAGGTCCAATTAGTTAGCCCGTTTGAAGCCATTTACCTCTTTATTCATATCCTCTATAGCCTAGGCAGCCTTCTTTTAGACCTTCATCAGTCTTTAGTTGGCTATTCTACGCGTTATGACAGAGGGAGTGAGTAGGGTGGGTTTCAGATGGGAGAGCTTCATGATTTATCAGTTTTGGATAGTTTTAAATCGACATTTTTTCGAGGGAAGCACAGGGTGAGTTAGTGGCGACAGTGCATTAATTTGCGGAGGTGGATCACTACATTACATAGTGACCACAGGAGAAGTTAGTCGCGTGCGAGCATCTTTTCGCACAAAACGGGGTTATGCGGGGGGGGGGGGGGGTTGTAGGGTTAATTGGTGGTTGTGCCGTTTTTCTACATCTTTGGCGATGAGGAGGTTCGGTGGGACTGCACAGTATCATTTCGACGACATGATCAGTGCTTCAGGATTAGTGTGGGGGTACTTCACATGAGGACATCTTACGTACCCCACGACGGAGATTTATTTTCACTCACGCAGCTTTAGTCAGTTTAGTTATTGTCATTATTCGTGTATTTATTTATGTATATAGTGTTAAAAAAAGAAAAAAAAAAGAAAAAGAAAAAAAAAGGAAAAAAAGGAAAAAAAAATAAAAAGAAAAGAAATGTTCTAAGTTTTTAGTTTTGTTTATCGTTTATGCTAGATAGTGAAAAGCTGAAAGAGTGGCACAATTTTCGAGACGTTTACACCACTTCACATTTGTGGCCGCGAGCACGGCGAAGACACACCGGGGGCCAGAGCAGTTGAGAAAGCAGGAACTTAGGTGTTTCAGACAGTTTTTCGGGATCTCGGTGAGGGGTGTGAGTTTGGTAAATTGTGAGAATGTCATAACAAGTAGGACTGTGCCCTACCTTGATACATCTATATCTTACCTGTTAGACTTAGATCCTTTCGGAAAAAGCTCGGATGGTAAGTTAGCTAGGGATTTGCTCAGGTTGATAACGAAAGTAATAGTACTTTGGTCCAGTGCTTAAATCCACCATATAAATCTGTTCAGACTTACCGATCGCTTGCAGGTAAGTACTTTCTGAAAAGGGTGTGGTCACGAGGACACACTGGTTATGTTTTTTGAGATTGCCCAATATCGCCAAAAATAATTTGTCATAAGTATGTTTTGAGTCGTTTGAGTCTGTGTATATTCTATCTGAGTCAGTTTTCTATCGAGTCGTCTGGTTGTAAGGATCGGGTCGAAAGAGTACGCAAAGGTAGCGTATGCACTGCAGGGTCGGTTTTACGAGGGCAGAAATGTATGTTTTCAGGCTAGAGTATGCGGGGTTTGCTCGGGACGAGCAATGCCTAGTGTGGGGGTATTTGATAACACCCAATTAGGGGTTATCTTTTAGCCGGATTTCACGAGCGTTTGTGTCGGAAAACAGCGTCTTTTGCCGGGATTTGCCTTAGAATGCCTCGGGAAGTTAGAAAGAGACGTTTATTTGTAGTGTCTGGATTCCTGCTTATTTATTGCTTTTATTGGATATGATCGCGGGTTCTGTTCATGTTGCTGTTTCAGTAACAGGTTCGGGAGGTGCATCGAGAAGCGAGCCGGGACCAAACCAGGTCCGTCTAGGGAAACGTGCACAAGATCGAGCCAAGTCAGGAACACGAAAAAGCAGGAAAACACCAAGGAAGGCAAACGGGAGACTTTTAGGCAGAAGTGTGGGACCCAGAAGACCTAACCGGGCCTAGCAGAGGACCAAGCCAGGCCAGGACAAGCCCCTGCGTGCGTATATACGCAGGGGATTGCGTATATACGCAGGCAGGAGTGTGATTGGTGGGCCCTGGTTGCGTATATACGCAGCCAGGTTGACTTTTTTCCGAGTCGGTGGACCGATGGAAGTTTTCGTAAATTCTGGCACAAGCGTTTGGTGAAAAAACAGCACTATTTAAAGACTCGTCCAGACTCGTTTTGACACACAACACACAGGACAACCGAAGGACAAGTCAGAGCATCCCCGAAGAGCACAGAAGAGCGATTCGAGATTCGAAGACTTAGTTTGATTTCATTCTCTGTCTTTACATTCAGAAATTGTTTTTAGTATTATGACTATTCGTAGCTAAACTTCTTACCTAGGTTCTCGGTGAACCTAGGGTTTCGTATTCAGATTTTATGACTAGTTTGATTATGGATTCATGATTGTTATCTTAATTCAGCAAGTTGTATCTGTTATTCTAGCTTTGATTATTCTCGTATATGCATGATAGGATTGATCACCCAGGATTGCTATAGACCCGAGCCTGTAGGTGAAAACGTCAGGTTAGGGTTAGGAAGAAAAGTCAGGATGTAGTACCTTACCCTGATAGACCGACCAGAGAAAGGGAGATAGGGCTAGCACCGAAAAGCGTGAGACCGACTATTATAGAATTTTACCTGGGCCATCCGGACAGGTTAGAAAACCTAACAGGATTAGAACGAGACTGCAGACTTAGGCAGCTTAACAGGAATCCGAAAGTCTGCAGGATCGGGATTACGTGTGGAAGCTGAAAGGTCACTGCACAACTCGTACGTTGCACGGATAACAAAACTGCTGAGTGTTTTCATATCAAACGTAAAACTGAAATCGGTAGAAACCCTAGGGGATCCTGGACCCTAGTTCTCATCCATTATAGTAACAACCAATTCAGCTTATTTCAGAAAAACGTCACAAAAAATATTCATGTTTTCGTTTTCAATTTCTGTTTTTCGGTTAGTAAACTGCAATCACAAAAAACTCCTCCTCGTTATTACACTCGTTTAACTGAAAATGATTACGTGAGAAAACCCGAAACAGTCTCTGTGGGATCGACAAACCGAGTTGAAATACACCCGGTATTACTTGATTTCGTAGACTTGCGAACAGCATGTATTTTGCGCATCAATATGCTATTTAATTTTCTCAACACTTTCATAAACTACGTTAGCACAACTACAGCAAGGACATCGTACCCTATTAGAACTATAACTATGCAATCTAGCAACCTCCATAAGCCCAACAACTCCTTTAGCATATTCAGGAGAAAACTTATTAGTCAGCGACATCCACCCACGATCCATTGAGCCTACACAATTAAGAGTAGACAACGATATTGCCCTACTACAACCTATCCTAAACAAGACACGCAGACAACACGTACATGTAGGAACACGCAAAGTCACATCGTCAAAAAGTCCAGAGAAGAACACAGAAAAGGTGCAACTCACGATATCACACGATTGCGCGAACTGAACAATGACCAAGTGTAAATTTCCTTCGATTGAATGTAGATCCATATCATCACGGCCTCTTCAGTGAGCATGAAGAGACTCAGATCTGTACTCAGAGCCAAGTAATGCGTATTACACAGGCTGCAAAATGATTTTTGCCCCGCCTTGCGTATAACATTGTCTCACAATCAACCAGTTCCATCGATAGAGCCAGATCATCACGCTATCTTAGAGTGCTCATGAAAACCAAATAAGAGATGAACACCAAATAAGAGTGCACATTCAACTATTAGTTAAGAATGACATAATATCAAAAAGTACACATTAAAACATGTTACGAACCCCACAACATACCAACCCCACAGCAGTATATAAATAAATAAGCATTTCTGAACTTCACAATGTAATTCATAAAAAGAGGCTCAGATTAGTGTTATCATCAAAGACAGATAAGATCTGGTCACAGGCTGCAAAATTATTTTGCCTTGCCAGTATATTACATTCTATCATCTTCGACGATCAAATTCGAGAGATCCTACAGTACTAGTGAAAGCTTGAACGAGCGAATTCGAATCACTGATATATCATCACCGCCTCTTACTGTGTACTAGTGAAAGTTTCAGCGTAACTTGTTCAATACATTTTGCAAATGGGGTTGGAATAAAGGAGTATTATAACTGGTAGCACACACTATGCACATATTATAGACAACAAACAATCCAAATATTAACAAAATTTATGATCATAAAATTGCATCCACGTAAGTTTGCACATTACCTCCTTTCAAGTTTCTTAGTTTTAGAACTAAGCTCCGATTCGCCTGTCTTCTGTACAAATCGGCATAAAAAACAAAGAAGATTCGATCAGAGCTGAATTATGTTTAATACGGAACATGATGGATCCACAAAGAAACAATTACCACTCGCAGTACCAATACTAATGGACTCAGATAATCTGTAATATAGCGCCAAGTCAAAAAGACAAGTCGAACGCCACGTACGACTCACAAAGTTTAAGGAGTGAGGGATTGACTAAGCACACAGAGACAGAGAGCTAGCAGATTGACAGCTTAAGATAAAGACAGACAAAGAGAGGGCTAGGAATAACATATCATGACATTCCTCAAGTTGTAGTGTCCATGTATCAAATTCATAAGATGCATGTCAGTAGTCACACGTAGCGTTGGCACGTTAATAAATAAAATAAGCTTCTCATGTATACAGACAAACACATGAATGCTCCAAATAAACAGTTTGAAAATGACAACATACTAAAGAACGAACACTTACACCCACACAGCAGAAGAATAGCCCTATATTTTTCCTTTTAACACTAGGGAGCCCCAAATAAAAAAAACCCTAGTTTGAATACATGTATTCTTGCAGTTCTACAGAAGGAATCGACATGTGATAACAACAGATATGAACAAGAACAAGAAGTAACAAGATATCTCAATAAGAAAAAGTAATATTTTAGAAAATTTTGATAGAAGAAAGACAATACTAAGCTTGCTTGAGGCTAAGACGCGACTGACTCCGTGGGTGCTTCAGTGAACACTCTGACGACTTTCAGGCGCCAGTTAGACGAGATTAAGCCGTTGTTAGATCGATTAAAGCGCGGTTGGTCGATCGGTCAGGGAGCTGAGAGGTCGCGGGAAAGGGCTTGAGAGTTCGCGCCCGGGGATTTTTGTGGATAAGGAGAGAATGAGTGGAGCATAGGGATCAGAACGTATTTTTGTTAATCCATACCACCCACCATAGTTATTTATGTTAATTGTATTCTTTGTCCCATATTTTTACTTATTTCAATTTCCATCCCTTCAAAACGGTTTAGGGTTTAGGGTTTAGGTTTTACAAGAAATTAAGTTGGAGACCATTGACTGGTGACCTTTCAAGCTCGCAATTAAGTGTTCATGGATTAGTGGTTTAGATTAGGGATCGCAAAGTTAACCGTTGACTGTGGAGTGAACTCTCTAGAGCGGAATATTAATTAGTTTTAGGGTTAAGTGGGGACGGTAAAGTTTACCATTGAGTGTAGATAAGTAGCTAGACTTTAGAGTTAACCATTGACTTTGTTTGGTCGATTAGTTTCACTTTTTCGAGATAGCAACATTGACCGAATTTAAAGTGATTGAATTTTGATTTAACCATAATTAACTTTAGAGTCGACCGTACCATACAATTGTGTAATTTAGTTGAATGTTGTCTTCCTTTGACCGAACCTAATAGTTTCACCAAGTGGTAACCGCAAAGCTATAAGTTTACTACGTAATTGACTTTTGAGTTGACCGTTGACCGTAAAGTTGACAATTTACTTCACTGTTTTCTTCCTTTGACCGAACCTCATAGTGTCACAAAGTGGTAACCGCATAGTTGACATTTTTCTACGTAATTGACTTTTTGAGTAGACTGTTGACCATAAAGTTCACTATTTAGTTCACTGTTGTACTCTTCCTATGACCGAACCTAATAGTGTCACCAAGTGGTAACCTAAAAGTTGACAATTGAATACGTAATTGAATTTTTGAATTGACCGTTTGTTGGAATAGGTGCCCTAGAGGCAATCTAGTTTAGTATGAATTATTTGTGGCTAGAAATTCATTTATTATTTATTGGATATTTAATATAATGAAGTCCTTGGATTTACAATTGTGTTGTTTATCTTAAATATCCCTAGTCAAGTATAATGATTAATGGGACAATCATCTATAGACTAGTATGGGGTTGGATTGATATAGAGATATCACGATCCAACACATAGGTGTGCATTATGGAATGTTGCACTGGATTGACCCATCTCCGAGAAGGCTACATACACGTTATGTTGAGTCACAAGCGCTTCTCGCGGTACAATGGTATTGTCATCCTTAGACTTGAAGTCACTAGATATTCTAGTTGTGGATTATTGTGATCTTGGTAGCGTTAAACGCTACACCGTAACTGGGTAGTTATAAAGGCGTGTACTGGATACAATAAGAAGCAAGCTTAGAGATCCTAGTGGACGTAGATAGAATTTGTCCCTCCCACATAACGGGAGCAAATATCCTAGGCCACTCGAGGGATAGTGCTTATAGAATGTCTGGCCAGACTCAAATAAATCAATATGGGATATTGATGTTATTTGCACGAATAAGGCTATTCCCATGGATCGAGAAACTATGGATTGGATATACGAGTGTGACTTGTATTTCTCGTGTCCAATCCGTATATAGAGACAAAGGGATGAGACAATTACTTGTACAAAGGTTGTCAAGATGACTATTGTATTAGTTGGCTAGAATGGATGTTTTGCTAGAGACCGCTCCATATTAGCAAATAGTTGCTACCAACTAGATAGAACCTATGGGGTCACACGCTATATAGAGTTGAACTAGATTTGGGAATTAATAAATTGGATTAATTAATTAGAAGGATCACTTTGCAAACCCTTGCAAACTTAGTAGGGACTAATTTGCAAGGAAGGGACTAAATTGAATTCTAGTAGGACTAGAATAAGTCCTTTAGGTAGTTAACAAGGAGTTGTTGGACTATATAAAGGACCTTCCTTCCTTCCTTCCCACATAACTTATGCTCATTAGTGAACATAACAAAGAGTGGGAAAGAACAAAAGGAGAGAGAGCAAGCAACAAGGAGGCCCGACCGCCCCCTTGCCGCCGCCCCGTCCCCGTCGGCCAAAGGAGGCCGAGACCCTCCTCTTGGGTCTCGTTTTGCGTGATTTCTTCTTCCTCTTCCGGGCTAGCACCAAGGACTTGGGAGATCTAGGATCAACTCTAGGCGTGGATCAACTATAAAGAACGTGACATAATTTGCGATTGAAGTCATCAAGGAGAACCCAAAGGTGTGTTTATGATTTCTAACCCTTACCATCGTTATGTCTCTTGACTTGTGATCCTTGGAGGGTTTTTCATGGTTTTATGTTTGTTTATGCTTCCGTTGTGCAATCCATGAATCAAAACCCTACAGTGGTATCAGAGCCACAGGTCGTAGAGCATAAACTTGGTTTATGCGTTACGTTTTAGTTATTTTACACCTTAATTTGATTGTTTATCGCGTAGAACAAGACAAATCAAGCATGCGATGCAATTTGTCAATAATTATTCATAACAAGATCCAATTTTTGCATTGGATGCATGAATTGGTGAGTTTGAGAAATTTTAGGATCTTAGATCTAGGGTTTGGGCATCCTTGGGGAAGAAGGAGTTCTCCCAAAACAAGCAAACAACTAAACTTGGGCACAAAGCAAGGGAGATGTTTTAGAAACAACTCCCACAAGGAGGTTCGGCCCCCCCTTGGGACCGCCCCCCTTGCTTGCCGCCCAAGCTTGGCCGCCCTAGGGGCCAGGCGGCCCTAACCTGCGGGCCTTGGCTTGTGGGTTTTGGGCCGGGCCGGGCCTAGGGCCTTGTGGTTCACCTTTTGGGCCCGGGCAATTTGATTGTTGGGCCCATGGACCGTTTTAACCCTAGAAATCCTAAAATCAATTAAAATTGACCAAGCGCGTTAAAATTGGATTTCAACTGTTTATGTGCAAATCGCATGGTGATTGGATATGGCCTTAGGATGTGGTTTGATGTGGATGTTTAATTTTGTGGTTTGGTACGGCCTGCGTGCCATGTTTTTTTCTCAACTTGTGAGATTTATTTTATTTAGTATAGATATTAGCTAGTGCTAGATTAAGTAGATTGTTAGCCAAGATTGGAGAAAAGAAGCCCAAAGCCAAAGAAGCCACAAAAGATGGAGCATGTTCCACAAGACTATGAAGGATGGACCAAAAGATCAAGACGCATGGAGATGTGTTTGCTTTAGGGTTCATAGATAATTCCATTGGCTTGGAATTATCTTAGTCTAGAAAAGGCCATATCCACATCACGTTTAATTTCTGTTTTGCGGTTGTTTATTTTAATTGTCTTATTATTGTGTGGTTGGTGTATGGATGATGCATGCAATTAGGATAATAAGATAATTAGACAACCCAGATCTATTTTTTGGAGTTATGCCCAAACTCAAATAGATAGATTAGTTGATATTGATCAACAAAACAATTAAAATTGAATTTAAAATCCCTCAAAATTCAAATATTGTGTTCTTGCCTTCTCGTTATTTAAACACTCATTATCATCATTATTTACCATGTTCGTGCGTGCCAAAGCATGGCGACTTGGTTCATCATGATGGAATGCGATGGCACGTAACAATGTGCAATTGTTTAGATAAGAGGTTGAACACAACTAGGCTATTAATTTGATTAAGAAACCTAGAGGCAATCAATTGGGATTATCCATATGGATGGATAAATAAGGAGTTATTTGCCCAATTGAACCAAGAGTTGCATATGGGATGCAATTGGAATTGTTCCTACCTAAATTAGTCAAATTATGGGTGACTTGCCAAAGCAAGCTCATAAGGAGATGAAAGATGGATCTTGGCCCACTAGAAAATATAAGGATATTTTCCGCATTAATATCTTGAGGGTTATTAATCCGTAGAAAAATAGTGGGAGCTATATTTGATAAACTAGCCATTATTAAATATAGTCAAAAATTCATAAATACTAAAATTTGCGTATTTTCCTTTTTGTAGAATTCCAAATGGCAAACAACTCATCGAGTTCACAACATTCCCTACGATCTGTCCTTGAGAAGGACAAGCTCTCTGGAACCAACTTTCTTGATTGGTACAGAAACTTGAGAATTGTTCTCAAGCAAGAGAAGAAACTGTACGCAATAGAGGAGCATGTTCCAGAAGGTCCAGAGAACCAAACACCTGCTGCCTTAAAGGCGTATCAAAAGCGTGTTGATGACGCTAATGATACGGCCTGCCTAATGCTTTGCACCATGACTTCTGAGCTTCAGAAGCAACACGAAAACATGAACGCTGTCGATATGATCGAACATCTAAAGCAGCTCTTCCAAGAGCAGGCAAGGGTAGAGATGTATGAAGTCTCAAAGGAACTGTTCAAATGTCATCTGGCAGAAGGGAACCCGGTGGGACCCCATGTACTCCGAATGATCGGGTACCTGGAGAATCTCGCCCGACTGGGGTTCCCGGTCGGTCAAGAGTTGGCATCCGATCTCGTGTTGCAATCGTTGCCCGAGAGTTATGGACAGTTCATTATGAACTATAACATGAACGAGATCGTGAAACCACTGCCAGATTTACTCAACATGTTGAGGACGGCTGAACAGAGCATCAACACGGGTAAGGGCAAGGCCATAATGATGGTACAGAAAGGAAAGGGCAAAAGGTTTGCCTCTTCCTCCAAGGGCAAAGGCAAGTCAGTTGCCAAGGCCAAGGAACCTTCCCTTAAGCCTGTTGGTGGCATTGCCAAGGCCGTGACTAAAGGTGAGTGTCACTACTGCAGTCAGCCTGGACACTGGAGGAGGAACTGCCCAAAATATCTGGAGGACAAGAGGCTTGGAATAGTGATTCCACCACCACCAGGTATTTTTTTTGTAGATGTCAATTTAACTTTCTCTACATCATAGGTATTGGATACTGGATGTGGATCTCATATTTGTCGAAATATGCAGGATCTAAATAGAAGTAGGAGATTGGCTAAAGGGGAGGTAGAACTGCGCGTTGGGAATGGAGCAAAGGTTGCTGCATTGGCCATAGGCGTGTGCGAGCTATCTCTGCCTTCAGGATTAGTTTTAGAATTAAATAATTGCTATTTTGTGCCTGCTATGAGCAGAAACATTATTTCTATTTCTTGTTTGGACAATGATGGTTTTATTATTTCAATAAAGAACAATTGTTGTTCCTTTTATTTAAATAATATTCACTATTTTAGTGCGCAATTATTTAATGGACTTTATGTCCTTGATCTAAGCAATCCTGTCTACAACATTAATTCCAAGCGGATTAAAATAAATGATTTAAATCCAGCTTATTTATGGCATTGTCGTTTAGGCCACATAAATGAGAAACGTGTGTCTAGACTCCATAAGGATGGATTACTAGACTCATTTGATTTTGAATCATATGAGACATGTGAGGCTTGTTTATTGGGAAAAATGACAAAGTCCCCTTTCAATAAGAAAGGAGAGAGGACTAGTGAGCAATTGGCGCTCATACATACCGATGTGTGTGGGCCATTTGCCACGCCTGCCAGGGTTGGTTATGTCTACTTCATTACTTTTACTGATGATTACAGTAGATATGGATTTGTGTACCTTATGAGGGCAAAATCCGAATCGTTTGAAGTGTTCAAAGAATTCAAGAATGAAGTAGAGAAGCAACTTGGAAAAAGTATAAAAGCTCTACGATCGGATCGTGGAGGAGAATACTTGAGCCAAGAGTTTGACGACTATCTTAGAGAGTGTGGGATCGTGTCCCAACTCACTCCACCCGGAAGGCCACAATGGAATGGCGTGTCCGAGAGGAGGAATCGAACCCTATTGGATATGGTTCGATCTATGATGTGTCAAACCGATCTTCCATTATCATTTTGGGGCTACGCTCTATTAAGTGCAGCTTTCACCATTAACCGTGTTCCATCTAAATCAGTCATGAAGACACCATATGAGATGTGGAGTGGGAGGCGTCCCACACTTTCGTTCATGAGAATTTGGGGCTGCGATGTCTATGTAAAACGTTTACAATCAGACAATCTAGGGCCGAAATCGAATAAGTGTAAATTTGTGGGGTATGCTAAGGAAACTAAGGGATACTACTTCTACAATCCAACCGAGAACAAAGTGTTTGTTGCTCGGACCGGTGTGTTTCTAGAAAGAGAGTTTGTCTCTAAAGAAGCAAGTGGGAGGAATGTAGAACTTGAAGAGGTTCAAGAACCACAAATCACTGAGCCGATTATGGAACATGAACAGGAACCACAAGCAATTGTGGAGCAACCTGTTCAGGTAACACAAGAGCTTCGTAGATCTAGTAGAGTGCGCCAGGAACCCGAGAGGTATGGACTTCTCGTAACCGATTCCGGTGACACGATGCTCATAGATGATGAGCGTACTACCTATGAGGAGGCCATGAGTGGCCCAGACTCTCAGAAGTGGCTGGAAGCCATGAGATCCGAGATGGAATCCATGTATACCAACAAAGTATGGACTTTGGTGGAACCACCCGATGGGGCGCGGCCCATAGGGTGCAAGTGGGTCTTCAAGAAGAAGATCGACATGGATGGTAATTTGATTACCTATAAGGGCCGATTGGTAGCTAAAGGATTTAGACAGATTCATGGTATTGACTATGATGAAACCTTTTCACCAGTCGCTATGACCAAATCCATCTGAATCCTACTTGCGATTGCAGCATACCACGACTATGAGATTTGGCAGATGGATGTCAAAACAGAATTCCTTTATGGGAATCTCCTCGAGGACGTGTATATGATACAGCCGGAGGGTTTTGAAGATCCAAAGCAAGCTAACAAAGTCTGTAAACTGCAACGATCCATTTATGGATTGAAGCAAGCTTTTAGGAGTTGGAATCGACGTTTTGATGAAGTGGTCAAAGAGTTTGGCTTCATCAGAAACGAAGATGAGTCTTGTGTCTACAAGAAGGTTAGTGGGAGCTCTGTAGCTTTTCTGGTCTTGTATGTGGATGACATACTACTCATTGGAAACGACATTCCCATGCTGCAATCTGTGAAAGATTGGCTAGGAAAGTGTTTCTCAATGAAAGACTTAGGGGAAGCAGCCTATATACTCGGTATAAAGATCTATAGAGATAGATCTAAAAGGCTGCTAGGCCTAAGTCAAAGTACATATATTGACAAGGTGTTGAAACGGTTCAACATGCAAGATTCCAAGAAGGGATTCTTGCCCATGTCACATGGAATCACTCTTTCGAAGAGTGGTTGTCCTTCCAATGAGATTGAGAAGGAACGCATGAGTAGAATCCCCTATGCCTCGGCCATAGGATCAATCATGTACGCCATGTTATGTACTAGACCAGATGTGTCATATACCTTGAGTATGACAAGCAGATACCAATCCAATCCGGGTGAGAGTCACTGGATTGCAGTCAAGAACATCCTAAAGTACTTGAGAAGAACTAAGGATGCTTTCTTGATATTTGGCGGTGAGGAAGATTTGCGTGTAAGGGGTTACACTGATGCAAGCTTCCAAACCGACAGAGATGACTTTAGATCACAATCGGGATATGTGTTTTGCCTGAATGGAGCAGCGGTGAGCTGGAAGAGTTCCAAGCAAGAGACGGTAGCTGATTCTACAACAGAGGCTGAGTACATTGCTGCAAATGGCGCAGCAAAGGAAGCTGTTTGGATCAGAAAGTTTGTTTCTGAACTTGGTGTGGTCCCTAGCATTGCGGATCCAGTTGAGTTGTTCTGTGATAACACTGGGGCAATCGCGCAATCAAAGGAACCCAGATCGCACCAGAAGTCCAAGCACGTGCTCAGGAAGTTTCATCTGATTCGAGATATTATCGATAGAGGAGACGTTCGGATATGCAAGATTCCTACAGATGATAATCTGTCAGACCCGCTTACGAAGCCTCTCACGCAGTGGAAGCTTGAAGGGCACACTAGGAGTATGGGCATACGAGATGCGCCAAATTGGCTCTATGCAAGTGGGAGACTGTTGGAATAGGTTCCCTAGAGGCAATCTTGTTTAGTATGAATTATTTGTGGCTAGAAATTCATTTTTTATTTATTGGATATTTAATATAATGAAGTCCTTAGATTTACAATTGTGTTGTTTATCTTAAATATCCCTAGTCAAGTATAATGATTAATGGGACAATCATCTATAGACTAGTATGGGGTTGGATTGATATAGAGATATCACGATCCAACACATAGGTGTGCATTATGGAATGTTGCACTGGATTAACCCATCTCCGAGAAGGCTACATACACGTTATGTTGAGTCACAAGCGCTTCTCGCGGTACAATGGTATTGTCATCCTTAGACTTGAAGTCACTAGATATTCTAGTTGTGGATTATTGTGATCTTGGTAGCGTTAATGGTACACCGTAACTGGGTAGTTATAAAGGCGTGTACAGGATACAATAAGAAGCAAGCTTAGAGATCGTAGTGGACGTAGATAGAATTTGTCCCTCCCACATAACGGGAGCAAATATCCTAGGCCACTCGAGGGATAGTGCTTATAGAATGTCTGGCCAGACTCAAATAAATCAATATGGGATATTGATGTTATTTGCACGAATAAGGCTATTCCCATGGATCGAGAAACTATGGATTGGATATACGAGTGTGACTTGTATGTCTCGTGTCCAATCCGGATATAGAGACAAAGGGATGAGACAATTACTTGTACAAAGGTTGTCAAGATGACTATTCTATTAGTTGGCTAGAATGGATGTTTTGCTAGAGACCGCTCCATATTAGCAAATAGTTGCTACCAACTAGATAGAACCTATGGGGTCACACGCTATATAGAGTTGAACTAGATTTGGGAATTAATTAATTGGATTAATTAATTAGAAGGATCACTTTGCAAACCCTTGCAAACTTAGTAGGGACTAATTTGCAAGGAAGGGACTAAATTGAATTCTAGTAGGACTAGAATAAGTCCTTTAGGTAGTTAACAAGGAGTTGTTGGACTATATAAAGGACCTTCCTTCCTTCCTTCCCACATAACTTATGCTCATTAGTGAACATAACAAAGAGTGGGAGAGAACAAAGAGAGAGAGAGCAAGCAACAAGGAGGCCCGACCGCCCCCTTGCTGCCGCCCCGTCCCCGTCGGCCAAAGGAGGCCGAGACCCTCCTCTTGGGCCTCGTTTTGCGTGATTTCTTCTTCCTCTTCCTCTTCCGGGCTAGCACCAAGGACTTAGGAGATCTAGGATCAACTCTAGGCGTGGATCAACTATAGAGAACGTGACATAATTCGCGATTGAAGTCATCAAGGAGAACCCAAAGGTGTGTTTATGATTTCTAACCCTTACCATCGTTATGTCTCTTGACTTGTGATCCTTGGAGGGTTTTGCATGGTTTTATGTTTGTTTATGCTTCCGTTGTGCAATCCATGAATCAAAATCCTACACCGTTGACCGTACAGTTGACTATTTAGTTCACTGTTGTCTTCCTTTGACCGAACCTAATAGTGTCACCAAGTGGTAATCGGAAAGTTCATAGTTGACAACGTAGTTGACTTTTGAGTTGACCGTTGACCGTACAGTTGACTATATAGTTCACTGTTGTCTTCCTTTTACCGAACTAATAGTGTCACAAAGTGCTAACCACAAAGTTGACAGTTGACCACGCAATTGACATTTTAGTTGACTGTTGACCGTAAAGTTGACTGTTTGGTTTACTGTTGTCTTCCTTTGACCGAACCTAATAGTGTCACCAAGTGGTATCCCGAAAGTTGACAGTTGACAATGTAGTTGACTTTTGAGTTGACCGTTGACCGTAAAGTTGACTATTTAGTTCAATGTTGTCTTCCTTTGACCAAACCTAATAGTGTCACCAAGTGGTACCCGCAAAGTTGACCCCTGACTACATAATTGACTTTGGATTTTACCGTTGGCTGTACGTTAGAGTATTTAGTTCATCGTTGACCTTATTTCACATAACATATTAGTTTATCTATGTGGAAACTGCGAAGTTGACCGTTGACTTCATATTAGACTTTTTCCTTAACCGTACGCCGTAGAGTTTTCCTTTTTGTTCACCGTGCACTTTATCTGACCTAACCTATGTATTTGTTTCAGCAAAGTTGACCGTTGACTGCATATTGACTTATGAGTTAACCATTGATTGTACAAGTTACTTTTAATATAATAAATTGTAGACTTCCATTGCCTATTACTAATTTACAATCTACGGGCTTTAGGCCAATTAACAACAAGCAATGCAGTTGCCATTACTAAATCAGAGGTCACAAAATTTTACAACAATAGTAATAAAATATTTCAAACCAAGTATTGGATTAGAGAGTTCCAAATGATGTTACAAAACACATTGAAACATATTCATAATAATAAATATCCAAACTACATTACAAATATATTGATTTCATAAACATAACTAGGACACTATTAGAAATCCAACACATGCGACACGGAAGCCCAACAAAAATCCAACAGCTACGGAAAGTAGCCAGCTATTCTTTGGTGTAGTCGCAGCACGTTCTGCAAAACAATTGGATGGAGTGGCAAGTATGTCATCACGACGGCATTCTTCCTCCGCCATCAAGGCATTCGTAGCCTCTTCATAATTTATATACTTGTGAAAGCAAGTGCCCTTGTATCCCGTTGTTTGTTGCTGACACTCTTGCCATGACTTATATACGCCGCTTTGTCGGCCAACAAATACGGCATAGTAAGTCTGTTTGCGATTCATTTCTACGAGACAGCACACACAGACAGTCAATAATAGATGATCAGGAACAAACTACTTCAGTCTGGCTCTGAAGTACAAAATTGTTTCATTCAGTAGCAAATTATTACAATTCTCTTACAATAGCCAAACTGTTTCAATAATAGTGATCATAGGCTCTAACATGTGACTAAATACATAAAAGAGATGATCACAGGCTGCAAAAGGATATTGCCATGCGTATTACAATATCTCCCAAGTGATCAATGCATCCATATCATCACGGCCTGTTATGATCACTCACATAAACTCGCCTGCTTAACATCGATCTCAAATACAACACAATCAGAACTACTAAAATTAAATCCAGAATCAGTTGTCACACATAGGCAGCATATATAGGTTATATTGTAAGAATCAGGGTCCTATGAGGATGCTCCAAGATATAGTACTGTAAGAGGATGCCATAAGATATATTGTAATTCAGACCCAAAAATAGGGACATGGAAGGAGGCTCAAATCAGTACTCATGAAAAGCAAATAAGCTGCAGAAGGATTTTGCCATGCCATTCATATTACACTCTACGAGCTTCAAGAAGTGAATTCGATAGAACCATATATATCATCACAAAATATTTAGTGAGCATGAAGAGCTCAGATCAGTACTCATGAAAAGCAAATAAGAGATGATCATAGGCTGCAAATGGATTTTGCCTTGCCCATATGACACTCTATAGCTTCAAAGAGTGAATTCAATCGATCCATATCACCACGGACTCTTCAGTGAGCATGAAGAGGCCGGATGAGATCGGTACTCATAAAAACTAAATAAGAGATGATCACAGGCTGCAAAACGATTTTGCCTTGCCATGCATATTACACTCTATCACCTTCGATTGGTGAATTCTACAGATTGATCCAAATCATCACGGCCTCTGAAATTATCACAAATAGTCACTAATGCCTTGACACAGGACACAAATAGCTATATATATCATCAGTTAAGTGGTGGAATGCATGTACCATGTTACGGGAAAAGTACCAAAGCTATCCACATAAATGAGACGCAAAAAGTTATTTCACTGGCAAAATGGAATGCAAGCAGCAAATGCAAATGGTGACTTTAAAACTTTAATTTCGTAAATATGAATTTCGCCACATAGACTATCAACTAAACTAAGTTTCATCCATCACAGACATACCATTCTTATATCCAAAAGTATCACACAACTTCATGCATATACCAAATAATTGAAAATTATCGACATTAGCATACTCAACATTTTAGTAATTCAAACATTGTAATGAAAATTGACATCTTCAAGACAGACAAGGAATTAAAACCCACGCAGAAAAAGAAAAAACTCTAGAACAAGGTATTGGAATCAAGAACAAAGAAAGCCTCAAATACAATACCACTAAGCCATCGCAGAACAACGGAACCCCCAGTATACAGAAAACCTAATCTATCTATTAATTGTAAATCGAATCAGTGAATTCTTACTTGAGTATTGGGGCAATTTCGATTCTTCGACGAAGTACTCCGCAATTCGATCGATGAGAACCGGGCCCGTCAGGGTTACAGATCTAAGTGTCTCGTCTCTCCCTCCATCTTTCGATTGACGTGGTTAGCTCTCACCTCACAGAATAATACTCTTGTGGTTATGCGACTATGGTGGGAGTATCGATCGATGAAGAACAGATGAAGAGCTACAAATCGAGAAGAGATAGGGACTTGTGAAATCGATCGATTTTCCAGCAGGGTGTGAAGAAGAAGAACAGAGCTAGCTAGCTAGAGATCGAAATGAGGAACTGAGAAGTTGGAAACATTTCAAGGGTTTATGTTTTGGTGAATTGATGAATTGGGTTTTGGCTCTAAAATTTTCGTGAATTGTTAGTTTCCCCTCCAATAGCTAGAGATCGAAATGAGGAACTATGAGATAAGTTGGAAAAATTTCAAGGGTTTATGTTTTGGTGAATTGATGAATTGGGTTTTGGCTCTAAAATTTTCGTGAATAGTTAGTTTTTCCCTCCAAAATGTTTGCTGAAATTTTCAATTGCCGCCCTTAATGATAATAGGTGGAGTTGAAATTTTGAAAAATTGTGTTTTTACCTCAATTGTTTCATGTAAATATAATTTTCCCCCAAAATTTTGGTCAGATTTGTGTTTAGATCCATTCCAGACAAACTGCAAGTCGTCGATAAGTTTTTTTTATTTATTTCGGATGACTAGTCGTTTTCCCACGACAGAAACACAATTGGTCTTTTGAAATCTAAAAGACAACAAGGCAGATGACTAACTGATAAAAAATATTGTTTGTTCTGCTTTTAAAGACCATAATCCTGGTAGTCGGAAGGAAACTGGTCGCTGAAAACAGGATATGTTGTAGTGTGTAGGGCCCACATGGTGCCATTTGTATTTAACAAAATAATTTAATAATGACATCTGTAATCCTACATGTCTACCATATTTGCTAAAATTAACCAATAAAAAGTGGACATGTAGTACTAACTTATTGCTTTGTCATTATAATTTTGAAGGTTACTTTATTATATTTGTAAGTTATGAGCATTATCAAATATTTCAATGTTTTAGTTTTAGTAAATTTTTCATTAGTGTTAATGTTTGATTTTATGATGTCATATTTTTTAAAGCTTTGTTGTTAGACACAGAAAGGTTATGAGCATTATAATTGAAGACAGGAAGGCAGTTGGTTGGCAATAGCAATTTTTTCAAGCAAGCAAGAAGAACATGAAGTCCCGTTGACAATAGCGTTGCAGTAGAATACCAAATGAACAGACAACATCCATAATTTTGTAAAAACACCATGAATATTTGTTCAGTGTGTGTTTGGCGTTGATTAAAATTTGCCTTCTTGAAAAATTATGACACAAAATTTGAAGTTAATAATCTTCCGGTTAAAGTGATCTTTGTACAATTGTAGAATATCTAAAATTAGGAATTTTGCAGATAAAAATTTCTACAAATATTAGATTTGATAGATATAAATCTCTACAGAAATAATTGTAATGCACTTTCCATTAGCATGATCAAACAGATTGATTTTCATTTCAGCTAGAATTTCACCCAAATTATTATAAGCTGATTTTCAGCTGATACCAGATAAGATCTTCTTCAGAAAAATATGCTTGGGCACCACAATTACAGAAGCCACCATTGTTTTTGTGATGCTAATTCAAATTGATAAAATCAAAACGCAAAGCACCATCTAAATTCAATGACCAAAGCGACATAATTAGTGAACTGAAAGTTCCAAACCCACAAAAGTAAAATACAAACTACAACATTAACATATTCGACAAAAAATCTAAATAAGAATGGAAGCACCCAACAAAATGAAATTAAAGTGAAGATATTGAACTCTTCAACCTAACTGCCCTGAAATTGAATGAATGATTCAAATCCAGTAAATATTTGGGGTCGTGTGAAAAACAAGGATGAATAATCAGAAAGAAGAAGAATGAGACGACCGAGGAGTCGTGTGGCCTGAGAAGATAAGTAGAGCTAATGCATATGGAGAAGGGGTGATGAAGACAATTAGCAAGAGGAATTACAACTGAGCTGAGCAGTCACGTGTAACAGAAGGCCTTTACAAAGGCTAAACAACAAACCATTTATAACATTTGTTTTCTTCACATCGAACTCTTCCAAGAGTAGTGGGGCAAAAAGGAGGAAGTTAAAAAATTTGAATTAACTACTCTCTAATCAATTAACAATGTTGGTAGACATGAGAGGCTCTGTTTCAGTTGGGATTTTTTGCATCAACCCATCATTTTACGTGGTGTGCTAAAAACAATGGCCTTTAGGTATTATCAATACTGAGGCTTCACAATACTTAGGGGTAACGGGTATTGCTTAGTCCTCATGTTGTGGGACCAATTTTGACAACGTCACAAGTATTTTGACGAACCAAAGAAGAACTTGGCTAAACATTCCTCGCTATTGTTGTAATCACATGTACTCCCTCTGTTTCGCTTGTTTCAGCCTACTTCACTTTTTGTCATTATTCACTGGGTTACTTTCATCCGGTGATTTGATTAGCAAAACAATACAAAAATTTGGTAATCTTTGCATGGTGTTATAGAGGAAAGTTTATTCTAACATACCATGAAAAAATTGTTAAAAAATTACATCGTTTTTGTACCCAAATCACCAAGTCAAAGTGACTCAGTTACGGATTAAAAAGTCAAACGCAGACGAAACAGACGAAACGGAGGTAGTATAAGCTAACAAACATGTATTTTTCTTACAATCTTGCATTCGCGATGTCCCATTTATATTGTGATGCACCCCTAAATTATATGGGTGACCTCCGCGCATAGTGATGAGTTAAAAACGAGATGTCATGATCCCGTGCTTCAGCAACACGGCAGTGAAGACACATGTAGTCTGCTGGTGGTTCCACGTGACAATGACCCAATGGCTCATCCTTGACTGTTAGGACTCTCCCGTATCTTTTTGTACGTTTATCACAAAAAAAATTTCGAAGTATTTTATGTTCAATCCGGCACTTGAATTTTTATAATCTGACATCACCCAAAATCTATTTTCTTGCAATTTTACAGAAAAGTTCCGCGACAGAACTCTGATGAGAGGGTTCTCACATGGGCAGTGAATTTAACGTTAACTTTGAGTTCATATCCATATCCAAAATCTCTATTTCCTCCCTCTGAGGAAGCTACCCATTGTCGGTGTATACCTTAGACGCAATTTATATTACTTTGACATTCATTTATTCATTATATTATATATATGGTGAACTGTTGACATAATATTATCATTATAATTTGCGTAGTATTCTTAAATGTTCCTAGTCTAGTATTATGTTTAATTAAGACGATTATAGTGCATCGAGACTAGTATATGGGTAGATTTATTTGAGATATCAAGTCTAACACATGGGTACACGTTAGGATTAATGGCATACTGAATTGACCCGCCATGATAGCACCGCATGGATATTATGTGAGTGTAACAGGTTCTTCTCATAGTGACAATGATGTTGTGGTCTTACGACTTGGAGTCGGTACTGATGCGCAAACTAACGTGCTATTCGCAAGTATACGAATCGAGTAATACCGGGTGTATTTCAACTCGGGTGATCGTTCCCACGAGGACGAATTCTGGTCTTTTCTAGCAGTCGGGCTTAACTTGCTGAGTATAAAAGGAGGAGTGATTTGAGAGTGTGATTACTAACTACGTACTGGAAATAAACAATTAAAACGTAAGAAAATAAATTTGTGACGTTTTTCTGAAAATATCGAAGGTTGTAAAATCTAGGGTTTGAATATTAGGTCCCAGGATCCCCTAGGGTTTCTGCAGATTTATGTTCTTTATTTGATATGAAATCACATAGTAGTTTAATTATCTGTGCCACGTATTGGTTGCGCAGTAACCTTTTAGATCCTGCACGCTATCACGATCCTGCAGACTTTCGGATTCCTGTTAAGCTGCCTAAGTCTGCAGTCTCGTTCTAAGTATGGCAGGGTTTCTAACCTGTCCTAATGGCCCGGGTCAAGTTCTCCAAAAGTTGGTCTAACGTTTTTAGGATAGTCCTAACTCCCCTTCTATTGTCAGTCCATCGGGGTAAGGTGCTAAATCATGTCTTTTCTTCCGAACCCTAACCGGACATTTTAACCTACCGGCGCAGGTCTGTCGCAATTCTGGGTGATCAAGCCGAGCATGCATGAACAGTAAAATTCAAAGACAGAATAACTGATAAAAACTGCTGAATTAAGATAGTACGATCATGAATTCAATACCAAAACATAGAACAATCTTTGAGCATGAAGCCCTAGGTTCACCGAGAACCTAGGTAAAAAGTTTAGCTACTAAGTGACATAATTAAATAACAACGTTTCTAAAATTTAGAGAGAGTAAAAGGAAAAGAGGTCTTCGAATGTGGATTCGTGCTTCCGTGCTCTCCGCGAATGCTCCCGAACTTCTGCCTTGGATGTGTTGTGTCCTTAAAATGAGCCCTGGACAAGTCTTTATATAGTGCTGGCGACATTTCGGGAAACTGTCCGTATTTACGAAACTGCCACTGGCCAAAACCGCCTCAAAAAACGTGTTGTCTGCGTGGCTGCAGTGTGGCTGCAGCATAGCTGCTGCGTGGCTGTTGCGTAGCTGTTGCCCCAGCCTCCTGCATCCCTGCCTCTGGTCCTGGCAAGACTGGTGACTAAATCTGGGCGCCAAAATCCCAACTTGACTTCCGAAAACCCGGGCCCAGTGCCAAATGACCAAAATACCCCTGGATCAGAAATGCCCCGGAAATCGTCACGAACATGAAATAGTTGCTCCCTACTTCCGGACACCGTGATCCGAGACTCCTTACTTGGGCGTAGCCTGTCCGAGACCCCCACTTGACGGGAGTCGTTTTTTTGCCCAACTCCGTTTCAGCATTATAACCTGTTTTCGGAAAGCCCTTGACGTCTTCGTTCTTTTTCCCCTTGTTACCCTTCAAAACTCCAAGTCAAGCTCAAGATATTGTCAACCGAACGCATCGCGATCATTCTCGGCTTGGGCATTTTCAGCTTCCTCGGCTCTCGCCCCTACAATCCTGCTTCATTCTTGGCTCCTGCACAAGTCCTGTCCCTGCGTAGACAAGAAGAACAAAAACATGTGATCATATCTCGAAATGCGTGAAATGAGCAAAAATTTACGAAGAGCAAATAAACATCTCCTAAAACCAAGGCTTTCTGAGGGTGAATTCTGGCTAAAACACAAGTTTTCCGACACAATGGCACGTCAAATCAGGCTAAAAGATAACCCCTATTTGGGCGTTATCAGGTACATTCCCTAGATGAGGATTGACATGTTTTAATATCGTCAAACATCAAGTCGTAAAAATGTGATTGTAAAGTCCATAATTAGACATGTTATGAAACATGATGAGGGGTGTGCATGTAGATAGAATTTTTCCATCCTACATAACGAGAGTAAATATGGGCACTCGATGAGTGTGACTTAGGAAAATGCATAGTTGTGCTCAAATGTATCAATATGAGATATATATTGAGGCCATTTGTCTATCTAAGTTTACTCAGGGAATTGAGAAACTATATATCATATATACAAGGGTGCCACTCCATGCCCTGTGTCTAATTTGGATATATGGACAAAGGGATTTTACGACACAGTGACATTGGTCACAAAGGTTTGTCAGATTACTGTCTTTCTTATTAGTTGGATAGTATTGACGCATTATTAGACACTGCTCACTTTTTTTTTTGTTACCGGCAACGTAATTAGGAACCTACAGGGTTGCACACAAGAATGGATTAAACTATAATTAATTTCTCATTAGTTGGAATAAAGAAAAATTATGGATTCAGACTTAAGTGTAAAGTAATCATAAATGTTTGGATTAAATGGCAGGTGAAATTCTCTCATCCCTATAAATACCCTTGTACCGTAACTAAGGTTCTTATTCTTTCGGAATTATTCGTATATGGTACAGAACAACTAGGGGTTTGAGAGGAAGAGGTTTTAGCTGTCCGAGTCTAGCAGGTTTCGTGATAAGAGATTATTCATCCTTCCTCCAGCAGACTAGCATCCGCAAAGAAGATATCAAGTTTTGATCGTTCGTGTGGATACTTAGAGGCACTATAACCTTCAGCGTTCTCGATAGTCACCAGTTAGTGCGAATGAGTAAACTTCTAAACATCATTTTATGCTCATTTACATGGGTCCATGGTGGGTTTTAGGAAGATTTTTTTTTGTATTTCCTCTACATTTAATTGCCTAAAACTCAACATTGGTATCACATCCACTTGTGAAAACATATTCAGATTTTTGTTACTTTCAGTTGATCATACGATTATTGATTTTAATGTTAGATCGTATGAGATAAGGTATGATTATAAGACGTATGTGATAAAGTCATGTAGGTGTATAAGATACAATCTGGGTATATTGTGAACGCGTACATATGATATAGGAGACCGCTTCTAGGGTTCTTTCTGTATGAATAAGCCGAAAACATCAAGCGTTGGTGTTCATGTTTTATGTATGCACATATCGCCTGTGTAGTCGAATTAGCATTGCGATAGAGAATATGTGGTTTCGTTTACGTTACGGGGCGTTGCCCCGGACACCAAGAGGGGCGCGACCCCTAGACCCGACTCACTAATACAACGGCGGGACCCTGCTAAAGGGTGCTGCCCCTCCTTACCCGTAAGGGGCGTTGTCCCCTTGACCTCCTGTAAGGAGGCATGACCCCCTTGAACCCGGTAAGGGAGCGCTGCCTTTTGAACCCCGATACAGTCACAGTAGGGTGAATATTAATTAGCTGTTAATTAACTGCGCAAGTAAAACCGTGTATTTTTTCTTCTTTACTTGATGTTTAAGTGCATGGTTCGTGGATGTGGCCTAGTGTGTGATCGTTTTTTTATGGGTTGGTTCATTTGATTCCCCTACGTATGTGAGGTTTCTCTAAATACACACACACACACACACACACACATATAAAGCTGAAGAGCTGAGTGTTTTCTCCGTTTCCTACCTTTTTGCCTTTGCCGATAATGCCCTTCTCAAAATCAAAATTTACACAAGATATAATGTTACTTAATTGACCTCAGTGATGTTTTTATTCACTATACTTAATGGGCGACTCATAATTACCATTTTAATCTATAATACGTAACTGTCCTCCATAACTATCGCTCTTCCATCACACTAATACAAAACCTTAGATATTAATCAAAATTTACAAATATTGTGAAGGCACCTATCAGTTACTTTTCTCAATCATTAATTTTGATAGAATGGAAAATTAATTATCAATAATTAATAAAAATACGAATTAATGTATTTTTTATTTTTTACCCTAGGTGATCTAGAGATTGCCTCGTTTCTCCTTATTTTTCCTTAATTAATAAAATATACAAAAATATCAGTTTATTTTTAATTTTAATTCAGTCGCTTGTCTGGGGTGGACAACTCTTTTATCACTCAATTTTCCTCATTTTACAGTACTTTAAATTAATCTACTAATTAATAATCTCAAGTATGTCCTCCTGGGCTCGATAACTCGGTATTGAAATACCGCCCCTATATTACTTGACCGTGCACTTGGGCATATGCGTTAAGAAATCGCTTCAAGAATTTGGTGCCGTTGTCGGGGAAAAAGACAGATTATTTAGTTAGAAGTTAATTTAGAGTAATTTCATTTTATTTATAATTTTCTTTTATTCTCTATCTCTGTGCTTTACGGGTATCTCGTGAGTTTGTTTTCGCAGGAACGCATGAAGCCGGAAACATAATGAGCATGTCGAGCGAGGATGAATGTGAGAGGATATCTGTGGACCAATACTATTGTGCTAAATACAAAATTTGACACACAAATGACAGCTCAGTGATTTGGTTCTATAAATGCAAGAAAGATTAGAACTATGAAGACGCATGCATATTTCATCCACCCCAGATTCATCGGCACCAGGAAGACTCATCAGCGATTATGGCGGAACGGCGCAGTATTATGAAACATCCAAGTGAGCTCCAAGTTTTTTTCCGTGCTTACCCAAGTGCCACAAGATGGTTCAGCCATCGGTATGGAATACATGAGGGAGATGATGGGGAGGATAAAGGAACGACTAAAGAAACTGTCAACAGTAGGGGAATCAAGTATTAAAGAGCCACAAGAGGAGCCCTTGCCACATGACAGTGAGCCTCATATTAAATCCTCGTCATCATTGCCAAATGAGGATGATTCAGATGAACCGTATTGGCTTCCACCTGTACAAGAGATCCAGAATACATTTTGGGCTAAGATGGAGCAAGAATGAGATTCTGCACCGCAAGCTACAGCACTGGAAGAAGAGGTACATGAGCTGAGCAATGACTGCAGTGTCCAGGAACCATTGGTGGACTCTACCATTTATGAGAACTCAGACTCTGATTCAGACTGGGGTGGACCTGTTTGCCCAAGATAGGAGGACCTTCCGTATTGCGATCCAAAACCGCAGGCTCCCTCACTTCCTTTGCATGAATGGGAAGAAACCGACATTGGAAGCATGTGGTGTGCTGATGACAAAGCTGATGAAGAACTCGTGCCCATACCCATTGAGGTAAAAACAAAACCTACTCGTACTTTTGAAGAATTCTTCGTATCTTATATTAATCAAGTCTGTGATGTGTTGGAAAGACATGTGTATGGAAATTCTTATGGGGAAGAGCATCATGAGAAAATTTCAATTTCTTGTCATATTGTCTATTTCATTGATGAACCACACGCCATAATTAAAAAATTGGAAACCAGCAAGTGTGGGGTGTGGATGACTTACATGCGCCGATTACATCAAGCACCAAAGAGGTACTACAGGGATGAATTTATGGAGAATGATGGATTTGAGCCCAGTGGTACTTTGAGGAAGTTGATCAATAAGATAAATTTCAAGATAAAAAGATTCAGCTACTACAACTCTCCACCATCTGCACATCACAAGGGTTCACTTGAAGTCATTGAAAGTAGATGGTGGAAGAAGAAGAAGAAGTGGAGGGATAAAGCAGCCTCCACAATCCTTTTCGTTGAGGTAATCGGGTCGGACAGTCGACCTTAAACTACAAGCGCTGCTTTGGAGGCAACCCAATGTAGAGTAGGATGCCATTTATTTTGTTTTTCCTTTTAGTTCTCCTCATCTGATTTTGAAGGGTGAGAGAGAGAGTTGCTTTAATACTTTCAATAAGTGTGTAGGGACACATGTACAGAATATGATTCGGATTCCCTTTCTAATGCGCATGTTGGAGATTGTTGAGTAGGAACACATCGGAATTCGGACGGATGCAAGTTTCTGCAAACTGTCGACGGTCCACAAGACCCCTTCATGTTGCAGTTTCGCGGACACGGTGTCTATGTAGTTCCGGGCAACCCATGTATCTTTTCCTCTCTCGGCTTCTATGTTTTGAGCAGTAATTGTGGAGATCCACTGCCTGCACATTTAAACGATGAGTCCTCTTATTATATCTCTAAATTCTTCGAGGGAAACGAAACGCTGAAGTGTGGGGGGGTTGTTTTTACTTTCACTAGCCATGTTTTGTCTTGCATTAACCTTGTTACATGTAGTATTGTGTTTGTATGGTTAGTGTAGATTGTGTGTTAGTGTCGGATTGTGTTATTTTAAAATTCTTGCATTGTTCTGCACTTTTACATTATGAGTTCCCTAACTAATTGTTTTGTGGTTAGTCGAGTTGGCCAGTTGCATATAGAGTCCACGAAAATATGATAAAATAAAAAAATGGAAAAGTGAAAAATCCATAAAAATTAAAATTTTTGAGTTGGGCAATTGGTGAAGCTTGAAACCAGAGAAAGTTCAGTGAAAGAGTCTCAATGAATAGGAATCACCGTAGTAGGAAAATATTAATTTTTAGTATACTGCACACCAGTTTCACGCAAGGAAGTCTCGACTATTCAGAGAAAAGTAGAAAGTGGACGAGGGAAAACCTCTAGTTCCTATAGTTTCCTAGGAGGATTTGGTCTTGGGGTAGTCGAATAGTCTGTTTTCAGTGGAAACTTGTGGTCTCTTGAAATCTGGGGTGGACCTTCGTGCTGAGTTGGTTGCATGTGGTATGCTGCCTTAGCCTAAGTGAAGTTAGGGAGTGTACACCACCATCACTTAAGGCGGTTTCAAGAGCTAAACGAGAATGCCCACACTTAGCTGCTCTAAATGCACGGATGAATTAAAAAGAAAAGAATGAATATAAAAGAAATCAAAATCTTCCCTTGGACTAGATATGGTGAAAAGCCTAATGTGCCCCCGTTCGCGCGGGGAATTTGGATTCAAACAAATTATAGTGTCTAGGGAAAATTAAAGTCAATCCGTATTACATGGAGTTGTGTCTCTCGTCACTGGAAAACTTGCATTCAATGCAATAATGACTAAGAGGGTCTTAAAATCTCATATGGCTTGGCGACGAAAGACTACCATAAGACTAAGGATGCCTATACCCTTTGAGCTAAAGGACGTGCCCAGATCTTAGTTGATATTGGTGTACGTTTGGGGACCCCTTAGTGAGTTTGCGCGTAGGATCATTGTATTTTCAATTCCTTGTTGCGGTTGTGGGAATTCCAAAAGAGACTTGTGAGAGCTTGGTGATCTGGTTCGTGATAGCGAGATTGCTCATCTCTTAAGAAAAAGAAAATAATATGTGTTGTTTTAATTCTTACATTATTCTATAATCGAGTTGCATTTTATAGTCATGTAGATTGCATTGTGTGTGTGTGTGTGTTGTTTGTGTCATGTGGCTAGTAGGGTTGTATGCAATCGGTGGAGTAAAACGTAGTGTAAGCCTGGATTTTGCTCGGGACGCACAAAAAGGTAGTGTGGGGATTTATTAACTCTATATTCGAGTTATATTTCTTGCCCCATTAATATCGTTTTGCGGGCTTTCCTGGTTGATATTCTTAATTTTACACTACAAAAAGAGAGAAAAATGTAGAAGTTTAGCTTTGAGCGTTAGTTTGTTAATCCTAGTGTTTCTCATATGTTTTATGTATTGTCACATTTGATCACACGGGTTGTGTTCTGTGTTGTTTTGACACGAATACAGAGCTTAGGAGATGAAGCTGAGAGGAGAAACGAGTGTTGGAGATTATTTGGGAGCTAAAACGGAGAAGAAATCGTGAAGAAAATGGTGTAAAGACATGGAGAGGGGAGGTAAGTGTCATTTAATCAAGTTTGTGTAATGACAATATAAACCCCCTCCCCATACATAGCCAAAATTCAGAGGAGAAAGTTTTACCAACTCACTTAAGTGTAAGATCAAAGCTTGTGTTCGCAGGATCAGAAGTTGATCGCAAGATCAGACGCAGGATCAGAAGTTGATCGCACAATCAGAAGTGTGGTCGTACGATCAGACAGAGGAGTAGAGACGCCATTCTCTAGGAGATCACACGATAAGAATTTGTGGTCGTGCGATTCTAAGTTACCACCAGCGCACTCACGACAATTAATGGGGGTCTTAGATTTATTAATTAATAGTCGTTTGGTTATTTATTAATACACCCTAGACTAAAAAAAAAGCGAGACGTGAGAAAGAACAGGAGGCAAGTGAGAACGACGGAGACGAAGAGAAGGCAAGGCCGAAACCACCATTGGAGGTCTCCAGGTTTTATTTCTTCTTCTTCTCTAAATATTTGTGTGGAGAAACAATTTTACACTGTTTCGTTGATTTCAATTAGATAAGTACTTTTTCTAGGCGTCTCTAAGAGAGCTTAGGGTTATGTAGATGATACGTTTTTCAGGTTTGGACTTGTTTCATGTTTTGGATTTATCTCTATCGATTCAATGTTAGTTTTTTGAATATATTGGTGAATCCCGTCTATTGACACGATGAGATTAGGATTTGATGTTCATGGGAACTAGGGTTTAGTTGTAGATTAAATCTTGCTTCTATGCGTATTCTTAGGGTTAATAGACGGGATTCAAATGAACATCAAATGAACATCAAATCTTGCTTATATGCGTATTCTTAGGGTTAGTTAGGTGTAGATAGTGCTTTTTGAGCTGACAGATCTTGGCCACGTGGAAACCATCCAGCACACCATATTGTGCTCCATACACACTGGATCACCAGCCGAGTTGATCCATGTGGGGGCTGCGAGACAGAGCCCTCGCATACCACTGCACGGGACTTGTAGGGACTTAGTGGTTTGGAGGCTAGAGTAAGCCCTGTCGCGTGCGAGCCAAGCCCGCACGCGACCTTTAGTAACTGCTTTGAGAGATTTATGGCACGAGCTCCATAAACCCGGTCAATCCGGTCAAACCCGGTCAACCTCGTAACGGTTCCGGTATTCGCGCATAACGTGCTGTAACGGTCCCTATATATGAGGACGAACGTGCCGTTGTGGTTAAGCTAATTAAGCTGCCATTAATGGGCGCATTAACCACACTACAACGGTCACGTTCCCTGCTATATATAGGACGTTAACCTTTCCATACAAAGAAAGACACACTAGCCATACGCGGAAGCTCTGCCAAACCTCTGTCTCTCTCTCAGACATTACTACTGCCTTACTCTCTCCCTACAAACAACCCCACTCTTCCTGTGCCATCTCTGATCCTCTACATACGGTGTACACGGAGGTCTCCCCGCCGGAATCTCTTCTGCACATTTTGGTGAACCTACCAACAAAAGCAACCATGTCTCAGGAGGATGATATCAGCAACAGATCGCCTTCCACCGAAGCTGCCTCGGGAGAGGAGACCCGCCGTACTCCTACGACCCCCGGAGAGGCACCGACGTTAGAATCCTTAGACGCCACCGTCCAAGGTCAGGCGAAAGCTCTCAAAGCTCAGTCTGCGTAGCTAGAACGGATCCTGGTCGTTCTGGGCACCCTTGCGCCGAATCCATCACCAGCCACTATCGTCTCTCAAGGAGGAGGAGCCCCTACCGCTCCAGGACTGGGAGTGTCAACCACACCCCCCAACCCTAATCTGCAGACTCCACCGGCGACTACGCAGCTACCTTCAATTCAGGGGTCAACAGCTCAGATGTTGCCTCTCGCTGCCCATACTCCTCAGCCTCCAGCTTTGGTACCTAATTCGGCGTCGCAGTATCCCTTGCCTCCTCCAACGGCGATCTGGGGCAATGCGAGCAGCCAATATGTCCCCAATCCTTCGGCGGCATATGTGTCGCCTCCGCCTGCGGCAACCCCTCCTCCTGCTACCGAGGGAAGTATTCCAGAATGTATGACGTCTCTGCAAAAGCGTATGGATACTATTCTGGCTCACCAATCATTCGCGGATACCATCATCCCAAAGCTAGACAACGATCCACCCATCCCGCGGGAGATCTATCTCATGCCTAACTCGATGGGGTATAAGGCTCCTAAATGGGACAAGTTCGAGGATGTCAACGGGAACGCTAATGAGCATGTCATGCGTTTCATTGATGTCATGGGGCCATACGGAGCTGACCCCAAATTGCTGATGCGAGAATTCCCAAAATCCTTGGGGAACGTGGCGTACAAGTGGTACCGAACGTTGGAGGCCGGATCCGTGACGACTTGGGACGACATGGTCCAGAAGTTCTATACCAAGTTCTTCCAGGTGGAAGAAAAGGTGACAATGATCCACCTCTCGCGGATGTATCAGAAGCGCGAGGAGGACGGGATAACTTTCATCAAGAAGTTCAGGGCGAAGTCCTTGGAGTGCAAAGACCCAATGCTCGGAAGCCGGCTCGTAGAGATATGCCAGCAGTGCATGCGAGACGAATACAAAGGTATGCTCATCAATCTGCAAACACCTACGTTTTCAAAACTAATCGAGTGCACGAAGAACATCGAGCCTATATTCGAGAGGCAGAAAAAGAAGAACGCTCCGGAGCGATCTTCGAGCGGTACTACCTACAAAATCGGGAGATTCAGTTACAAGAGGGGACGCGAAGCTGAGGTCAATACAGTTTCACCCCAGAAACAGGCGAAGGTTGTGAACTTCGACGTACCACCTCTGCCATGTTCGGTGGAGGAGGCAAGCGACCTCTGCAGGAAATGGCGCAAGGACGGTGTCCTACCGCCGCTCGAGAAGGTACCCTCCAAGGAGATGGTGAGGGACCCGAAGTGGTGCGAGTACCACGGAAAGGTCATGCATCCCACAGCGGAATGTAAGAAGCTCAGGATTGTGTTTATCCAAAAGATGAAGAACGGCGAGCTGATCGTCAGCGATCACAGGAAGGATGTACGCAACAATCCACTTCCTGCCCATGCGGAGCAAGACTCGAAAGGAAAAGAGGTCGCCATGATCTCGATTGTGGACTTGGAAGAAGTCGCAGAGGATGGTCTACCCATCATTGCCGAAGTCCATGAAGACGAGGACTACAGCGTAGACACAGAGGACGAAGGTGCTGACCGGATGAAGGGGTCGCACGGCTTTAGCAGATTCTTCGACGAGATGAACTTCTCCGAGAAGTGCCGGACAGAAATGACGAAAGCAATCTTGAGGATAGCAGAGGACTACGAGGAGGATCTTGTAGTCTCCAACGGGAAAGTCATCAGAGCGTCTCGCTCTACAGAAAAGATTATGACCTTTTCTGCCAGCGACAAAAAGACAGATGCGAGTCACCAGAGGCCTCTGTATGTGACAGCCATCATCAATGGCGTCGAGTTCAAAAGAGCATTCGTCGATGGAGGATCAGCGGTTAACGTCGTTTCGCTCCACACACTGAAGCTAGCAGGGATCCCCGAACACAAGATTGTTAGGCGTCCATCTCCACTGATGGGATTTGGAAGCGACTCTAGAATGACGATCGGATGGATCCGCCTGGGCGTTCAGATTGGCAAAATCAAGTGCTCAGCGAAGTTCTATGTCATAGATGCGAACAAAACGTATCACATGATCATAGGTCGAGCCTGGATTCATCGCTTTGACGCGGTCCCTTCAACAGCTCACCAGGTCATGAAAGCTATCTGGAACGATAGAATAGTCGAGATACCGGCTTCGACAAATCCATTCAACCTGGATGAAGCACATCTCAGCGAGGCGGTATGGTTCACCGAGATGGCGGACGAGCAAACAATGGGACCATTCAACCCTACTCCCTTACCCCTATGGGAGGATATCAAGGATCAGTCACCTGCGGGAGTGATGGTGACAAGGGAAGACGCCAAAGAAAAGCCGCCCACGCGGGAAATGGCACCGCGGATCGCCTATCAGCGAAAGAACGTGTACACGTTGAAGAGAATAACAAAGAATGACCCTGAAGGCAAAGAGATAGAGAGTTTCTACGCCAACAGGAAGAAGTGCTATCGCATATGAAGGTGCACGGGGATGTCCTCACACGGGCATGGGGATATCCCTGGGCAAATCAACCAAATCGAGCAGATTGCGGTAACGGAAAAGCCAATGCAGAGCACTCCAGATGAGAAGCTCAAAGAAGCACCCGAATGCATGGAAGACAGGCCCAGACCACAAAAGCAAGAGATAAAGGAAGTGTTCCTCAGCCCGAACAAGGAAAAGAAGAGGCCAGTCTTTCTAAGTGCGGACCTCACAAGCGAGGAGGAGCAGGGATTACTGCAGCTCCTGACTGAGTACAAAGACGTGTTCGCATGGGAGTATGATGAGATGCCAGGACTGGACACAAGCATCACTATGCATCGTTTAGACATCATCCCGGGTTCTACGCCGATAAAGCAGAGCACAAGAAGCTTCAGGCCGGAGCTTAATGTGAAGATCAAACAGGAGATTGTCAAACTCCTGGATGCCAAGTTCATAGAGCCGAATCATCATCCAACATGGCTGGCCAACATTGTGCCAGTGGTAAAGAAGAACGGACAACTCCGCATCTGCGTGGATTTCCGGGATCTCAATCGTTTCTGCCCAAAGGATGATTTTCCACTGCCCAACATTGATTTGCTTATTGATTCAACGGTGGGTCATCGCATGTTCAGTTTCATGGACGGCTTCAGCGGGTACAACCAGATCAAGATGGACCCTGAAGATGCACGGAAAACTGCATTCATCACCCCAGTGGGAGTGTTCAACTACACAGTGATGCCGTTCGATCTCAAAAACGCGGGTGCAACCTATCAGCGGGCCATGATGGCCCTGTTCCACGACATGATGCACAAGGAAGTGGAATTTTATGTGGACGACCTGGTGGTTAAATCCAAGCAAGAGGCTGATCACCTGGCAGATTTGCGGAAGGTGTTCAACAGATGCAGACGCTTTCAGCTAAAGATGAACCCTATGAAGTGCGCATTCGGGGTAACATCAGGGAAGTTCTTGGGATGCGTGGTTCATCGCCAAGGAATCGAGCCTGACCCTGCAAAGGTATCAGCCATCACCGGCATGACGCCGCCCCATAACCAAAGTGCCTTGAAGACATTTTTGGGAAAGCTATCATATCTGCGGAGATTTATCCCAGCGATTGCCGAAATCACCTGCTGTTTTAGTGCCCTTCTCAAGAAAGATGCCGTATACAGCTGGACTCCGGAGCACGAAGCTTCGTTTGAAAAGCTGAAGGATCTGCTGACGTCTTCAAAAATAATGATCGCACCTCAACTGGGATCACCGCTTCTGCTATATCTGACGTCAACGAGGAGGTCCATAGGAGCGCTCTTGGCTCAGGAATACGAGGGCCAAGCGAGGCCTATCTACTATATCTCTCGCATTGTGCAACCTGCTGAATCAAGGTACACAGACATCGAACATCATTGCCTTGCCTTGTTCTTCGTGATAGAGAAGTTGAAACACTACTTTGCGTCGCACAAAGTAGTAGTGGTCACCAAAAGCGACCCCATACGATATCTGCTAACTCACACTACTCCTGGAGGAAGGTTGGCGAAATGGTACATGACCATCTCTCAATACGATATCACATGCGTGCGACCGCGAGCGATCAAGTCGCAGGCGCTAGCAGATCTGTTGGCACAGTTCCCCGACAACAGCCACGAGCCCGTGATCGAAGAAGAATTCGAGGGACCTGAGATATATGCAGTCGACGTGCCCTATTGGACGCTCCATTTCGACGGTTCGTCAACAAGGAAATGCGGGGGCATTGGGATAGTCTTGACCAAGCCGGATGGGGAGGTCATACAAATGTCCGCAAAACTCGACTTCGCAGTCACCAACAACGAGGCAAAATATGAAGCCCTCATAGCGGGGCTGCGTGCAGCGAAGGCTTTGGAAGTAAGCAACCTGACGGTCATGGGGGACTCCAAATTAATTGTCAAGCAAGCCTCGGGCGAGTACGGCTTGAAGGAGATAAATCTTCTGTCCTACCGGACTTTGGTACAAAAGCTGGTGCAGCAATTCTGCAATGTGAGGTACGAGCACAAGCCCCGAGCAGACAACAGGCATGCAGATGCTTTGGCCACTTTGGGATCCAAGGTCAGTACAGACAAATGTCCCGCAAGGATCTCGATCGAAGTGTGAACATCGTCGGCATTGACAGAAGACGCGTACGACGATGAACACATGGATGATACGGACTGGAGAAAAGCAGTCCTACGAGCTATTGCAGAAGGCACAAGCAGTGAAAGCTGGGCACTCACGAAGGGGTATTGCATACATGACAACACCCTTTACTACAAGGGTCGTGGCGGAATACTCATGCGATGCGTCTCCGAGCAAGAGGGACAGCTGCTGTTAGAAAAGATTCACCAACATGCTTGCGGAGAAAGTGAGGTGTCAATCTATCGGAAGGCTCAGAGATATGGCATTCACTGGCCAGACATGTCAACAGCCGCAGCCCAAATACAAGGAAAATGCGACAGTTGCGCACTGATCAAAGATTCCTTACTCATCGCTCTAACCGACGATGACACGGATTGGAGGAAACCACTCTTTGACTTTCTCACCCAGGGCACCTTACCCGAATCGAGAAAAGAAGCGGAGAACTTGAAAAGGAAAGCATCTCGATATGTGGTGCAAGAGAACTTACTTTGGCGAAGAGGTCATGAGGGCAACTTGCTGCGATGTCTAGACGGCAGGGAAGCACAAGAATTCATGGACCTTTCTCATCAGGTGGAACACCAAGGAGGTGCGAAATTATGCAGGCAGCTCCTCTCAATTGGATATTTGTGGCCCACGATGGAGGCTGATTGCCGCACCAAAGTACGGCGCTGCCAGGAGTGTCAATTCAAAGGAAACCTAGTGCACGCTCCCGCTGTGGATCTACATGCATTGGGAACGCCATGTCCATTTCACACATGGGCGCAGGATTTCATTGGTCCCATCCGACCAACTTCGCATGGGAATCATTTTATTCTCACCGCAACCGAGCTGTTCACTAAATGGGTGGAAGCGATACCACTGAAGACGGAAAATGCGCTAGCTGTGGTCAACTTCATCCAAGAAAACATCATATGCAGGTTCGGAATTCCAAACACCATCCTTTCAGATAATGGTACTCCTTTTGTTAATTGCCAGGTGGCTGCGAAGTTAGCAGAGTACAATATCAGACAGATATGTTCCACCCCTTACTACCCGAAAGGGAATGGGCAAGCCGAAGCGACCAACAAAACGCTGTTGAGGATTTTGAGCAAGATGGTCGCATGACCACAAGAAGTGGGCTGATTCTCTAAGCATAGCCCTGTGGGCTTACCGAACTTCTCCAAGGACACTCACGGGGGCCTCACCATTCCTACTAAGCTATGGGGCCGAGGTCGTGGTACCTGCAGAGGTGAGAGTTAATTCGGCGAGATTGGCCTTCCACGCACTATACGACAATCAACGCGATCATGACTTAGTCTTGCTGGAGGAAAATCGAGAACAAGCTAAAAGGACCAACAAGCGGTATCAAGAAAGGATCGCTCGTGCTTACAATAAGACGTTCCAGCGAAGAGATTTCGCAGTTGGAGATTCGGTCCTGCGCGCATCTGATAATTGCATGCGAGAAGCGGCTCACCCAAAGTTCGCAGCCAATTGGGAAGGACCCTTCGAAGTCACAGAAGTCTTCGACAGTGGCTACTGCAGCATACGGAGGTTGCACGGAACAACCTCAACCCCGAGTTCAGTCAACATGCGCTGGATTATGAGGTACTATCCTTGACTTCTCTCATTTCATGCGTTTTATTATAACGTTGCTTCATGTCTTGTATGGCTATGATTTACACAATCTCCTCTCCCATATGAGAGAATTGTAATCTCATCTCTCCCATATGAGAGCATTTTAATAATAGAATTCTCCCAAATGAGAACTTCATATTTCTAGCTGTTTTTTTTTGCTTCATTTAGTTTGTTATTACTGATTAACAATGGGCTATCCGCCAAAATAGCGATCTAAGCGAACTACGATCTTAATTGATTTTTTAAAGCCTATCTGTTACGATAGCAGCCTATGCGAAATGCGATCTTAATTGATCTTTTAAGCCTATCTGCTACGATAGCAACCTATGCGAAATGCAATCTTAATTGATCTTTTAATCCTATCTGCTACGAGAGCAACCTATGCGAAATGCGATCTTAATTGATCTTTTAAAAGCCTATCTGTTACGATAGTAGCCTATGCAAATGCAATCTTAATTGATCTTCTAAGCCTATCTGCCACGATAGCAACTCATGCGAAAAACGATCTTAATTGATCTTTTAAAGCCTATCTGTTACGATAGCAGCCTATGCAAATGCGATCTTAATTGATCTTCTAAGCCTATCTGCTACGATAGCAGCTCATGCAAAAAACGATCTTAATTGATCTTTTAAAGCCTATCTGTTACGATAGCAGCCTATGCAAATGCGATCTTAATTGATCTTCTAAGCCTATCTGCCACGATAGCGGCTCATGCGAAAAATGATCTTAATTAATCTTCTAAAGCTTATCTGCCACTATAGCAGTCTACGCAAAATGATCTTAATTGATCTTCTAAAGCCTATCTGCCACGATAGCAGCTCATGCGAAAAAATGATCTTAATTGATCTTCCAAAACCTATCTACCACGATAGCAAGATATGCGAACGTGATCTTAAATGATCTTTCAAGCCTATCTGCCGTGATAGCAGCGTTATACAAATGCGATTTAAAGTTTGTCCTTAAGACTATCTGTTGCGATAGCAACATTATGCAAAATGATCTTAAGTGATCTACAAAGGTCTATCTGATGAGATGACACCTGCACTTGAATCTGAAAGCAAATCACAAGCCCATCCGCCAAGATGGCACAGCTGCGCAAACATGATCTCGAACGATCTAATAAAACATCTGCGAATTCATACGACAGATAGCAAATGCGGAGTATGTATATAGCATTACACAAGGCGAAATATGCCGATACGCATGCTAAATTGTATTTTGTTGTAACGACACAGCAGATAATACAAAATCCATTTATCATTATGAGTCAAAAAGACTTATAATTTATCTGTCTAGATAGCAGCTTACAAGCGAAGAAGCTCAAATCTAACTACGCAGCCAACATGGCTTACGATGCATTCGAAAAGTAACTTACAAGCACGAAGTTACACATCGCGGGAATCCTAACTGATAAAGGATGAATCTAACGATCCTAGCACCGGCTATGCGAGATCTGCGGCCGAAGATCTATCGCAAGTAGGGACTTGTTATAAAAAGAGCATCCTACGAGAGCCACATGAAGCCATACGTTCAAGATCCCAGCATTTGACAAGGCCCTTATCTGATCAGCACCCCATGAGACGCGCCTGAGGAACCACCGGTTCCGGCGTACAACATGCAGGCAGAAACTCCGAATGACAGGGGGGCCTTATCTGCGGGAACGAACGCAACGGTTCGCCACCCTGAGCTCACGAACGTGGGGGTAGTAAGTTCTCCTCCAGCGATGCTGGAGGAGAATTTTGCCGTTCATTACGAGTCGGTAGCACGGTCACTACGGCGCTGCACCTCACCGGGAGGCGGCCGGAAACATGACCTGCAAACATAATAGACGAAGAAAATTCTTCGAACACACATGAGATATCATCTCCATCTTCTTTATGATGGTTATAAAGATCAATAAGCCTCATAAAGCGGATCTTGGAAACTATTTCTATAGCACAAAGCGCAAACTCAGGTCTCATGACTTTGAGTTGCTATGAATCAACGAAAAACAAGCGTTGAAGCCAGCAGTCGTAAGGACTCACGGCAAAGCACATTTTTGGGATGAAGAACCCAAATGGCAAAGACAGGGTTTATATAGACCTGGTGGAGACTCTTCAGTTGCTAAGATGAGTCAGCAGAATTTGAAAAGAGGGTAAGGTCAATCACTTACGCCTTGAAAAGCGGTAACGATCAATTACCCTACTAAAGGCTACGACGATTCATTTGCGTATCCTAATTAATGAAGGATGGTCATGATTCGGATGGACTTCCCGAGGAAAGCGTGCTTATCTTACGAGAAATTAGCGCGAAAATCAAGCAGAATATCAATTGCTGATGTCATAATTAGATATGCACAGAGATATTCCATCAAATCCCGGAAAGGGCAAAACGGGCACGTCGATTCTTTTGTTAAAAAAAAGGGGGGGGGGGGAGAAAACCCTAGAAACATTACATTAATGTTCCACCATTACATTAATGTTCCAGCTATATGTTTGCTACTTTTCAAATTCAAAAGTCAAAGCAAATTCTTGATCAAGGAGTCATGAGGGGCGAACTGATGGCTCAGATTCTCTACCTGCTCCACTTCCTGCTTCAATTGCTCGCACTTGGCATTCATCTCATGATAGAGCTTCAGAGCCTCTTCAACCTTTTGCTTTTGCTGCTCCACCTTCTGCTTCTCAGCTGCGAGGTTTTGGTGGCCGAGTTTCAAAGTTACGGCTGCGCGAATCAGGGTAACTCTTTTCATAAGAAACTTGAAACCCAGTCTGCCTTGAACTTTGGCGAGAAGATTTTGGCACAGGCCAAAAAGCAATTCAGCACTCTGAGCAGAAATGGTCGCAGGCGTGGCCGCAGACAGCTGCTCCAAAATCCAAATGGCCTCGGTAAGAAACAGCCTCGTGTCAAAGGGCCCTATCTCCAGAGATCTCGCAAATGATTGGGGGTAGGTGAGGCGCATCCGAACTAGCTAGTCCACATCAGTTTGTTTCAAACCTAAAGCAATGTCAAAGCTAAGTTATGCTATCAAACTCGCAAATGAATAATGCGAGATGCAAACAGCGAACTTCTACTTACTAGTTCCTTCAAGGATCTCACGAAGAGAAGGAATGCGCATTGCTGGAGTGGTCGAAGACCGTCCTCGCTCCATAGCTCTCCTATCAGCAGCGAGCTCTAACCCCTCATAGTTAGGAGGAAGAGTGTAAGCCGCACCAGCTCCGATTGCAGTCCCGACCTGCGAGCCCCAAAAGCTCCACGCAGGAAGAGGTGCCGCCGACTCAGTCATCGCTGGAGGCGTAGTGGCAGCCGAATTTGCTTGGCGAGGGACGCTCTCAGATGCGGTAGCATCAACAGTACTTGTTCTTACTCCCTCAACGCCAGCATGGGCATCTTCCTCCATTAGCACAGCGTCAGCTTCGGCATCATCAGAAAGTTCGATGATGTCCTCAACAGCCTCTCCTGCATGTTCAGCAGCTGCGAAGGGCTTCTCGGTATGGGAACTCGGAATCGGAACATAGGACGCAGAAGGTCGACTTCTTTGCTCCAGCACCGGTTCATCAGCATCTCCTGCGATACAAAATGCGACAGCATGAGGTAACTTGTATCGTGCGTTATTTTACTATCTTTGCTAAAGCTAAGAGCAAGCACCTCCACGCGAAGGTGGGATTGAAGTATCTTCGTCATAAACTAAAGACGTGGAACCATGCCCTATTAGCGTGTCCTCATTAAGCATGTCTTTAAAATGAGCATGACCTGGGACGCGAAGAAACTAGTCATGATTATGCTTTGAGTTGCTAAGTCTAGTCCAGGCACATCGATCAAGTGATTACCGGAGGGTTCACCGCACTTGCCTACTAGACAACGGCGAATGTCAGCTTTTGACACACCATGCTTTAATGCACCCACTACAACATCTCGATAAGTTACTGCGAGAATAAAAATCTCACCTTTATTGCCGCCTGCGATTTCTTCAAAATCTGCTTGGGCTTGCTCCAAAGCTGCTACATCCTCTTCTGGAGCCACATCCTCCTCCTCAGCCTGAGGAGCTACCTCTTCGGGAAGCATATCTTCCTCATCAGTGGGACGCACTAAGTCGTCAACATGTTGCTCTTCAAGGCTCCGCTGCCTCACGCGCTCGAGCTCCTCCTCTTCGCGCTGCCTTCTTCTTTCAGCAGCTTCCGCGGCTGTCTTCCTGGACTCGGCAAGAACGTCCTCGCTTATGGGTTCGTCCGGAATGTCAGAATGAGCATCCCTCTTTTGTCTCTTGGCCAAAAGGCCACCGATGGTCTCATCATCATCATCATCTGCGGAGAAACGATTGGTTCAAAATCAAGTTGCAAAAGAATTACGATAATGAGAGGGGAAAACGCGATGGAGGTACCTCCTTATTCTTCCTCATGTATCACATTTGCTCTTTCTTCGTCTTCATCTCCTTCTCTTGGCTCCTGCCTTTCCTCTTCTTCCTCCTGGTTGAATGGAACGAAGGTCTCGACTGCGAGCTCCTTCCACGCTCTACTGGGCATGCGACCTTTGCCTTTGTCCTTGGCAGAAAGGGACCTCGCTGGAGGGGAAGTGGGAGAACTTCTAGGGGAAGAAATTGTAATTCCCTTTTTCCTGGGTCTCTTCGCTCTCGGCGCGACAGTCGCTGGAGGAGACGGATTATCTCTGGGTGGAGACAAGGCCGGAGCATTGTCTATCAGCGAGTCAGCAAAAGCATTCATGACTGCTCGAATCCTGGTTTCGGCCTCAGGATCCATCCTCGATGCCAGAAAGAACGACTGTCCTTGTCTTCTTGTAGCAACAATGGTGTTGACCAGCGACTTGGAACGATCACCAGATGCAAACCGCCGCACATGGCACTACAGCAAGCAGTATGGAATAAAAATGTCAATATGAGAAAATCAAGAAGCTCAACACATGCGAAAGAAGTTGCTTACCTTGGAAAAAGTCTCGCTATATCTGACAACATGCGAGTCGCCTTTTCTAACTGCGGCGAGCTTTTCATCCAGAATGATGGTAGGGCACAGATGGTTCTCATGATCCAACAATGAGTAGCAACCAAATTCAGACTCGTCCAGAGTGCAATTGGGACGAAACGGAAAGGAGTTTCTTTTGATCAAGGGAGCTCTACTTGGCTGGGGGGCCGACTGTGTCTCAATCCTCGTCTGCTGGGCGATCCAGTATGCGAGCCAGTTCTTGGAACAACCGCCCTCGTGGTTACCTGCAGGCTGCTCAAAGGGAAGATTGTTCATGAAGACTGTCTTGCACTCCTTTTTTAGCAAGCGCTTATAGCAACCTCTGATAATAGATTGTGGCCAGATTGATGGTGCCACTGCATCAAAGCCGAACTGGGGAGAAACGCGAGTGGGGTCGACATCCACGGTAATCCTCTCATACCTCGGCGCTAGCTCAGGAAAAAGCTCTGCGAGAGCAGGAAGGGAACCTCGCAGGCACCAGCAAAAGAATTCGCGGTAGCGCTCATGGAAGCGCGATCCCTCTTCGAAGAGGAGCTCTTCTGAGAAGACAATGCCCTTAGAAGGGTACAGCTTTGGAAACCATCGCACGTTCTCAATACGCGCGGCATAGGGCCTGGCAATGAACTCTTGCCGGTTGTCGCATATCAGGCTCCAAACGCACTTGGTATTGTTCGCTCCGAACCACCTCGCAGCTCTGCCGCTGTTGCGCTCCTCCACCTCGCCTGGGGGACACCACTTGTTGGGCTTAAGAGCAGTCGGGGCATAGGACGACCATCGCTCAAAGACCCACATCGTTAAGAAGGCAATGTTGACGAAAGTCAGTATGTCGAGGCGGCCACGCGACTCTCTCATGGCCACAACTAGCTGATCCAGTCTGTAGTACAATGTACCCAAAACCAAGGGTCCGAGTGCGGCTCTGTGGCCAAGCGCCGCTTCACAGCAAGCGGCAGAACGTGATAGAAGACCCCATCATGTGGGTGACCATCGATCAAGTACCTCGACAGCCAGGCACAGAGGAAAGCACAAAGGGTCAAGTGATAGCCTTTACCCTCCACATAGTTCTTGGCCTCCGGGTCTTGACTCATAAGCTTCTTAGTAATGCTGCTGTTCGCGTAGTCACGGAAGAAGTACTGCACCCATTTGTTCCAAGTATTCTTCGCAGACGTATCAACCAACTGCCAGTTAGGAAGGGCTTTGGTAGTGGTCCACCGGGTGGAGATTTTCTTTACCTCTGACAGGCACTCCTCCATCTGCGTATACAAAGCGATCTCCGCATCCTTCCTCAAGGGACTCAAAGGGTCCACCTCACCCATGGGAGATAGATCATACAGCATATGCACATCCTCGAGTGTGGGGGCAGCCTCGAACTCAGCAAAGTGAAATGTGTGAGTCGCAGGCGAGTAGCGGGAAAGAAGGTTTAGAAGCATGGACTGGTCCAGCTTCACGGCAGCACCCTTCATAGCACGAACGGCGAAGTATACGCCGGCCTCGTTGAGGGTCGCAGCATGATTGGTCAACACGTGGTCAATCCACTCGTCCATGTAGTCCAATTTCTGGACAAAAGCTTGCGTGGAAATCGCAGCATAGGGGAAGTACCCATTTTCGATTCCCAATCGAACCACGTCCTCGGAGCCAATCAACTCGAGCAAGGCTGAGTTAAATGGAGGATTCAATGTTAGCAATCCCTCATTGGGGACAGAAGCAGGCAGTTTCCTTGCCTTAACCCTCGCGTGGTAGAAGTCTTTGCCACCCAGATAGGGGGCTTTTCGCCATAAAGCTTGCGGAAGATCAGGTATTTCTTCGTCCTCCTTGGTGGGTTTGATTCCTTTTGTCTTGGCCATTCCTGCGAAAGAGCAAGAAAAAGGGGGGAGAAATATGCCACACTTCATCAGTTTGAATTTCGAGATTCAAGATCTATGGGAAGAAAGATGAACAGTTTCTGGTATCAATTTCAGAAATTAGGGATTGGAATTGTTTGCATTATCAGAGATTTTAAAAGCCCTACATCCAAGGTCCTTATCATTAGAGGATTAAATCAAAATTGGGTTCAAAGATCGAAGCTTCTTCACAAGTTTCAACAGATAATATGGGTTTGCAGATCCAACGGAGTTCGAAGCATATACTAGTATTTTAAGGCCAACCTTGTTTCCGAGAAGCCTGCTTGGATACACACAGTTGAAGAAGACGATTTGCAGTTCTGAACTGGTGATTGATTATCTGAATCTGCTCTCGAAGACTTCCGGGTATCATTCACTTTAAGAGAAAGAAGTGATGCTCTGCAACAATGGAGAGTACGAAGTATTTATCCAAAAACAATGAAGGGTTGCGTCCTTTCAGTAGTCGAATCGCAACCGTCACCGTCGAATCGCGCAATCACAGGACAAGTTGACGTCACGCCTAAAACCCTAAAGGCCAGACGGCACGACTCTAGGGGTTTTAGGTCATAATGGCACGCACGGGGGCTGAACTTACCCGTATTTGAATTGGTGCGTGGCGGCAACGCGTATGTTGGTTTCCGCGCATGGAAGTCTATACAGCTATGAGTCTTCACGCGCAGAAAGGGGGCTAATGTAGATAGTGCTTTTTGAGCTGACAGATCTTGGCCACGTGGCAACCATCCAGCACACCATATTTTGCTCCATACACACTGGATCACCAGCCGAGCTGATCCATGTGGGGGCTGCGAGACAGAGCCCTCGCATACCACTGCACGGGACTTGTAGGGACTTAGTGGTTTGGAGGCTAGAGTAAGCCATGTCGCGTGCGAGCCAAGCCCGCACACGACCTTTAGTAACTGCTTTGAGAGATTTATGCACGAGCTCCATAAACCCGGTCAATCCGGTCAAACCCGGTCAACCTCGTAACGGTTCCGGTATTCGCGCATAACGTGCTGTAACGGTCCCTATATATGAGGACGAACGTGCCGTTGTGGTTAAGCTAATTAAGCCGCCATTAATGGGCGCATTAACCACACTACAACGGTCACGTTCCCTGCTATATATAGGACGTTAACCTTTCCATACAAAGAAAGACACACTAGCCATACGCGGAAGCTCTGCCAAACCTCTGTCTCTCTCTCAGACATTACTACTGCCTTACTCTCTCCCTACACACAACCCCACTCTTCCTGTGCCATCTCTGATCCTCTACATACGGTGTACACGGAGGTCTCCCCGCCGGAATCTCTTGTGCACATTAGGCTAACTCACTGTTCTTGTTCTATGCGTAATTCTTAGTGTGAAAGGAGTGATCCACCGGAAGCGCTAGTTAAGTGGATGAGTGCACGACAGTGAGTTAGCCTAATTGTGATGAGAACTTGAATACAATCCTGAATCATCGAGACCGAGGAGGAGAAGTGTAAGGATTGGCCTTAGTGTGGGTAGATTTGGTAGGATTATTTAGATGTTCCGTCAAACGGTGGACCGACATGACCTGTTATCGTACCAATAGATGACCTGCTAGAACGTATCAGTAGACAACATGAGACCGAGAGGAGATTTTAGTTAAGCAATACGTAAAATGACATAAGACTGACAGAATATTGTCATAGCCTATTACCCGACTGAACTAGAATAAGATTGACGTGTTACATAGCTGAACCGAAATCTACAACCCTAGGTGATCTAGAGATCGCTTTGTTTCTCCATATTTGTTCCTCAATTAATACAAAAATACAAAATATCAGTCTGGTTGTTATTTTAATTCAGTCACTTGTTTGAGGGCGACAACTCTTTTAATCACTCAATTTTCCTCCTTGTACAATACTTTAAAATAATATACTAATTAAATAATCTCAAGTCTGTCCTCGTGGGATCGATTACTTGGGGTTGAAAAACCACCCCTATATTACTTGACCGTGCACTTGCGCATACGCGTTAAGAAACCGCGTCAACTGTCAAGCAAATGGTCTAACTTAACTAAGCTCAATAGGATTAGAAACCTAGAGGCAATCTAATTGGGGACTATTCTATGAGATAGATTTGAATAAGGAGTTTGATAGCCAAGTAACTGGATTTATATTTACTATTTAATATTCATCGTCTTGTGTGATTTCTAAGACGCGTATTTGGTCTCATTACTAAAAAAATTGTATAATTGAGCTTAATGTGCATACCTGATTAGTCCGGACATTTTTGTGATATATTTGAGCATTTTTATATCACATTAGATGTTCAGTGTGCTTAGTTGTGTTGATTTCAGTTACCGGCAGCCCAGGGCAATGAGAAGGGGACGAAAACGAACTTCGGAAACTAATAGAGTTTGGAAAATACCCACTACTAAAGCGACAACACTCCCATTTCAACCTCCATGTTCGAATTCGACTTCGGTGAGTTACGTTTCCCAAATGGAGATGTTGTTTGAGGCTAATTACATGCAGTTGGATGGAATTAGAAAAAAAGATACTTTCTGCTTGTGAGTATATTGATGACATAAAAGACTACGTGAATATCCAACTCAACATTCAAAAACGAACTCCTTCAACCTCAGATGACCCACAACCACCGCAAACTAACATGAAATCCCAATAATCAACATACTCCATTAAACACCATCAAAACTGCTTCCATCAATCGCCAACAACCACCGCAAAAAGTAGCAACCATCATCAATCTCCACTGCATAACTAATTAGACTCACCAACCTCCACTTATATCCTTCTGCCACGGAAACAACCACATGCCATCTCAACAACCACCCAACCTACCATCATCTCCAGCTCCCTCCTTCTCCATTAGACCAATATCACCACCATACAAACCTGCCTTCTACCCCATCATCAACCATGCGTTCATCACAAACTCAGCAGAAAATGAGCTATTGGCAACACGGGTTTTGTGCAAGCACAACATGTGCTAAAGTTCCAGCGCATTGATTGTTCTTCACAAACATTCAAAAATCAGAGAAGAATACGACAGTAGTTTGTGCAAATTACTGTTATATTCGCACAAATTGGAGACCAAGTCTAATAGCGGCAGCCAAGAAAGTAGAGAAGATAAATCTGGACATGAATTTGCACGAATTCCTTATCAAAATTGCAAGAATTTAAAGAGAATAACACCAACAAAAGTAGGTTTTTTGCAGGATTAGTGCGAAATCCTCCTTCTTGCACGAGGTGGATTGGAACAAGAGCAGATGGAGTGAGTGGCGACAGTAATTCGCACGAAGGGAGTGATTTCGTATGAATAGTCAGCTATAAAACGCCCATACTTTTTAGTTGTGCACATTAAGCTCAATATACGAATATTTCACTAATTTGGCCAAATACACGTCTAAATGTCTCGGAACTTACGCAAAATGGTGAATGTTCAGCAATAAATATAAACCTGGTAATGGGTTATCAAATACCCCCACATTTACCATTTGCATAACCCAAGAGAACTAACATCTACCGCAACTGCATACGATACCATTCAGTAGCCGACTTAAGACACAAAAGAATCGACACGACTCACGACACAACAATGCAGCAATGTGATGCGAATGAAAATACAATGACTTGATCTTAACTAAACTTGTATATAATACACACAATACAACATTTTCTTTCTTTTTGCGAGATCGGGCAATCTCAATCACTTAAACGGGACGTCATCAAGCTCTCAATGTCTCAATTCGCAATGATCACAACTTAAGGATGTGAAAAACTGACGGAGACTTACACTTAAATGACTTGAAGTTCCTCTAGAGAACATACATAGTTTAACGTCTCTCTCTCTAAAAACACATGAACCTTCCTGTAACACCCCATATTTCTATCCCCAGAAAACCCGAAAGGGTGCCACTCCGCACTAGAGAATTATTCCCAAGTGCACGGACATTCAAAGGAGACAATAAAAACAAACCAACAAATCCAAAAGTATTTGAAATACTAAAATGTAAGTTGTTAAAAATTATTTCCCTCAAACCTGGGCATGAATTACTGAAAGCCAAATTAAACATATATTGTATGCGTGATTAGTAGCTAAGCATTTAAAGAAGTGATTCGTCCCCTAGCTAGAACATGCCTCCATCACCTAGACCTGTGGTGTGGAAAGAAAACAAAGACACAACATTTTGAAAATCAGAAACAAATACTGAGCGTGATAATACCCAAGCATGTGAACACGAAGAGACATGTAAAAGGATTATTTAAAAAGAGTGACAAGAGTTGCGATAAGACAATTCAGTAAAGCTTTACAAGTGATAAAATTATACAACTCCTTTATCATTTTTCTTATGCCAAATATCCATCTATCCACAAACTTTCAAATTTTCCAATTCCATGAAAAGAATCAAATTCTTTACTCAAATTGTATTAAGATGTACTTGTACAGTACGAAGAAGAGTGTAACACCCCCGATTTTAAGACGGGTCGGAGATCGAGGAAGTATCCTCCATACACACGCTTTCGTATAAGGAGTATTAGTAATAAGAAAGTGAAAGGAAACATCCAAAATAGTGATTAATAGTTTACTTGATAACATTGTTTGTGGCTGAGTCCAAACTGGGCAACAAGCCTAGCAATAGAGATATTACACCAAAATTTTAATCTGGGGTTAATTACTAATTGATGTTGTTTGCAGGTGAGAAAGATTTATGAATCCAGTGCATTACCCCATGCAAACCAGTCGTGTACTTGCAGGAGAGTTAAAAGAACACAAGACCGCTGTTTTTTGAGTACCAGAAAAAATGAGTGAATATACAACTTAGCATGTAAAGCAGAATGGCTAAGAAAGGTTACGAGGTTTACATTTGAAACAGTTTGAAAAACAATGGAGTATAAGTATAAAGATCATAGCTTGCAAGGTTTCATAAGATCCCCAAACGTTCAGTATTTCCATTTCAAGGATCTTTTCTCGAGGGAATGTCTATTCAGAACACGACTTATAAATAACTGTTTCCAGATTTAGAGACATAAAATTCGTATTATTGATTCGCAGCAACCAGGGTAAGAGTATAGTAATAGATGGTTCTGGCGTAGAGGGGGTGTTGAAACATAGCCTATCTGCCAAGCGTTATTGATCGATCCCCCGTCTCGCTAGCCATCATACAAGCCAACTACTAGACCTTAAGTGTCTACACCCCCTTAAGATTGTAAGTCTGAAGGGTAGTACTAGAATGTTGGACTCCAACCTACGGCTAAAGCAGTGGGGGCACATAGAGTCCCATGTCTTTAGGGGCCTAGCCAAGGGAATCATCACCCGATAGTAACGTAAGGTAAAGTAACACGATGTAGGCGTATAGCACTGTCGCAGACCCAACTGGTTCCGGTACTTTCCATTCTTTCACTTTACGTTGCTAACGAATTCTAACTTAGTGACATTTGAATAATCAGTTTTCCGATTTGAAGACAAGTAGTAAAGTGACAATTTAAAAGCACGTACGGCATGTTTGACAAAAATAGAATAAAGTACGACAGTTATTTTGAAATAAACAAGTATATCACATTAAAGAAATTGGCACGCAATACTAAGCATGTAAAATCACCGAGAGAGCCAAAAAATTCCAGCTAAACCGCTACTCGTAAACAACGTCCAATTCTACTCCATCGACGAAATCAAGCTCTACAATCATACACATAAATTCCTAATCACGACAATGTCCGTGTCGCAAGTAGAGAATTCATATGTCCTACGTGATATGCAAATGACAATCATATGTAATTATAAACACCAAATTTATTTTTAGATATTTAAACTCTCGGTTGCTAATGAGTCAGAAATCTCTAAAACGATATCAAGAAGTTACACGATAACATTATTTCATGACTGAGTCCTGATGGGAAAACTAGCCTATCAAAAGATATTTACAACAAAAGTTTAATCTAGGATTAATTACTAATTTCTATTGTTTGCAGGTGAGAAAAATTCCTGAATCCAGCGTGTTACCCCATACAAATCAGTTGTGTACCCGCGGGGGCGTCAAAAGAACACAAGACCGCAATTTTTTGCGTATCAGTAAAAATTGTTACTATGAGTATAGTAATAGATGGTTTTGGACTGAAAACTGTAATAAATAGTAAAAGAACACAAGGTTACTTGTTGTGGTCTTGGAATATGATCGGTTACTATGTTGGCTCCGGCGGGGAACACCAATTTAGCTAGTTCCCCTTGACTAGTTGTAGTCTTAGACATTGATCTGTTACTATGTTGCCTCCGGGCTAGAACATCGAGTTAACTAGTTCCTCTTGGCTTCTTCTTGAAGTCTCGGACTTATGGTTGGCTTCGGCCGGAAACACCGATTCTATAGTTTCCCTTGACTACCTTTTGGAGTCTTCGACCTGTTAATAATTTGGGACTCCGAGTGCCCCGACTCCTTTTGTCGTAGGCTGGGGTCTAGCATCTAGTACTAATCTTCTTACTTGTGTCGACACTTAAGGTCTAGTTGTCTATCTGTATGATGACTAGCGGGACTGGGGATCCAATCAATAACTCTTGGTAGAGAGGTTAAGTTTTCAACACCCCCTATACACTAGTATCATCTGTTATTATTTACCCTGGTCTCTCTCGGATACTGCGAATTCATAATATGACTTGTTTTATTCCCTGTTCGGAAATAATTGTTTATAATCTGCACTCTGAATAGAAACGCCACTTGAGATAAGATATTTTAAATGAAATTTTTGAACATTTCGGAATCTTGTGAAAGGCTGCATCTTTGTACTTATAGTCTCTTACTGGTCAAACAGTTTAAAATTCAAACCCATTAACATATCTTAGTCATTCTGTTTTACATGCTAAGTTATTTATTCACTTAGTTTTACGGATACTTAAAAAAAACTGCGGTCTTGTATTTCTTTTAATCCCCCGCATGTATATGACTTGTTTGTTTGGGATATCGCGCAGGATTCATGGGCTCGTTCTCACATGCAAACTGTATTTTTTAGTAATTAACCGGAGAGACCGTTTTTGTAGTAAAATATATTTTTCTAGGTTGGTTGTCGTGTCATGACTTAGCCACGAAACAATGTTATCGTTACAACTCCTTCTACGAAAGGGTATAATCCCCTATAGGAAGGGCACCTCCCGATCTCCAGCTCATCTCAAAATCTGGGGTGTTACAAAGAGTAACCAAATCTCGAACTACCAATCCAGACTTTAAGTGTTGACACCCCCTAAGACTTCTTGCGGTCAGAGAGGTTTGTACTAAGAGCGACTCGGGGCTCATTAACGATCGAGCATCACAGATCGAGTGACCGTAGTCAACACGACAATCACATGTCGAGTGATCAAAGTCAGCACGATAATAAGCACATATCGAGTGACCGTAGTCGACACAACAATAAAACATCAGTTATTGGACTTTGTACATTTCTTCTCACTTTACGTAATTATGCATTATTAATTTTAACTAGACGTAACATCGCGCCTTAGGCGCGAGCACCTACTCCATTACTTATTTTTATCACTTTGTAATTTAAAACATACATTTTTTTTATCTTTGATGTTCTTTATTTCATGATTACTCTGTTATGCTCCAATGAATATTTTTGCAGAGTATCAGCCCTTAAAAAGATTTTGATTTTGTCTTTCATCAAGGGGGAGATTGTAAGTTCAGCTAGTTTCAAAAGCTTGATACAGCTTGTCGGTTTCAAGGCCTTGAAACTGTTTTCAAAGGTTTGAAACATAATGTGCAGTACACAGCATGAACTTATGTGGAGCGTATCTTTCTAATCTGATTCCCACTTCTCTATGCTCGATTATATGCACCTTATGAAGAAAGAAAAATCATTTTGTTTCTCTAAAATGTTATTAATCCATCTGTTTGAACAATTTTTTGCAGGGAAAAACTATTACCTATATTGCAGGGTCACTTTCCTAAACTATGTTCTTTTGGAAAAGGAAACTGGATTGTTTGATTGATTTTGTGCTTATGAAAACTTGTCTGGATCTTCCTAACATACTCAGCTACAAGATCAATTCAATAACATTGAATATGTTGAGCACCAGACCGTTGGGAAGAGCTTTTGGACAAGTAAAAGATTTGCAGCTATTTTTTAGGAAAGTTTGTTGTGAGAAGATCTTGAAGATCTGCTATTCAAACAAGCTGCATAAGAGGGGGTGACATAAGATTTTCAATAGAGACACGAACACATAGACTCAAAACATTCTCAGGATTGACAAGAAACATAGAAGGAGATTCATTTCACCCAATCCATTCCACAGAATATCACTACACATTCAACTGCTTCATCAGTTCTCAGTGTTCTTCATTCTGATATATGTTTGTATATCATTTAGATAATACTTGTTACATTTTTTCTCCTTAATATTTCAAGTGAAAAATAGATAATTCTTGTTAAATCAGTTAGCTAGAGCAGGTACTAGATATGTTAGTGAGAACCACAAGCTGTAACAGAGTAAGGGAACTCTCTGTGTTTGACATCTAGGGCTTAGTTTTTGATTAATAAGAATTGAGTTTAAAATCCTGTAGGGATAAAATCCCTGAGGTAGAGACGTAGTTCTAAGTGGACTGAACTCTATAAATCTCTGTGTCTCTTGCATTTATTTTGCTGTTCTATACTTAGCTAAATCAACTGCACAAAACAGGTTTCAGTTCAAGGGTTTGAAAGGCATTTCAAGGCCTTGAAATTTCTCAGCTTTCTTTGTTATCTGTTTTCTTTCCAAGGAATTTAAACTCATTTCATGGCCTTGAAATACTTATAGCTTTGTATAAATTTCTTTGAAACCACTCTTTTAGCATAAGCTGCAAAAAGTTTCCATACTATATTCAACCCCCCTCTTCTAAAGTATTGATCATTTTCTACTACCTACATTACCGTCTTTCAGTTACCATGTTCTTCGTGTTCATTTTTTTTTTTTTTTTGCATTGACTAGTTTACTACTCAATAACCGTTAACTAATGAAAATTTTTGGACACTATTCATCCCAGTTGTTGGTTGCAATCAATCAACACCTGTAGGTTGTAGTAAGAGGGATTTGAAACGGGGGTGGTACATGGATTGTTTCCCTATACTCGGAGTGCTTAATATGTCATTGACCCTAAAATCAAACATGTAAATAAAGCATTTAATCATGAAACACATTTTGAGACACATGTAATAAAACTCATGTAGACACGGAAGAAGGTAAGACTCTACACCGGCATATTAACTCATATTGAATCATAAGAAAAAGCAAATCAATTTTTAGTAATATTCGACGTATCCCTCGCAAACGATATCATCGCCTACAAATAAATAGTTCACAAATCAAAACAAAATTCTGCATCAAATAGACCATGCCTACTTAATAAGATAATATTACTACAAGGTTTAGTTTTAGGTATCTAGTTCCCCATCAAATCTTACTCCTAAATACAACCCAAAATTTTGCTTCGAAATCCTAAAAACCAATATATACATAACCTATCAAAACTTCCGTAATTTATTATCTAAACTTCTTAAACTTTTCTCAAGCCAATAATAGTCTTATTAGATCCATAACATTCTGAAGAATAAGTCTGTCATCAAAGATAATTGAATCCGACTTCCCAAAACACAAGTTGCGCTATTTTAAACTTACTAGTCAAAAATTCAGCAAATGCAATACTTTTAAAATGATGTTTATACCCAAATTCAACATATTCTACATATTCTAACACCTAGAAACATCAATTCAAAAATTCCGTCTTCAATCCAACTTCAAAGTCCAGAGATTCGTCGCCCTAAAACAAGTTCATACCCATCTACTAAGATCACTAATTCGCATATAACACGTGGTTAATCATCCCATCTTTACCTACGGTTTTTCCCATATCTTACGAACGCGGTGTATATTAATAATTCACTATTGATCTAACACATTCTTCAATGATGAAACGAATGATATAAATTTGAAAATGAAGATATTAGGATGAAGATTAAGCTAGATTGAATCACATACTAGAAACCAAAACATAGCGGTGATCACAATGACGTAGCTGAAAATCAAAACAACAAATCGCAACAACACGGATGAGAAACCCTTGTTTGTGGTCACGATAGAGAACGAGAGAGTAAGAGATATTAATTGAGATGAATAAAACGAGAGAGAGAGAGAGAGAGAGAGAAATAGAGATTGAGATCTTACCCAATAACCCAAAGAGTAATAGAGAGAGCGGCGGCGGGGTTGCGTCGAACCCGAGAGCAAGAGAGAGAGAGATAGATCGGGAGAAAGAGAGATAGGGCACTGGTAGGAGAAAAGGAAAAGACATGATGAAAAAAAAAATGAAGAAAAATAAAAGAAGAAAAAGAGTATGAGCAGGAGAAGGACTTTAAGGTTTTTGGTAAAACCCATTGCAAAAGACTTTAATTCGTTTCAATCCAAAGCTAACTTCACACAACTTCTCTAAAAGCCCCAATTTTAATTAATTAGTAATAACTCCCCAAAAGATCCAAAAATGTTATTTTACCCCTATAATGAAAGACGAGGTATTTCACTTCGTGTGTGCAGAAAACATAATAATGTCCGAGCCTAACATAATACACCATCTGGGCTTTTATTCCCACGGGTTTAATCTGCTGAAGGCTGTATGATGGTAGGAAAGAATTTTTAGAAGCACAGTCCTACTCTGCCGTGAAATATCTCAATGAACCTGAAACTCGCACTCCCTCACCGCGATGAAATGAATTCTGAACCAAAATGTCACAAATTCGGCCCTCGATTCTCTCACCACCAGTGTTATGCAATTCTCGCGGCCACCGGTGTCGCGAGTTATGAAAGCGAAGTATTTTGTTAATGTTCAATTCCTTGAATCTACTCTTTGATATAAATCGCCTCAAGTTTGGAGAGCAATTGTAGAAGGTCGAAAGGTGCTAGAGCGTGGTGTCTACTACCGAATTGGAAACGGTGAGAAGGTGGATGTGTTCCGGGATAGATGGATTCCAAGACCGGCTAGTTTTAAACTCATTTCAGCCGCTAATGGTAATGAGCCGATGGGTGTCAACATGTTGATTATTGCGCACTCTAAACAGTGGGATAAGGAACGCATTATGGAGATCCTTCATCCAATTGACGCGGAGGCTATTTTCGCATACCCCTCTCGGTTACTGCCCAATGTGACACTTGAACTTTGTTTTATGACAAAGACGGCTCCTACTCAGTGCGGTCAGGATATTATGTGGCTGAGGAATTGCGACGGGAAGGATCTAGCTCCAATGGATATGCGGCCCAGTCGAGCAGTTGGAAGGTGAACTCACTGAAAAAATTATGGAGCTTTCCAATTCCTAGGATAGCTATGCTCACAGTTTGGCGGACTTATCACTCTTCTCTCCCAACTATTGTTAACTTGGCGGTGAGGAGTATTCATGTCCCACGGGGATGTCCGAGATGTGGCTTGAATGAAGAAATGGATGCTCATTTGTTTCTTGAGTGCGAGGTCTGTAAGGGGTGTGGGAGAAACTGTTAGGTTGTGTGGCTTACCATACAGAGCATGTTGACCTGAAACCGTGGTTGGAGAAATCCTTTGATGTTTTATCAAAAAATAATTTTGCCATATTTAGCATAGCTATTTGGGTTTTATGGTGGGGAAGAAATCAAACGGTTTTTAACCAAAAAGTTACTCGGTGGAGGAGTTGTGTAGTGTTGTTTAGAAGCATTTGATGGATACGGATTTTGCAAGCATAGGTGTGGGAAGTGGCTACGGATCATTTGCAGGGATGGCAAGAGATGGAACAGATCTGGCTAGGCATATTTGGACTCCACCTGATAATCAAACCATTAAGTTAAATACTTATGGGCCTTGGCGATCACGGGAAGGAGGAGGAGCTTACGCTTCTACGGGACAGCAATGGGACCGTCTTAGCAGCTATGATGGGTGCACTCTATTAAACCAGTCCAACATGAAGCCTGAAGACCAACGAACTGAGAAGCTGAATAGATCAATGAAGCCCAATGAAGAAATGGAGTCCAATAAATATTGAAGCACACTCTTGCTGAAGATCCGAGCCGGTCTCTCCAGATCCTTCTAGAAGCTCTCTGCCTCTTCGTAAACTAATGGGTTCAATGTAATTAGTCAACAATTGAAACGATCTCATGACCGTTCACTAGCCAACCATTCAATGGATTGTATTTATGTTCTCATCACTAATGAAAACATTATGACGGTTCTCCCTCTCTAAACTCTCCGTCTCATTCTTCTTCCTTCTCTCTATGAACAAACCCTACCTCTTTCATGGTATCAGAGCAAAATGCTCGCTAAAATGTCTCAATCAACCTCCAATCCACTATATCTCCTCTCCAATATTCATCATCTCATGCCCTACAAACTTGACAACTCAAGTTACGTACTCTGGAAACACCAACTCTCATCGATGGCTCCTCCGTTCCACCGCCCTAAGACACTTCCTGCTGTCGATGGTGTTTTTTCTCCAAATTCGGAGTTTTGCGACTGGTTTCAAATAGATCAAGCTCTTTAGACACTCATCAACGCCACGCTCACTCCACAAGCCCTCTCTCTCGTAATCGGTAAGACCTCATCTCGAGCCGTTTGGCTTGCGCTTGAGGCAAGGTATGCGTCCCTTACCAGATCTAATATTCTGCAACTCAAATCTGATCTCCAAACGCTTCGCAAACGCTCTGGTTCTATCGATCTGTACATGCAAAAGCTTAAAGCAATTCGTGACAAACTTGCTGTTTCCTTGGTAATGATTGATGATGAAGACATGCTTTTGTATGCTATTAATGGTCTCCCTAGTGAAAACAATGCTTTTCGTACCACTATTCGTGGAAAATCTTATCCAATTAGCTTTGAAGAATTGCATGTTTTGTTAAAAGGTGAAGAAAAAATGCTTGAAACCCAATATGTTGAATTTTCTGATTCTACTGCTATGAATATCTCTGCTTCTTACTCTGCCTCTTCCAACAACTATCGAGGATCTGGTCGCGGCCGTGGACGGGGATTCTTGGCCCTGGACCACCCACCGGCAGAGGAGGCTACCGTCGAGCCGGTGGTGCCTACGGCAGATCCAATCCTGGATCTGGTCCGAGAAACCAGAGAGGTAGGTTTGACCAGTCTAGAGGCCGAGGTGGGTGCCAAAGTGGCTACCACAATCATGGTGGTGGTCGATACAGTTCCACCACCAGAGCCAACACAACACCAATTAATTGTCAAATCTGTGGTCGTGATTTTCATTTTGCTGCTGATTGCTGGCACAGAACAGATTACTCTTATCAGGGAAAACCCCCTTCTGAACACCTCACTGCTTACAATGCTTCATCTTCTGGGTCTTCTACTCCTGAGTATTGACTTTCTGATTCTGGTGCAGCTAATCACATGACTGCTGGTTTAAGGAAACTTTCTCTTGCTGATACTTATATTGGTTCTGATCATGTTACAATGGGGAATGGACAAATTTCACAAATTTATCATACCGGTACTACTTCTCTCATGACCAACAATCATATTTTTCAATTAGAAAACACTTTACATGTTCCTAATTTAGCTACAAATCTTCTTTCTGTTTATCAATTATGTTCTCAACATAACTGTTGTTTTGTTTTCTATGCAAAATATTTCTAAATCCAGGATCTGGATTCCGGCATAATACTTTACAAAGGCTTGAGTGAAAATCGACTCTACCGTATTTATTCTTCACCCTTTTCTGTTTCTTCTCCCAAGGCTTGTTTGGGTAGTATAATCAATGTTCCTCTGAGACTTGGACATCCAGCTAATGATGTTTTAACTCAAATATTTGGCTGTAGTTCTAAATCTTCTACTACTGCTGCAATGTGTGAATCCTGTCTTAAGGGAAAAATTTCTAGATTACCCTATGCAAAATCTAAAACTGTGTCTACTGTTCCATTACACTTGTTACACACTGATGTATGGGGTCCTGCTTCTGTGAAATCCCTACAAGGTTACATGTTTTATGTTCTATTTATAGATCACTACTCTAGATATACTTGGTTGTTTTCTTTGTCTCACAAATCTGAAGTTGCAACTGTTTTTCGGAAATTTCAAACACATATTGAGAATCTTTTGGGTCACAAAATTAAAATTCTTAGGTTTGATGGAGGTCGTGAATACATTGCTATAGTTTTTTAAACACATCTTAATTCCAAAGGCATTACACATAAAAAATCAAGCCGACACACACCACAACAGAATGGTGTTTCTGAAAGGAAACATAGACATATTTTGGAAACTTCAATTACTATGCTTCAACATGCTTCTTTGCCTCATCATTTTTGGTTTCATGCTATAGCTACTGCTGTCTTTCTTATTAATAGAATGCCAAGTCCTGTCACAAACGGAAATTCCTCTTATGAATTGTTGTTGTATAAGTTACCTGATTATGCTTCTATGAGAGTCTTTGGATGTGCTTGCTACCCTAATCTCAGACCTTATGCTCACTCTAAACTTGATGCTAGAACTCAACAATGCATTTTCCTGGGTTATGTTGACAATTATAAAGGATATATTTATTATTTGAAATCAGCTCAGAAACACTGTTTCCTTACACCTCTTCATCTTCTGCAGATAACTCTACCTCTCACTACCATGAAACTGCCTCTACTACTGCACCCAGATTTCCTGGAAATGATGACACCCCATTGCTGCTAATGACAAAGTTGATGGGCCTACAAGTCTCCCTTCTGAGCTGTAGTTTAGTGTTGGAGAAGAGGTGCCTCCACCTCAAGAACAGATACACACCACTCCAGAACAGATGTTTTCACCCTCCTCTCCTCACACTGACTTGGCACCAGAGGGAACACACCAGCCCACTCCAACTCCAAGTCATCCAATGCAGACAAGGAGCAAGTCAGGGATCTTCAAAAAGAAGATACTTGATTTTGCCTCCAAATCTGGTAAAGGGTCTGATCCACCACACAACACATTTACAGGTTTTGGCAAAGTTTCTGGTTTCCCTACTTCTTTAACAGCACTACATGTATCTTCTTTTGACCCAACTTCTTTTTCTGAGGCTAAGAAACATATTCACTGGCAACAAGCTATGTCAGCTGAATACCTTAGTCTCATAAATCAAAAGACTTGGAGCCTTGTTGAACCACCTCCTAATGCTAACATTGTTGGCAACAAATGGATTTTTAAAACAAAATACAAGTCAGATGGGTCTATTTCCAGATTTAAAGCAAGATTAGTAGCTAAGTGGTTTCACCAAACCCCTGGGCTTGACTTTGATGAAACATTTAGTCCAGTTATCAAGCATGCCACTGTTAGAACTATTCTTGACTTTGCTGCTACATTTGATGGGCCTTTTCAAAAACTTGATGTTAAAAATGCTTTCCTTCATGGTCATTTGCAAGAAACTGTTTTTATGAAGCGACCACCAGGTTTTTTTGACCCTCACAAGCCCAATCATGTTTGTCTTCTACATAAATCTTCGCCACTCTACGTCTGGAATTACCTTGCTGCTATTATATGTGGATGACATTATTGTAACTGGAAATGACTCTGCATATTCGAAAACCTTAGTTCAAGCTTTGCATTCTGAATTTGAAATGACAAACTTAGGCCCCTTGCACTTTTTTCTTGGACTTCAAATCAAACGAAGCAGTGATGGTATTTCTATTTCTCAAAGCAAATACATACATGATTTACTCATACGATTTAGCATGGTTCATTTCAAACCATGTTCAAATCCCTTGCCTTCTTCTGGCAAGTTTCATGCTCTAGATGGCTCTCCTCTTTCTGAACCTAGTATTTTCAGACAACTACTGGGTTCTTTGCAATATCTTGTCTTCACAAGGCCTGATATTGCCTTTGCCATAAAGCACTTGTGCCAGTTTATGCATTCTCCAACCAATATTCACTTAATTGATGCAAAACGTATTCTGAGGTATTTAAAAGGCACTCCAAATCATGGTTTGTTTTATACCAAAGGGCCCAGCCCAATTCATGCCTTTACTCATGCAGACGGGGCCGGTAACCCAACTAAAAGACGCAGTACTACATGCCTGGTTATCTTTATTGGGCCTAATCCCATACATTGGGCCGCTAAGAAACAGCCCACTGTGGCCCGTTCCTCCACAGAAGCTGAGTATCGGGCCCTTGCCGTTACTGCAGCTGAATTATCATGGCTCAAAATGTTGTTCGAAGACCTCCATCTCAGACTCAATTATCCTCCCACCTTGTGGTGTGACAATGCTTTTGCCATCAAAATGACAGCAAACCCCATTTTTCATGCTCGAACGAAGCATATCGAAATTGATTATCACGTAATTCGAGAGAAAGCACTTCTTAATGAACTTGTTGTTTCTTTTGTGGCAGATGAACACCAGCTTGCTGACATTTTCACTAAGGGCCTACCAACACCCCTTTTTTGGCGCTCATAGACAAGCTCATGGCTCCATCTCCGCCTTGACCTTGAAGGGGGGTATTCAGTCCAACATGAAGCCTGAAGCCCAAAGAACTGAGAAGCCCAATAGATCAATGAAGCCCAATGAAGAAATGAAGCCCAATAAATATTGAAGCCCTCTATTTCTGAAGATCCGAACCGGTCTCTCCAGATCCTTCTAGAAGCTCACTGCCTCTTCGTAACCTAATGGGTGCAATGTAATTAGTCAACAATTGAAACGGTCTCATGACCGTTCATTAGCCGACCGTTCAATGAATTGTATTTATGTTCTTATCACTAATGAAAACATTATGACGGTTCTCTCTCTCTAAACTCTCTGTCTCATTCTTCTTCCTTCTCTCTATGAACAAACCCTTACTCTTTCACACTCCCTACGGTCGATTAAGCACGCTTGGTGGAGGCTGTGGCGGTACGAAAAGGTAATCTATTGGCACAACTGAAAGTGTGTAATGTAGACTAAATACAGGACCTAAATACTCTAGAGGGGGGGGGGTTGAATAGAGTATGGAAACTTTTTGCAAAACTTAAAGTTTAACAGGATAGCTTTGTGTGAAACTCAAATCTCAAGGCCTTGAGATTTTGTAAACTGTCTGAAACTCGCTAAGGCAAAATTGTAAGCTTCAAGGCCTTGAGCTGTGAACAATTCTAAACAGCTTTTAAACCCTAGTTTGATTTGAGTTGTGTGCAGCAGATACTAATCAAACAAAAAAGTAAAGAACACAAAGCAATTTACAGAGTTCAGTCCCAATGGACCTAATCTCTGCCCGAGGGATCTAATCCCACCAGGATTGGGCAAACACTTCTTATTACTCACACAGAAACAGCCCTAGATCTTCAAGCCTAAGTGATTTCCCTTACACCTATACAGCTTGTGGTTCCAAACCTATCTAGTTCCAGCTACTATCTGTTGAGCTAACAAGAACCTCTTGTTGTTCACTTGAACAACCAACCACTAGGTTAAGTGAGGTTTAAGATAATATAGAGATACACAGATGGAAGTACAAATGAAGAACACAGTATAAAGATATGTTTTTGAAGCCTGGAAGTGTTCTTCAGGAATGACTGGATTGATTTGATCTTCAGAAGTCTGGAATGAAGCTTGAATGATTGTGTGTTTGAATGGATGATCTCCCACGAATTTGTCACACCTCTCAGAGTATTCTGCAAGCCTCACACTGCTTCAAAATTCAAACCAGTCTATTTTATCCACAGCTGCAACTGATTGAGAGATTTTAGGATCTCAGTTCCTACAAATCCTCCTTCTGTTTTCAACTTAAATTCAAATAGCTTCAGATGGATATCCGTTGGAGTTTGTTGAGATTTCTCTTGCATGTTCAACAACCCTGCAACATCATAGAAACACTACAACAACAAAATCCAAACATCTAACAGTACTGAGACTGTTTGGTTATACAGTTTCTGATAAAAATTTTGAATAAACTCAGAATAATAATCTGCATATACTCTAGAACAAATAAGTCATGAAAAACAAGTTTAGGACACTTAGAAGTGAGTAAATAATCACAATACTAAGAGTCATAACCTGCAAGAAAGAATCAATCAAGTTCTGTTAAAAAACTGTCAGTAGCTCAAGGCATATCTCAAGGCCTTGGAGCTCTGAACCTGCTTCACAGCATTTCAAAATTAAACCCAGATAACTTTGATTCTTCCTGTTCTGATCATCTGCAATTGTGTTAGATGTATAAATAGTACAAACCACAAATATATACCATAAACCACTGATTTGCATAATCAGATATCCAATTCTGCAACACAAAGATGTTGGAACACATAGCAGGATAAGATAACTCAAGGCTTTGAAGTTCTGTCAACCTCAAGGCCTTGGGATAACTGACATGCCTTTGCTGCTAATGTCTTAGCCTTTTGTCTTTCATCACTCAAAACAATTACCAGTCAGAGCACATTTAGGGATCTTGACTCAACAATCTCCCCCTTGATGAAAGACAAAACCTACAGTCTTGTATAGATCTTCCTGCCACTCATATTCAAACATTAAATAACCACAACTTGCAGAAACCATATATATACTGAACCCAAACAGATAACCAGTGGAATAAATAATGCAAATACCACAGAAATAAAAATTAACCAAAATAACTAAAGGCCAACTTTTATTATTATTAAGATGCTGCAAACAAAACAAAAATACATTCTCCCCCTTTTTGACTTTCATCAAATAAGGTTGAGGAAATGTAGGATCATTACTCAGAGTTTAAACAAAAACAAAAAACTATCTAAAAAGTCAAGGCCTTGAGACAGAAAATATAGAAGAGAATGAGATAGATGGTCAAAGCTTTGGCTGTCTCTGATCTTCACTTCTTCTTTGATGTCTGGCCTTTCTCTGAGCCTTCCCCAATTTCTTCCTCACTTGCAGCTTCTTCTGCAGACTGATTACCTTCTTGTTCAGCTTCAACTTCAGCAACCACTTCTTGGATTATCTCATCTACTTTCTTCTTAGCCTGTGCTGAATCTACCTCCGTAGCTGCATCAACACCTGTATCTTCATCAGCATCTTCCTCATCTGTTTCCTCAAACAAGTCTTTTGAAGCTAGCACCACTGGAATTGGCTTCTTCTTCTTCTTCTTCAGAAAATCTCCTAGCTTCTCTTCTGAATCCACACTGGTGTCATGACTAGTAGCAGAAGGTATCTTCTCCAGATTCAAGCCCTTGATGACAACATCTAACTTCCCATTCATAGTATTCATCAAGCTCTTGAACTGATGAAATTCAGTTGACAGGTCAAACAACCTTTGTCTAAGATCCTCAATCTCAACATGATGATCTTCTAACTTCTCAACCTGCAGAGAGTAATCCTCATTGGCTTGCCCTTTCCCAGATGCAGTCCCCTTAGGCTTCACAAACTCCTTCTCAGCAAGTTCCTCCTTTGACAAATCAGAATAGAATTTCCAATGCCCTTTCCCAGTCTGAACCACCCCAATCCTCTGAGGTGTAGTCTCATCTATCAACCCAAAACCTCCAGTAATATTTTCTTCTCCCTTCACAGGCACATCAAAATACTCAAAGAAAAGAGGTAACAGGTTGGCATATGGAAGAGGATGGTTTCTAGTCCTGGTTGCACAATAAATCATATGCTCCATAACAACTGTAGGCAGATCTATCTCAAACCCTTGAGATATCAGATACATCAAAATTATAACTTTATTAGTTACCAACTCTCTTGAGTTCTCCCTGGGAACTACACTCCTCATCAAAATAGTAAACAAAATCTTGGCTTCACAGTTGAACACAGAGTGTGTCAACTGCTTTGGACCAGAGGGAACACCTTCAACAAAGAACATCTCCTTTGCCTTATCCAAACACTCCTTCCTATCAGGATAATCTCCAACATTGTATTTCCTAGGAATGCCCAAGACTTTGGCAAAATTCCTATGATCTAACCTCAAATCCACACCAGCCACTTTAGATGTTAAAACCATTTTCTCATCTCCTTCAGACACCAAGTTCAGATAAAATAACCTAGTTAACCTAGGATAAGCCTTTGAACTAGGATTTAAAACTTTCCAAACAGCAGTTTCCCTCAATTTCCTCATGCATTCTATGTCCAGTTTATCCAACAACTCATCAGAAATCATGCTACCGAAAGCCACTTTAGATGATGCATACCCTTGCATCCAAACTATTCTAACTTCAGAACTAATAAACCACTCAGTTGGAAGTACATTCTTACCTTGATATCCTTTCTTAGTTGCAGCAGCAACTTGCTTAACCCTATTCTTCTTCTCAGAGGGTTTTGCCTTTTCTTTTACTCCTTCAGTTGCTTTCTTCTGGCTCTCCTGAGTTGACTTCCCTTTTTCCTCTTCAGTAGCCTTCTAATTTTCTCCCCCTTTCTTCTTCTCTGACCTAGGTTGATCACCACCCTGAGTCTCCTGTTGTGGATCAACACTTGAGCCTTCATCTCCCTTCTCTGTCCTTGACTTCTTTGCAGGAGGGGTATCCTCATGCAAGCTTTGAGTGTTTTCTGAATCTGAATCGGAAATAACTATCTTCTCCTTCTTGTTTGCTCTCTTCTTGGATCTGCCAGAGGGCTTCCCCTGTTGCTGAATTCTGGCTGATTTTCACTCCATTTTAGGGTTTAGGGTTTAGAGAAGAGAATGTGATTGAGACGAATTGAGAGAGAGAGAGAGAGAGAGAGAGAGAGTAGTCGCAGAAATTTGGAGAAGAATGAGAAGAAGAAGCCCTGACTTTCAGCTTAAGTAGGTTGAAAAGGATGAGTCATAAAAGGACTCTGCAATATCTACATGCAAAAAATAGAATCTTGAAAAATCTTTTTGGGATATTTTAGAAAATTCTCTGAGTAATTCAAATATTATATAGTTATCTAAAAAGATAAGATATAATATTTGATGATCCATTTAAAAAAAATATTACAGATATTATCAAGACCTGGAGAACAATCTCAAGGCCTTGAGATTTTTTGCAGTTTGAGAAACTTCAAAGCTTTGAGCTATACTTTCAAGGCTTCAGAAAGTATAATCTCAAGGCTTTGAGATTCCAACAAACATACACATATAGGTACTAATACTCCCCCTAAACCAATGCATCCTTGTTTAACATCCCCAATTCAAGCCTTAAAGATGAAAACCTATCATCTGGCAAAGGTTTAGTGAAAATATCACCAATTTGCATTGAAGTAGAGATAAAATTTAAAACAACATCACCTTGTTCTGCATGATCTCTAAGGAAATGATGTCTCACATCTATGTTCTTTGTCCTTGAGTGCTGAACTGGATTCTTAGAAATTGAAATAGCACTTGTATTGTCACAATGAATTGGCACATTTCTGAAGTTGTAGCCAAGATCTCTAAGTTGCTGAGCAATCCATAGCACTTGTGAACAGCAAGCACCAGCTGCAATGTATTCATCTTCTGCAGTTGATAATGCTACATAATTATGCTTTTTGGAATGCCAACTAATCAATGAAGATCGAAGAAATTGACAGCATCCAGAAGTACTTTTCATGTCTACTTTATAACCTGCAAAATCTGTATCTGAATAGCCACTCGACATAAAATTAGATCTTCTTGGATACCAAAGCCCTAAGTCTCTAGTTCCATTCAAATATCTAAAAATTATTTTAACTGCAGTTAGATGACTTTCCTTAGGATCTGCTTGAAATCTAGCACACATACAGACACTGAACATAATGTCAGGTCTGCTAGCAGTTAAATACAATAGTGATCCAATCATACCTCTGTATTCCTTCTGATTCACACTCTTACCAGTTGAATCTTTTTCTAAAGAGAGTGATGAACTCATAGGGGTTTTAAGCACCTTGGACTGTGACATGTTGTACTTATTCAATAAGTCCTTGGTATATTTTCCTTGATGCACAAAAATTCCTTTCTTCATTTGTAATATATGAAGTCCAAGAAAGAAATTCAGTACACCCATTAGGCTCATCTCAAACTCCCTGCACATCAGACTAGAGAACTCTTTTGAAAGAGCATCATTGGTAGCACCAAACAATATATCATCTACATAAATCTGAACTACTAACAAATCAATTTGTTGGTGTTTAATGAAAAGAGTTTTGTCTACTAATCCTCTTCTGAAATTGTTTTCAAGTAGAAATTTTGAAAGTCTGTCATACCAAGCCGTTGGAGCTTGTTTTAAACCATAAAGAGCTTTATCCAGTTTATAAACATGATCAGGAAACTTTTAATCTTCAAAACCAGGAGGTATTGCTACAAAAACATCTTCTTGTAAATATCCATAGAAAGGCACATTTAACATCCATTTGATAAAGCTTTATGTGTTTGTGAGATGCAAAAGCAAGAAGTATTCTAATAGCTTCTAACCTGGCAACAGGAGAAAAAGTCTCCTCATAATCTATACCTTCTTCCTGATTATATCCTTGAGCTACCAGTCTGGATTTATTTCTTACCACTTTGCCATTCTCATCAAGCTTGTTTCTGAATACCCATTTGGTTCCAATAACTGACTTCTCTTTAGGTCTGGGGACCATATTCCAAACCTTGTTCCTCTCAAACTCATTCAGCTCACTCTGCATTGTAATAATCCATTCTGCATCTTCAAGAGCTTCCTCTGTATTCTTAGGCTCAATCAAAGATACAAATGCACTGAAAGCACACAATTTCTTTAACTGTCCTCTTGTATGTGTTCCAGTTGATGGATCTGATATAATATTGTCAGCTGGATGGTCTGCAAGGTACTTAAATTTCTTTCTTGGTACCCAGGAGTATTCTCCTTCAAGGCTTTGAGTCCTTGAAACAGTAGAGGGAGCATCATAGAAAGTTTCAGCTTCTGTCTCAAGGCTTTGAGATTTTGATTCAGCAGGAGGTTCAAGGCCTTGAGATTCTGCTGGTTGATTCTGTACAACAGTTTTGCCTTTTTCTTCTTTCACAGCATCATCATCTGATTCATGCTTATTCAAATCTAGCTCTGCAAAACTTTCACTCATAGAATCCTTAGTACTTTCATCAAAAATTACATGAATGCTCTCTTCCACAATCTTGGTTTTTCTATTATAAACTCTGTAAGCTTTGCTAGTTTGAGAATATCCAAGAAATACACCTTCATCACTTCTAGCATCAAACTTACCAAGATTGTCTCTACTATTATTATGCACAAAACAGATACAACCAAATGGCTTAAAATAAGAAACAGTAGGTTTTCTCCCTTTAAACAGTTCATAGGGAGTCTTTTTCAAAATAGGTCTAAACAAGCATCTATTCAGCACATAATTGGCAGTATTAACAACTTTTTCCCATAAAAACTTTGGCAAATTACTTTCAAGCAGCATGGTTCTGGACATATCCTCAAGTGTCCTATTTTTCCTTTCAAGTACTCCATTTTGCTGTGGAGTTCTAGGTACAGAAAAGTTGTGTGAAATGCCATGCTTTGCACAAAACAAATCAAAGTCAAGTTGATCAAACTCTCTACCATGATCACTTCTAATGGATGCAACAGGTAAGTTCTTCAAAGTTTGAAGTTCTTTGCACACTCTAGAAAACTCAGATAAAGCTTCATTTTTGTCTCTAATAAACATCACCCAAGTAAATCTAGAATAATCATCAATTATAACAAGCATATACCTCTTACCTTTTGGGGTCTGAACTCTCATAGGACCACACAAGTCCATATGAAGCAATTCTAAGGGTCTAGAAGTACTTACAAAGTTCTTTGGCTTGAAAGAGCTTCTGGTCTGTTTACCTTGTACACATGCCTTACAAACCTCATCATCTGAAAATTTATGTGATGGTAAACCGCTTACCAAGTCCTTTGAGATGATTTTATTCAAAGTATGTATACTGATATTCCCAAGCTTTCTGTGCCAAAGCTTTGAATCTTCCTTCAAGGCCTTGAGGCATTTTAGCTTATCACCTGCAACACTGTTATTATTCATAGCATAAAGATTATTTGACCTAGGAGCAGTGAGTATGCAATCACCAGATTTCTCATCTTGCACCACACATTTCTCCTTGTCAAATACAGCTTTATAACCTTTATCACATAAGGAGAGATACTAAGCAGATTATACTTAAGTCCATCTACCAGATAAACATCAGATATAGAATTTGTAGAACCATTACCAATACTACCTATACCAATGATATTGCACTTTGCTTTGTCACCAAGTGTAATTGTTCCTCCAGATTTCTCTGTAAGTTCAGTAAAGAGAGACCTCTTTCCACTCATATGTCTGGAACATCCACTGTCTAATATCCATTTATGATCTTTCAAGGCCTTGGTGACATCCTGCAAAAACAGATCATTGCCTCAACAGGCTATTAGACCAAGTGCAGAACTTTGAGTCATACTCAGAATCAGCCATATTAGGTGGCCTAATTCCTTTTGGAACCCAAATCTGCATAACCTGTCCCTTAAGCTGATAAGGATAACTATTCCTCATAATATGAGTTTCTGATGTTTTGAAGGGACAAGCTAATCTGACATGACCAATTTTCCACAGTAATGACATTTTGGAGAATGTCTGCTACCAGATTTGACAAAAGTAGTTTGGCCTTTCTTTGGAAAATTTGGATTATAGCCAATCCCACTTTTATGCATTGATTTCAGAATTCCTCCAAGAATGAGATTTAGATTATGTTCTGAGCCTGTAAACTTAGCTAGGACCTTCTTGGACTCTTGAAGTTTCTCAGTCAAAGTCCAGCTCTGTTGTTCTAAATTCTCAGAATGAGATTTTAGATCAGCATGTCTTTCAGTTAAAAGAGTGTTTTGATCAACAACCTCTTTTATCTGTGCCTTCAAGACTTTGAACCTGCTGTCCAAGGCCTTGAAGTCTTTTTCCAGCTTTGTCTTAGAAACTTCAACTGTTTTGTTTGAAAATACTAGGTCCAGGTTTTCTTTTACCTGCTCATGAACCTTAATCTTTAAAGCAGAAATTTCATTTCTATAAATCTCCTCATTCAAAAACATACTTTTGAGGATTTCAGGAAGTACATCAGAAGGACTAGCAAGTAAATTTTTTACCATGTCTTCAATGTGTCTATCTAATGAACTTTCCTCACTATGCTTTGCCATGAAGCATAAGTTTTCTTGCTCTTCTTCTGTGTCTGAATCACTTGATGAATCAGAATCACTCCAGGAAGCCATCATGGCTTTCTTCCTTCTGTTTTCACCATCCTTTTTCTGAAAGTTTATGTTCTTCTTCTTTTGTGGACAGTCCCTTACTAAATGATCTGCATCACCACACTCAAAACAATTCGTTACTTTAGTTTTATGTGACTGTGATGAAGATTTACCTTTGTAATCCTTGCTGCCTGAGGGTCTTGATCTCTCTCTGTTGTAATCCCTGATACCAGAGTTTCTTTTCTTTTTGAGAATCCTGGCCAAGGCCTTGGAGATCAATGCTAAAGCCTCTTCATCATCAGGTTCCTCCTCAGTCTCAAGGCTTTGAGATTTTTCACTGTCTTTTGCCTTAAGAACTAGGTTCCTGATATTTTCACTCAGATCACCTTCCACATCATTCATAGACATTTCATGAGTGAGCAGCTTTCCTTGTAGATCATCTAGCTGATGAAGACTCAAGTCCTGAGCTTCCTCAATGGCTGTTGTCTTTGGCTCCCACTTTGCTTTTGGCAAACTTCTCAGAATCTTTCTGACCTTCTCTTCATTTGAGAACCTCTTTCCCAAAGACTCCAGGTTGTTCACCACATCAGTGAATCTTTTGAACATTTCCTTGATGGTCTCATCTGAATTCATCTTGAACATTTAATATTGCCTCAGAAGTATGTTGATTTTTGTCTGCTTAACCTGGCTGGTTCCTTCATATGTCACCACCTGTTTATCCCACACTTCTTTGGCACTTTTTCAGTTTGACACTCTGTTGAACTCATCTGCATTTAAAGCACAGTATAGCAAATTCATAGCTTTGTAATTTTTGGATACCTTTTCCAGTTCAGTAACTGAGAGATTTTCCTCAGACTTGACAAGTCTGACTCCATTAATTGTAGCGTAGTACTCATGAGGACCATTATGAACTATTGACCTTAGTTCCATGTCTTGATCTATGATGAACATCTTCATCAATGCCTTCCAATGCATGAAATTGTCACCACAGAATAATGGAGGTCTGTTAGCTGCCCTTCTTTGTGAGAATCCACCATCTCCTACATTACTCATAGTCACCAGATTGTTAGATCTAAAAACAGTGACACAAGCTCTGATACCAATTGAAAGTGTGTAATGTAGACTAAATACAGGACCTAAATACTCTAGAGGGGGGGGGGGTTAAAAAAGTATGGAAACTTTTTGAAAAACTTAAAGTTTAACAGGATAGCTTTGTGGGAAACTCAAATGTCAAGGCCTTGAGATTTTGTAACCTGTCTGAAACTCACTAAGGCAAAATTATAAGCTTCAAGGCCTTGAGCTGTGAACAATTCTAAACAGCTTTTAAAACCTAGTTTGATTTGAGTTGTGTGCAGCAGATAATAATCAAACAGAAAAGTAAAGAACACAAAGCAATTTACAGAGTTCAGTCCCAATGGACCTAATATCTGCCTGAGGGATCTAATCCCACCAGGATTGGGCAAACACTTCTTATTACTCACACAGAAACAACCCTAGATCTTCAAGCCTAAGTGATTTCCCTTACACCTATACAACTTGTGGTTCCAAACCTATCTAGTTCCAGCTACTATCTGTTGAGCTAACAAGAACCTCTTGTTGTTCACTTGAACAACCAACCACTAGGTTAAGTGAGGTTTAAGATAATATAGAGATACACAGATGGAAGTACAAATGAAGAACACAGTATAAAGATAAGCTGTTGAAGCCTGGAAGTGTTCTTCAGGAATGACTGGATTGATTTGATCTTCAGAATTCTGGAATGAAGCTTGAATGATTGTGTGTTTGAATGGATGATCTCCCACGAATTTGTCACACCTCTCAGAGTATTCTGCAAGCCTCACACTGCTTCAAAATTCAAACCAATCTCTTTTATCCACAGCTGCAACTGATTGAGAGATTTTAGGATCTCAGTTCCTACAAATCCTCCTTCTGTTTTCAACTTAAATTCAAACAGCTTCAGATGGATATCCGTTGGAGTTTGTTGAGATTTCTCTTGCACGTTTAACAACCCTGCAACATCATAGAAACACTGCAACAAAAAAATCCAAACATCTAACAGTACTGAGACTGTTTGGTTATACAGTTTATGATAAAACTGTTTAATAAACTCAGAATAATAATCTGCATATACTCTAGAACAAATAAGTCATGAAAAACAAGTTTAGGACATTTAGAAGTGAGTAAATAATCACAATACTAAGATTCATAACCTGCAAGATAGAATCAATCAAGTTCTGTAAAAAAACTGTCAGTAGCTCAAGGCATATCTCAAGGCCTTGGAGCTCTGAACCTGCTTCACAGCATTTCAAAATTAAACCCAGATAACTTTGATTCTTCCTGTTCTGATCATCTGCAATTGTGTTAGATGTATAAATAGTACAAACCACAAATATATACCATAAACCACTGATTTTCATAATCAGATATCCAATTCTGCAACACAAAGATGTTAGAACACATAGCAGGATAAGATAACTCAAGGCTTTGAAGTTCTGTCAATCTCAAGGCCTTGGGATAACTGACTTGCCTTTTCTGCTAATTTCTTAGCCTTTTTTCTTTCATCACTCAAAACAATTACCAGTTAGAGCACATTCAGGGATCTTGGCTCAAAAACAACAAATGGGTATGCGACAGATTATGGTTGAAACGGATCTTCAATTAATTTTCAACAGACTTAACTCTCATGGAAGCACTCCTGTGGACTTTTCGACCTTCGGTCGTCTCATCCAAGATTGCCGAAACCTTCTCAGTGGTTTCAACTCAGCTAGCTTCAGTTGGTGCCCGAGAGATGTTAATGTAATTGCCTATTTAGCAAATTTTGGCTATGATTTAGAAACTCCAAAAGTTTGGGTAGGCTGTTTACCAAACTTGTCTCGTATTAAGCTGTTAATACCTCTTTTCCTCCAGAGTAATGAATTTCTTTCGCCTTTCAAAAAAACGGACAATGGAAAACATTTAAGGTATGATGGATACTAACCTTATTTTTGTGTTTTGTATTTCCTTTTACATGCATATGTGAAAAACCTCTAGAGAGATGACATTATGATAATATCACTCAATTTAGTAATGCAACCCTCCTCCTTTCAGAATCTGACTTCCTACAAAATGTATTGATACAGTCATCCGTATTTTTATATAATATTTTAGCTAGCTCGTTAAATAATTGAATATTTAGCACTAGGTCATGTAAACTGTCGAGCAACACAGTTATGAAAGAAAAATTAACAAACTTAAGAAGATTCAAAAAAAACTTACAGAAGCCTCTTCCCGGAAACTGTACATGAGATTTAAGTCAAAACTAATAGGTCTGACAAATATTATTAAAATTTGTAGAAGTAATACTTTCTTTTTCCCAGAGAGAAAATATTTATATCAACAGATTTGTTCCACTATTTCTCATTCTCTTCTAAAGATTCTATAGCATGTGGCCATTAGAAAATGTTACTCAGATGTACATCAAATGAAGAAAGGAATCTTTGTGCATCAAGGAAAATATACCAATGACTTAATTAACAAGTACAATATGTCTGAGTCCAAGGTAGTAAGACCCCCATGAGTTCATCATTATCCTAAGACAAGGATACAAATGGTAAGCGTGTGAATCAAAAGGAGTATAGTGGTATGATTGGTTCACTTTTTTATTTAACTGCTAGTAGACCAGATATTATGGTTAGTGTCTGTATGTGTGCAAGGTTTCAAGCAGTTCTTAAGGAAATTCACTTAGTAGTGTTAAAAGGATCTTTAGATATTTGAATGGAACCAAAGACTTGGGGCTTTGGTATCCGTGAATAAATTATACTTGTTGATTGGCTATTCAGATGCAGACTTTGCAGGTGTGTACAAGGAAATCCCAGGGAGAGATCCAATTGTACACCTTAAATAGGGGATAGGAACAATAAGAAGAACACACAGGGAGATGAAGGGTGTGAGTAGGGAGAGAGTAAGCAATAGCAACGGGTTGAGAGAGAGACAGTCTAATGACAGCAAGAGCTTCAATGAATCCAGAAGATTGCAATGGAGGGTTAAAGATCATATACATAGTAGGGAAGTGACCGTTGTGAGGGGTTAATGCGCCCATAAATGGTGGATTAATGATAGCCTCGTAACGGCACGTTCGACCGTATATATAGGGAACGTTACGCACTCGTCCGTATATGTCGGAGACCGTTATGAGATCGACCGGGTTTATAGGACACATGGGCATTAAATCTCTCAGTCAGTTACTAAGGGTCGCGCACGAGCTTGGTTGTTGTTCGCGCACGACGGACCTTACTCTAGCCTCCAAACCAGTAAGTCCCTACAAGTCCCGTGTGGTTAGGACGCGAGGGTGTCCCTGTCTCGCAGCCCCCATGTGGATAAGTATGAGAAGTGATTAGGTGTATATGGAGCACAGTCAGATGTGCTGGATGGTTGCCACGTGGCTATGATCAGTCAGTCTGGAATAACCATCTACATTAGCCCCCTTTTGCGCGAATATCACGCGCGCGCTTGCTGTATAATTGCGCTAAATCATCCATGCGTGGTCCCCATGCAAATCATCGGATCAATTCGAATAATATTCGAATCCCTAGCCCACAAATGTATCCATGATTTCCTAGGGTTTTGAGACGTCGTATAGCCTTTAATGAGGCGTGGCTATTGCGCTGCTAATCAGTTGTCATCCACAAATTTTTTGCTATTTTTCAAGGAAAAACTGATTCGATAGATCCGTTAGGTCGCCAATTTTGCCTTGTTTCGAGATGACACCGGTTGGGAAAAATTGAAGGGTCGTGTTGTCTTGAGTGACTATATAAACCCCCTTTTTACACCGATTAAAACTTTTCCACCATTATTGTCGTCGGAGTCTTATGAGCCAGAGGGAATCATCAGCAAGGATTTGAAGTCTTTGATCAGATTCTCAACAAAGTATCCCAAGCAGTTCAAGCACTCAAACGACACCAAGGTTAGTGATTCCACCTCTTTACTTTATGGGTCGAAATCAAATTAACGAATGTTCTTCCCCCTTACTCTTTGCGTGCAACTAAATATGGGTTTGATATTGATCATGCTCTTCAATACTCATCATGTTCTTCACTTTTCTTCACATTCCACTATACATTGATCCTTAGAACTTGTTTGCATGTGTTCATTTATGTTATAGAAATGGCTCCTAAGAAGTCTAACAAAGAAGTCGTCGATTAGCCCGAACTTAGAAAATATTTATGGTGCAAAGCCCCCTATCTGGGTGGTGATGATTTCTTTTTGGCTACCATCAAGGGGACCACCCTTGAGGAGTCTCCGGTGGAAGATGTTCTCCAACTGTTGCCTGAACCAGACAGAGAAGAGTGGGACTTAGCAAGAACTCAAGACGTGCAGAGACTTGGCATCGAGGCAAACCTATTCCCATTCACCGACATTATTTTACAGGCCTTCTTGGAGAAGCTCGACTGGATGGAGGAATTGACCGCCTTCATCCTCGATAATTATGAGAAGTTGCTGCTGAAAGCTGGGATATCCCACACCATTCGCGCGACAAAGGGGATCAACCTTAGAGTTGACCAAGATATGCTAAGAGTCATGTTCTCTAGGTACTCCAAAAGAACCCACACCTTTCATTTTTCGACCTTCGAGGCTGCGCCTACCCTCGAAGATGTGGAGATGTTGCTGATGCTTCCAAGTATGGGGGCTTTTGACCCTTTAGCTGAACTGGATTCTTAAGAGGAGCTCACCCTTTTCGCAAAATTGAAAGGGTGTTTTACGCACATGAAGAAAGCGGCTTCAAGATGGAAGCCCAACGCGACCACCCCTTGCGACACCTACATGTTCGTTTCCTCAGGTGCAAAAAACATCTGGTCGAAGTGGATTATGTACTTCTTCCAGGACTTTGTCAAACCCAAGATTGCTCAAGATTTGTTGGAGGGGGACTCAAATGCGATCATTGTCGTCGAAGGGAAAGGCTCAAAATGGACTTTGTGCAGTTTCCTTTGCATCTAGTTGTCGCGTTATCTGATAGATGGTCATGCTCGCGACAGGGTCTTTACCCATGTGCTCGCACTCTCCATGAAACTTTTTCTTGGCCAAAAGATAGATGTGGGGCCCTTGGTCTTGGGATCTCCGTATCATCGCTTAGACCGGTCCACGACCCACGTTGAGCAGTCGCAATGCAGGGTCGACGTCGTCTCCTTTGTCAACACTGCATTCTTAACCATATGGGATTTTGAAAGATGGTATGCATATGCTCTAGTTCCTTCAGAAATAGAGGTGTGAAACACGCCTAATGGCAAAAACATACACCGATGTCCCCGGGCGTGGCGTTGGTACAATACAAGGAGTGTTCGTCGCACCTTTTCCTTGGTGTGCGACGATGTCAGGTACTTCGAGGTTAGGCCTTATGCCTCCCAGTTGAATAACATTGTTTTTCTGGAAGACATGTAGCCAGCAGAGAAAACCGTATTCGAGCCTCGGGACATAACCACAGGGTCCAGGTCCTACGGGAGATTCGTTAGTTGGTGCCGGAGAGGGTATCTGCCCGCATTTGCTGAGTACGTGCCTGGTCCCGAGACCTCCAGCTATGAGCGCGTAACAGATCACTATGATCCTATTCGCGTGAGCCCCCATATAGGTTTTGACGCCTTTGCACCGCCTTTGTAGTCTAACTCGATTGTGAAAGGTTGTTATGACGGGCTTCTGTACGGGAAGAGTAATGATTTGTTGATTACTGAACTTCCGTTAACTCAACCCTCCAGAAAAAGGCGAGGGCAAGATACCTCAAGCTGGGTTTCCTTCTGAAAAAAACAAGTCCGCCGTCTTCTGAAGGCTCAAGCTAAGCTCCATGCCAACAGAGCTCTCGCGATCTCGATTAAAGAGTATCCCTTTAATTCTACCTATTCTTGTGATGCGACGCAGTATGGCTATTACTCTCTACTGGATAAGAACCATCATTTATGCGCGCCAATGATCCTCAGTGAGAAGACTGCCATAGTCAAACAGGCTTCCCTGAATGCAAGGACCCAATATGCAGCAGACTTCAAACAAGTATGTCTAAGCACCTTTGCTTTTCCCCTTCTTGATCAACAATGCAAATTCTTACTTGTTCTTCTCGTCTTGTAATTGTGTTGTTTGAGACGCTTCTCGTCAGGGGATCACAGCGAGGACTTTCTTGACTACTGACGCGTGAAGAAAATCATGCCCAGTAATCCCATTGCTCCCGAGTTTCCCATGGATGCAGAAGTCCAAAACATGATTTCAGACGCGCTCGAGGCTTTCCCCGTGCCATACGTCAAAGGGATGAAGAAGAGAAATGCAAGCACTCCTGCGACTGATGATCTGGTGGCTCAACAATCAAAGCGTCCGCGAAGCCAACCAGGTGCCAAGGAGGCCGTCACTCAAGCAAAGAAAGCCCCTCCTGCGAAGAAAGCTGCTACGAAGAAAACCTTTGTAGCAAGAAAAGATACTCAAGACAACTTTTCTTATTGGATCATAACTGTCTGTCTAGGTACTCAATCGTCGCCTTTCCTACAGCCAGCAATAGCCCAGATGAGGAAGTAGAGGGCATGACGGAAGAGGAAGCATTCGCAGAGTCAAAGAAAATGGCTGAAGAGCGAGAGAGGAAAGAAAAGGAAGAAGAGGACCGCCAGCTTCAAGCAGCTCTTCAGAAGAGTATTGAAGAACAAGGGCCTCCCAAAGAGCTTCCCTCACGCTCAGCTGATAGTTAGGTGCAGCAAGCGCGCTTAACTACTGCTCAGATGCATCAAGCGCAAATGGTTTTCCATGACATTACTGGTGATGAGGATGAAGAAGGTACGATCTTTAAATTTTATTTGTCGTACCATGAACTTATCTTGAGTGCATTACATGATGGGGTATCTAGGCATGATATTTGCCCCTGGTTAGTAGCTCAATGTGGTGAATCCTCAGGTACCTCTACCTCCTTAGTGCTTCCATACCTCATTTGGTTTTTCTTCCCATGATAATAATAGTTTCATGCATAATAACAATATTTCACACCCCATCAGGTCATGCAAAATTTGAAGGGATTGATGATAATCTGAGCACAGATGCCCCATATGAGAGTGGAGGTCATCATAACTTCCTAAATCTTTTTTTTTATATGCGTCGCGCTTCTTTCACCTTGAATTAAACCATGAAACTCTGCTTTGTAGCAGATGAAGATCCACTGATACAGAGATGTCACCGGCTTCGCAGCGCTGTTGTGTGAGGGCCTCACTCTGTCGTTGAAGCTAACAAAAGGGACAAAATAGGCAAAAGTGCTGCGGTCGCGCCCCAAGGGATTAATGCTGAAGAATCTGAAGTCGCACCACAAGGGCCCAGTGTCGAAGTAGAAATTGCTAAGCAAGGGGAAAACTCATTAGGAAATGCGATAGTCGTGCCTCAAGGACTTTACACTAAAGAGTCTATAATCGCGCCGCAAGAGCCTGGCACTGGAACGGTTGACCTCGAGAGCGTCTTGAACTCATTATTGAGCAAGATCAAAAGGAGGACGCACTTCAAAAAGAGCATGATCAAAACACTGAATCTGTCTCGCGCGCTACAGGGGGAACTTCCCCAAGAGTTGATGCCCTTGATCAGGATTCACTTCCATACGAAACTCAAAAGGGAAACGACTTCTACTTCCGAAGTTCCTTCAAGTGTTTCTCCTGTGACTGCGTTTCCAACTGAGGCCCCTCCTGGAACAGTCGATCGAGCTGAGGACGCTCAAGAAGCTGTGATCTTAAGTCCCCCACCTTAAGATATTCCAGTTAACGAAGGAGGGGCTGAACGTGAGCCTAATTCAAGTGGCGCTGCGCCTGATCAAGACATGGCAGATGCTCCACTACCAAATCCTGAGTTTGATATTGCTGCAACTCCCGAAACGCAACCTTATGTCGCACATGAAAGTGTTCCAGAAGCTCCGGATTCTATGCCAAATGTAGTCGAAGCAGGAGAAGATGGGGGTGAAGACAGAGTTATGACTAGTACTCCAGTTGCCTCGATCGAGGCGCCAGCAAGAATCACTCCACCTGTGCCAAACATCTCAAGGAGTGCTGCGTCCTCAGAGGGCCCTAGTAAAACCTTTTCGCTTCCTAGCTTGGCTTTTTATTCTTCTGGCTTTGAATTGGACGCGCTCTTTTCTCAAAACCCATGGGAGGTGTGGGGTTCGCAGGTTACTGAGCAATTTGTGGCCGAAAGGAACTTCACAATTCCTGAAGAGTACTTCACACGTGAGGCTTTGACGGACCAGAGGTTAGCTGAGGCAACCTCTTCTAGTGGCCAATCACCGACTTCAATTGCCTCACTTCAGCAAATTGCTGAAAGCGTTTTGCATAGCATATGACCTTATGCCATTACTAAGTACTTTTCTTCCATCTTTGTATCTATAGGCATAGATCAGGCTTGCCTTGAATGGCTTATGAAAGTGCGCATATCATATCCAACGGCGCTTGCAGGAGTTCTGGAGCTAGTTCATAGAGAAAGGGGGGATCTTCTCAAAGAGATGGCTGCTCTCCTAGAAAGAGTACGCAACACAACTCCAGCAAGCACCTATGTTGCTAGTGCTCAATGTCTCCTTTCGAGCTCCTACGACTTCCAACAAGTTGCAGAGGTAGGCTAAACCTGGATTTTCAAGGACAAATATTTTAGGGTTATCTGAAGCTCCAAATATTTGGAGAATTATCTTAAGCCTCTGACATCTATTCTTATTCTTATTGCACGATGTTACAATGACACGCTCCAACTGCAAGTGTACAGTTGTCGGTGTAGTAATAATACGGAAATCCGGGTTGTCGAACCAAGGAGACTTCTTTACTAATTAGTTATTATATCCAATCCTATTGTGGGCAAAGCGCAGTGGTTTGTTTTACTAATTCTACTGAAATTAAAAGACAAAAATCTCAATTAATCAGGTGAAAGGCTTCACGATTAACGAAGAAAGATTTATAAGAGTACATAATGAGTGGACAATTTCAGGATATCTATACGGGTTCACTAGGGATTTTACACCACTTAGGACTTATATTTTAGCAACACTAATGTATTCTACTTAGTCAAACGAGCACAAATACGACGAAGATTCCTCAACCAACGCTTGCATTCAAACTCTTGTACATGATTCATCTAGCCTACTCAAGTTTAAATACACATTACGTTCTTGTTGTCTAATCTTAGTTCTTAGCCAATTAGCAAGATTTCTCAACCCTAGATAAAGCTAGTGCACGATTCAAGTCCGGTTACGAATATTGGTTCCTCTAATGTTCATAACCCAATTCAATCCTATTGCTACGTCTAACAATATGAAAGAATAATGAAGATCATAAACCGCACATGGCTAAACACAACACATCCAATTAAGCTTAGAAGCATGAAGCTAAATCCATAAATCACCAACAGGGTGTTCAAAACCCCATTTCCCTACAAAATATCCCGAATAGAGGGTTTAGTTGCGATTACACATGATCAAAGTACAAAGTTTCAATGATCATAAACAAAAACTAAATAAGAGAAAATAATAGAAAATCAAATGGTAGACTCCAAGCTCCCAAGACTCTCCTTTGCTCTCCAATGTCGCATAATGAATGAATGAGCCCTAGGTCGTTCTTTATATCAAAACCCCGTTCCTCTCTTTTTAAGTTTGCGAAATAACACTATGACCCCCTTTTCATGCGTCAGATCTGAAAGGGGAGTATGTAGATAGATATGCAGCACAAATACTCTAGAAGGGGGGGGGGGGTTGAATAGAGTATGCAACTTTTTTGCCAAACTTGGTGGAGGAGAAGAAATTATTTGAAGAGCAGTGAAGTTCAAGGCCTTGGAAACAGCTTCAAGCCTTTGAAGTGAAACACAGTTTGCAATAAAACAGACAAGTCTTTTTCAAGGCCTTGAAAAGAGTTTCAAACCCTTGAAATAGACTAGCTAGTTTGAATGCTGTAAAGAATATGAATGTAAATGAGCTGTAAATGCAAGAGACAAGAGATTTATAGAGTTCAGTCCACTTGGACCTACGTCTCTACCTCAGGGATCTACTCCCTGCAGGATTTTCAACTCAATTCTTATTAATCAAAAGCTAAACCCTAGAACTCAAGTACAGAGAGTTGTCTTACTCTGTTACAGCTTGTGGTTTTCTCTAACATATCTAGTATCTTCTCTAGTTAACTGATTAACTAAGAATTCTCCATTTTTCACCTTGAACAATCCTTAAAAATTAAATGAAGAAGTATTACAAGAATGATCTACATGACCACTGGCGATTTTCCGATTGGTAGGGTCTTGGCGATCGCTTGAGAGCTCTATCCGTGGGTCTTCTGCGTGGGTTTGCTGAACAAAACAAAAGAACCCGTTCCTTCTTCTACTTTTTGATTCACCGTGTTTTATTTCCTTTTTTCACTTAAACGCAAAAAGACAAAATTGCCCATTTTAAATGAAGCGTGAGGTGGTGGAAGAAAGCTGATCATGCGATCAGCAAAAAAACACACGATCACATATTTTGATCGTGCAAAAGCAGTAGGTTGTGCAAGAAAAGCCCCCTCCATTTTTTCTAATTGACAGCCCGCCTTTTTTTTTTCTTCTTCTTCTTCTTCTTTGCGCACGTTTTTATTTCGAAAAAGTGACTCCAACATTCCCGGAGGAAAACTCACAAATTTCGTACTTTCAATCTGTTTGCTTGTGTTGTGCTTTCGCAGTTCGACGCAATCCCCTTTGCACGCATCAAGAAGGGTAGTCCCGGGTGGGTTTCAACTTGTATTCCTTCAGAGACTCATTTCAGATGTCAGATTCTCACTCTACCGCTCATATAAGAAAACTGGTTTGAAAAACGTACACAACAATATGTAAACACACACTCTACACTAAAGCATAGAAATACGTTGGGTTGCCTCCCAACAAGCTCTTATAATTTAAGGTCGACGGCCCGACCCAGTTACCTCACAAGAGATCAGATCACGGAAATTGCGCTGAGGCGCTCAATTTCCCCCATTGAAATCCCCGTCCACGTACGGCTTTGTTCTCTGTCCATTCACTTTGAACCGATTACCGTTTTCAGCTTCCACTTCAAGTGACCCCCGTAGATAAACTTTGGTAATCGTGAAAGGACCACTCCACCTTGATTTCAACTTTCCCGGAAACAGTTTCAGACGTACGTTGAAGACTAATACCTTCTCGTCAACCTTGAAGTCTCTGGGAATGATATGCTTATCGTGACATTGATTGTAGGGATGGCAATGGATCGGATTCGGATCGGATCCACCTATATCCATATCCGAATCCGATCAAAATAAGTGGATCCATATTCGATCTAAATTCGACCGGATCCTAAACGGATTCGGATCGAATCTGGACCGGATTTAATTTGCAATATCCGTATTCTATCCGACAATCCAAATCTCCATAAACGGATCTGATTCGGATCCAGATTCGGGACCTGAGCATTTTTCTTTTTACTTCTCATAAAAAATACACTACAAATTCAAAAAAATATGTAAAAAGAGTCACCACACCAAAAAAAAAATATATGCCTAAAAAGTACAAATATATATTAATAATATTTTAGCAATATGAAAAACGTAAATCTACCAAGAAATATAAGCAAGCTATTCAAAGGTTAAAGGCACCAATAATGTCTAAAATTGTATAAAAATTCAATTAAAACAACAATAAAATTGTCCATAACCATAGTGAAATATTTTCTTCAGTCCTGAAAACATAATCTGTAGTGATTTGTTTATTTTGTTTATGTATATGTAGGTAAAATCATATTTTTTTTATAACTCTAAGGGTATTTTCATAAAACTATGTGTGTTCGGATCCTTTCGGGTCGGATATCCATCGGATATCCTAACATATACGGATCGAATCCGGATACGGATCGAATTTTGATTTTTAATATCCATATCCGATCCATTTTAAAATGGATCGGATTCGGACATGATCCATTCGGATCGAATCACTCGGATTTCGAATCAGATCGAACCGCATTGCCATCCCTAATTGATTGGTTCTCTCTTTATAGATTTTTGCACTCTCCTAACACATCAATCGAAACTCTTCAAGCTCTAATAATGCATGTTTCTTTGCTCACCTGAGAGCTTAGCATCCAAGTTTATTTTCTTCAATTCCCAAAAGGCCTTGTGCTCAAGTTTCACCTGGAGATGGCATAACTTCCCAAATACTAGCTGGTAGGGAAACATGCACAAGGGAGTCTTCTATGATGTCCGATATGCCCATAGACTGTCATCCAAGTGTAGGGACCAGTCTTTGCGTCCCGGAATAACTGTCTTCTCTAAAAACCCCTTGATCTCTCGGTTTGATACCTCAGCCTGCCCATTTGACTGCGGATGGTAGGCAAGTGATATTTTGTGTGTCTTCACCCCATATTTTCTCAAGACATTGGCAAGAATTTGTTCACGAAATGCGTTGCCTCATCACTAATAATGGCCCTAGGCGTCCCAAACCGCGTGAAAATATTCTTGCACACAAATCTCTCCACTGTAGCGCCATCGTTCTTTGGCCAAGCCATTGCCTCCACCCACTTGGTCACATAATCAAAAGCCAAAAAAATATAGAGATTACCAAGCGAAGAGGAGAATGGCCCCATGAAACCAATGCCCCAAACATCAAACGGTTCTACCTCCAACACGAAAATTTGAGGCATCTCATTTCGGTTGGAAATATTGTCGGTTCTCTGACACCGGCCACACTGTTGCACAAACAGATGGGCATCCTTATGCAATATTGTAGGCCAAAAGAATCCACTCTGGAGTACCTTGGCAACTGTGCGCGACGTGCCAAAATGACCCCCACAATTCAACTCGTGGCAGTGTCTGAGAATCTCTAAAGTGTCAAACTCCGCTACACATCTTCGCAATACATTATCTGCTCCCAACTTGAACAGATAAGGATCATCCCAAAAAATTTGCTGCGCATCTGCAAAGAATTTCTTCCTCTGGTGGGAAGACATGTCCTTGGGAACCATATTGAGCGCCTTGAAATTTGCTATATAGGCAAACCAAGGCACTGATGCTACTACTACCATAAGCTGCTCATCCGGAAAATCCTCTCTGATAGGCACCTCCTCATGCTTCACATTCTCCAACCTGGAAAAGTGATCCGCCACGAAATTCTCTAATCCTTTCTTGTCCTTGATCTCTATATCAAATTCTTGCATTAGAAGTGCCCACCTGATCAACCTCGCCTTTGCATCCTTCTTGGTGAGAAGATACTTTAGAGCAGCATGGTCAGTAAGGATTGTCACCTGAGAACCCACAAGATATGAAGAAACTTGTCCAATGCAAAAATAATAGCTAGCATCTCCTTTTCTGTGGTAGCAAAGTATACCTGAGCACTGTTCAAAGTCCGGCTAGATAGTAAATGACATGAGCCACCTTGTTTTTCCGCTGTCCCTGCACTGCTCCAACCGCAAAGTCACTCGCATCACACATGAGCTCAAATGGTAGGGTCCAATCTGGTGTGTGGTAATGATAGGTGCGCTAATCAGATTCTCCTTGAGCAAATCAATGGCTAACTTGCATTCTGCATTGAAATCAAAGACCGCATCTTTCTCAAGTAAACCAGACAAAGGTTTTGTGATCTTCGAAAAATCTTTGATGAACCGTCAGTAGAACCATGCATGTCCCAAGAAACTCCTTACCTCTTTGACGGAAGTAGGGTATGGAAAGTTCTCAATAACTTCAATCTTTGCCCGATCCACCTCTAATCCTTTGCTCGAGATTTTGTTCCCCAAAACTATGTCTTCAGTCACCATGAAGTGACACTTCTCCCAGTTGAGCACTAGGTTGGTGCTAATACATCTATCAAGAACCCGGGCCAGCTGCTGCAAACAGTCATCATAACCATCACCATAAAGTGAAAAGTCATCCACGAATACCTCAAAGTTCTGCTCCATCATGTCTGAGAAGATCGACATCATGTACCTCTGAAAAATTGCAAGTGCATTGCATAACCCGAAGGGCATGCGTCTGAAAGCAAAGGTCCCATAGGGACGAGTGGATGTCGTCTTCTCCTGGTCTGCTGGCTCAATGGCAATCTGGTTGTACCCGGAGTACCCATCCACAAAGCAATAATGAGAATGATGTGCCAGCCTGTCTAACATCTGATCAACGAATGGAAGGGGAAAGTGATCCTTCAGTGTGGAATCATTGAGTTTGTGATAATCCATGAAAACTCTCCACCCAGTAACTGTACGAGTGGCAATCAGGTCACATTTTTTCCCTTCCACCACATTAATACCTCCCTTCTTAGGGACACACTACACCGGGCTAGCCCATGTGCTGTCGGAAATCGGATAGATGATGCCCCCTCCAACCATTTAAGCACCTCTTTCTTTACCACCTCCTGCATATGAAGGTTGAGGCGGCGGTGAAATTGAACTACCGGCTTTTTTTCTTCCATGAGCCAAATCTTGTGTTGGCAAACTGTGGGGCTGATCCCCTCGATATCTACTATGGTCCATCCCATAGCTTCTTTCCTTTCCTGCAACACTTTCAACGATTTCTCCTCCTGTTCCCTGTCCAAACAAGAAAACGCAATCACAGGCAAAGTATCATTAGATCCAAGATATAAATATTTCAAATGTGCAGGTAAAGATTTTATTTCTAATATATGAGCAATATCAAGAGAATGAATAAGAATCTTCCTTCTTCGTCGTCAAAGAGGGATAGGGGCTTGCACCAATGAGTCTCCATAGCTTTCTTCTTTTCGCTTGAGTCAATCAGAGTAAGTTCCTCATAAAGCTTCTCCAAAATTACATCCTCCTCATCTAGCGTGTATGTCTCCACACCAAAGCACTGCCCACTCACCGCATATGCAGGGAATTTCATGGCCTCAAAAACATTGAATGTCACCTTCTCGTGGTTGATTCGCATTGTTAATTCCCCATTGGCAACATCAATGATAGTCTTCCCCGTGGCAAGGAATGGTCGTCCCAAAATGAGTGGGACATCGTCATCGGCCTCCATGTCCAGAGTCACAAAATCCGTGCGGAATATGAGTCCTTCGACATCACTAGTACATCTCCCAATACGCCCCTTGGGCGTTTGATGGTGCAATCTGCCATCTGCAAGCACATCCTAGTGTGTTTTGGATCTCCCACATTGAGCTGCTCAAAAATGGACGGGGGCATCAAGTTAATGCTTGCACCAAGATCACATAATGGCCTACCATGAAAGGCATCTCCCATATCACAGGAATGATGAAACCGCCCGGATCCTTCATCTTCTTTGGTTACGCTTTTTGAACAACAGCACTAGACTCCTCATTCAAGGTCACGGTTTGAAAATCATCCATGTGTCATCTGTTATATAAGAGATCCTTCAAAAATGGTGCGTACTTCGGCATTTGTGAAATGGCTTCCGCAAAAGGGATGTTGATATGTAACTTCTTGAAGATATCCACAAACTTCTTGAAGTGCTTTGCATCATCTTGACTTTTCAACCTCTGCGGGTATGGCACACGCATACTATACTCTTCCTTGAGATTTGGCTTCTCCTCCGACTTCCTACTCGTGTCCTTTGATTGGGGAATCACGGTTGGCATGGGAATTTCTTCATCCAATGCTTTTTCAGTGGCCTTAGTCACCTCAGCTCGCGCGTGGGTAGGATATGAATGATACTTAGTGGTTGTCCCACTGCGCGTAGTGATAGCCTTTAGCTGCTCCGGTGGAGTGATAGTGTTGGATGGCAGCATCCCAGGTGGGAGCCTCTGATCCAGATTGCCAATTTTCCCAATCTGCGTCTCATGATTCTTCATTGTAGCTTCCATGGAAACCAACTTCTCATTTATCTTTGATAATATGTTGTACAAGTCTGGATTTTACTGTTGTTGTGCCTGCTCTTGCAAAACTTTTCTCTGAGCTTGATACTGAGAAGTAGGCTGCTGACCTGGTGCATAAAGTTCACTATTTGGATTGGCATAGCTAAAGTTTGGGTGGTTGCGGTTGTTGGGATGATATGTATTCGGCCACTGCTGCTGTCCCATAAAATCCACATCTTCAACACTACCATCATACCCCTGACTCTCATCTGCTAGAAACTCACCCATGGGCTTTACCTGTGATGGAGGTTGCATGCCGTGAAATGCTGAGGTCATGGATTCAAGATTTTTCTCCATAGACTCAATTTTGTTGACTAAGGCTGCATCCCTGGGTTTCGAATACCTACGAGTTTCAGACCTCGTAGTCTCTCTCTTAGACACATTGTTCAGCAAATCCTGAGCTCACTGTGTCCCAAGCCCCAAAAAATTACCTCCCGCAAACATATCCAACTGATCAGCCGTTTCCTTATCCAAGGCATTGTAGAAATAATGGAGGATCTTGTGCCATGGCTCCCCATGATTCGAACATCTATGAAGAATTTGGCTGAACTTTCTCTGAACTTTCTCCATGCGTCTCCCAATGAGCTCTCTTCTTCCTGAGTGAATTTTGTAATCTCAGCCATCTGCTGATCGACTCTGGATGGTAGCAAATATTTCCTCAGAAACTCATGACAACAATCTGCCTATGTCACAATACCAGCTGGCACTTCCATAAGCCTCTTCTTGGCTTTTCCATATAAAGATAATGGAAACAGTAGTATCTTAACTGTTTCATCTAGAACTCTATGGTCATGCAAAGTCGATAGGATTTGCTCAAAAACAAGTAGATGGTGGTTGGGGTCATCTCCGAGCTCCGTTAAATGCGCACTCATCACGAACCATATTAATCATGTGATGGCGCAGCTCGAAGTGTTGGGCATTGATCTGTGGCCTAACAACGGCAAGTCATCGGTGCAGTAATAATCCGGTAATCCAGTTTTCAAACCCAAAGGACTTCTTTGTAAATTAGCTACTGATTCTAAACCTTATGTGGGCAAATCGCGTTGTTTGTTTTTCTAATTCTACTAAAATAAAAGACAAAAATCTCAATTAATCAGGTGAAAGGCTTCACGATTAACGAAGAAAAATTTATAAGAGTACTTTACAAGTGGACAAGTTCTGGATATCTCTACGGTTTCACTAGGGATTATACACCGCTTTAGATTAATGTTTTAGCAACACTAATTTATTACTTAGCTAAACGAGCACAAATTCGTTGAAGATTCCTCAACTAACGCTTGCATTCAAACTCTTGTACCTGATTCCTCTAGTCTACTCAAGTTTAAATACACAATACGTTCTTGTTGTCTACTCTTAGTTCTTAGCCTACTAGCAAGATTCCTCAACCCTAGATGAAGCTAGTGCACGATTCAAGTTCCGGTTACGAATATTGATTCCTCTAATGCTCATAACTCAATTCAATCCTATTGCTACGTCTAACAACATGAAATAAGAATGAAGATCATAAACCGCACATGGCTAAACAATTAAGCTTAGAAGCATGAAGCAATACCCATAAATCACCAAAACGGTTTTCAAACCCTAGTTCCCTACGAGATATCCCGAATAGAGGGTTTAGCTACGATTACACGTGATCAAAGTGTGAAGTTCCAATGATCATAAACAAAAACTAGAGAGAGGAAGAAGATAAAAATCAAGCGGTAGCCTTCAAGCTCCCAAGAACGCTCCTTTGCTCTCCAATGTCGTAGAATGAATAATGAATTCCCTAGGTCGTTCTCCTTTATCAAACCCCGTTATTTTTTATCTATTTTCCAAAATAACACTTTTTACCCCTTTCTCAAAAGTTCGATCCAATTTTGTGATCTTGTGATCACATTTTGTGATCATAGTCACCTTTTTTTATTCTAGGATCACGTTGCTCTTCTATATGGTCTTGCACTTGATCTTGTGATCACAATTTGTGATCATCTACTTCCAGTGAGTTGCTTCTTTTCACTCCTATTGAAATTTTGGCTAAGTATTTTTCTCCTCTTAGCTTCTCCTCTTCTTCTTCCATTCTTTCATGCATTCGTCGAGTTTCTTTCTTTTCGAAGTTCTCTTCCGCTCCAAAATCCGCACTCTGAGCTTGCGGGTCCTAAAATCCACAACACAAACAAATACCGGAAGATCAAATGCGACAAAAAAAGCATAACACATGCATAAAACCCTCGGATTACACCATGAAGTCCAAATACTCAAGTATGCTTGAAACGTACAAGAATTGGTCAATTTCTCACGTAAATCATTCTAAGCACACGCTAACCGATGGTGAATCCTATAAGAATATAAATCCTAATGTGCCGTTATCAAGTTTTTTTCGTCGTTCAAAACCCTTCAAACATATCTGAAAAGATATTCAAACGTAGCTGTTGAAATAAGTTGTTAAAGGGAGAGGGTTTTCAGGAAGGTTGTTCTTGAAAATTCCTAGGTTGTTACAACCGTATGTGTTTAAAAGGGAGTTTGAGTTTCAAAGTGAAGAGATACACACAGAGAGGGCTAATCACCGGAAAGGAAGAGTTATTCATTCGTGGGAGAAAAACACATACCACTCTTCAAATCATCCAAGGATTGAACTGCTGGACAAGATCAAATCTTCCAGAATCTGAAGAACACTTATGGGCATCATCTGCTTATTTGTATTCTATGTTCTTCTTTGAGCTTTCATTGTAATATTCTTAAGGGTTACTCAACCTCACCTACTTTATAAGTTAGTTTTTCAAGTGAACAACAAGAGGTTATTATTGTTTCATCAGGTTGTAGCTGAAACTAAATAGGTTGGAAACCACAAGCTGTATAAGTTTAAGGTAGCTCACTTAGGCTTGAGATCTAGGGGTAAATCAGGGTGATTAATAAGAAGTGTGTTCAAATCATGGAGGGATCAAATACCTCAGGCAGAGAGTAGGTCCAATTGTTATTGAACTCTATAAAAGTCTTTGTGTTCTTTACTTTATTGCGTTGTTCTTTCTTTCTACAAACAAGGAAAGCACAAAACATGTTGCTCCAAAGCTTTGGAGAATTTTCTATCTCAAAGCTTTGAAGCTTCATTTGGTTCTAAATTTTTTCAACTCTTTTCAATCTTTTCCAAAGCCTTGACATTTCTTTACTTCCTTTTGTGTTTACTCTACATTACACACTTTCACATACTGAATAAAATGCATATGTATCTAAAACTACTAGCGAGTGTATACTTTCAATTTGCTTCAGGCAAATATGATTTTCATGGATACCAACTTTCATGGAACTTCACAAATTTGTGATTCGTACGATCGTATTTGTAACTAGTTACTTTTCCAAAAATATGTTTGTTATTCCTTAGTCCCCATGACTAACACAAAACTATTACCATCATTCTCACCACGAGATGATTATGTTTATGAGAATTTATCATGATCCATACCATATCATGTTTTCAATTATGAGTCTCACGCTATAAAGCGGACATAAACCTCAAGACAAATCTCACACATACCAGCGGATATGAAGTCTCAATTCCCACGCTTAACAGCGGATGTATAATATACACGCGGATCACACGCTTAACAGCGGATATGTATATGCGTATATATTGTAATTTATGCTGCGGGTTATAAGTACTTTGAGTATACGTTAAGCTCTACATATTTATGTAACCCGGACAATTTGTTATGCGTGTGTTGACTTTGTTTTGGCCATTAATTATTTAGTCAACACTTTTTCCCATATGATAAATCACATGACTTTAAAGCCCTTATTACACAAGCAACCCTTTTATGATCACGCTTTGGTTTCATGATCCTCTTCTGGAGGATCAACATAATTACACAAGCATCCCTTTTATGCTTAAAGTGTATACCCTTGATACCTATTAGTTGAGAAGCTATCCATTTTGTTGGTTTTTGCATTAGTACATACTTGATAGAGACAATGATATTTTGGCTCACGTCATGCAATAGGATTCATTCTCCCCCTCATGCGTGAGCAATATGATCATAACCACAATGATACTTTGTTGATGCTTGAGACATCAATTTGTCTCAAATGTACTTTGTGTAAACCAATCCTCAAATTAAAATAAAAACATTGACAATAAGCAATCTCTTGGACGCCGTAGTTCTCTAATCAAACTTTCTTCAGGAAATCCAAAAAGAGACATAAATGTTAATACTTTTATTTAAAGGTGGGTGGTTGTAGATTCTTTCATCAGGGAGATCTTTTGATGTTATGTTATAACTGCATGTTATGATATTATTTTTCATAACTTCTGGTATGAAAATCACTTTTTACGCATATAAAATGCGTTTTGTCCAATAAACTCACATGGACTAAGAACTTCTTCTTAATGCTCTGCTTGAATCAATGATAAGCGTATAAACAACCATAGTACAAAAAACAAGTTACCAAAAAAATAAAATGCGTAAACATTATACAACCTCTTCAGGATGATTGATCATTTTTTAAATTGTAGCAATCCCTTCTGGAGAACACTATTTATAGTATTTCATAACTTTAGGTTACGAAAGTCATAACCACGAGTTATGAGTGATGTAATGTAATTTGTTACTCCAAGAACAAATTACATGGCTCTAAATGTGTGCCAATAGCCACTACGAAACCTCTTCTGGAGTTTCGTTTTTGATCTGTAACAACTGAATAAAAATGGAGTACATAAAATTTAAGCTCATAAAAGTAAAATAAACTAAAGAACACATAACTCTACCTCTTCAGGAGGCTTGATGATAAAAAGCGTTTTGACATCTTAGACATTGACAATAATTATAAACATCTCTTCTAGAGAATTAGTAGGTTATGAATTCAGGTCATAAAATATATTGTAACTTCATGTTACAAGCCATGAAAAAACAAATTGTAACTTCATGTTACAAGCCATGAAAAAAAAATAAGCATCTTTTCGATGCGCTTTTTTTCTTCTTTGACGATGTTGTAACTTCAGGTTACAATTTAAGCTTTATGTAGTTCACAACTTCAGGTGTGAAAAATTATTCTTTTTTTTTTTTTGTAAGCGTTAAGTTTAACCCAATACAACGATTATTCACTAAGACCTCTTCTAGAGGTTAGAGAGAAAAAAAAAATATAACATATCTTCAGAAGATGTAATAATATATTGTACGACATCAGGTCATAAAATTATTCTCGTAACTTCGGGTTACGATCAAGATTTTCTTATAGTTCACAGCTTCAGGTGTGAAACGTGGTATTCTTGTAAGCATATAAAACTTAAACCGATCAATGGTAGTGAGGAATTCTCTTCAGGAGAGGTTCCCATTTTTTTCAAAGAGTCCAAAAAATAAAAAGAATATCCCAGGTCAAAAGGTGCAGAACAAAACAATATTACATGGCTTTCATAGCAACCAAACTACTAAAAATACTTGATAATAGTTCTAGTTAACCTGGGGTTCTATTTTATGAACCCTGAAGACATATTTTTTTTCTTCTTTCTATAATGAAATGTTTACATGATACACAAGTTTCGATCCGCGCGCGTTTCGCGCGGCGCGGCGTTGGTTCGAGTATTACATTGTTTAGGTGCGTTGCGCGCGGCGTGCCATTGCAACGATCTTCGACTTGAGGTAGGAATATCACCCCAACATCCACCTTATTTTCCCTGATCGCAGCAGCTTCCAAACAATTGAAATGCGACACCTTTCAGTCTGAAATGTCGTCTCCATCCAAGATCATGGATCTCCGAATATGATCTGAAAATTGGTCAAAACAGTCAACATTGACTAACCCAAACACGATTGAACCAAATTACTGTTTGCGGCATAGATGATGCTAGGAATTTAACCAAACCAACAGGGAAGCAAAGATAAATCAAAACAAGTGAGAACAAAGGCAGAGACTATGCCCAATTAGAAGATTCATACCTTCAAAGTTGATGAGCCAATAGCTTCAACCATGGATTCTCTGCATATACTCCTTGCCTTTGACTATGTTCCATCCAACACAATCAACTTCTTCACCTCAAAGCCAACTATGTCATCTCAGCGTAGTATCAAAATATGGATTGCGTAGAATGTAGAATGTGCAATCTTACATGTACTCGATCATTTTCTCAAATGTCTCCATGCTGAGATCATGTGCTTCAATACAGGGAAGAGCATAATCAGGTAACCATCCTTACCTTCCATAAAATCTTGCATACATGATAACCTCGTGTTGAAGTACTGTGATCTGGATGCAGAGACAACTTGGTGGCGGCGACGCATCCATAGCCGCAGTTACAGCTCCTGAAGAGAACCTTAATCAACATATAATACTTGTACTAAATATGCATAAGAATTGTTTTATGCAGCGACGATGTACGCTAATGGAATGGATTAAACTGATGTCAACTGATTTCAGGTCGTAGTGGTTTAGAGAAAGCGCAAACAATGCGAACCAAACAGTTGGGGTCAAAATAAACAAAGTGATTAATTAAGCACGTATTCATCAAAGCAGTCAATCTGTTAGGCACATATTCATCAAAGCAGTCAGAAGAAATGGATTTCAGATAACATGTAAATGACTTAATGACAAGTTACTCACGCAACGTCTTGGGCTTTTCAGCTGAATATGTACAAGAATACTGGAAGTAACGTCTTAAAAGGGTTGTAAGAAGTTTTTTGTCACAAAACTCTAAATATACATCTGATCCTATATAATTACCAGTTTTTTCATAAAAGATTCTTCAAATATATTTTTCTTGATGCGTAAACCACCTTCTTATTCAATTTTTGGTTGTTTCTTGCAATATCTGGATGACATTTAAGTTTTCCTGTCCCAGAAAATTAGCGAATTCATCATTGAGAACAAAAGAAATGCTTAAGTAGCATGTGTGAACTGTTTAACAGTCAGGTCATTCTGATTGTCTGCAGACGAAGTACTCATGTGCATCCCTTTCGTACAGCTAATGTTGTAGGTCTACCTTTCAATTTATATGATTCAACAAAAAAAATGATGATATCCAGTTAAAGCATAGCTACGGATGTGTACTCATAAGATATCAATGTAGTTATTTCGAAACCTCCTTGAATCTTGGTAGCAAATATGTAATCAGAAGATCAAGGGTCAAAAAGTCAAACTTCGCAAAAACTACGGCAACAGATATTGTAGGAAGTTAGGTACTACTAAACTATGATGTGTGAGAGTTCCAATAAATACATTAACATTGGTTTATGGAGTAAAGATCAACCATCTGAAGCTGCAAATATGCTCAGTTAAAAGAAGATTGAATTTCCCAATGATGCCAAGAGATTCCAAGAACCAGAAAACAATACCAAAAATGAGCAAAATGTGATGAACAATAATAGCATATAAAGAACCAGGCATCTTTATGACATTTCAACTGTGCTTTAAAAGATAGACATTAATACACCGTTTTTATAGAAGAGGGTCATTCAGCAATTTTGTGATAGTCTGGGGTTTTTAATTAGTTTTCATAAGTTAAAATTTAGTTAGAATATAAATAAGGGGTAGTTGTAGTTTCAAGAAAATATAAACTAGTTACTAAATTCATAGTTGGGGTAAATTATTTTGTTTCTAGATCCTAAGGGGTTGTAAATGTATTTTACATAACTTTTTGCAAAAAAAACTTACACCCAACACCCATCCTCTTCCACGTATCTCTCCAAGAAAAATTCACCCTCAACGTGTCCTTCATCTCCAAAATCTACTCATTACTTGTTATCCTCCTCCTTCTTCCACGTTACCCTCCCACATGATGATATATCTTCTAATTCTCCTATTTATTTCAGCCACCATCCATCAACGACATCACCACCGCCTCCACCCTTCAACACCACCACCAACACCCCCATGTCTCCACCTCCCTCCCACCTCCTCTCTTCCTCCACCTCTCTGTTCTCACCTCCCTCCTTAACCCCGTATCACCACATTGCCAGCACCACCACAACATCACATCGCGAACATCACCATCGCCACTACCTCCACCGCCATCACCACCGCCATCCCAATCGCCCCCACCTTCAGCTCCATTTTCTCCCTCTCTTTCTCTCACTCTCCGAGCCTCTCTGTTCGCAAGAAAAAAAAAACAGTAGCAGCGGCGGCCAAAGGCCACAGCCGATCAGACCCGAGAACCCGACCAGTTGGGTGACCCCCCAGCCGCCGCCTCCCTCTCCGATTCTGTTAACCCAGCGCCAGGGACGCCTTTATCAACCTCCCTGAGGTCCGACCGAGCCCAAAGGTCCGACAGAGCCCTGAGGTCGGCCACAGCAGCTCCAATCAGCCGGAAAGCCGCATTTTCTGGCGAGTTCTTAACTCAACTTCGGCGAGCGATTTCTCCCGCATTCGGTAACCAAATTGGCTAAACTTTGTCTTGAATCTTGTTATTTGAACTTGAATTAGAGATTTATAACAACAGCATTGGATAGGTAGGTTTAGGTTTAAGAATCACAATTTGGGTTTTGGTGTAGGAGATGTTGTTGAACGTGGGTGTAGAGAGGGGGTGAATTTGCTTTCTAACAGAAAAATTTAGGTGCTATTTGGCTAATAAGAAACTGGATTTGTTAGTGGGGGTGACTAAGTGTGCTATTAATAAGCTTTTAAGGATTCTTGTTGTAGATTTCACAATCTTTTTTTATAAATAACTTGTATTGTTTTAAATCAAATAAAAACTAATATTCATAACTTCTTATATACATATAGATATGCACACATACACACATATATACATAAATAGATACACACTCTTCTATAACCTATAAGCAATAAAATATTCATGTAAAGTTGGCTACGTTATTATTATATAAGCGTTTTATTTACAATAATTTCGAGCTAAAATTCTAGAAGTTGTTTTGTAAATAAGATTTCTAGCTACTAAGTTATATGTATAGATTTGGTTTAACTAAACGGGGAGTTTTGGGTTGGTTAGGAAATTTAAAATAAGAAGTTAACTCAATATTTAGGGCATCCGTCGCATTACTCGCATTGTACAAGATAGTTGAATATGTGATTGATTAGGAATTATAATTTGTAGGTAACGTATTCGTAAACGAAGGCTACGTCTACCTGTAGGAGCTATTTCTTGATAATATCGGTTGCTACCAGAGGTGAGTAAACATGCCAAGCCTACATCCATATCTCCTTTCGTGTCGAAACTGTGATTTTACTTCATCTCGTCTCAAAATGCATAATTTTTTTATGTGTTGTACTTGAAAGCTTTCTTTTCTTATCGATAATTTTTTTTCTTTGAAACCTCTCACGTAGCGCGTGAAAGGAGAGTAAGAAGGTAGAAATGCAGTAGAGATACTCTAAAAGGGGGGGTTGAATAGAGTTTGCCAACTTTTTGTAAAACTTTCCAAATATGAGAATTTATGTGAAGAGTAATGAAGTTCAAGTCCTTGAAAACAGTTTCAAGCCTTTGAAGTGAAATACAGTCCAAGTGAAAAACAGACAAGTCTTTTTCAAGGCCTTTAAAAGAGTTTCAAACCCTTGAAAACAGACTAGTTTGTATGCAGTGAAAATTAAGTATGAGAATGAAATGAACAATGCAAGTGAAACAGGATTTATAGAGTTCAGTCCACTTGGACCTACGTCTCTACCTTAGGGATCTTATCCCTGTAGGATTTTCAATAAAATTCTTATTAATCAAAAGCTGAGCCCTAGATCTCAAGCACAGGGATATGCCTTACTCTGTTACAGCTTGTGGTTCTCACGAACCTATCTAGTACCTGATCGACCTAACTGATTAACTAAGAATTCTCTATTGTTCACTTTGAACAATCCTTGAGAATGAGATCTAGAAGTAGTATAAGAATGATATACAAATTAAGCTCATGTTCAAAATATAGTTTTATGCCCAATAGTGTTTTGGCAGCTTGTTTTTTAAAAGCATTGTTCTTGACATATCTTCAAGAGTCTTGTTCTTTCTTTCAACAACTCCATTCTGTTGAGGAGTTCTAGGAGCAGAGAAATTGTGAGAGATACCATGCTTAACACAGAATAAATAAAATTCTAGTTTATCAAAATCTCTATAATGATCACTTCTGATTGAAGCAATAGGTAGGTTTTTCAAGGTTTGAAGTTCTCTGCAAAGCTTTGAAAATTCAGGGAGGGCTTCAGATTTTTCTTTCAGAAACATAACCCAAGTAAATCTATAATAGTCATCTACAATAACTAGCATATACTTCTTACATTTTGGAGTTGGAGTCCTCATAGGACCACAGAGATCCTTGTGAAGTAATTCAATAGGTGTAGTAGTACTTACAAACTTATTTGGCTTGAATGAGCTTCTGGTATGCTTACCCTGAGCACAGGCTTTGCATACTTCATCATCTTTGAACTTAATAGATGGTAATCCTCTTACCAGATCTTTGGAGATCAATTTGTTCAAGGTAAGCAAGCTGATGTGACCACGCTTTATGTGCCAAATATTTGAATCCTCTTTCAAGTCCTGGAGACACTTCAAGCTTTTACCTACAACTTTGTTAGTTTGAAAAGTATAGACAATGTTTGATCTAGAGGATGTGAGAATGCAATTGCCTGATTTCTCATTCTACACCACACACTTCTCTTTATCAAAGATAACCTTATTACCATTGTCACAAAGCTGAGATACACTAAGCAGGTTAAATTTCATGCCATCAACTAGATATACATCAGAAATTGAATTTTTAGAATCTGTACCAACTTTACCAATACCAATTTCCTTTGTCACCAAGTGTGATTGAACCTTCTGATTTGGCTTGAATGAGCTCCCGGTATGCTTACCTTAAGCACAGGCTTTGCATACTTCATCATATTTGAACTTAATAGATGGTAATCCTCTTACCAGATCTTTGGAGATCAATTTGTTCAAGGTAAGCAAGCTGATGTGACCAAGCTTTACGTGCGAAATCTTTGAATCCTCTTTCAAGGCCTGGAGACACTTCAAGCTTTTACCTACAACTTTGTTAGTCTGAAAAGTATAGACAATGTTTGATCTAGAGGCTGTGAGAACGCAATTGCCTGATTTCTCATGCTGCACCACACACTTCTCTTTATCAAAGATAACCTTATTACCATTGTCACAAAGCTGAGATACACTAAGAAGGTTAAATTTCAAGCCATCAACTAGATATACATCATAAAATTGAATTTTCAGAATCTGTACCAACTTTACCAATACCAAGAATGTTTCATTTGCCTTGGTCACCAAGTGTGATTGAACCTTCTGATTGCTCTTTCAATTCTTAGAATATAGATCTCTTTCCACTCATTTTTCTTGAGCAACCACTGTCCATAAACCACTTTTGTTCTCTGACATTAGTGACAACCTGCAAACACCAATCACTGCCCTCACCCAGCTGTTATACCAAGTGTGGAATTTGGGCTCATATTCAGGACCAACCATGTTAGGTGGTATGACCCCTTTAGGAACCCAAATCTGTTTGACTTGTCCTTTGAGTTGAAATGGGAAAGTGTTCCTCATTATGTGAGGGTCTCTTCTTCTGAAAGAACAAGTCATCTTAACATGACCAATTTTATTGCAAAAATGACACTTAGGAGAAGTTTTGTTTCCAGCTTTCACAAATTTGGTATGGTTTTTTCTTGTAAAATTTGAATTGTATCCAATACCAGTTTTGTAAACAGACTTTGAACTTTCTCCAAGAATCAAGTTCAACTTGTGTTCTGAGCCAGCAAGCTTGGCTTTGACTAATTCATATTCTTAGAGTTTCTCAGTAAGAGTAGTCTTTTGTTTATCTAATTCATCATCTTGATGTATCAGATTAACAAGGCTATCACTCAGTAGAGAGTTCTCAGTGACTACTTCCTTGACTTGTGTTTTCAAGGCTTTGAAACTGGTTTTAAAGGCCTTGAAATCACTGTCAGTTTTCTTCTGAGAGATTTCAAGACTCTGATTCAGACAAACAAGATGTAAATTCTCTTTTGCTTGCTCATGAAATTTTTATTTCAAAACTCTAATCTCTTATAGATAGTACTCTTCATTTAGAAGCATTGTTCTAAGATAATCTGAGAGGACTTCTTTTGGTTTTGAAATCAAACAGTTTACCATTACCTGAATGTTCTTTTCAGAACTTTCATCATGCTTGGCCATAAAGCATAAGTTGGCATGTTCTTCTTCAGATTCAGAGTTACTTGAGGTATTTGAATCACTCCATGAAGCTATCATAGCTTTCTTTCTTCTGTCATGATCTTTCTACTGGAATGCTTTTCTTGTGTGGACAGTCTCTAATCAAGTGTCATGCATCACCACACTCAAAGCAATTCATGAATTTTGATTTATTATTCTGTGAAGAAGACTTACCTTTTTAGTCCTTACAACTGGATGATCTGTGTCTTTCTCTTTTGAAGTCTTTGTTTCCAAAGTTTTTCTTCATCTTAAGGATTATGGTCAAGGCTTTGGAAATCAAAGCAAATGGATCTTCATCATCATCCTCAAATTCAAGGCTTTTAATTTTTTCATTCTCTTCATCCTTGATTGCTAGGTTCTTGAAAACTTCTGGTAGCTCTCCATCAGCTTCATTCATGGATATTTCATGTGTCAGGAGCTTCCCTTGTAAGTCATCAAGTTGGAGTGATGAGATATCTTGATCTTCCTCAATTGTAGTAGTCTTTTGTTACCATTTTTCCTTTGAAAGACTTCTTAGAATCTTCTTACCTTTTCTTCATCAGAATTATTTTTCAAGTGAATCAAGGTTATTGACTATGTCTGTGAACCTTTTGAACATATCTCTGATTGACTCATCTGCATTCATCTAGAATAACTCATATTGTCTGAGATAGATGTTGATCTTGGTTTGCTTGACTTGACTGTTCCTTCAAATTTCACCACAAGCTTATCCCAGATCTCCTTGGCAGTCTTACAGCCTGAAATCATGTTGAATTCATATGTACTCAAAGCACAATACAAGATATTAATAGCTTTGAAATTTTTAGAAAATTGTTCTAATTCAGATGAAGAGAGAGAGTCTTCATATTTGGGAGTTTTAATCCCATCTTTCTCTATGTAGAAAGTGTGAGGTCCATTCTGAGGTCCATAGCTCTATGTCTTGATCAATGATGAACATTTTCATCAAGGCTTTCCAGTGAGAAAAATTACCTCCACCGAATAGAGGAGGTCTGTTAGCAGCTCTTCCCTATGAGAAACCACCATCATCTGTAGTACTCATGATCACCAGATGGTTAAATCTATACAGTGATACAGGATCGGATACCAATTGAAAGGAGATTAAGCATGTATAAATGCAGTAGAGATACTCTAGAAGGGGGGGTTGAATAGATTATGCCAACTTTTTGTAAAACTTTGCAAAGATGAGAATTTCTGGAAGAGTATTCAAGGCCTTGAAAACAGTTTCAAGCCTTTGAAGTGAAATACAGTCTAAGTGAAAAACAGACAAGTCTTTTTGAAGGCCTTGAAAGAGTTACAAAACCTTGAAAACAGACTAGTTTGTATGCAGTGTAAAAAAAGTATGAGAGTGAAATGAACAATGCAAGTGACACATGATTTATAGAGTTCAGTCCACTTGGACCTACGTCTCTACCTCCGGCATTTTTTTATCTTTGCAGGATTTTCAAAACAATTCTTATTAATCAAAAGCTAAGCCCTAGATCTCAAGCATAGAGATATGCCTTACTCTATTACAGCTTGTGGTTCTCACTAACCTATCAAGTACCTGCTCCAGCTAACTGATTCACTAAGAATTATCTATTGTTCACTTTGAACAATCCTTGAGAATGAGAGCTCGATGTAGTATAAGAATGATATACAAATTAAGCTCAGAATAAAAGAACACTCGAAGTGGAACTGCAGTGATGAATGCAGTGATATTCTGTAAGATGGATTGTGAGAATGATGTGCTTCTTTGATGCTTGTTGAAATGTGTCACTCTTTTTTCCCGTTGAGTTTTGTGTCAATTGCTTCAAACTGAGCTCCATTTATACTGCTCAGATACTCTGCAAATCTTCCCTGATTTTCAGTAACAAACTTCCTGTTTTGTAGGCAACAGCTTTGACTCTTTTAACAGCCTTCTCCAACGGATATTTGATCATAATCTTCAAATATATTATTCTGATCTTGTCTTTAAACAGATTGAGAAGCTTTCAAGAGTGTTTGATTGATCATGGAATCACATTCTCTCAATGTTTCCTTTCCTGCAAAAACCCAGGTTAGAAAACCAATCCTGCAAAATAGGAAATGAATTTTCCCTGCAAAACTAAGTCAAACAGGTTAATTAGATAGAGTCAAGTGAGTAAAAAAGATTTTTTATTTCATCATCAAGAAATAACAGATCAAATATAGGGGTGAGAGAGTTAGAATAAGATCAGAACAGCTGAAAAAAACTCCCCCTTAGAATATGCATTCAGGTCAGACAGTTTCAAGGCTTTGAACATTGTTTCAAGGCCTTGAAATAGCTCCTGTGAAGCCTGTGATTCAAGGATTTGAAAACTGATTTGAGGCCTTGAAATAGCTCTGTATTTCAAGCCTGTGAAACCTGTAAACTTACAACACGTAATAACGTAAAGTGAATGGATTTGTGCGGGTGAACAGTTTTGGTTACTTATATATTTTGTAACCCGGTCACAACCTGTCGGGCCGCTCCTTGTACTTTACCTCTCTGGCCGCGTGAGCCTTAGGGGGGTGCCGACACTTATGGTCTTGGATGCTACAGCAGAATAGATCCTCCCCGTTTCAACAAGATAGTAGGGAAGTTCTCTGAGGAAAGATATTTTGACAAGACGGAATAGTTTGGGTGTAATTCTCCCCTTTGAGTTATAAGAAGAAATTTGAGACACAAGGCATGAATTTAAAGGATTTTTCTTGTTACAAGAAGCTCGTACTTGATTCTCTAAAAATAGCACTTTGTTGATGATTCTTACTTATTCATGTTTACTCCTGATTATTGTGAAAGAAAAGATGCTTCTTCATCTGTTTACACGTTTGGGTGTTGCTTACTCAGCATTTCTTGCTGACTTTTGGAAAAACTGCGGTCTTTGTTTATTTTCCCCGCAGGTCTAGGAGAGGTAGCTCTATGTAGATGGGATCGCGCATCACCACTAGTTTATGTTAGTTTATTTTAGTTCGCAGATCACTTAGTTAATGTCGCTTTGGGTATGTAATATGAAATAGTTAAGCAGTTGTAATATAATGTGATGTTTTGTTCTTGAGTTCCGCCATCTCATTACAAGTAGCACCCTTCTGGGAATTCCGGTCCGGAACGGAACACTTGGGAAACAAGGGGTGTTACAGAGACGGATATCATAAACATTCGGATATCATAAGAACTTAGCACAGCGTAAACACACTAAAGGATTTTATTTAGTTTACCAAGGCGACTGATGTTAAGTGGTATAATGACTGCATATGTCAATCGTGAAATTCATATCCTTTCATTCAAAGGGGAACATTTGAAAAAGGCTCAGATCTTTCAATGCAAAAAGACTGAGCTGACATAAACGTGGCTGCGAAACGGAGAGATCATCATCCCTCCGAATCGCCCCACCAACGTAACAAATCAAATCACAATCTAAATGTATCTCATGCAAGTGTCCTCTACGTTTTCAAAGGTTAGGGTTTCGAACTATATAAGCAAACGGAAAGCTAGAGTCTTGTCTATAAAATGAGAGTTGAAATACAAGAAAAGGTAAAAATGCCTTGCCTTTCCCAACTTTCGTGGATAGCAGTTAACGGTTGAAAGAGAGCTGAAAATGTAATTCCAATGCTGAAAAGATGCACAGTGGTTCCATCCATCCACATCATGAAACCCATCATAAGCAAATTCTTAAAAGGTGCTTGTGCGACTTCCCATGCTTTCCGACGAGTAGAAGCCAAACTGATTTAAATGCATGAATTGACAAGTTCTAGCAACGAAGTAGGGTCTATGGACAAAAAAACTCGCCAGGGAGATATTATGAGAAATAGCAACTATGCAACAATATCTAGCATGTGAACAATACTGATGAATTTCGATGATGTTAGAACAGTCTAGTTTGGTTGAAGAAACAAATTAAGGACAAGTCACTACCTCGGAAAAACTGAAATGAAGAAACCACAAACAAATGAATAGCAAAATTTGAACCCCCACGGAAGGAAACAAAGCTGAAAGTAGAAACAAAAACGTGAAAACGGCTATAGATTCAATGCCTTTTACAAAAAAAGGAAACACTATCCTGCAAGAAAACCTTTGAAAACTAAAGAGGGAGAACCAAAGGCAAGCCATTATTTCAAGGCCTTTTACATGAAAAGTAAAATCTTTGGTTTAAGAAACCATTTGAACAATTCACATGTTGTACCCGATTATGCTTGACCATATACCAACACAAATAACAGAAGTACTTAATTTCAAGACATTGTTTCAAGGAAAATCTTTGGTTAAGAACAATTTGAAAAATGACCATGTGGAACCCGAATAAGCTTGATCATAAACCCACACAAACAACTGTAGCAAGTAGGTCGTACCAAACTCCCCTACAGACTAAAGAAAAAGCAGGAGAATATCACTCCACTTGCCTCCCAAAAAGTACGATGATATCCAGTCTCTGTTTCTCGTCTCGGCAAACCTTGAAAGCCAAATGTCACACCTGATTTACTTTAGCCAAGTCCCACTTGCCGCCAACTTCTAAACCTGAAATCAGGAAATCAGGTACATTACCAAGGAAGGTTCATTTTTTTGGCCAGTGCTACAGTACGTCCTGGCCCCACCAAATAAACCGGCTTAGCCGGGTTTAGCCGGTAATTACGGTTTTACCAGCAAAAAGACAAAAAAAATGGGCCTAGGTCGCTGTCATCAGGAAATCGGATAGAAATGTAAAGCAAATGGATAAAACTGTAAAGTTCAAGATAAAGTTAAAGATAAAAATAATTAAAAATAGATAAAACTAAAGTGAAATGGACGAAACTGAAATGAATCAGATAGAAACGTAAACAGTGCTCAACAACTAAGCTATTACAGTAGATTTGGAAGCACCAAAGCTTAAAAAAAAGATATAAAAGTTATGATACATAAGAAATGGACACAAGCACACCTTGCGACGGTCATTTCACCTGAAAAAATAACAAGTATTGCAAAAAGTAAAGCAAATGCAAGAATGGTGATGCATTTGTGTGCTATCCTTTAAATCTTTAGCATTTCTTCATTTTCAAATTTCATGTTGCCTTGTTTTTGCAATAATTGTGGACCATCGTTGCATTGTTTCCTCAAAAAAAGCATGGAGGTTCTTCATCGGCCCATACAAAGTAGCCGTATTGAGATCCCTGAGGTAGTGGGCACCGGAAGAAATCTCTACCTGGGCTCTTTGTGTGATGAAATGTTGTTCTCATCACTCGTATCCTTCTATAGTTACAATATCTTGGTCGAGACTCGGTGTTACGACGAAATTGGTGGGAGGAGAAGTTGAAGGAGGTATGTGACATGGTGGTAATGAGAAGTTGGGGATATTAGGAGGAGGATAAGATGATGGAGAGGATGTGTAAATGGCATAACTGATTGTGCAAGAGGGGGTTGGTGTATAAGTAGAAGTAGTGAATGGGTGGTTTATTGTTGGACATAATGGGGAGTAAATTGTCCATAATGACAGGTTTGACTACTCCGTAACCAAAGAGCAAGTTTGAGTTGAGTAACACAGGGAAGGAAGCAATGAATGTGGTCAGGAGTGATAAACTAATGTGAAAAAATAACAGATAAAAGAGTAAAGCAGACAAACAGAACTGATAAACCATCCGAAAACCTTGTCAACTCTCTGAACAAAAATCATACAAGTTAATTTTTTGAAACCACATTCACCATTACAACCAAAATATCCTGCACCAGGCAAATGATTCAACAGGACCAGTCAATTCTTTTCAAAACAAACACAAAACCACAAACGAGATGAAAATGATGGATTGCCTCACTCAAATGTAACTACCGAAATAAGCTGCAAGGAGCCTATGTATCTTCAAGTACTTCTTGGCCAATTCCTACTGATTGTTTTCTTGAGATTTGAAGTTATTTATATCCGCAAGAAGGATTTCCCTAAGGTCGTTGTACACAGAACGATCAATGAAATTGGCAACCTCGATCATAAGATAATCTTCACTTGGGACATGAAGTCAATCATCTGTAGACAATTTATAGAACCAAAAGGATAAAAGTGTAAAACAAATAGAAATCTATGTTAACATTTAAGTGCAACAACATAACACTGATTGTGTACTAAGAACCAAGGAGCCTCCAGCTGCCATGAAAATTTCTTGGATATAGTAGCCACTCTATTGGATATATGGACAAGATATGCAGTGTTGCTTCATCGATAAAATATAAAAACAATAAGATTTATAGTTTGATTAGTCAGAAACATTCTAAATTAGAAATTATGCATACTCTTTAAAAGGTACCCTCAGGTTTGAATTTGTTGACATGCCTGAAATAGCGTCACAGCTCGTATAGAAATACAATAAGCATTCATCGACTTCCAGTATTCTTGGAAACATAAAATTAAACTTACCCTGCATCCTTACTCTTTGGGAGGTTCTTTTTGGCCCCTTGAAAGTCTCTCTCTCCCTCTTCCTACTCCTCCTCTGTTCATTGGACTGACATTGTTTTTTTAGGGTAAAAGATGACACCTTGGGTAATCCATGAGCATGACTGATGGGTGGGGAAGCTTCCACCTTGGGTGATGTATGATCAGGCTTGACTGAAGTTGAAGATACTTGAACAGGAGACTTGGGTGGAGGCTTGTTGGGTGTGGCCTACACTCACATAAACAAACTGATAGAATAGATAAGCAGATTGTACACGACATAAACATAATAGATAGAACAATGTGTAATACAAGTTGCAAACCATTGAAAATGTTGTAAACCCTAGCTGGGTGCTATAGTCTTTTGTCCAGAAAGGGTTTAGGTGCTTTAAGTTTTTATCCAAACAGGGTTAGGGTTTATGTGCTCCAAGATTTTGTCCAATTACGATTTACAGATCATATGCTTACGTTTCACTTCTTAGTTTCAAACAGATCATTTTACAAGCTAGGTTTATGGTTTAAAATTGAGCTTCGTTGGGATTGAATGATTTGACTTTTTTATGACAACCATATCGTGTAAAATATGTAGTTAACATGAATTTATATTGTTGAAGTTGTACAATTTGCATCAAAACACATTTTGGAAAAAATGAGCTTCTCCAACATGGGAACAAGTATCATATTTCATATTGAAATTATAAAGTTTAGAGATTCTCAATAATGTTTACACAGTTATGTGTTTTCTCTTGCAGGTTAACCAGTGGCTCAAGACTAATATTTGCCTTCAACCTATGTGAACATGGTTGTTTCTCCTTTACATTTGACTCATAGTTTAACTTTGGGGTATTTGGGATATAATACATGATACATATTTATAAATATTTAATGTCTAAATATTTTTTAAAAATATTAAAATAAAATACAAAGTACAAAACTTGGATACGTAGTTTAATACGTTAAATGTGAAGATGTGACGAAACACATTAATTTCACAATCATCCAAATTGAAACATATTGTTCTGGAAGATAGGTAACACAATATTGTCGTTTACCATCACTCTTATCGTGGAAAATCATACTTATGTGGTTCACAGGGCTACAGTTGATGACAGCTTCATATACAATATCATTGAATATAAGTTACCACACTTTGAATTGGTAGTATCCACTTATATCATCCCATTGACATTGACTATATATTATAGTATTGCTATAGTAGATAGTTATAGCATCCACTTGCCTATGGTACTATCACACTTGTATATTATGCCAAGGATCCATTGACCAAATTCCATCACACTTAAATATTATTGTATCCACTTCCATGATGCATTGTATAGTATATGTATGTAAGTTTCATCATTGTATTATGATGGGCAATCATTCCTAGCGGTGATATGAGTGTTAGGTGAGCACATCCTCATACGGATGGTCATTGACCCAGAGCTGTCATAAGTACATTACGTATGGTATTCACTTGTCATATGTATGGAAGTTTCATACTTGCATTACAATGACTTGTATTGCATGTATGGAAGATTCATGTTTGCATTACAATGTATATAAGTCTAACATTTTGTGGGGTTGTTAATGAGAACTTATTCTTAAAGATGTTTATTGACCAAAATATATCACATATACAAATCTACTTGTTATTTTGAACGAGAAGGACAACATGATATAAAATTATGTCAAATGTACTCTCTGGACTATTTAATATTTTATCCGAAAGTTCTTGTTTACGATCCAAAGTGTCTAAACATTTATCTGCCGTAAATCAATGTTAACTATGTTTCTATTGTTAATTTTTGGTGGTATAACATTAAATTTCGCGTGTTTATGCTCATTATTAGGCCCTGAGCCATAACAAATAAAGTCAATAATTTTTGTATGCAGCCATGTTTAACACTAGAATCGTGTATGCAAAGTTCAAGGAGCAAGCAATGAAGGTAAAACACTACAAATTTGTTCACATTCAACAGCTACCTGGATATGAAATGGATGCAATCTATGTCACAAGGGAGAAGGAAATGGCATTTCTAGTAAGTTCATACAATACATTATATGTTATTGTCGCTTTAAAATATTATCTTCTTGTTATATGTTTCTTTCCGGAATTGCAATTGAAATATCTGATGTTCTTTGTTTACTGAGCAATTCTTTCGAGTACTAGTTTATTTTTCTCAGTATTTAATGTTTCTATCTGAAATGTTAAGTGAAATATTAGAATGTCTTGAATTTTGCTTTGTCATCACACCATTCTCTGCCAACGAGATAATTGCATGCTCTACTGTTTCTGTATGAGGTTTGAGTTATCACAGATGGTTTGTGGCTACATTAGTTTTGTGCTCTTCCATAAAGGAGTTCAATTTATTCCGGAAATGTTGTTATCGAAACGATGGCAAAAGACGGATAGTGACTTCTACATGAATGATCCAGCCATGAAGGACCCGAAAACAAGACGGTGTGACGATCCAAAAAACCATGCATTTAGTTGGGCTGCATGAAGGTAAGAATGGAGTTGATTAGTGACTTTAGTGAAACATCACAAGAGACTTACAACTATTGGCGAGAACATGTTGACTCAATGATAGGGAGTCTCAAGAACATTATTTTGAAGCAAAAAAATGAAGAGCTTGTGGTTAATGTCAACTTGCAAGAGTATGCTCACATAAGGCCTCCATCTAAAGGGGATACAAATCTCAAAGGGAGCTTCAAAAATGTTCGAAAGAAGTGTGGGAGATGTCAAGAATATGGACACAATCAAACTACATGTCCGAATACTCAAGTTGGTTTTTCCGGTCAAGATGTCGGCCAATCGCAATAGCAAGCCCTATCTCAATCAACAAAATAAACGATGGTTTCCAACGCCAATTACAACTGGTCTGGGGAATGAGTGACCAATACTCTTTCGGGGATGTTGGGGATGAATTGGTTTAATTTATTCAAGGACTATATTAAATATGTGCATGTTTTGTTGAGTACCATGACATTTTTATCCGTTATTTGGTCTGTTTTGTCCGATGTTTTAGTGTGTTATCTGATTCTAAGCGTGTTTATCCACTGTTGTAAAATTTTGATAATTTATGAATCCGTTTATTTACATTTTTATCCAATTCAGCGATTTTTTATCCACTGGGAGTGGTGACCTGCTACAACAGGTCACTTTCCCATGAATTTCTCCGTTTTTTTTGTCTTGTAGTCGCGGGGACCACAACTTTTTAAATTGCAGCCACACACACCCCCCCCCCCCCCCCGAACGTACACTAAACAGTCCCCATTTTTTTCTACTTGCAAGTCCCCAAAAACATGCTTCTTTTTTCTACTTGCAAGTCCACAAAAAGGTAAGGAATTCATATAATACACCATGATAATATCACATTCTAGGGCTTGTCCATCAGAAAAGGTTTGCACAGTTTCCAATGGAGAATCCATATCACATGGACACACGACACATAGAACCTAGGATTGAAGTTACATAAAAGGGCATCATCAAAACAGCTTGAGATCTTCGAAATTCTTAAATTTCATGTCGGGAAAAAGGATGTCATTAGTTATTAGACTCATCATACCAAGATCCAAACGAAGAAACTATCGGATGGTTTAAATTCACAATGAAATAATTCTAGCTTCCCCTAACCTTATAAGGAAATCACATCTAACCGCATCCACTTTCCCGTAATCCTGAGAAGATAAAATCCTCCACCACTCATCGACATACATTCATATCTCATTCTAAACACCATGTTCCATACAGAGCAATGTTTTCCAATTTCATCCAAAAAAACGTCTGAAAAATCAAGAAATCATTCAAGATAGAAGCTATGATCTCCTCATTTAACCAAGGAATGGAAGACATTATTCAAGATAGATGGTCACACAACACATATCAAAGCGAGAAACATTGGCATACGACACATAGAACATTGTCAAACTATCTAATTTGTTCAGTTTTAAGAACCCGATACTATCTTATTATTAGCTTAGACAAGGTAAATTGGGGAACAATAATTCATACCAGAACCACCAAACTACCCGGAAAAAAAAAAAAAAAAAAAAAAAAAAGTTGGGGCATCCCAAATTGCCAAGTTATGATAACATATCTGTGCAGTAAGTTTGTTTTTAACACCATATGAAAAAAATCAAGACATCTACATATGACATTTTAGAAACCCCCCTTTCATTTATCTTTATTGTGATGTACTATTTTGGTAGTCCATCTCTTCGAATCACAGGTAATGTCAAATTTCACAACAATGACATCAACTCAGCTCATAAATAAATTGCAGAATTTAGTGTTCTTTCACTGCTGCATGTTTCTCGAATTATCGTTGACATGTTAGAGCAATCTGAAAGTCAAACTCAGCAACCGGATTATGAACAAATTTTATCATAGTTGAAGTAGGAAATCCAGGCATTAATAAAGCTAATGACATAATTAACATCGGTGTCCTGACATACCAATTTAAAGATAAAGGAGATGGATAAACAGGTAAGTTTTTCTTCCCTCACTGTATGAACAATCTGGAACGCGGTATTTAGAGGACCGAGTCAAAACGTACCACGTTTCAGTACGAACCACCCTGATTGAAAAACGCGGCTACGTCCACGTTACTGGTGACAAATGTCTGCACACAAAAAGAAGAATAAATTAGCCGGATATGTGGCTGCCTAAAACATTTCAGTGATGATTCAGAATAGTTATGAAAAATAAACTTCAAATAAACAAATTTGCTAGCTTTTGTGTATGACATAGAAGACTTTAAGAATAAGGGTCACTTTCATTTTTTTTTTTTAAAAGCGTACATTTGAGGTCTTTAGAATAGTGGTTTAACTTTAAGGAACCATAGAAAACCCCATGAGAGAAAGCATTAAGCTAATAAGCAAGATAACGCAAACTTCATCTCCCAAAACTTCAGTTATGGCTTCTCTTATATCGCGAGTTTTGTCTTCAAAGTAAAAAAAGAAACCTTTTCCATCAACGAATTGTCGTCGCCCATCATAATCTACTGCTTGCAGTAGAGATTTCTGTCAGCATGCTCCAGTGCATAATGCAACATGTCAACAATGGCCATATAAGTTGCTCCATCATTGTTGTCTGCAATTACAAGGAACTTTTATCAAGTTTGTTCATCTCAAAATAAAATTGGCTGGAACAAAAGCATCATCACACTCGGAGAAAAGTTTTACCAGGAATGTCAAAAATTTGTTTGGTAGGGTGAATACCCAACAGCTCTCCCAAATGAATATGAATCCGTGCACGATCAGAAAGTGAAATTAGATCTCCATGAGTGACTGCAATAACTGGCTTATCATCTGCCATAGAAGAACAACATAAAGTAACCAACTACCCCAGAATCCTGAAAATAAATTTATCCTAGCTGAATTTTCTAACCTGGAAAACATCGATCGGAGCTTTTGTCTCCGTAATCTTAGCTAATGGAAACACTTGAAAGAACTATGAACAAAATAAAAAGACAAAGCCAAACCTCTTTCCAGCTGCAAAGCCAAAAATATATTAAATTGGTTTCCTAAAATAAACAGTTAAAAACATAACTACAACATGGTTACTTCTTCAAAGAATCAGGCGCTTCATATGAAAGGGTATGAAGTTCACGACTGGAATATGCAGTTAATTTTCCCTCGTTTTCGCATTTTTAAAAGGCTCAGATCTTTCAATGCAAAAATACTGAGCTGACATAAACGTGGCTGCGAAACGGAGAGATCATCATTGAAACACTCCCCCCCCCCCCAATCGCACGGCCGGCCGGGCCCCACGTTCGGAAGAGGTGTCTCCGCACGAGGTGATGAACCCCATTGGGAACAGATAAGGATCGTCGGTTCACAGCTAGTACAACCATCGACAATAACTCAATACACAAGTTATTACAATTCCAATACAAACAGTGATAATCTTTTGAAAATCAAGGAATAAACCTTTCAGTGAGATAATATACTATGTGATGTTCCAACTGGCAAGCCTTCCTGTCCAAAGTGTCGTGAACGTTCCCCCACCTCGATAGCCAATCTGCAGTTTTAAAATAGCAAAAGCCGACGCAGTTTTTACAGAAAAATGATCAGCAAACGACTGAGTAAGCTAACACCCATAGCACGTAAACAGATTATGAAGCATGTGACAGGAATAACGTATTCGCTGATAAATAAATATCACATATGTGAGGGTATAACGTTCTCGTTGATTTGATGTGTCAAACTCCATAACCATCACAAATTTCGTATTCCAACCCAAAGATGTGGTCCATCTCGGGAAATCACTGTTATTAGCAATTTACAATATTAATTTAATCTCAAGATAAAAACATTCTCATCGATATGAATCGAGTCCAGAAATCCATTTTAGCAACTAGTTGATACGGGGCGTGAACATATTCATTCCACAACCGCTTTCTCATATGTGCAAAAGCACCCACATAACCATAACTCAATCACAGGAGGTTCGCACCACAGCGCCTCATAACCATAACTAATCAAAAGGAGGTCAGAGTCTCATAATCTCATAACAGTAACCAATCACAATATGTCAGAAATGTATCGTATCAGGGATATGGCACAAACCCACGCACAACAGCTTCCACTTTACATAATTACGAATATTCATTCAAGATGTAGAATCGAGTAAGGAGCTCCAAACTAAAGCCGGTGTGGCACAAAATAATAATCGATGTACGATTGAGAGAGATATTCAGATTTGACCAATAAGTGAGCGGTGTGCTACTTTTGGTAACCGAGGCAACGATTTCAAATTTCGTACTTCCAACCCAATGATATGGTCTGTCTTGGGAAATCAAAGTTAAAAGATAAATTTCAAGTTATTTCACAATCTGATATTAGCTGTTCTTCTTTCGGATTCGTTATTTAGATTTGGATACCAATTTCATGCAATACTTCAAAGAGGAGTATTTCAAAACAAATAAACAACTCAAATAAATCAAGTACGGTAGTATTTCACAAATAACACACACGATACGCGAAAGAATGAAAGGCGCGCGAGGCTAGGCATATTAACTTACACTAACATGACCAAGAATGAGACAGTATAAATTTTCCAATTCTTTATTTGACATTCTCAGCCAATTACCGTTTATAATTCCAATAAAATAATTATGTCCCACTTAGGAAGGGTATACTCCCATAATACTGCCTCATTAAGGGGGATAATTCCATAATTCTGCCCCACTTAGGGGGGTATACTCTCTTAAAACTGCCCCATTAAGGGGGATATATCCATAGTTCTGCCCCACTTTGGGGGGTATACTCCCATAAAACTGCCCCACTTAGGGGGGATATACTCAAGTAAATAATTTCTTTCACTTCGTCTTGATAATCCAAGTTTGATAATTAGTGGTAGCGGGAACGAACCAATTAATCACAATATACTTTTGAAGGAATCGTTTGAACGCGTAGTCAAAATCTAAGGTCAATTACGCATATTCCAAATCACATTCTGAGACACAAAAATCATATAAACATTTGGATACGAAAGGACGACGGCATATTTGATAATTTTTGGCCCGTGAACTAGATAATCAAGGCCTAATGTGGCAGTCGGGATTTGATTGGTACTTCATTTCGGAAATAAGATTTAGCTGTTCTTCTAGCAGAGTCGTTTGGACTCTTATTTTATATTATCGTTATTCATGTGATACTTCAATATAGAATATTTCTAAGCGAGTAAATAATTCACATAAAGCACGTATTGTGGTATTTCAAAAATAACGCACGCGATAACACGAAAGAAATGAAAGGTACGCAACGCTAGGCATATTAACTTACCAAAATCCAAAAGCACGTCCTAGTTGTCATCTCGTCTACGGAAACGTCACCTACAAGTCGGAACTTCTAATTTAATACAACCTCAACCAAATATACAACCTATATATATTTCTAGCTCCTTGTTATTTTTCTCAAGAAAATATTAATTTTAACTTATTTACAAACCCAAAAATATATTTTCTTCAATAATATTCACCCCAAAAAATATAGTTATTTATTTATCAATAATAATCTAAACAAATTAAAGAAAAACTAATTTTATAAATGAATTTGAAATTAAAAATTACACTTAGTACCCCCAAAAGTTTCTGAAATGATAACTGCATCCCCCTAAGTTTCTGAAAAGACATAATAACCCCCCAAAAAACTTTCTGAAACTTAAACTTTAACCCCCTAAGCATGAACATTCAATAACCGATTAAAACATGGATTCGAGGCCTTAAAACTTAATTTGGATTACATAAAAAAACTTAAGAGAATATTTTAAGCATACCCATATCAAATTTCGCGAGAAACGGTCAAGAATTCGAACGGGTCGATACAAGCATCGGGTCGCCGGAGGTGGAGCTTCGCCGGGGCTTCTACGGCTATTCTTGGCTGCGGATAGGACCTCCTGGAGCTTGGTCGGACCCTCTGGAGGCTAGAGAGAGGGGTGAAAGAGGCTGGATCGTCCCAGGTTGAAATTCTTCACCGGAAACAATGGAGGTCGTCGGCGGTTTCTCCTGCTGCTGTGGCGCTGCTTCAGCTGCTGTTTTTATCTTCATCTTCTTCTTCATCTTGAGGTCAAAACAGAGAGGGTGTGAGAGAGAGGGCGAAACAGAAATAGGTGGCGGTGGTGATGGGACTTCTCGGCGGCTTTCCGGCGGTGGCAGCGGCAGTGGGTTGCCGCTACTCTCTGCTGTTGCTGCTGCTGGTAGGTGACCAAGGGAAAGAGAGGGATATGGTGGTGGTAGAGAGCAGAGAGGGTGGAGAGGTGAAGGTTTTGGTGATGGTGGTGGTCGCCGGTGTTGGCGGTGATTGGTGATGGTAGTGGGTTGTCTCGGCAAAACTAGAGGAGAGAGAGGCAGTGAGATGGAGGGAGATGGAGGTAGAGAGGAGGTGAAGGTGGTGTCGGGTGGGGTGGTGTTGTGCTGAAGGAGAAGAGAGGGAGAAATAAATAGAGGAAGAAAGATTGAGAGAGAGAAAGGGTGACGGGGAGAGAGAGAGAAAGAGAGAGAGATGAATGTGTTGGGGATTGGGAAGCATGTTGGGGGTTGTGAGGGTGTTGGGGAATGGAGAGAGTCTCGGGGGCGTTGGTGATTTGTTTTTTGAAGAAGGAGGAGAAGATTTAGAGGAGGGAGAGGAGAGAGTGACGTACGGGTAGAGAGAGAGAGAGAGAGAGATTTCCTAAGTAAGTTTCTAACTAAAGACAAACACATCCCCCCTAGTTGTCATATACTTTATTTATAACCCCCAACTTAACTATTATCTAAAAATACAAATACCTCCCCACTAGCTATTTATTTTTGAAAATAAGTGATTAACTTTACGAAAAATACGTAAAAAATATTCAGAAAAAAAAACGGGGTGTTACAATCATCCTTCTGAATCGCCCCGCCAACATAACAAATCAAATCACATTCTAAATGGCAAACTTCAGAAAGCTATCATCACAGCCTTGAGCGAGAAACTACGATGGCCACAACCCAATCAGAACCAGGACATGCAACATAACTTAGGAATGGGCCACATTTACACATGTGAGATGCATCCACATACGAAAGATAACGATGTATTAACAAAACCAAAAGATGATTTTTTCCCCACATTCAACACCAATTATAGGTATAAATGCCCATTCACATCATATCCAGATGAGATTCAAGCATTTGGATGATTTTCTAACAAAAAAAATCACTCTCTGTTGTGAAATATGGTCTCAATCAAGTGAAAAACTGCAAAGTTAGACAAACCCAAATCCTTTATGAATTCAGAGGTCATAGACAGAGAGATTCTGGGCGTATAACACCGGCAACACAAACCCTTCTAATGGCGAATCCCACCATTTATATAGGTGCTGAAAATACCTCCACCTGACAATCACAACAGTGCCTCCACTCAGAATACAAACCCACAATCGCGCACGAAGCTCCACAGAACAACAATGGCAACGCACAGACGGAGATAGAGGGGCAATCGCCAAAAAATGGTGGCGAAGGCGAAACCAAGCACCACTCACTGGTGCAGTCCGCGTAATAACAGAGCAAACGATTGCAAGTAATAATCAAGAAGACAAAGGAAGGAATCGATTGAAAGTACCTGAGTTTGGCAAAAACCCTAGGTCGATCGAAAGTACCTGAGTTAGCCACAAAACCCTCGCAAGAAGGACGACTCGAATGGTCGTCCCTTTCACATGCATCACCAAGGACGAGCTCAGGAGCGAGGGAGGAGCTGAATTTTAGGTCTCTGTCTCTGTGGAAGCAGAGACAATGAGAAGGCGATGGATGAGAGAGAGAGGAGCGAGAGAGGCTCTGGGGAAAGCAGAAAGAACCCGACCCAAGCTTGAGCTTCTCGTGAAAGGAAGGCACGCGTAAAAGACATATTCACCCCCTCAGGTTACACTACACAGCAGCAACTATCAAAGGGCAAAACCGTAATTGAGGTGCACCTGAGTGGCAGCCATCAGTTGGTCCAACACATCATAGATGCTGAAGTGGCGCTGAGGTGGAAGGCAAACCTCATCTTTTATACCTCACTGTAACCTTTCGCTTTAATACCCTTACGTTTATAAAACAAATTTTAAACATTTCATATTGACCCTAGTACATTTCGTGATATAATTTGTGCATCATCATATAGACATATACTTGCATTTTATAGAGACATTATTGTTATTGAGTATGAGTGGATTTAGCTTCAAGGACGAAGCTTTTCTTTAAGGGGGGGGGGGGGAGGATGTAATACCCCGTTTACTTTTGAAGGATAAATTGGGTAATTGAGAAATAAAAATTTAACTTTTACTGCGAGAGACGAGTTGGGTTATTTTTGGGTTGATAATATACTCGGGAAGTTCATATAATAAATCTATAGAAGACGATAATTTATTGTGTATTTTATTTAGCATTTTATGTAGTTTATTTAAATATAACAAGTGTGTACCCAACCCACTAGATGACACTTCCATTTGGTACTCCTAAAACACTTTAACATAACTAACTAGAAGGAAAAAAAATAATAAAAAAATACCAAGGTCGGTTGAGGAAACTAACTCCTCCAGGTAACAATTTCTATTTAATAATTCCTCTCTCTCATTTGTTTCTCTCACACCAAAAAAAAAAAACTCTCTTCTCTCTCACTCATCACACCCACGGCAACAACCCACCACCACCACCATACCTCCATCACCACCACCCGAACCACCTTCACCACAGCCACCTCCTTATCTCTCCCTCACTCTCCCCTCTCCCTCTCTGCCACACACCACCAACAGCAGCTCCCCCGACGAGGAGGCCACCAGATACCGCCAGCGAACCACCCCGACGGGAATCAACATCGCCACCTCTCTCTGCCTTCTTTCTCCCACACTGTTTTGGACCTCTAACCCTCTTCTCCTCTCTGTTTTGTCGCAGGGAGAAGCAATAGCAGCAGTAGAACGCTGCAGAACACCCGAACCACCACAAAGCGCCGCCGGCCACCATTTTTTTCCGGCAAGAAGTTCAACCGAACTAACCGGAGCGACCCACTCTCTCCCTGTGGTACCAAACAACTCCTGGAGGTCCGAGGAGTCCATTAGCAACATCAAACAAAGGCCATAACGCCGGATTCATCGTCGGTCTTCATCACCGCCGACCACCACCTTCGGAGACGAGACCCGCTCCGTTCCTTGACCATTTCGCGCGATTTTTCGCGTAGGTGGGTAATAAATCACCCTCTAGTTCATTTCTAATCATCAAAATCGCATCTTGTTAGCTCTAACACGAATCGGGTATGTTGGGTTGAAGTTGTATGTATATGTTCTTGAAGGGGGTTGTTTATGTAATTTCTGAAAAGTTGAGGGTGAGTAGTGCACTGCATGTATAGTTTCTGAAAAGTTGGGGGTGATTTGTGTATAATGTGAAACTGCATATAATATATAAGATTTAAAATGTGATTTTTGGATTAATGTTATATGCTAATATTTCTATATATTATTTTGACTACATAAAAGTAAATAGGTTGTAAAAATTACATAGGACTATATTTATATGAGAAATTGTTGTTTCTATAAGCAAGATAAAAATGTACGATTTGGTTTAATTATATAATTTTGGGTTGTTTAACTAAATATTTGAAGTGCTTGTAAACTAGTATTTTGAGTAAAATAGATTATTTTGATAATGTTGATGGAAATAAATAGGTTGGAAGTTAATTTATGAAATAACTATTAAGTAGACTTTTTAAATAAAAATCCATATTACTATTGTTTGATATTACGTGATTATTTTCCTAGATACTTGAAACTATTTATCCAGCATCAATTTATACATATATATGACTTGTTTCATTGAAATAAACATTTTTTGTGAATTTTATTTAATTACTTAGTTCTTTTATAGTATATGTACTTTCTAATAAATAAATAGCTAAAATTGAATTAGTTCGAATTAATTTTTATAGTCGCTTATGAATAAATAGTTTGTTTAATAAATTATTATTTCCTAAATAAAGAGAGAGTATAAGCTTAGTATCGGATTTATTTCTCAATAATATTACGAATTAGTATTTATATAAGTTATAATATTTTTATGAGAAAAACACAAGTGTTAATGTCACAAGTTTATTAAATAGTTGTTGTATGCTAATGAGTAATGGGGTTAAGGGGATAATTTAAAATGACACATTAGGAGATATAGCATTTTTTCATATCATACTTGCATAATTAGACTTGTAATTAATTTAGGAATTATAAATTGTAGTGACGAATTCGTAGACAAGAGCTACGTGTATCCGTAGGAGCTTTATCGTGATATTTGTCGTGCTACTTGAGGTGAGTAAATATGCCTAACCCAGTGTGCCCGTCCTTCTTTCGAGTCCAATTATTTTTACGATTTTTACGTCTCAAATGTGATTTGTGATTTAAGTGCTTAACTTGATATTTCAATTATTTGTTTATTGATTCTTTTGGAAACTATCACATGAAATTAATAATACGTAATAATGTAAAGTGAAAACAGTTGCGCGGCGGAACCCTATTCAAATTCTTCTATATATTGTGATTATTATATTTGGCTCGGTTGCCATTGCCCCGAGTCGCACCATGTACTCACCCTTCTGGCCGCTAGAGTCTTAAGGGGGTGTCGACACTTAAGGTCTTGGTTGCATGCGAGATGGTTGGTTCTATATTTTGGATTGGTTTGTTCCCCGCTACAACAAAATAATAAATGTGGACTTTTCATATGGATGATGGAAGGAATTGATTTATTTTGGGAAACATGAGAATGGATTGAGAACGCCAAATAAAGAGTTGGATAATTTATATTGGGTCATTTGAAATGATATGTTGTTTACTCTTATTCCTCTTTTATTAAAATAAAAATATGCATCTTTCCTATTTACATGTTGGGGTTTTAACTTGCTCAGCGTTTGTGCTGACTTTGGAACAAATGCGGTAATGTTTCTTTCCCCCGCAGGTCTAGGTGATGGGAGCTCGGCTTAACGGGAATCGCGGATTCACCTAGTTATGCTAGCATTAAATAATTGAAACACATAGACAATGTTTCATCATGTTTAATAGTATGTGTTATTTCACTTTTGAAGACTTATGGTTTGTAATAAATAAATTATGGCGATGTTTGTTTTGTTTACCATTGTTCCTTGCACCCGAGAGCGATCTTGGGTGTGGGACGACATCCCGCATTTCTCTCACAAAAAAGTACGGGGTGTCGCACACACTTTCTCTGCTCTTTCTACCCAATTTGACTTTTGTCACTATTCACTTGGTTACTTTGACCCATTAATTTGAATAGCAAACCGATGAAATTTTTTGATAATTTTTTCATGGTATTGTAGAATAAAAGTTTCTCAATAATACGACAAAAAAATTATCAAAAAATCTTATTATTTTGCTATCCAAATCACCCGGTCATAGTGACCCAAATACGAGTCAAAAAGTCAATTTGGGTTGAAAGAGCATAGGCAGAGTGGTAATAAGTAGAAAGATATCAAAACTCTAACCATACTGTCAGCTGCGCAGAGTGTAGAAACAAAAGGCAGAAGAAAAGGTTGGGTCTACAGCCCCTATACATGGGCATATAAGTTTTGAGCATAAGTGAGCAAGTAAAAATACAATTGTCCTCTTGTAGAGATCTAATATTCCATGTGACATACGATTAAAGTTTATTCGCAATATAGGTAGGTAGACCTACCTACAACAATAGGTACGGAACCAAGAAAACAAAACTTATGGGATAACAAGATTCTGAAATCACTGTCAGACTCAATGGCCACAAAGTGTTAGGTTCTTTTCGGACCTCAATACATACATGATCGAATGAGCAGTACCTTGTTTTTGTTGCGGCAGTTCTTTAAAACTAAGCTCGACTTCAAACTCTCTCCGAGACAATCGTACTGATAATGTGTTGTAAATCAGATAGTTTGTAGAGACGAGAAACAAAAAGAGATAATCAGAGAGACAAGATGTAGGGAGAATGGTTGGGGAGTAATCTTGTTGATGTGTAAAATAAACTCAACTATAAGCCTCCTTATATAGTCATTAGGTGGGCCTTATGGGCCAAACTATAAGAATACAATACCGACCCACGTATGTGGTGGATATTCACATTAGTCCAACTAAATATTTCATCACACTTACACATCAAATCTCTTAGCGAGATATTCCTTCCGTCACACCGATAGGTTAATTTTTCCTTATTTAGACGTCCCACCAGATAGGTTATACGTTCCAAAAATATATTTTTTACTTGGAAAATACCATCTTGTCCCTTTTAAAAAATAGAATACTCACTTTCCACAAACCACTTTCCCATAGTAAGTGGGGTATTTATGACTTTTCATGGCTTTTTTAATAAGGTAATTATTTCTTTTTGTCACCTACCTCGTGGGACGGAGGTAGTATGGAATTATAAAATGATGGGCGCAAAAGCATACATTAAAGTATAATCGGTGAGCTTTCCCAACCTATACTATCTTATTACTACCTCTGTTTCTTCTCTTTCAGCCTACTTCACTTTTTGTCACTATTCACACGGTCACTTTGATCCGGTGATATGATTTGCAAAACGATATAAGAATTTGATAATCTTTGCATGGACTTGTAGAGTAAACTTTACTCTACAACACTAAGAAAAAAAGTGTCAAAAAATTATATCGTTTTGCTATCTAAATCATCGAGTCAAAGTGACTCAGATACGAGTTGAAAAGTCAAAGTACGACGACAAGAAATGGAGGTAGGACTACGTAGTTAAAAGCATGTGCGTTCCACTGCTTCTACATAAGAGATGATCAATAAATTTTGATCATCAAGTGAATAGTTGTGGAGCTTTTTATAATTGTGGCGAGGAGTCAATTGCGAATTCTAAAGTATAATCACACTGCAGTGGTCAGCAATTTGAGTTTTGATTGATACGTGTTTAAGGTTTATGCGAGTTGAAGTATTGACGAAAGTATTTGAAATGTTTATTCTCTACTATTATTCAAACCAGGAGCTCCTGCTCTATTATGTAGTTGACTTGGTAAAGAGAAGTCTATGCTCAATCTTCACTCTGTTTGCAATTTTCTGTCAAATTGCCAGGAGCTCTACTGTACCCACACTCATAGTATATAGCTGAACATACATATGTGGTCTGTATTTTTAACTATCCGTTCGCAATTTAGTGAGCCGTATATGTTTCATGATTTTGGGGTAGTGCCCTGAGGGCACGGGCAATCTCCTAGTTTACATATAAATGGCGTTCTTTATAAACGAATTTTAACAAATAAGACTAAAAATACGAATATTATTCAAATTGAAGAAAAAATCAAGACAAGAAGCAAATATTTGAAAGTCGATGAATAATATACTCAACTTAGCAAATAAGTGGTCAATGAAATGTGTATAAAACAATTTGACATACTGAAATATACTTAAGACTTATATGCCCCCTCAACGATGCAATTGGGTTTGAAAAACGTCTGTAATGATACATGTTTCATTCTCCACTTAAGTCTCATAATATTGTCCACTAAGTCTCTAATGTATGGTACGGTCTCGAAAATGATTACCAAATCTTACAATAAAACTAATATTATAAGAAAATGATTGAGAGAGAGAGTTGGCGGGATATGGTGACTTTTTTTATACTGAATACTTCCTTTTATAGTATTAAAGGTACCCAATCAAAAATGCACAAATTGAATAGTCATAACTATTCAGAATGACCCAAACTAAATAGTCACAACTGTTGAGGTTCAAAGCCATCAAAAACTATATTTTAAATGACATTTCTAATTTGAATAGTTACAACTCTTCGAATTTAATTTTATTGTAAATTTGTTGTTTTTCTAAGGGAAAAAAAGACGGTTAAAACACTAAAACACTTTCACACTTTTATAGAGTACTACCTCTGTTTCTCAAAAAAAAAGTACTAACTCTGTTTCTTGTGTTTGAGCTGAGAGAAAGTTGGCAGAGGTTCCTTAGAACCTGTGCCGTTTACCAATTTACCTCCAACCTATCATGTAATTATTCTCTCTCTCTCTCTCTCTCTCTCTCTCTCTCTCTCTCTCTCTCTCTCTCTCTCTCTCTCTCTCTCTCTCTCTCTCTCTCTTTATCTCTCTCTCTCTCTCTCTCTCTCTCTCTCTCTCTCTCTCTCTCTCTCTCTCTCTCTCGTCTCTTTGTTGTTTACCAGAAATTACATAGTAACATCAACAACAACAGCAGCAGCATCAACACATACATATCAATCCAAATTAAGGACCCAGAAATTGAATAAAAAAAAATCACTTCCACTCCAAGTTCATTCCCCAGTCGTGGCTTTCAAAACACAAAAGGGAAGAAAAAAAATCACTTCCACTTCCAATTCAGTAAAAAGGATTTTTCTATAGACGCCATCAGCGCAACTATTGATAGTAAAAAGCTTCTTCTTGCTAGCGAGGGCACCTCAGCCCCTCCTCCCTCAGCCACGACTGGCAACAGCCCCATTTCCATAATGGTTTTTGATAACACAAGCGGTGCCTCGAGTCACTCCCCGATTGATATCTTTGTGGACAGGGCCTGGAGGGTGAGTGACCTTAGCTCGAGCTTCGGCCTTCACACCCTTGGAACTGGTGGTTTCACATGGACTATCGGAAAAAGATTTTTTGCCTCTAGTGCCCTCAAGCGGAGCTCCTTGCTTTGGAGCACGCCATTAACTTTGCAATTCATAATGATCTTATGGATGTTAACATTAACTAGGAGATTGCCCGTGCCCTCAGGGCACTACCCCAAAATCATGAAACATATACGGCTCACTAAATTGCGATTGGACATTTAAAAATACAGATCACGTATGTATGTTCAGCTATATACTATGAGTGTGGGTACAACAGAGCTCTTGGCAATTTGACAGAAAATTGCAAACTGAGTGAAGATCCAGCATAGACTTCTCTTTACCAAGTCAACTACATAATAGAGCACGAGCTCCTGGTTTGAATAATAGTATAGAATAAACATTTCAAATACTTTCGTCAATACTTCAACTCGCATAAACCTTAAACACGTATCAATCAAAACTCAAGTTGCTGATCACTGCAGTGTGATTATACTTTACAATTCGCAACTGACTCCTCGCCCCAATTATAAGAAGCTCCACAACTATTCACTTGATGATCAAAATTTACTGATCATCTCTTATGTAGAAGCAGTGTAACTTACAAGTGCTGATCTTCACAAGTGATGAATCACATGTCCAGATAGAGGGGCTCGGCGCAGAGAAGCAAGTGGCTAAGGTAAGTGTCTTCACCAGCTTCAAAGTCCTCTCTACCTACACTCAAGCATAATGAGCTATAAAAAGCAATAATGATATGTGGTTACAGTTGTAATCGGTGGCTGATCTAAAAATTGAACTCATAACTGGAAAATTAACCAATTAAGAGCCCAAACTGTTCACTGGAAATGAGATGCAATTTCAAAATTTACTTAAATAACATTGTGATGTAAACAATTCCCTTCATAAAATAATTAAAATTAAAAAATAAAATTGAAAAACGTGGAGAGCCTCACTGGAAGTGTAAATCGCGGATTAAAGGTCCTCCTCCAACTTGAATCACACCCATAGGTTCTATCATAAGAATACTTCATTGAGATAAACTTTTCATGAGATAAAATTGATTAGACAATGGTTATGTAGACAAATCCCTATCGAAGATCTATGTGAGTACCAAAATAAAAAATTCACGAATCAGTAAGCTACATACAATGGTGATCACAAATGCGAGAGAACTCTGTATTGCTCATAACTAAACCATGAGATATGGTACTTCAGACTTCAATTTCAAAATGAATGACCAAAATAAGAGGGGACTGTGATAGGGTCAAATGTATTTATGTGTATTAGTTGAAAATTAATAGACCTGGTCCCCTACATGTAAGAGTGACCTTCAATAACTTAGAATAGAGAGAATCAGGACTCGAAGTACCTAATATCTAGTTACCAAGGAGTAGAAAACTGCACTCAAATAAATGAAAATCAATCTCAAATACATATATTTAGTTATCTATGTCATCTAATCCAAGAAAAAAGAATAACGAAATAATGAAAAACCATGAATTAGTGTGGAGTGCGTTTGAAAACGTATTTAGAGCAAAGAAAACCAATTGACATCAACCCAGAGTTTCTCAGTTTCAATTGGCATAAACAAATGACCCACCCTACTTGTGTAGACATGTATTTTTTGCTCTAGTGATAGCCCAGGCTGAAAAAAGAAAGAGAATAGCAGCCATTTTTTTTACTGATACTCCAACACTGCAATCTAATATTGGCATCAAAGAGACTTGTTTTAAAGCTAAAATTAGAATCTTGGACTCTTAGCTTGAAGGAAAAATATTTAGAGAAAGAGATAAACCTTGAGGCTAAACCTTGTAGATAGTGTTTTTCGAGCTGACAGATCTTGGCCACGTGGCAACCATCCAGCACACCATATTGTGCTCCACACACACTGGATCACCAGCCGCGCTGATCCATGTGGGGGCTGCGAGACAGGGCCCTCGCATACCACTGCACGGGACTTGTAGGGACTTAGTGGTTTGGAGGCTAGAGTAAGTCCTGTCGCGTGCGAGCCAAGCCCGCGCGCGACCTTTAGTAACAACTTTTGAGAGATTTATGGCACGAGCTCCATAAACCCGGTCAATCCGGTCAAACCCGGTCAACCCCGTAACGGTTCCGGTATTCGCGCATAACGTGCTGTAACGGTCCCTATATACGCGGACGAACGTGCCGTTGTGGTTAAGCTAATTAAGCCGCCATTGATGGGCGCATTAACCACACTGCAACGGTCACATTCTCCGTTATATATAGGACGTTAACCTTTCCATACAAAGGGGGACACACCAGCTATACGCGGAAGCTCTGCCAAACCCCTGTCTCTCTCTCAGACATTACTACTGCCTTACTCTCTCCCTACACACAACCCAACTCTTCCTGTGCCATTTCCGATCCTCTATTTACGGTGTACCCAGAGTTCTCCCTGCCGGAATCTCTTGTGCACATTTTGGTGAACCCGACGTGAACTTACAATTATAAGCAACCTGTCTCAGGAGGATGATATCAGTAACAGATCGCCTTCCACCGAAGCCGCCTCGGGAGAGGAGATCCGCCGCACTCCTACGACTACCGGTGAAGCTCCGACGCTAGAAGCCTTGGACGCCACCATCCAGAGTCAGGGGAAGGCTCTCAAAGCTCAATCTGCGCAGCTAGAACGGATCATGGCTGTCTTGGGGACTCTTGCTCCAAACCCTGCACCAGCCACCGCCGTCTCTCAGGGAGGAGGAGCCTCTACCACTCAAGGACTGGGAGTGTCAACCACACCACCCAACCCTAATCTGCAAACTCCACCGGCGACTACGCAGCTACCCTCAGTCCAGGGGTCAACAACCCAAATGTTGCCCCTCACCGCTCATACTCCTCAGCCTCCGGCTTTGGTACCTAACCCGGCCTCGCACTATCCCTTGCCTCCTCCAACGGCAATCTGGGGCAATGTGAACGCACAATATGTCCCCAATCCTCCTGCGGCATATGTGTCGCCTCCGCCTGCAGCAACCCCTCCTCCTGCTACCGAGGGAAACACTCCAGAGTGTATGACGTCTCTGCAAAGGCTCATAGACACCATTCTGGCTCACCAATCATTCGCGGATACCATCATCCCGAAGCTAGACAACGATCCGCGTATCCCACGAGAGATCTATCTCATGCCTAACCCTGTTGGGTACAAGGCTCCTAAGTGGGACAAGTTCGAAGACGTTAATGGGAATGCTCATGAACATGTCATGCGTTTCACTGATGTGATGGGGCCATATGGAGCCGATCCCAAACTACTGATGCGCGAGTTCCCGAAATCTTTGGGAAACGTAGCGTACAAGTGGTACAGGACGTTGGAAGCCGGGTCCGTGAAGACTTGGGACGACATGGTTCAAAATTTCTACACCAAGTTTTTCCAGATGGAGGAAAAGGTGACAATGATCCACCTCTCGCAGATGTATCAGAAGCGCGAGGAGGACGGAATAACTTTCTTCAAGAAGTTCAGGGCCAAGTCCTTGGAATGCAAAGATGTGATACTCGAAAGCAGACTCGTGGAGATATGCCTGCAGTGCATGCGAGTTGAGTACAAAGGTATGCTTATTAACCTGCAAACGCCTACGTTTTCAAAATTAATCGAATGCACGAAGAAAATCGAGCCTATAGTGGAGAGGCAGAAAAAGAGAAGCGCTCCGGAGCGATCCTCGGGCGGTACTACTTTCAAAATTGGGAGATTCAGCTACAAGAGGGGACGCGAAGCTGAAGTCAATACAGTTTCACCCCAAAAGCAGGCGAAGATTGTGAACTTTGATGCACCACCTCTTCCATGTTCGGTGGAGGAAGTAAGCGACCTCTGCAGGCAATGGCGCAAGGACGGTGTCCTACCGCCGCTCGAGAGGGCACCCTCCAAGGAAAGGGTGAGGGACCCGAAGTGGTGCGAATACCACGGCAAGGTCATGCATCCCACGGCGGACTGTAAGAAGCTCAGGATTGTGTTCAGCCAAAAGATGAAGAATGGCGAACTGATCGTTAGCGACCAAAGGCAGGATGTGCGCAACAATCCACTTCCTGTCCATGCGGAGCAACAATCGAAAGGCAAAGAGGTCGCTATGATCTCGATTGTGGATCTGGAAGAGGTCGCAGAGGATGGACTACCCATTATTGCCGAAGTCCATGATGATGAAGACTACAGCATAGACACCGAGGACGAGCGTGCCGATCGGATGAAGGGGTCGCACGGCTTCAGCAGATTCTTTGACGAGATGAACTTCTCAGAAAAATGCCGGACAGAGATGACAAAAGCGATTTTAAGGATAGCAGAAGACTACGAGGAAGATCTCGTAGTCTCCAATGGGAAAGTCATTAGGGCATCTCGCTCTACAGAAAAGATCATAACCTTTTCCGCCAGCGACAAGAAGACAGATGCGAGTCACCAGAGGCCTGTGTATGTGATGGCCATCATCAATGGCGCCGAATTCAAAAGAGCGTTTTTCGACGGAGGAGCAGCGGTTAACGTTGTTTCGCTCCACACATTGAAGCTAGCAGGGATCCCAGAGTACAAGATTGTCAAGCGTCCATCCCCGTTGATGGGATTCGGAAGCGACTCCAGAATGACGATAGGATGGATCCGCCTGGGTATCCAGTTCGGCAAAATCAAGTGCTCAGCGAAGTTCTATGTCATAGATGCGAACACTACGTATCACTTGATCATAGGACGGGCCTGGATTCATCGCTTTGATGCTGTCCCTTCAACAGCTCACCAAGTAATGAAAGCTATTTGGAACGACAGAATAGTCGAGATACCGGCTTCGACAAATCCATTCAATATGGATGAAGCGCATCTCAGCGAAGCGGTGTGGTTCACCGAGATGGAAGATGAGCAAAAACCGGGACCATTCAACCCCACTCCTTTACCCCTATGGGAAGATATCAAGGATCAGTCACCTGCGCGAGTGATGTTGACAAGGGAGGATGCCAAGGAAAAGCCGCCCATGCGAGAAGAGGCGCCGCGGATCGCCTACCAGCGAAAGAACGTGTACACTCTGAAGAAAATAGCAAAGCATGACCTTGAAGGCAAGGAGATATAGAGTTTCTACGCCAACGGGAAGAAATGCTATCGCATATGAAGGTGCGCGGGGGTGTCCTCACGTGGGCATGGGGATATCCCTGAGCAAATCAACCAAATCGAGCAGGTTGCGGAGACAGAAAGATCAATGCAGAGCACCCCAGAATAGAAGCTCAAAGAAGCACCCGAATGCATGGAAGACAAAACCAGACCGCAAAAGCAAGAGTTGAAGGAGGTACTCCTAAGCCCGAACGACGAAAAGAAGAGATCGGTCTTCCTAAGCGCGGACCTCACAAGCGAAGAGGAGGAAAGACTGCTACAGCTCTTGACCGAGTACAAGGACGTGTTCGCATGGGAGTATGATGAGATGCCCGGTCTGGACACAAGCATCACCATGCATCGGTTGGATGTAATTCCGGGGTCCAAGCCGGTAAAACAGAGCACAAGAAGCTTTAGGCCGGAGCTCAATGTGAAGATTAAGCAGGAGATTGTCAAACTCCTGGACGCCAAGTTCATAGAGCCGAATCACCATCCCACATGGTTGGCCAACATTGTGCCTGTGGTAAGGAAGAATGGACAGCTTCGCATCTGCGTGGATTTCCGGGATCTCAATCGTTTCTGCCCCAAGGACGATTTTCCTCTCCCCAACATTGATCTGCTTATTGATTCGACAGCGGGTCATCGCATGTTTAGTTTCATGGACGGATTCAGCGGGTACAATCAAATCAAGATGGACCCTGAAGATGCACGGAAAACCGCATTCATCACCCCAGTGGGAGTATTCAACTATACGGTGATGCCTTTTGGTCTCAAAAACGCAGGTGCAACTTACCAGCGGGCCATGATGGCCCTGTTCCACGACATGATGCACAAGGAAGTGGAATTTTACGTGGATGACCTGGTGGTTAAATCCAAAGAGGAGGCAGATCATCTGGCAGATTTGCGGAAAGTGTTCAACAGATGCAGACGCTTTCAATTGAAGATGAACCCCATGAAGTGCGCATTCGGAGTGACATCAGGGAAGTTCTTGGGATGCGTAGTGCATCGCCAAGGGATCGAGCCTGACCCTGCAAAAGTATCAGCCATCACCGGCATGACTCCGCCACATAACCATAGTGCCTTGAAAACGTTCTTGGGAAAGTTATCATATCTGCGAAGATTCATCCCAGCGATTGCCGAAATCACCTGCTGTTTCAGTGACCTTCTCAAAAAAGATGCCGTATACAGCTGGACTCCGGAGCACGAAGCTGCGTTCGGGAAACTAAAGCAGCTGCTGACATCTTCAAAAATAATGATCGTGCCTCAGTTAGGATCACCGCTTTTGTTGTATTTGACATCAACAAGGAAGTCTATAGGAGCTCTTTTGGCTCAGGAGTACGAGGGCCAAGAAAGGCCCATCTACTACATCTCTCGCATTGTGCAGCCCGCAGAATCAAGGTACACGGATATCGAGCGTCATTGCCTTGCCGTGTTCTTCGTAATAGAAAAGCTGAGACACTACTTTGCTTCGCACAAAGTGGTGGTGGTCACAAAGAGTGACCCCATACGATATCTTCTGACTCACACTACTCCTGGGGGAAGATTGGCAAAATGGTATATGACCATCTCCCAATATGACATCACATGCGTGCGACCACGGGCGATCAAGTCACAGGCGGTGGCGGATTTGCTGGCACAGTTCCCCAATAACAGTCATGAGCCTGTGATTGAAGAGGAATTGGAGGGACCTGAAATCTATGCAGTTGATTTGCCCTATTGGACGCTCCATTTTTACGGCTCATCAACAAGGAAATGTGCAGGCATTGGGATAGTCTTGACCAAACCAGATGGGGAGGTCATACAGATGTCCGCAAAACTCGACTTCGCAGTCACCAACAACGAAGCAGAATATGAAGCCCTCATCGCGGGACTTCGCGCGGCGAAAGCTCTGGAAGTAAGCAATCTGACAGTTATGGGGGACTCCAAGCTAATCGTCAAGCAAGCCTCGGGCGAGTATGGTTTGAAGGAGATAAATTTACTATCCTACCGGACCTTGGTACAAAAACTGGTGCAACAATTCTGCGACTTTAGGTACGAGCACAAGCCCCGAGCGGATAACAATCATGCAGACGCTTTGGCTACCTTGGGATCCAAGGTTAGCACGGACAAATATCCTGCAAGAATTTCGATCGAAGTGCGAACATCGTCGGCGTTAACAGAAGACGCGTGCGACGATGAATGCATGGACGATGCGAACTGGAGAAAGTCAATCTTACGGGCCATTGCAGAAGAAACGAGCAGTGAGAACTGGACATCCACAAAGGGGTATTGCATACATGAAAACACCCTCTACTACAAGGGCCCTGGTGGAATACTTATGCGATGCGTCTCCGAGCAAGAGGGACAGCTGCTGTTAGAAAAGATTCACCAACACGCTTGCGGAGAAGGTGAAGTGTCAATCTTTCGGAAAGCTCAGAGATATGGCATTCACTGGTCGGACATGCCAACGGCCGCAGCGCTAATACAAGGAAAGTGCGAGAGTTGCGCACTGATCAAAGATTCTTTACTCATTTCTCTGACCGACGATGATGCGGATTGGAGGAAACCACTCTTTGATTTTCTTACCCAGGGTACTGTACCCGAATCAAGAAAAGAAGCTGAGAAACTAAGGAGGAAAGCAGCCCGATATGTGGTGCAAGAAAATCTGCTCTGGCGAAGGGGCCATGAAGGTAACTTGCTGCGATGTTTAGACAGCAGGGAAGCACAAGAAGTGATGGACCTTTCTCACCAGGTGGAACATCAGGGAGGTGCGAAATTATGCAGACAAATCCTCTCAATTGGATATTTCTGGCCCACTATGGAAGCTGATTGCCGCACCAAAGTGCGACGTTGCCAGGAGTGTCAATTTAAAGGTAATCTAGTGCACGCTCCTGCTGTAGATCTACATGCATTGGGAACACCATGGCCATTTCACACATGGGCTCTGGATTTTATTGGTCCCATTCGACCAACCTCACATGGGAATCACTTCATTCTCACCGCGACTGAGTTGTTCACCAAGTGGGTAGAAGCGGTACCACTGAGGACAGCAAATGCACTAGCCGTGGTCCAGTTCATCCAAGAAAGCGTCATATGCAGGTTCGTAATTCCCAACACCATCCTTTCGGATAATGGTACTCCTTTTGTTAATCGTCAGGTGGCTGCGAAGCTGGCAGAATACAACATCAGGCAGATATGCTCCACCCCGTACTACCCGAAGGGGAATGGGCAAGCAGAAGCGACCAACAAAACGCTGTTGAGATTTTTGAGTAAGATGGTCGCAGATGACCACAAGAAGTGGGCTTATTCTTTGAGCATAGCCCTGTGGGCTTACCGTACTTCTCCAAGGACACCCACAGGGGTCTCACCGTTCCTTCTATGCTATGGAGCTGAGGCTGTAGTACCTGCGGAAGTAAAAGTTAACTCTGCAAGACTGGCTTTCCACGCTTTATACGATAATCAACGTGACCATGACTTAGTCCTGCTAGAAGAAAAGCGGGAGCAAGCTAAAAGGACCCACAAACGATACCAAGAAAGGATTGCTCGTGCGTACAATAAAACAGTCCAACGTCGAGATTTTGCAGTTGGAGATTTGGTCTTACCTGCATCTGACCATTGCATGCGAGAGGCGACTCACCCAAAATTCGCAACCAATTGGGAAGGACCCTTTGAAGTCACAGAAGTCTTTGACAGTGGCTACTGCAGCATACAGAGGTTACATGGAACAACCTCAACCCCAAGCTCAGTCAACATGCGCTGGATTAAGAAGTATTATCCTTGACTTCTCTCATTATATGCGTTATATTACAACGTTGCATTATGCTCTGTATAGCAATGATTCGCACATCTTCTCTCCCATATGAGAGAGTTGTAATCTCATCTCTCCCATATGAGAGTTCTATAATAAAAGACTTCTCCCAAATGAGAAGAACTTTATGCTTCTAGCTGTCTTTATTGCTTCATTTAGTTCATTATTACTGTTAACGAAAGCCTATCCGTCGTGATAGCAGCCTATGCAAATGCGATCTTAATTGATCTTCTAAGCCTATCTGCCACGATAGCAGCTCATGCGAAAACGATCTTAATTGATCTTCTAAGCCTATCTACCACGATAGCAGCTCATGTGAAAATGATCTTAATTGATCTTCTAAGCCTATCTGCAACGATAGCAGCCTATGCCAACACGATCTTAATTGATCTTCTAAGCCTATCTGCCACGATAGCAGCCCATGCGAAAACGATCTTAATTGATCTTCTAAGCCTATCTGATATGATAGCAGCCCATGCGAACATGATCTTGAATGATCTTTCAAGCCTATCTGCCGCGATAGCAGCGCTATACAAATGCGATTTTAAAGTCGTTCTCAAGTCTATTTTCCATGATAGCAGAATTATGCAAAATGATCTTAAGTGATCTGCAAAGGCCTATCTGATAAGATAGCACTTGCACTTGAATCTAAAGCAAATCACAAGCCTATCTGCCAAGGATAGAAAAGTTGCGCAAACACGATCTCGAACGATCTAAAAGCATATCTGTGGATTTATACGGCACATAGCAAATCATAAGCGACAATGCAAAGTGTGTATATAGCACTACGGAAGGCGAAATTTGCCGATACGCATGCGAAATTGTAATCTGTTGTAACAAGAAAGCAAATCATACAAAGCGACTTATCATTATGAGTCAAAAGGACTTACAATTTATCTGTCTAGATAACAGCTTACAAGCGAAAAATCTCAAATCAAGCTAACTACGCAGCCCACATGGCTTACAATGCATCTAAAAGGTAACTTACAAGCGAGAAGTTACACATCGGGGAAATCCTAACTGAAAAACAATGGACCTAACGGTCCCAGCACAAGCTATGCGATACAAAGGTCTGCGGCCAAAGATCTGTAGCAAGTAGGGCGCTCCTGCGAGAAGATCAGCCCGCCACCCGCTATGACTACAACCGCAAGACCTGGGTGACGCTATGTCCAAGATCTCAAGATCTGACAAGGCCTCTGTCTGATCAAGATATGTACCAGAGGAACCACCTGTTCCGGCATATGCAGCCGTACAAAACAGGGGAGCAGTTATTCCTCGGGCAATGGGCTCCTTGTCCACGAAAACGAGCACAACGGCTCGCCACCCTGATTTCAAGAACGAGGAGGCAAGAAATTCTCCTCCGGGCATGCTGGAGGAGAATCCCGTCGTTCATTACGAGTCGGTAGCAAGGTCAGTATGGCGCTGCACCTCGCCGGGAGGCGGCCGGAAACATGACCTGCAAACATAATAGACGAAGAAAATTCTTCGAACAAACATGAGGTATTATCTGCATCTTATTTATGATAGTTATGAAGATCAATAAGCCTTCTGAAGCAGATCTTGGAAACTATTTCTATAGCACAAAGCATAAACTCAGGTTTCACAACTTGAAGCTGCCATGAATCAACGAAAAACAAGCGTTGAAGCCAGCAGTTGTAAGGACTCACGGAAAACCACATTTTGGGATGAAGAACCCAAATAGCAAAAGGCAGGGTTTATATAGACCTTGTGGAGACTCTTCAGTTGCCAAGATGAGTCAGCAGAATTTGAAAAGAGGGTAAGGATCAATCACTTACGCCTTGAAAAGAGGTACAATCAATTACCCTACTAAAGGCTACGACGATTCGGTTGCGTATCCTAATTAATGACGGATGGTCATGATTCGGATGGACTTCCCGAGGAAAGTGTGCTTATCTAACGAGCAATTAGCGCGAAAATTAAGGAAGAATATTAATTGGTGACGTCATAATTTGATATGCACAGAGATATTCTAGTAAATCTGAAAAGGGCAAAACGGGCATTTCAATTCTTCTTTTTGAAAAAAAAAGGGAGAAACCCTAGAAACATTACAATAATGTTTCAGCTACTTATCTGCTACTTTTCAAAAATCAAAATAAACCCTTGATCAAGGAGTCATGTGGAGTAAACTGACGGATCAGATTTTCCAATTGCTCCACTTCTTGCTTCAATTGCTCGCATTTAGCATTCATCTCATGAAAGAGCTTCATAGCCTCTTCAAACCTTTGCCTTTGCTGCTCTACCTTCTGCTTCTCAGCCGCGAGGTTTTGGTGGCCGCGTTTCAAAGTTACGGCCGCGCGAATCAGGGTAACTCTTTTGATAAGAAACTTGAAGCCCAGCTTGCCTTGAACTTTGGCGAGAAGATTTTGGCACATGCCAAAAAGCAATTCCACACTCTGAGGAGAAATGGTCGCAGGTGTGGCCGCGGACAGCTGCTCCAAAATCCAGATGGCTTCAGTAAGAAATAGCCTCCTGTCGAAGGGCCCTATCTCCAGAGACCTCGCAAACGATTGGGGGTAGGTGAGCCGCATCCGAATTAGCCAGTCCACGTCGGCTTGCTTCAAACCTAAAGCAATGTCAAAGCCAAGTTAGACTATCAAACTCGCAAATGAAGAATGCAAGATGCGAATAGCAAATCATGACATACCAGTTCCTTCAAGGATCTCGCGCAGAGAAGGAATGCGCATTGCTGGGGTAGTTGAAGACTGTCCTCGCTCCATTACCCTTCTATCAGCTGCGAGCTCTAACTCCTCATAGTTGGGGGGAAGAGTATAAGCCGCACCAGGTGCGATTGCAGCCCCGACCTGCTAACCCCAAAAGTTCCACGTAGGAAGAGGTGACGCAGGCTCAGTCATTGCCGGAGGCATGGCGGTAGCAGAAGTTGCAGCTTGATGAGGGATACCTTCAGGTGCGATAGCATCAGCAGCGTTCGTTCCTATTTCCTCAGCACCAGCATGGGCATCTTCCTCCATTAACAGGGTGTCATCCTCGGCATCATCAGAAAGTTCGATGACGTCCTCGAGGGGCTCTCCTGCATATTCAGCAGCTGCGACGGGCTTCTCGGTATGAGAACTCAGCACCGGGACATAGGACGCAGAAGGTTGACTCCTTTGCTCTAACACGGGTTCATCAGCATTGCCTGCGATACAAAAGGCGATGGTGTGAGGTAACTTGTATCGTATGTTATTTTACTATCTTTGATAAGCTCAGAGCAAGCACCTCCACGCGAAGGTGGGATTGCAGCATCCTCGTCATACGCTAAGGACGTGGAACCTTGCCCTATTAATGTGGCTTCATTAAGCATGTCTTTAAGATGAGCATGACCTGGGGCGCGAAGAAACCAATCATGATTATGTTTGGATTGCTAAGCCTAGTTCACGCATATTGTTCAAATGATTACCTGAGGGTTCACCACACTTGCCTACTAGCCAACGGCGAATGTCAGCTTTTGACACACCGTGTTTTAACGCACCAACGATAACATCTCGATAAGTTACTGCGAGATTAAAAATCTCACCTTCATTGCCACCTGCGATTTCTTCAAAATCTGCTTGGGTTTGCTCTAGAGCTGCCGCATCTTCTTCGGGAGCCGCATCCTCCTCTTCAACTTGAGGAGCCACCTCTTCTGGAAGCACATCTTCCTCATCAGTTGGACGCACTAGGTCGTCTACGTGCTGTTCTTCAAGGCTCCTTTGCTTCACGCGCTCGAGCTCCTCCTCTTCTCGCTTTCTTCTCCTTTCAGCAGCTTCCGCAGCTGTTCTCCTGGACTCGGCAAGAATGTCCTCGCTTATGGTTTCAACAGAAACACCAGAATGAGCACCTCTCTTCTGCCTCTTGGTCAAAAGGCCACTGATGGTCTCATCATCATCTGCGAAGAAACAATTTGTTCAAACCAGATTGCAAAAGAGTTTAGATAATGAGAAGAGAAGTACGATTGAGATACCTCCTGATTCTTCCTCAAGTATTGTATCTCCCTCTCTGTCTCCGATGTCTTCAATTCTTTCTTCTTCTTCATCTCCTTCTCTTGGCTCCCGCCTCTCCTCTTCTTCCTCTTGGCCGAACGGAACAAAGGTCTCCACTGCGAGCTCCTTTCGCGCAATACCGGTCACGCGTCCTTTACCTTTATCCCTGGTAGAAAGGGACCTCGCAGGAGGAGAAGTTGGAGCGCTTCTAGGGGAAGAAATTGTAATTCCACTTTGTCTGGGCCTCTTCGCTTTTGGCGCTGCAGTCACTGGAGGAGACGGATCATCCCTAGGGGGAGACATGGTCGAGGTGTTGTCTATCAGCGAATCAGCAAAAGCATTCATGATCTCGCGAATCCTGGTCTCGACCACGGGATCCATTCTCGATGCCAGCTGAAACGGCTGTCCTTGCCTTCTTGTAGTAACAATGGTGGTAACCAGCGATTTGGAACGCTCACCAGATGCAAACCTCCGCACATGGCACTACAGCAAGAAGTGTAGTATGAAGTTTTCAATATATTGAAGTAAAGAAGCTTAGCGCATGCAAGAGAAGTTGCTTACCTTAGAAAAAAATTCGCTATATCTGATGACATGCGAGTCGCCTTTTCTAACCACAGCGATCTTTTCATCTAGAATGATGGAGGGACACAGATGGTTCTCGCGATCCAGCAACGAATAGCAACCATATTCAGACTCGTCCAGGCTACAATTGGGACGAAAAGGAAAAGAATTCCTTTTGATCACAGGAGCTCTGCTTGGCTGAGGGATCGACTGCGTCTCAAACCTTGTCTGCTGGGCGTTCCAGTATGCGAGCCAGTTTCTGGAACAGCCGCCTTCACGGTTACCTGCAGGTTGCTCGAAGGGGAGATTGCTCATCAAGATTGTTTTACACTCCTTTGACAACAAACGCTTATAGCAGCCTCTGATGATAGACTGCGGCCAGATTGATGGTGCCACTGCATCAAAGCCGAAATGGGGAGAAACGAGAGTGGGATCAACATCCACGGTAAGCCTCTCGTACCTCGGCGCGAGCTCGCGAACATGTTCTGCGAGAGCAGGAAGGGAGCCTCTCAGGCACCAGCAAAAGAATTCGCGATAGCGCTCGTGGAAATGCTCGCCACCTTCGAAAAGGAGCTCTTCTGAGAAGGCAACACCCTTAGAAGGATAGATTTTTGGAAACCATCGCACGTTCTCAATGCGCATGGCATAGGGCCTGGCTATGAATTCCTCCCGATTGTCACATATCAGGCTCCAGACGCACTTGGGATAATTTGTTCCGAACCACCTCGAAGCCCTGCCGCTATTACGTTCCTCCTCCGCACCTGGGGGACACCACTTGTTGGGCTTAGAAGCGACTGCGGCATAGGAAGGCCATCACTCGAAGACCCACATTGTCAAGAAGGCAATGTTAATGTAAGTCAGTATGTCGAGGCGGCCACGTGATTCCTTCATTTCCACGACCAGCTGATCCAGCCTGTAGTACAGCGTGCCCAAGACCAAGGGTCCAAGTGTGACTTTCTGGCCGAGGGCCAATTTCACAGCAAGAGGCAGCACGTGATAGAAGACCCCATCATGCGGGTGGCCATCGATTAAGTACCTCGACAACCAGGCGCAGAGGAAGGCGCATAAGGTCAAGTGATAACCCTTGCCATCCACATAGTTCTTAGCCTTCGGGTTCTGACTCAGAAGCTTCTTGGTGATGCTGCTGTTCGCATAATCACGGAAAAAGTATTGTACCCACTTGTTCCAAGTGTTCTTCGCAGATGTGTCAACCAATTGCCAGTCAGGAAGGACTTTTGTAGTGGTCCACCGGGTGGAAATTTTCTTTACTTCCGACAGGCACTCTTCCATCTGCGTATACAAAGCAATCTCCGCATCCGTCCTCAAGGGACTCAAAGGATCCACCTCACCCACGGGAGACAGATCATACAGCATGTGCACGTCCTCGAGCGTGGGGGCAGCCTCGAACTCAGCAAAGTGAAATGTGTGAGTAGCAGGCGAGTAGCGAGAAAGAAGGTTTAGAAGCATGGACTGGTCCAGCTTCACGGCAGCACCCTTCATAGCACGAACTGCGAAGTATACGCCAGCATCATTTAGAGTCATGGCGTGATGAGTCAATACATGGTCGATCCACTCATCCATGTAGTCCAATTTCTGAACGAAAGCCTGGGTGGAAATCGCAGTATACGGGAAGTACCCATTTTCGACTCCCAATCGAACCATGTCTTCGGAGCCAATCAATTCGAGCAGGGCCGAGTTAACTGGAGGGGTTAATGTTAGCAATCCCTCACTAGGGACAGGGGTAGGCAGTTTCTTTTCCTTAACCCTAGCGTGGTAGAAGTCTTTGCCACCCAGATAGGGGGCTTTTCGCCATAGAGCTTGCGGAAGATCTGGTATTTCTTCGTCCTCCTTAGTGGGTCTAGTTCCTTTTGTCTTTGCCATTCCTGCGGAAAAGCAAGAAAAAAGGGGGGAGAAATATGCACACTTCAGTTCGAATTTCAAGATTCAAGATCTATTGGACGAAAGATGAACAGTCTGGTACCAATTTCAGAAATTAGAAATTGGAATCGTTTGCATTATCAGGGATTTCAAAAAACCCTACATTCAAGGTCCTTATCATTGGGGGATTAAATTGAAACTCAAAGATTGTGAGCTTCTACATAAGTTTTCAGCAGATAATATGTCACGGGTTTGCAGATCCAACGCAGATCAAAGCATATACTAGTATATTAAATCAAAATTGAACAAGGCCAACCTTGTTTCAGTAAAGCTTGCTGGGATGCAGACAATTGAAGAAGACGATTTACAATTTTGAACTGGTGATTGATTATCTGAATCTGCTCTTGAAGACTTCCGGGTATCATTCACTTTAATAGAAAGAAGTGATGCTTTGCAACAATGGAGAGTACAGAGTATTTATCCGAAAACAATGAAGGGTTGCGTCCTTTCAGTAGTCGAATCGCAACTGTCACCGTCGAATCGCACAATCAGAGGACAAGCTGACGTCACCCCTAAAACCCTAAAGGCCAGACGGCACGACTCTAGGGGTTTTAGGTCATAATGGCACGCACGGGGGCTGAACTTACTCATATTTGAATTGGTGCGTGGCGGCGACGCGTACGTTGGTTTCTACGCACGGAAGTCTATCCGGTTATGAGTCTTCACGCGCAGAAAGGGGGCTAATGTAGATAGTGCTTTCTGAGCTGACAGATCTTGGCCACGTGGCAACCATCCAGCACACCATATTGTGCTCCACACACACTGGATCACCAGCCGCGCTGATCCATGTGGGGACTGCGAGACAGGGCCCTCGCATACCACTACATGGGACTTGTAGGGACTTAGTGGTTTGGAGGCTAGAGTAAGTCCTGTCGCATGCGAGCCAAGCCCGCGTGCGACCTTTAGTAACTGCTTTTGAGAGATTTATGGCACGAGCTCCATAAACCCGGTCAATCCGGTCAAACCCGTTCAACCCCGTAACGGTTCCGGTATTCGCGCATAACGTGCTGTAACGGTCCCTATATACGCGGACGAACGTGCCGTTGTGGTTAAGCTAATTAAGCCTCCATTGATGGGCGCATTAACCACACTGCAACGGTCACATTCTCCGTTATATATAGGACGTTAACCTTTCCATACAAAGGGGGACACACCAGCTATACGCGGAAGCTCTGCCAAACCCCTGTCTCTCTCTCAGACATTACTACTGCCTTACTCTCTCCCTACACACAACCCAACTCTTCCTGTGCCCATTTCAGATCCTCTATTTACGGTGTACCCAGAGTTCTCCCTGCCGGAATCTCTTGTGCACAAAACTCTAATGGCAGCCTGTAACAATCATTAATTTAAACACATATTGCAACTTTACCATATCACTACCATTCAGACATTCTGACGAACATATAGTGCGCACAATGGAAATAACTGACAGACATCTCAAATGAGAATTGGACAGTTAAAGAACTTGCAAGAGATTTATGGAAGGGATACAATAATGAGAGTTTGGCAGGAAACACCAAAAAACGATTCTGGATTCCAAGCAATTCGGTTCTCCTTTTCTTGCCTGCAAACACCAAAAAACACTTTCCAAAGAGACCAAGAGAAATCAAGTTCCAGCGCAGCGAAGAGAAATCAACAAAAATTTACAAATGTAACCTTTGGGCAGTGATGGCATGGTCAGAACTGTTCGCCCTCTCTCCGCATTAAAACCATCTCCATTGCAACCCGAATCTGCATAATAAGAAAATCAGGGGTCGCATATCAATAAACACAAAAAATCAGTACTAAAAGTAACCAAATATCTACTTACCAAATCGTTATACCAACTCCTTTCCATTTCAGAAGAAATACCTGAAGACACTGTTGTTCTGTGTTTGTGAAACTGTTGAAGGTCCAATGATTACCAATATAACTTTCTCTCTCTAGAAAATGCTCTGACCTCTCTCTTCTTTCGATGAATAATCGTTTCTCTTCGCCCCCACCACCTCCACCTTCTTCTCCGCCATCTCCGCCTTCTGGTTCGGTGCCTTCGCAGGCAAAACTTCAGATGAATCAGGTGAATTTCAAATGCCGATTCATTTTTGGATCCTTTAGTTCGGATGAGGCCGAATCGATTACTGGTAATCGATCGTTTTCTGATGCTCTGAGTCAACCTCCGAAGGGCATCTATGTGGTAGATGATGAACTATTCGAGGATGATCAGATGGAGGAGTCTGGTATCTCGTCGGAGATCCTTGCTGATGGACGGATCTCGATCAAAATTCAAGGAAAATCTCTTCGAAGGCTTCATAAACCGTGGATTCGAGCTCTGATCATCCATGTGTTGGGCAGAGATCTGACCTATCATGTTCTCCAAGCTCGTCTGGGAAGTTATGGAGTCTCCGGAGAGGTTCCGAGCTCACAGACATAGAAAATGGCTATTTCTGTGTTAGATTCTACGCTAAGGAGGATTATGATACTGTTCTCCTAGGCGGACCTTGGATGATACAGGGACGATACTTGATGGTTCAAAAATGGCGGCCTCACTTTGATCCATTTGGTATGGAGGTGAAAACAACTCCAGTTTGGCTCCGATTGAGAGGTGCGCCGGTTGAATATTTCGATGAAGAAACGCTCATGGAAGTTGGGGGCAAATTTGGTCGTGCTCTGCGTGTGGATGCCACAACCCTAGTTGCGGCAAGGGGAAAATTCGCTCAAATTTGTGTTGAGCTAGATCTGAATCAAAGTTTGGTTCCGGCGTTGATTAATGGTTGGAAGGTGTTGGTTGAGTATGAAGGTTTGTCTACTATCTGCTTTGAGTGTGGAACCTATGGCCACCGGTAGGAAGCATGTCCGTTGATTGAGAAGCCGGTGCCGGAGAAGATGAATGTGCCGACGGAAACAGAGCCGTTTGTGATTCCTCCGGCGAAGGATCCAGAATTTGGCGCTTGGATGATTGCTTCGCAACGCATGAACAGACAGACGGGGAAGAAGCCGGTAAGATTGAAGAAATTGTAAGAGGCCTCTTCCATTCTGACTCGTAATCCGTTCGGATCTCTGGCTGAAGCGGAGGAGGGTGTGAGAAACCCGAATCCATCGGTTACTAGTCTTTCGGGCCGGTTCAGCGGGTTCGGTATCAAAGCCCCAGCGGAGTCGAGCAAGAATAAACCGGGTCTGAATTCGTTTTCGGGAGCGAATGATATTCGTCCACGTGGCGGGTCGGGATCGAAGAATACGGGTCTAGACCGCGCGGAAAAAATTGGGATTAGTAAAGTGAAAGGAAAAGGTATCGATGCAAACCCTAGACCTCCCTTGAAGGCAATTGATCCAAATCAGTTCTCATTCCTCAATCGTTTTTATCGATGTGATGGTTCTGCTTTGCCGGCCTTCCATAGAGGCGCCCAGAATTCGTCTTCTGTGCCAAATAAACCGAAGTTTCTGGATCGGAGAAGAATGGCTCTTATCGGTTCGGGTCGAGGTTCCATGTGTGAGACTGCTCCGCCCTACAATCAAGCTGATATGGACTATGGTGGATATGTCTTTAGTGCAACACTGCAATCAGATGTCGCTGCAACTAGTGAAGCAGATGCGCCAGGGATTGGCAATGGTTCTGTGTTGGATAAACGGCATACTCTTTCCTAAAACCCTCCATGAAGATTCTTACCTGGAATTGTCGGGGCATTGGGAATTAAGAAACGGTAAGATCTCTGTTGGATCTTTGTAGAGTTATTGCTCCTGATATGTTGGTTATTGTGGAACCTAGGGTTCCTAGTACCCAAATTGCTACTAAGCTTTGTAGCTGTTCTCGTTTTGATCAATGTCAAGTGGTTGAAGCTGTGGGTTTCTCGGGTGGTATTTGGTTGTTCTGGGATAGTGCTGCTGTCACTTTTGAGTTGATTAACACTCATAGTCAGGTGATGACTGGTTTAGTCTCTAGTGGTAATAAGCAGGATTGGCTCGTCTCTGCTGTTTATGCCAGCCCTATTCCTCAATCTAGGGAGGATTTAAGGAGTCATTTGCAACAAATTGCTCAATGTCACTCTCTGCCTTGGTTAGTAATAGGGGATTTTAACCAAGTGTTATCTCATAATGAGAAGAGAGGTGGTAGGGGGGAGTTAATAGTAGTAACTGTGCCAAGATGGTACAGTGTTTAGATGCTTGTTATCTTATGGACACGGGGTTCTCTGGTCCACATTTTACGTGGTCCAACTCTCAATTTGGTGGTAGAACCATCAAACAAAGATTGGACAGGGCTCTTTGTAATGCAGATTGGAGGTTATTATTTGCTGAAGCTACTGTTAGACATGAAGTCAAAGTAAACTCTGACCACCACCCTGTGTTTATTGACACTGATGGTGCTTCTGTAGCTTGTTCTTCTCTATAACCTTTCAGATATGAGGTTGCCTGGCTTCATGAAGACAAGTTTGATGAGGTAGTGAAGGCTCATTGGATGAGCAATATGGATTTTGCTTCTACAGTGCACCATTTCACTTGTAAGTTGAAGGAATGGAATAAACACTGTTTTGGTAACATATTTCAAAGAAAGAAGCAGTTGCTGGCTAGACTTAGAGGAATTCAAAGAGTGGTTGACTGGGAGCAGAATAAGTTCCTTGTGGACCTTGAGAGGAAGCTGCAAATGCAGTTTAATACTGTCTTACTCCAAGAAGAAGTGTTCTGGTTCCAAAAGTCAAGGTTAAACAAGTTGTTGCTGGGGATAAGAACACCAGGTTCTTTCACCTTTCTACTATAGCTAGAAGAAGGAAGAGCAGAACTACTTTGATTAAACTTGCTAATGGGGATTGGTGCTCTGATGAGCAAAGAATTAAGAGTGAAGCTACTGCTCATTTCAAATTACTCTACTCTAACCCTGATCCTGAGTTAACTAGCGTTGTTCAGTGGTTGGGTGGATTTTCGACTGAGGAAGAGAAATTGAGCTTGCTCAGGCCTATCTTTGAAGAATAAGTGAAGAGAATAGTCTTTGATATGGGTTCTTTCAAGAGCCCTGGCCCTGATGGTCTACATCCAATTTTCTATCAGCAAATGTGGCATCTGGTTAAACACTCTTTGGTGGATTTGGAGGTCACTGATGTGGCTGAAGGGTGTCACCCCAAAGGTATTAATGATACTTTGATCACCCTCATTCCTAAAATTGATCACCCTTCCTCTTTTTCTCATCTAAGACCTATCAGCCTTTGCAATGTCTCTTTGAAGATTATTACAAAGTTGCTTACACATAGATTGAGGAGTATTCTTCAGAGAATTATCCACCCTTTGCAGTTCAGCTTCCTCCCTGGAAGATTGGCTTGTGAAAATATTGTAATTACTCAAGAGTTGTTTCACTATTTGAGAACTACTAAGAGCAGGAAAGGAGGGTTGGCCATTAAGGTTGATTTTGCTAAGCATATGATAGGGTTAGGTGGTCTCTTCTTGGTTCTATTCTTCATCAAATAGGGATTCCTGTAAATTGGCAGAGTTTGATCATGGATTCAGTCAATTCTTCTTCTTTGTAGATTATTTGGAATGGTGAGTAGCAGGAGGCTTTTAGACCTTCTAGGGGTTTGAGACAAGGTGATCCCATTTCACCTTATCTCTTTCTCCTAACTATGGAGATCCTTGCTCGAAAAATCAATAATGTTTGTACTCAGGGGAGATGGAGAGGGGTGAAGATCTCTAGGAGGGGTGTTGCTATCACCCATTTATTTTTTGCTGACGACTTGTTGTTGTTTGGTGAAGCCACTGAAAAAAATCTAGGGTTATGACGGAGGTTCTTGATGAGTTCTGCCTTGAGACTGGTCAAGAGATCAGTTTTGAGAAATCAAGGCTTTTTGTGGCTCCTGCTGTGGTTAGAAGTGTTGCTAAATCTCTCAGTCATATTCTTGGTATTATGTTGACTGACAATTTGGGCTCTCACTTGGGCATGCCTATTATTCATGAGAGACTTAGTGCAGCTCAGTTCCAGTTCATCATTGACAAGGTGAGAAAGAGATTATCAGGTTGGAAAGCTGCTCAACTGTCTTTAGCTGGTAGAATTACTTTGATTAAGATTGTTCTTCAATCTCTCCCTACCTATGCTATGCAATCTGTTTTGCTTCCTGCTTCTGTGATTGCTGAAATTGACAAGGCTTGTAAGTGTCTTCTTTGGGGAGGGTCTGCTGAGAAGCATAAATTGTCTCTAATTGGTTGGAATTCTACCACTTTGCCTAAGGAGATTGGTGGTTTGGGTTTCAAACACTTAACCAGCTTTAACTTGGCTCTCATGGCCAAGGTGGGGTGGCACTTGACTCACCAAAGTGATTCTTTCTAGGCTCAGGAGTTCCTCAAGAAGTATGAGGCTCCCATGAGTAGTTCTTATAATCACTCTAAAGGGGGTAATTTTTCAAAAGTGTGGAGGCATATTAAGACTAGTCCCCATGTTGTTAATAGTGGTGTAGGTCTTAATGTGGTGACTGGACCTAACACTTTGTTCTGGCTAGATCAGTGGCTGGGTAAATTTAAGTTGGCAGATGTGGTGTGTAGGGTTTTGATTCATGGATGCGCAACGGAAACACAAACAATCATAACCCATGCAAAACCCTCCAAGGATCACAAGTCAAGAGACATAACGATGGTAAGAGAAGAAATCAATAACACGCCTTAGGGTTCTCCTTTGATGACTTCAAACGCGAATTGTTTCACGTTATCTATAGTTGATCCACGCCTAAAGTTGAATACTAGATCTGCCAATCCTTGCTGCTATCCCGTAATGAGGAAGAGGAATAAGAATCACGCAAAACGAGACGAAACACGGAGGTTTCGGCCTCCTTGTGGCCGACGGGGACGGGCGGCGGCAAAGGGGGCGGCGTGCTCCTCTTTGCTTGCTTGCTCTCTCCTTTTTGTTCTCTCCCACTCAAGTTATGATCAATAAGGTCATAAGTGTGGGAAGGAAGGAAGGAGTGTCCTTTATATAGTCTAACAAATCCTTGCCAACTACCTAAAGGACCTATTCTAGTCCTACTAGAATTCAATTTAGTCCCTTCCTTGCAAATTAGTCCTACTAAGTTTGCAAGGTGTTGCAGAGTGATCCGTCTAATTAATCTATTAATTAATTACCAAATCTAGTTCAACTTTATATAGCGTGTGACCCCATAGGTACTATCTAGTTGATAGCAACAATTTGCTAATATGGAGCGGTTTCTAGCAAAACATCCATTCTAGCCAACTAATAGAATAGTCATCTTGACAAACCTTTGACAATTAATTGTCTCATCCCTTTGTCTCTATATCCGGATTGGACACGAGACATACAAGTCACACTCGTATATCCAATCCATAGTTTCTCGATCCATGGGAATAGCCTTATTCGTGCAAATAACATCAATATCCCATATTGATTTATTTGAGTCTGGCCAGACATTCTATTAGCACTATCCCTCGAGTGGCCTAGGATATTTGCTCCTGTTATGTGGGAGGGAAAAATTCTATCTACGTCCACTAGGATCTCTAAGCTTGCTTCTTATTGTATCCGGTACACACCTTTATAACTACCTAGTTACGGTGTAGCGTTTAACGCTACCAAAATCACAATAATCCACAACTAGAATATCTAGCGACTTCAAGTCTAAGGATGACAATACCATTGCACCACGAAGCGCTTGTGACTCAACATAACGTGTATGCAGCCTTCTCGGAGATGGGTCAATCCAGTGCGCCATTACCTCTAATGCACACTTATGTGTTGGATCATGATATCTCCATATCAATCCAACCCCATACTAGTCTATAAATGATTTTCCCATTAATCGTTATACTGGACTATGAATATTTAAGATAAACAACACAATTGTAAATCTAAGGACTTCATTATATTAAATATCCAATAATAAAATTAATTTTCTAGACACAAATAAATTCATACTAAACTAGATTGCCTCTAGGGCATCAATTCCAACAGTCTCCCACTTGCACTAGAGCCAATCTGGCGCATCTCGTATGCCCATGCTCCTAGTGTGCCCTTCATGCTTCCACTGCGTAAGCGGCTTTGTAAGCGGATCTAACAGATTATCATCTGTAGGAATCTTGCATATCTGAACGTCTCCTCTATCGATAATATCTCGAATCAGATGGAACTTCCTGAGCACGTGCTTGGATTTCTGGTGTGATCTGGGCTCTTTTGATTGCGCGATCGCCCCAGTGTTGTCACAGTACAACTCAACTGGATCCGCAATGCTAGGAACCACACCAAGTTCAAAAACAAACTTTCTGATCCAAACAGCTTCCTTTGCTGCACCATTTGCAGCAACGTACTCAGCCTATGTTGTAGAATCAGCCACCGTCTCTTGCTTGGAACTTTTCCAGCTCACCGCTGCTCCATTCAAGCAAAACACATATCCCGACTGTGATCTAAAGTCATCTTTGTCGGTTTGGAAGCTTGCATCAGTGTAACCCCTTACACGCAACTCTTCCTCACCGCCAAATATCAAGAAAGCATCCTTAGTTCTTCTCAAGTACTTCAGGATGTTCTTGACTGCAATCCAGTGACTCTCACCTGGATTGGATTGGTATCTGCTTGTCATACTCAAGGCATATGACACATCTGGTCTAGTACATAACATGGCGTACATGATAGACCCTATGGCTGAGGCATAGGGAATTCTACTCATGCGTTCCTTCTCAATCTCATTGGAAGGACAACCACTCTTCGAAAGAGTGATTCCATGTGACATGGGAAAGAATCCCTTCTTGGAATCTTGCATGTTGAACCGCTTCAACACCTTGTCAATATATGTACTTTGACTTAGGCCTAGCAGTCTCTTAGTTCTATCTCTATAGATCTTTATACCGAGTATATAGGCTGCTTCCCCTAAGTCCTTCATTGAGAAACACTTCCCTAGCCAATCTTTAACAGATTGCAGCATGGGAACGTCGTTTCCAATGAGTAGTGTGTCATCCACTTACAAGACTAGAAAATCTACAGATCTCCCACTAACCTTCTTGTAGACACAAGACTCATATTCGTTTCTGATGAAGCCAAACTCTTTGAATACTTCATCAAAACGTCGATTCCAACTCCTAGAAGCTTGCTTCAATCCATAAATGGATCGTTGCAGCTTACAGACTTTGTTGGCTTGATTTGGATCTTCAAAACCCTCCGGCTGTATCATATACACGTCCTCGAGGAGATTCCCATAAAGGAATTTTGTTTTGACATCCATCTGCCAAATCTCATAGTCATGGTATGCTGCAATTGCAAGTAGGATTCGGATGGATTTGGTCATAGCGACTGGTGAAAAGATTTCATCATAGTCAATACCATGAATCTGTCTGAATCTTTTAGCCACCAATCGGCCCTTATAGGTAATCACATTACCATCCATATCGATCTTCTTCTTGAATACCCACTTGCACCCTATGAGCCGCGCCCCTTCGGGTGGTTCCACCAAAGTTCATACTTTGTTGGTATACATGGATTCCATCTCGGATCTCATGGCTTCTAGCCACTTCTGAGAGTCTGGGCCTTTCATGGCCTCTTCATAGGTAGTAGGCTCATCATATATGAGCATCGTGTCACCGGAATCGGTCACGAGAAGTCCATACCTCTCGGGTTCCTGGCGCACTCTACTAGATCTACGAAGCTCTTGTGTTACCTGAACAGTCTCCTCCACAACTCCTTGTGGTTCCTGTTCATGTTCCATAATCGGTTCAGTGATTTATGGTTCTTAAACCTCTTCAAGTTCTACAGTCCTCCCACTTGCTTCTTTAGAGACAAATTCTCTTTCTAGAAACACACCGGTCCGAGCTACAAACACTTTGTTCTCGGTTGGATTGTAGAAGTAGTAACCCTTAGTTTCCTTAGGGTACCCCACAAATTTACACTTATCCGATTTTGGCCCTAGCTTGTAAGATTGTAAACGTTTTACATAGACATCACAGCCCCAAATCCACATGAACGACAGTGTGGGACGCCTCCCACTCCACATCTCATATGGTGTCTTCATGACTGATTTAGATGGAACACGGTTAATGGTGAAAGCTACACTTAATAGAGCATGGCCCCAAAACGATAATGGAAGATCGGTTTAACACATCATAGATCGAACCATATCCAATAGGGTTCGATTCCTCCTTTCAGACACGCCATTCCATTATGGCGCTCTGGGTGGAGTGAGTTGGGACACGATCCCGCACTCTCTAAGATAGTCGTCAAACTCTTGGCTCAAGTATTCTCCTCCACGATCTGATCGTAGAGCCTTGATACTTTTGCCAATTTACTTCTCTACTTCATTCTTGAATTCTTTGAACACTTCAAAGGATTCTGATTTGGCCCTCATGAGGTATACAAATTCATATCTACTGTAATCATCAGTAAATGTAATGAAGTAGACATAACCACCCCTGGCAGGCATGGAAAATGGCCGACACACATCAGTATGTATGAGTGCCAATTGCTCACTAGTCCTCTCACCTTTCTTATTGAAAGGGGACGTTGTCATTTTTCTCAATAAACAAGCTTCACATGTCTCGTATGATTCAAAATCAAATGAGTCTAGTTTTCTCAATAAAAAAGCTTCACATGTCTCGTATGATTCAAAATCAAATGAGTCTAGTAGTCCATCCTTATGGAGTCTAGATACACGTTTCTCGTTTATGTGGCCTAAGCGACAGTGCCATAAGTAGGCAGGATTTAAATCATTTATTTTAATCCACTTGGTATTAATGTTGTAGACAGGATTGCTTAGATCAACGACATACAGTCTATTAAATAATTGCGCACTAAAATAGTGAATATTATTCAAATGAAAGGAACAACAATTGTTCTTTATTGAAATAATAAAACCTTCCTTATCCAAACAAGAAATAGAAATAATGTTTCTGCTCATAGCAGACACAAAATAGCAATTATTTAATTCTAAAACTAATCTTGAAGGCAGAGATAGCTCGCACACGGCCACGGCCAACGCAGCAACTTTTGCTCCATTCCAAACGCGCAGATCTATCTCCTCTTTAGCCAATCTTCTACTTCTCTTTAGATCCTGCACATTTCGACAATTGTGAGATCCACATCCAGTATCTAATACCCATGATGTAGAGACAGTTAAATTGACATCTACAACAAAAATACCTGGTGGTGGTGGAATCACTATTCCAAGCCTCTTGTCCTCCAGATATTTTGGGCAGTTCCTCCTCCAATGTCCAGGCTGACTGCAGTAGTGACACTCACCTTTAGTCACACCTTTGGCAAAGCCACCAACAGGCTTAAGGGCAGGTTCCTTTGACTTGGCAACTGACTTGCCTTTGCCCTTGGAGGATGAGGCAAACCTTTTGCCCTTTCCTTTCTGCACCATCATAATGGCCTTGCCCTTACTCTTGTTGATGCTTTGTTCAGCTGTCCTCAACATATTGAGCAAATTTGGCAGTGGTTTCACGATCTCGTTCATGTTATATTTCATGATGAACTGTCCATAACTCTCGGGCAACGATTGCAACACGAGATCGGTTGCCAACTCTTGGCCGACCGAGAACCCAATTCGGGCGAGATTTTCCAAGTACCCGATCATACGGAGTACATGGGGTCCCACCGGGTTCCCTTCTGCCAGATGACACTTGAACAACGCCTTAGAGACCTCATACCTCTCAACCCTTGCCTGCTCTTGGAAGAGCTGCTTTAGATGCTCGATCATATCGACAGCATTCATGTTTTCGTGTTGCTTCTGAAGATCAGAAGTCATGGTTCATAGCATAAGGCAGGCCGCATCATTAGCGTCATCAACACGCTTTTGATACGCCTTTAGGGCTGCAGGTGTTTGGTTCTCTGGACCTGCTGGAACATGCTCCTCTATTGCGTACAGTTTCTTCTCTTGCTTGAGAACGATTCTCAAGTTTCTGTACCAATCAAGGAAGTTGGTTCCAGAGAGCTTGTCCTTCTCAAGGACAGATCATAGGGAATGTTGTGAACTCGATGAGTTGTTTGCCATTTGGAATTCTACAAAAGGAAAATACGCAAGTTTTAGTATTTGTGAATTTTTGACTATATTCAATAATGGCTAGTTTATCAAATATAGCTCTCACTATTTTTCTACGGATTAATAACCCTCAAGATATTAATGCAGAAAATATCCTTATATTTTCTAGTGGGCCAAGATCCATGTTTCATCTCCTTATGAGCCTGCTTTGGCAAGTCACCCATAATTTCACTACTTTAGGTAGGAACAATTTCCAATTGCATCCCTTATGCAACTCTTGGTTCAATTGGGCAAATAACTCCTTATTTATCCATCCATATGGATAATCCCAATTGATTGCCTCTAGGTTTCTTAATCATATTAATATCCTATTTGCGTTCAACCTCTTATTTAAACAATTGCACATTACTAGCTTGTGCCATCGCATTCCATCATTATGAACCAAGTCGCCATGCTTTGGCACGCACGAACTTGATAAATCATGATGATAATGAGTGTTTAAATAACGAGAAGGCAAGAACACAATATTTGAATTTTGAGGGATTTTAAATTCAATTTTAATTGTTTTGTTGATCAATATCAACTAATCTATCTATTTGAGTTTGGGCACAACTCCAAATAATATATCCGGGTTGTCTAATTATCTTATTATCCTAATTGCATGCATCATCCATACACCAAACACAAAATAATAAGACAATAAAATAAACAACCACAAAACAAAAATAAACGTGATGTGAATATGGCCTTTTCTAGACTAAGATAATTCCAAGCCAATGGAATTATCTATGAACCCTAAATGCAAACACATCTCCATGCGTCTTCATATTTTGGTCCATCCTTCTTAGTCATGTGGAATGCTCCATCTTTTGTGGCTCCTTTTGGCTTTGGGCTTCTTTTCTTCAATCTTGGCTAACAATCTACTCTATCTAGCACTAGCTAACAACTATACTAAATAAAATAAATCTCACAAGTTGAGAAAAAAATGGCTCGCATGCCATAAAACCCTAATTAATTATTACAATTAATTGATCAGCTCGCAGGCCGTAAACCAAACCACAAAATTTAAACATCCACATCAAACCACATCCTAAGGCCATATCCAATCACCATGCGATTTGCACATAAACAGTTAAAATCCAATTTCAACGCGCTTGGTCAATTTTAATTGATTTTAGGATATTCGAGAGTTAAAACGGTCCATGGGGCCCAACAATCTAATTGTCCGGGCCCAAAAAGAGAACCGCAAAGGCATTGGGCCGGCCGGCCCCTAGCCCACGCGGCTAGGCCGCGGGCTAGGGCTGCCCTGGCCCCTAGACCGAGCCTTGCTTGGGCGGCAAGCAAGAAGGGGCGGTCCCTAGGGGGGGGCCGAACCTCCTTTGGGAGTTGTTTCCAAAACAACTCCCTTGCTTGGTGCCCAAGTTTGGTTGTTTCCTTGTTTGGGAAGAACTCATTCTTCCCAAAGGATGCCCAAACCCTAGATCTAAGATCCTAAAATTTTTCAAACTCACTAATTCATGCATCCAATTCAAAAACTAGGTCTTGTTATGATATATTATTGACAAATTGCATCATATGCTTGATATGTCTTGTTTTACGCGATAAACAACAAATTTAAGGTGTAAAGCTATCAAAACGTAACACATAAACCACGTTTATGCTCTACGACATGTGGCTCTGATACCACTGTAGGGTTTTGATTCATGGATGCGCAACGGAAACACAAACAATCATAACCCATGCAAAACCCTCCAAGGATCAAAGTCAAGAGACATAACGATGGTAAGAGAAGAAATCAATAACACGCCTTAGGGTTCTCCTTTGATGACTTCAAACGCGAATTGTGTCACGTTCTCTATAGTTGATCCACGCCTAGAGTTGAATACTAGATCTTCCAATCCTTGGTGCTAGCCCGAAATGAGGAAGAGGAAGAAGAATCACGTAAAACGAGACAAAATAAGGAGGTTTCGGCCTCCTTGTGGACGACGGGGATGGGCGGCGGCAAAGAGGGCAGCGTGCTCCTTTTTGCTTGCTTGCTCTCTCCTTTTTGTTCTCTCCCACTCAAGTTATGATCAATAAGGTCATAAGTGTGGGAAGGAAGGAAGGAGTGTCCTTTATATAGTCCAAAAAATCCTAGCCAACTACCGAAAGGACCTATTCTAGTCATACTAGAATTCAATTTAGTCCCTTCCTTGCAAATTAGTCCTACTAAGTTTGCAAGGTGTTGCAAAGTGATCCTTCTAATTAATTAATCCTATTAATTAATTCTCAAATCTAGTTCAACTCTATATAGCATGTGACCCCATAGGTTCTATCTAGTTGGTTGCAACAATTTGCTAATATGGAGCGGTTTCTAGCAAAACATTCATTCTAGCCAACTAATAGAATAGTCATCTTGGCAAACCTTGTACAATTAATTGTCTCATCCCTTTGTCTCTATATCCGGATTGTACACGAGACATACAAGTCACACTCGTATATCAAATCCATAGTTTCTCGATCCATGGGAATAGCCTTATTCGTGCAAATAACATCAATATCCCATATTGATTTATTTGAGTCTGGCCAGACATTCTATAAGCACTATCCCCCGAGTGGCCAAGGATATTTGCTCCCGTTATGTGGGAGGGACAAATTCTATCTACGTCCACTACGATCTCTAAGCTTTCTTCTTATTGTATCCGGTACACGCCTTTATAACTACCCAGTTACGGTGTAGCGTTTAACGCTACCAAAATCACAATAATCCACAACTAGAATATCTAGCGACTTCAAGTCTAAGTATGACAATACCATTGCACCACGAGAAGCGTTTGTGACTCAACATAACGTGTATGTAGCCTTCTCGGAGATGGGTCAATTGAGTGCGCCATTACCCTTAATGCACACTTATGTGTTGGATCATGATATCTCCATATCAATCCAACCCCATACTAGTCTATAGATGATTGTCCCATTAATCATTATACTGGACTAGGGATATTTAAGATAAACAACACAATTGTAAATCTAAGGACTTCATTATATTAAATATCCAATAATAAAATGAATTTTCTAGCCACAAATAAATTCATACTAAACTAGTTTGCCTCTGAGGCATCTATTCCAACATGGTGGTGGAACCTATCTTTGATGAAATGTTGTTGCAGAAAGTGGATTTCTACTGGGATAGTGACACTGGTTGGAAGGTGGAGGAGTTACAATCTCTGCTTCTTACCCAGGTGTTGCATTTGATCAATAATGTGACTCTTTCTGATCATGTGGGTGACAGGGACAGCCCTGTTTGGTTAGCTTCAGCTTCTGGGAAGTTTTCAGTTGCTTCAGCTTATGCTGAAATTAGAAAGTCTAAGCTTCACTCTCTTCAACATAAGTGGTGGAAGAATATTTGGAGAGTGCCTGGTTATCAGAGGTGGAGGACTTTTTTGTGGTTATTAAGGCATGACAGGCTCCTTACTCAGTCTATGAAATCTCAAAGAGGTATCATCTCTGATCCTTCTTGTTCTCTTTGTGGTGCTGCAGTTGAAACTTCTGTTCATGCCATTAGAGATTGTTCTTGGGCTTGGAATATTTGGGTGGATTTGGTTCATCCTGGTTTTTTGCATAAATTCATGTCTAAGCCTCTAGTGGAGTGGCTAGATTGGAACTTGTTAAATCAGGTGGGGAGAAATCCTTGTTGGGATTGGAGTTTTGTTTTTCCTGCTGCAGTTACACAAATTTGGTATTGGCACAATCAAAAAACTCATCAAAGTGATGTAGTTTTGCCAACCAACAAGTGTGAGTGGATCCTTCATTTAGCTCAGAGAGTTCAAAGAAATTTGAATTTGTCCTCTGATGCTCAGTTTAGAAAACCTAAAGTGGTATACTGGGAGAAGCCTTTTGATCATCAATTTAAGATCAATGTTTACTGTGCTACTCCTCAGGGTGCTGCTTATGTCTCTGTGGGTGTAGTTTGCAGAGATGCTGGTGGTGTGTGGAAATGGGGTTTCCATGAAAATGTTGGCCAGGTCAGTGTTCTGCAGGGAGAGCTGCTAGCTATCCTTGCAGCTTTGAAAACAGCAGTTTGATGAATTTGTCCCAGTGTGGTGGAATCTGATTCTGCAGATGCTGTTTCTTTGATTCATGATGTCTCTTTGCAGCATCCCTTTTGGCAGATTGCTCATCAGTGTGCTGATTTGTTGCATAATTCTTCTAGTTCTCTTTGTCATGTTCTTAGAGAAGCCAATCTAGTGGCTGATATGTTGGCTAGATCTTGTCTTAGTTCTAGTGTAGAGCATGTTGTTCTTTTTTCCCCTCCTGATTGTTGTTTGGATGTGTTAGCTGCTGATCAGGAGGGTCTGGGTGTTATTAGAGGTTGTTGTTAGGGTTTGTAACCCTCTTTTTATTACCAAAAAAAAAATCATCCTCCTACATGAATCACATAGTCACAAACAATATAGTATCTGTAAATCTTTTAGTAGAATTCTACTCTAAATTTGTGTAACTATGTACCATATGCGGTGTCTAGCTTTACAATTATGTATAAATATTTTTCATACGTTTTCACTCAACCACTGATGGAAAGAGCCATCCGAGAACATGTCTATGTTAGACTTTCATGGCCAACAGTACTAATAAGAAGTTAGAGAGGATGGTGACTAAGGAATCAAAATCCCATCTCTGACTCTTGGTTACGGACCATTTACAGACAAATACCACGATCAAAGAAGAAGCATGATGAGCTATTGCAATCTCTAATTGAACCCAGCGAAGAAAAAATCGATTGGGAATAAATGAAATCGAACCTGGTCAATCGAAGTTGTGCTAGCGAAGGAGAAACCGATTGTGTCGCAATTGCGAAGGAGAAACCAATTATGCAGAAACTGAGAATGAAACAATCAAATACAGTGAACAAACTCTAGAATCAGCACATTTGAAGTAATAGAGATTTGAATTGACGCCCGAAAACAAAATAAATCTCCACAACAGGGCTGAAATTGCAAGCCTATATGTTTCACACACACTCAACAGGGTAACGATTTGGAGTTTTTTTACTGAAGAAGGAATGAAAAAACAACAAAAATGAAAAGCATATCTTACGATTCCACAAATCTATGTTCAACCGAATCACTGGAATCACGAAGCTATGTTCAACCGAATCACTGAAATCGACAAACTTACTTCAAAAAAACAGAGTACTATAACTTATTCCGGAAATTAGATAGCTCCGTCGTCTCTGTTTTCCGTCGATCAGGTCACCGGCGAGGATGCGAAGAAGAAGATGATACTGTTGATGCAAGGGAGAGTTTGAGGTCGTGATTTGGGGCTTTACCAGTTAGGGATCTACCAGAAAGTGTTTCTTCAATTTTAGAGAGGACAAAACGATGAACGAACCCTAGAGTTGAGGGTTTTCCAGTTATGGCTCTACCAGGATATGTTCCAAAGAATGAGAGAGAGAGAGAGAGAGAGAGTACCACCAGTCCATTACGCTTGAAATCAAATCGTGTGAGAGAGAGATTAGAGAAACTGAAGAGTTATTTCATCGTGAGAGAGAATAGAGAAAGTTCCCGTATTTCAGCTGCAATTGGGGAGATCTAAGGGCTGGGTCGATTCAATCCAATGGCCTAAAACACATTTTAAAGTCAATCGTCCCATCTTATTATGTAAATACTGATTGTGCTCCAATCTTATCTATGCTTCAGGAGTCCTCCACACCAGCTTTTCAGGATGGGCCTCTTATCAGAAGAATTAGGGAAGCCTTTTCTCATTTGTTCTGCTCTGTGCGACGTTGTATGATTGTGGAAGCTCACAAGGCTGCCCAATGTTCTGTTGGATAATCACCCTTTGTAATGTTGTAGTGTAGTGGCAGCTCGTAATGTAGTTGGTCTGTTTTGTGTATTTGTAGTTGCGTAGTTGGTTTGCTATGTCTTGGTGGTAGTTTGGTCTTCTCTTGTGGTTCTTTTGTTTGTTCCGTTTCGGACTTGGTTCCTTGTTGTATGCTTCGCTTCTCTTTTCTATGTGATGGTGATGATTTCATAAAAAAAAAAAGAAGAAGAACAATAAGAGACGAGAGGAGAAAGATGAAGACCGCCGCCACCTCGCCACCAGACACCACCTACGAAGTCACCATCGCCGCTCAACTCCTCTCTACACCGATAGACAAGAGAGCGAAGAAGAAGAAGAAGAAGAAGAAGAAGAAGAGAAGAAGAAGAAGAAGAAGAAGAAGAAGAAGAAGAAGAAGAAGAAGAAGAAGAAGAAGAAGAAGAAGAAGAAGAAGAAGAAGAAGAAGAAGAAGAAGAAGAAGAAGAAGAAGAAGAAGAAGAAGAAGAAGAAGAAGAAGAAGAAGAAGAAGAAGAAGAAGAAGAAGAAGAAGAAGAAGAAGAAGAAGAAGAAGAAGAAGAAGAAGAAGAAGAAGAAGAAGAAGAAGAAGAAGAAGAAGAAGAAGAAGAAGAAGAAGAAGAAGAAGAAGAAAGGTATTCATGTTGTTCTGAAAGGATCACTTTGACCAATCTGAAGAGGAGGCAGATGATGAGGAAACTGCTGCAGAAAAAGCTGAAAAGGAAGCTGCTGATCTGGACAAGTTGGTTGATAAGGTTGTTGAAAAGATACCGGATGAGAAAGCTCATGGAAAGAAAGCTGAAGAACAAGGAGAGCAAGAGGAGGGACAGGCTGAAGAAACAGAAGTCTCAGAAGAAGAACAAGAGCAGACTCAGGGTAAAGGCAAGGGAAAAGCAAAGTCCACAGGATCTTCAAAGCATTGAACCGATTCTCTCTATTCTTTCTACTGCTCTTAGTCCTGAAGTTTAGGTTATTGTTCTTATTTTCTTTAAAAAAAACTCTGTACAGATCCTACATTTCTTCTACTCTTTTGATGAAAGTCAAAAAGGGGGAGAAGATTATGAGTTATGTGTTTTATGTTTTTAGTAGTTTTATGTTTTTAGGATGTTTATTATCTATTTTTATGGTTTTTAATAAATTATGTATCTGGTAGATGTTATCTATGCAATTATGTGGTTTTTGAATTTATGTTCTGTGATTTTTACTACTGATTGCAAGTTGCAGGATATCAATATCCAGATAATGTGTTTTGTCTTTCATCATGGGGAGATTGATAAGTATGAAGCTCATGGACATTATGTTATGAAAATACAAGCAGAGAGCTTAACTCCTTGATGATGAAAGCCAGAAACACAAGCATAAGAAATTGCTAAGTACCAAAGCTTCAAAGCTTTGAGTTACTGTAGCAGTTCCTATATGCTGTTTTACTTAACTGTTTTTGTGCAGGTTTTGGTTATGTTTTGGTAATGATATGGTTTAATTATATAATTGCATTCAGCAATCTATGTTCTAAGTTGATCATTGCAGGGCGAGTTGGATTGAAAATCCAATGTTCATTCTGGTGAAGTTAGCAGGCAAAGCTTCAAAGCTTTGAGATATTCTGGTTACTCTTTATTGCTAAGTTCTTCTAATCATCTTATTGTATGCAGGTGGATTCAGTGATACTTAGATCTTGATACAAGCTGATTATTGTCTATTATTGTGGATTCTATATTGGCTACTTGATATATTCATAAGTTTGAATATATTTGTTAACTCAAAACTGTCAGCAGACAATTCTAGCATAGTTTTCTCATTAACTGTTAGCTGCTGTTTCAAGCAGATCTTTTGTTGCTAGATTGTATTGCTATTTGTTTGATCTTGTTTGCTGAGTATTTGCAGGTTTGTTGGACACTCCAACGTCCATAAACAGATCAGCAATGCACTCAAATTAAGTTGTTGACAGGAGCTTATCACATAGGAGATTTTTTAGGAATTATGTTCCTGAAATCTCTCAAGTCAGTTGCAGACTGAGATCAGCTACTTATATTTGAACTGCAGAGAATTATAATAAACAGAGAGGTCGTGGTTTTGAAGAGGGAAATCAACTGGGAAGATCAGTTTCATACTGCTCTTCAAATCATTCAGGAATTCAACTCTAGCAGACTGAAGATCATTCAATTTCAGAAGAACTCTTCCAGGCTTTAAACAACTTTTCTTTTCTGAGTTCTTCTTCCTGTACTCAATTGTATTATTTCTTCTTCATATCTAAAACCTCACTAAACTTAGTTTTTCAAGTGAACAACAAGAGGTTCTTATTGTTTCAACAGGTTTTAGCCTGTAACTAGATAGGTTGGGAACCACAAGCTTTATAAGTGTATGGTAGCTCACTTAGGCTTGAGATTTGGGGCTAAATCTGGGTGATCAATAAAAAGTTTTGTTTGAATCCTGGAGGGATTAGATCCCTCGGGCAGAGACCCTTGGCCTGAGGGATTGGAGCTTAACACTTTGATGGCAGAAGATGAGCTTTTTGGAAGCAAAAAGCTATGGGGGATTGGCTTGATGCAGGTGATCAAAACTCCTCTTTCTTTCACTCCACTGTAAACGGGAGAAGAAAATGGAATTCCATTAGTGGAGTTTTCGACAAATATGGCAAGTGGTGTTCAGATAAAAAGGATCTCAAAAGAGCATTCCATGAATACTATGCGAACTTATTCTCTGCAGATAATGAGGGAGACCCTTGGCCTATTATAGTAAAAGTTAAGAGGATGGTTTCTAATGATATGAATGCAGAGTTGACCAGGTACATAACAGAAGAGGAAATCGAAGAATCATGCTTCTCTCTCAGCCCTGATAAGGCACCCGGATACGATGGATTCACAGCTAGATTTTTCCAAACATATTGGAACATAGCGGGAGACGACATTTGTGAAGCTATGAAAGACTTCTATAGAAGTGGACTGATGCTGAAAAGTGTGAATATCACACACATCACCCTCATTACAAAGGTACTCACTCCCCTTCATGTCAAGGATTATAGGCCTATAAGTTTGTGTACTACATTTTACAAAATCTTGGCAAAAACTCGAGCTAATAGGCTCAAGAAAGTCATTGATAAGCTCATTACAAACAACCAAAGTGCATTTGTGAGCAGTAGGCTGATAACTGAAAATAATTTAATTGCTCAAGAGCTTATTCACTGGATTAAAAATAATAGAGTTGGAAGATAAGGTTGGTTAGCTTTAAAGCTTGATATGCTAAAAGCTTTCGACAGAGTTAGATGGGATTATTTGGAGATGATTATGAAGAAAATGGGCTTTAATAGAAGATGGATTTGATAAATCCTAGCTTGTATTAAATGTGTGAGCTTTAAATTGAACATCAATGGTGAATCCTGTGAATTTATTATTCCAAGCAGGGGGATTAGGCAAGGAGATCCGCTGTCTCCATATCTTTTTGTGCTTTGTTTGGAAGGTTTATCAGCTACACTCAAGTATTTTGAAGATAATAGATGGCTATCTGGAGTTAAAATTTCCAAAAGTTGTCCCTCAATCTATCATTTGTTATTTGCTGATGACTCTATCCTTTTTTGTAGAGCCACAGTCTCCGATTGCAGTGTAGTGAATATGGTGCTCAAATTGTATGAAAAGGCTTCGGATCAAGAAGTGAATAGGGAGAAGTCTCATTGTCTGTTCATCCCTAATACAAGCAGCTTATTGAAGAATTTTCTTCATAACTTTTTGGGTATTTCAAAAGAGTTGAATGGATGCAGCTATCTTGGACTCCTAGCTATTATTGGAAGATCAAAATAAAAAACAGTGAGCTTTGTTAAGGAAAAAGTCAGAGCAAGATTAGAAGGATGGGATAAAGCTTTCTTGAGTAGTGCTGGAAGAGAGGTTTTAATTAAATCATTCTTGGCTGCCCTTCCAACATACACAATGAGCTGTTTTGCTTTTCTCAAAAAGGTATGTGATGAGTTAAGCTCTATTATGGCTAATTTTTTATTGGGGAAATAATGGTGCTGAAAATAACAAAATTCATTGGAGGAGTTGGAACTTTCTTTGCAAAGAGAAGTCAATAGGAGGGTTAGGTTTTAAGAACCTGCACTCATTTAATCTCTCCCTCCTTGCCAAACAGGCTTGCAGATTATTTAACGGCAAAAGCTCCTTATTCAAGAAAATTTTCAAGGGGAAATATTTTAGCAATTGCAGTTTTTGGAGTGCAAAAATTCCCCAAGGATGCTCTTGGGCATGGAGAAGCTTGATGAGGGTACGAAAGTAATAGATAAAGGGTTTTAGATGGGCAATTGGAAATGGAAAATATGTGGATATATGGGAATATACTTGGATTCCAATAAATGGAAAAGCCAGTTAATTCTCAGTATGGAAACCTTACTAAAGTGGCAGATCTTATTGATTACCCATCTAGGCATGGAAGGCTGATATTGTTAATGCTATGTTTGCACATGATAATGCTAATTATATTCTAACATTACCTCTTGGCCCAGAATTGTGTGAAGATAGAAGAATCTGGCATTACTCAAACGATGGGGAGATCACAGTAAGCTCAATGTACAAGATGTTGCAAGGGGAAGAAAAGAAAGAGATCGCAAATGTGACAGGAAATGTTATTTTTGAAGAAGGTAACATAACTAATAGCCAAACTTGGAAAAGTATTTGGAGTTTTCAGGTGCAGCCTAGAGTTAGAGTGTTCATGTGGAAGCTCCTTTCTAAAAGTGTAGTTGTTGCAGCTGCTCTAAAGAGAAGAAGGAGTTGGAGTATTTCAGACATATGCAACATTTGTGGATAAAAAGCTTGAGTGTAAGTTGCATGATATAGCTGACTACTCCAATGCTAAGCAGGTATGGTTGCTCTCCCCTTTCAGATACATTCCTGAGATCACAGATTCTACTTCCATTCAAAGCTGGTGGATTGTAATATTTGAGCTTCATGATGATACGGAGGACAAGAAGATTGCTTTTGGGCTCATAGCTCAACTCTGTTGGGAAATTTGGAAATCAAGATGTGATTTCTTGTTCAATAAGATCAAATGGAGCCCTCAACAAATACTAGCAAAGGTTGTGCATAAATTCTATGAATATTTTGACTGGAAATTTTCCACCCAAAAAAGCATTCCTCCCGCTCCTCTTACTATTCTGCCAGATCATAATGTGTTTTAAGTGATCTTTTATTGTGATGCAGTTGTTGTAGGGTTTTGATGCAGGTTACGCAGCGGAATAACAAAATTAATCCTGCTCAAATCCCTCCAAGGATAACAAGCAAGCCATCATAACATGATAAGGGCATAAAAGGATGTGTACCTTAGTTTGGGATATCACACGAAGAATAGTGTCTTCGTCTCTACGAGTATCCACACCTTGGATTCTTGATTGGATTCCTTCCCACCGTGTAGTGCTAGCAACGGAAGAAGGAGGAACGGATCACGCAAAACGAGGGGCCAGGCCGGCGCCTATGGAGGCCGACGGCAAGGGGGGCGGACGGGTAAGGAGGCTTTGGCCTTCTTGCTCTGTCTCTCTCTCTCTTGCTTTGTTATTTTCTCTCAATAATGACTTATCTTGAAAAATAACAAGCTAGAGTTCCTTTATATAGTAATAACTCTATATTAACTACATAAAAGCCCCAATACTAATCATATCCTTACATGGATTAGTCCACTTGCAAATTAGTCCTACTAAGTTTGCTTGTGGTTGCGTAATGATCCTTTTATTAATTAGTCCAACTAATTAATACCAATATACAATTTAATCCATTCGGTGTGTGACCCGTAATAACTCTTTACTAACATGGAGCGGTGTCTAGCAACACATCCATGCCACCCAACTTATATAAATAGTCAGTGATCTCGAAAAACCTTGTGCCCAATGTTCATGTATTGTGTTATCCATTTGTCTCCATATCCGGATTGAACACAAGACATATTAGTCACACTCGTATATCCAATCCATAGCTTCTCGATCATGGAAATATGTTTATCTATGCAGATAACATCAATATCTCCATATTGATTTATCTGAGTCTGGCCAGACATTCTATAAGCACCATCTCTCGAGTGGCCCATGGATATTTGCTCCCATTATGTGGGAGGGACAAAATCCTCTCAGCGTCACTACGATCTCTAACCTTGCTTCCTATCATGCCCGATAACTATCTTTATAGTTACCCGGTTAAGGCGCAATGTTTGATAATATCAAAGCATGATTTTCCACAACTAGAGTATCTAGTGACTTCAAGTTTAAGGATTACAATATCATTAGCACGACGAGAAGCGACTGTGACTTTGACATAATCTAATGTATCATTCTCGTTGTGGGTCAATCCAGTATGACATTACTCCTAATGCGTACCCATGTGTTAGACTTGATATCTCCATATCAATCTACCCACATACTAGTCTATAGCTGATCGCCCCTTTAATCAATATAATGGACTAGGAATATTTAAGATAAACAACACATTGTATCTAAGGACTTCATTATATTAAATATCATAATAAATAATAAATGAATGTTCTAGCCAAACATTGTTCATACTCGTCTCAAAAAAAAACATCGTTCATACTAAATATAGATTGCCTCTAAGGCACCTATTCAAACAGTCTCCCACTTGCACAAGAGCCAATCTGGCGCATCTCGTATGCCTAGAGATCTAGTGTGCCCTTCATGCTTTCGTTGAACAAGTGGCTTTGTGAACGGACCTGAAATATTTTCATCCGTTGGAATCTTGAACATCTTCACATCTCCTCTATCGATCATATCACGAATAAGATAGAATCTTCTAAGTACATGCTTCGATTTATGGTGATGATCTTGGTTCCTTGGCTTGTGCGATTGCTCCAGAGTTGTCACAGCACAACGTCAAGAAGAAGAAGAAGAAGACTCACCACGCCTCCGGTCGTTGAATGCCACCACCACCGTTGAATCCGACGCCACCGCAACGGCGCAACGTACACCCTTCGATCTGCTCGACGTGTTTCCCTTCATCATCTCCCTCTTCTTCTGGCTTCCACCACCACCAAGCCAGCCGCCTCAGAATATGTCCAATAGTGATGATCTTGATGTGAAGAGGAGGACAATCCAAAAGAAGAAATCAACACCAAAGAACACATTAATCAGCGAGCGTGAATAGATCTTGCTTTGAAGATTCAAAACGGTTAGGGGTTTTATGTTTCTCTTTCTATTTCTTTCTCTCTACTGTGAATTGTAAGGAGGTTGGTTTAGTTGGACAGTTTATATGGTGAAAGGGTAAGTTGGACATTTAGCTTCAAAATACCGAAACGGAAGAAATTTCCGTTTTAGGGAAGTATGCTGATAGACGTGTAAGCACTACTAACACACAACAGATCAGACAATGCTGGAAAAATCATCATTAAATAAATGCTTCTATTAGTTTTACATGCTATTGTAGCATATAGCATACATTTCAGCTAAAGAAAATGCCTATCAAAACTTTTGAATTCTTGTACACCACCATTCAGATATTGCAAGGATTTATAAGCATGCAAGGGATAGACAATTCTACAGACAGCTTGCTACTTTCTGTTTCAGCTCTCTAAGAGGACTCAGTATAATGAATGGGTTCAATGCACCACATTATATGTATTGTCGAAGGCTTTCACCACTCATCAACTCCATTTCCTTTAGTATCTCTTGAGCAAGAGACTTGACAGATGGCTCGACATCTTCCAGTAACTCACTCAGGAAGGGTATGGTTTCTGGTAATAGAACCAAATATTCCTCTTTCAGATTCTCCACAAGATACTTGACGACCCTTAGGGATAAAACACGGGTCCGAACCTTCTCACTGCGAGTTTGCATCAGCACCTGCAACATGATCCAAAAGGAATGACCATTAAAATCAATATAAATTTTTAATCAAATAGAAATTGAATCATAGAATACCAGCCACTTTAAGAAGGCTTGACCTACAGGGCTACACCCATGAAAGCAAATCCCACACCCACACCCATGAAAGCACGGCATCGAAAGGAGTGACAAATTCTAAATCTGTACTAATAATTTTATTGAATGTTGCATTTATTAACAAGGGTTGTAAAATATTATATCATCTTTTGTGATAAAATCTGTCGAATATCACAATTTTGTTGTTAATATGTGTGGCAGAGCGACGCTTTAGTCCAGCACATCTTGTTTAGAAGAAAAATATGTGTACAAGTTAATCAAATGATTACGCAAGTATCTTCTACTCACCTCGTGATTCAAGGGCTTCCAAAGGAGGTCAGTGCCTGCTGTAACAGCCATTTGCCCCAGGCATGAAACCAACAAATCATCGACTTCCCCAACATTTGGTACAGTTCGAGATTCTTCAACAGAGGCTGGAGGTTCGGCGACTAATTGTGAGATGACGGGCTTCAGTAGGGCCTGCAGAGGAGGAAAATGATTTAGAGCAGTAGATTCAACACAACAAAAGGGAGAAAACAGATCCTTTTGTATATTTAAGCAAAACCCTGTGGTCCAACTGTGCAAGAAATGAACCACTGGTTGAACTGGTGGTCCGGTTCCTTCACCGGGGCGACGTCCAGTGCAGGTTTAAAGATTATAATTTTATTAACAACAAATCAAGAGTTTCAATACTTGGAAGAGTAATGAAATTACAAGGGACAATACAAGAAATCAAAATAGCTAATTAAGAGTTCCAAATTCCTAACAAAAAGGGAGGATTGAGTGCAGATGCTAATATATACATCCTACTAGTTTGTGACCACTGCTGCATTGTCAGTCGGGCGTCAGGCGATATGTATCGTGCGATATGGTACAAACGGGGTGTATCGGAGTGATACGAATCATAGGGTGTGCAATACAAATCATAGGGTGTATCGCATATTACGCAGTGTCGAGGAGTATCATAGCAAAATACATATCGCATAGAGTATTGCCCAATGCATATTATCAGTCCGGGAAGACGATCACATATGGGTCAAATGTGTCGGACACAGCTATGAAAAAAGTGTGAATTTTGTGTTTTTTCCTGGGAATCTCCGACACTAAACATCATCTAACCTAGTAGCATCCCTCTTATCCTTCCATAAACTACAAAGTTTCTGTGGCTAAGGATGAACATTGAAGAGTTGAAGAATCAATCTTCATAGTTAAGAGCGAAAAAAGTGGGTTTTGCTACTATACTATTCTATTCCAGATCAGAGACAAAGGGAAAAATTTATGTGGTGGTTGGTCAATGTGGTCTAGTGGCTTCAATCTAGGATTTTGTCTAATTAAGACTCTACAGCTTAGTACTTATTTTGGGAGGTCTATCTGATGAAATATCCAATTTAAAATTGTAGTTTGGTACAAATTTACGATTGGATATTCTATGTCTGAATCACTTCTGGAATCTGAATATTATGTGGGATCCAGTCAATCACTTCTGGATTCTGATTATTATGTGGGATCCAGTCAAGCACTCGTTTTGTTGTTTTAGCTTGTGATAATGTTTAAGATTTACTTATGAACCATAATTAGCATTAATTCCGACAGGAATATACACAAATATCTTTCCGGCTAGATTACATGATTACCTCACAAATGTATCATTACATATAAAATAACATATTTACAGGTTCTACTGCGTTTTTGAGCTATTAAAAAAATTGTACGTATCATTACAGTGCATGATACAGAAAATCTCCAATTCCATACATGATAGGTATCGTACTTTGACAGCTATATGGACCAAGGTCTCACAGTTAGCACTATCACATAAAGACTACAGTACTTTAGTATAAAGTTCGGATAAAGAAGAATATGTTCATTCACGGCATAAGAGAAGATAGAAAATGAGTTGTGTAGCTGACCTGAAAATTTGACGAGTCAAGAAATTTCAAGTTTCCAGTATCATATAGAAAACATTTATGCAAGGATGATAAAATCAAATGTCTAAGGTGCCATATGTCGAGGGTCAATGAGCCCGTCACTTCACTTGTATAATGGCTAGCTTCTCGAAGCTTGGATTTCTTCTTCCGGGGAGGAGCTATTTTTACATCTTCAGCTCCTGCTAAATGCCGCACGCAACTATCGAGCAAGTACTTAAAGTATGGGACAAACAACGATCTGCAATTTCCCATTTCAAAAATTAGCAACCAAGAAAAATATATATTCCCTACACAAGCTACATCACCGAATTTGATAACGCCTTAGTAAACAACAAAGAGAAAGTTGACAATCGAATAGAAACATCTTCTCAATAATATAGCTTAGAAAACACTGGTATGTTGTCTAATGGAAGAGAACAGGTTTTGAACTATCCAATTTAAGCAGTCCGTAAGTACTCCAGAAATTAAGCAGTTTTAAGTTTAACAGGGTCCCCAGTGGAATACCACAATATGCAGAGAATTATATACCCAGGCACACGTCACAAACTCAATCACTAAAAATGATTTCTTTCGAAAGAACCACTCAAGGGATGAACATCAAGAAATAATCAGGCGATAAATAACTGAAATTGCATTGCAACCCACTGCCATTCCAGCAAGGGGATTTTACTGGTTCGGCTTGTGAGGTGTGGAGATTTTTCAAGTTCGGCTTGTACGGGTGGCAGCCCAAAAAAGTACCTACCACAGGAAGGTATCTTTTCCTGTACATGATATAGTTAATTTGTATGTATATTAATTATTTTGAAAAAATGTATCCCCCGAGAATTTTTTCCTCATAAAAAGTATTATAAATAGGGGATACATTTTTTCAAAATTATTAATATACATAAAAAATTAACTATAGGAAAAGATACCTTCCTGTGGTAGGTAACCGCATAACCAAGATAAGAAAGTGAAGCCTGCATACAAAAGTCGTACTACACACTAAGCAACACAACTCACCGATGGTTTTCAGTTAGTTTATTCACAAAACTGTAGAAAGAAATGGCCCTATTAATACTTGTGCTTTCCACAGATCCACTTCCATCAACATTTGACTCGGCCCAGTCAATGCACCTAAGGAAAAGAGGCTTGAACATAGATTCTGTAAGTTTCATAGTAAGAGAAATCATTGTGTTGATGACATTTCTCTCAACAATATCCAGACTCTTAATTGAAGAAGAATGCAGGCTACGAAGATCAAGTGCAAGCAAACACAAGTCGAAAATGTTTGCATGATGAACAGCAACTGACGGTCTATCCATTGTTTGGACTAAGTTCCCCAACATTTCAAAAGCGATTGATACACTTGAATCCCCGGACTTTATAGCCTCAGAGTATATAGCTAACAGAGGTGGGAGCAAAAGTCGAACCTGGAGAGCATAATAAAGAAGTAAAAAGGTCAGGATGAAAGAAATGTGAGCTCTAAATCACAAGTAGCCAGCACAGTAGAGCTTACAGGAATTTTTTCAGTGATAAGCTTACGAACTGCATCAGCTTTCAACAATAGTGTAGGACTTGATCCTGTATTATATTTTGGGTGCAACACCACAAGTTTTAGAATATCTCCAAGATAAGGGTTCAAAAATCCACTAAGCTTATCAATAACTGCTTCCAAGGCACCAAGAATAGACATGCAAATAGATTCCTTGGACTCTGTTGATGTCAGAACTGCATTGTCTGTTGCTACTGCTCTAAAAGAGAGGGACTTAATATTAGACCTCAGAAGCAAATTCTGCATAATAGAAGGAAGCTCGGACAGAGCTCTTGGACCAAGAACATTTATTAAGGCACCACTAGCACGGAGGCAGCAAGAAGAGACGTGCAAGTTTTCTGACTGTATATTTTTTGCCACTGAGGTAAGGCACGCGCCAAAAATAGAAAAATTGGAACTGAACTTCTGCGCCAAAACTTCTATGGAAGACACTGCTGCAACTTTCAGAGTAGTATCAGAATCATCAATACAACCATCGACTAACTTTACTATTTCAGAACACAACTGTCCCAATGAATCCATAGAACCATCATCGAGTTGAAGCCAAAAACTTAGTTTTGTAGTTGAAACCCATCTCTCATTCTTCGATTTCACGGTGCAGAAATCTTTCACAGTTTCTGATAGGAGCCCAAGAGCCTGCAGTTCATAGATATGACATTAATAACGGTCCACAAATTACGGCTATTAAACAGAAATACTAAATATAAGAGGATAAGAGAGAGAGAGAGAGAGAGAGAGAGAGAGAGAGAGAAAAGAATAGTAAGAATATCACTTTACAAAAGGACGTCTGACAATCAAATCTTATTTCAGTCAATCAACCAAAATAAAGTCCAAAATGAATCCCCTAGCAAATCTATCCCATACGATACCTATACAAGTCATTGCACCTTACAGCACAAGAATGACATGCATCACCAGGAAGTTCACGGTTAATTATCCTTTTTCTTTTGGACACAAATAACCATTGAAGTAACGGGGAACTTACTTTTCTCTGCACACTTTTATCAGCATGTCTGAGCAACATAACCATAGCATTGAAGAACGCTGCAGGCATGAGCCTTTTTGTGATAATTTTTGGGACAGTGCACATATACTCCTTTAAATCTTTCCTTGCGACAAATGGAAGATTTATGTGTTTTCTTCTGCTGTCCACAAATTGTAAATGGAAAATAACCTGCTCCAAAAGCGCTCCAAGTGTTCTCTGTAGAAGTAAAGACGTTTAATGAAAGGAGAACATAAATGAAAATGCAATATGCACATGATCGAAAAGCGCCTAGAAACAGCATTCTTCTATTTTTTAGAAGGCAAAACCACTTTTACCTTCTTTTCCATTAAATAAAACCCTTGGGGACTTCAATCATAAGGAGCTATAAACATTTTTTTATTTACTGTTCTTCTCTCTTTAGCCAACAAATACTGGTGCTGATGGTATGGTTATCTTGTAACCATTACAAAGAGCAGCAGAAATATTGTAAGGTGAGTCTTGTTTATACACAATCATCAAAACATTCAAACAACAGTATGAAGAGGTTCTTATCAACCAGCCAAGTATGACGTGAGCACAACGCATGAATCAGAGACAAAAAGTCACACCAATGATGAAATGGTACATATGCCAATAACAAAATTTAATTGATTAATGTTTTAATTTCTCCGAATAATATATCTCTTCCAAGATATAGGCTCCAATTATACGACCTTAGACCGCCAAATCCAACAAAAGATGGCAAAAATCTTGGTAATCTTTGCAACACTGCTTGACTAGATAAAAAACAAGGAAGAGAACTCTTAATGTGCTTTATGAGTTTGGTCATTCATTTTATTCTTTATTTTCAACCATGCTGGTTTTGAGGTAAAAGACAGAAAATCTCTACAAGAAAGTGCAGCAAGGGGGAATATTGATATTTATCAGACAGTTTATCTAAATGTGGGTGTATTGGTGTATCACGTCACATTGAACCATACACCTCCCTCAATTTCATTTGCAACGACAAGCCATTTTCAGTTCCTTTCGCCCTAATAAAAATTCTTCTATATAACATCCCAAACCAGTTATCTGCCTCTTCTTTATTAATTTCCATAATGAAGTCATTGGCCTTCAAAGTGTACCCGTAGCTTTATAATAGATTATGCGACACAGCAGACCATTCAATCAAGTGAAATGTTGAACATGGCTTCCATTTGAAGTTTAGTTATTAAGCAACCGATAAAGCAATGGAGTAATCAAGCAAACTTAAAGAAACCTGAATTTCGCTGTTATCTTCCCCAGAAGCAAGCTTAAAAGCAATATCAGGATCTTGCAATTTCTCTGAAGTAAACAGTATGGCAACCAGTGACTCCATAACAAACTCTTCACCATATTTACCAATTTCAATTTGTTGTAGCAACTTCACAAGGGAGGAAAGGCATATCTTGCATGAACTATGCTCACAAATTTGCATAGCAAATTTGAATTCCCATTCTCCACGAATAAGAGAAGTTAAATCATCCCACGAGATTATGCTAGCATCAGGAGAAGACAATCTTGTTCGTGAAACCAATGAACGGAATAGAATAACGAACAGTGAACCCAAGCTATCAGTCTCCCCCAGATTTCTGAAAAGAAGACACGTCAATTCGGGGAACCACGTGAAACCAAAAGCAAAAGCAAAGCCTCATGATAAAAGTACCTCAAAAGATGTAACATCATTGACAGTCTTCTATGCTCAGAAACTTCCGGCATAATATTAACGAAAATCTGACAGGAAATTTAACAAAATGAAATAAGAACGGTGCCGTAACAATACCAACAGAAAGGTTAGAAACGAATGCACTGGTCAATAGGCGGGGGCATTTGAACTATTAGTACAAGCTTTACCTGAAGCAATGCACTAGGACTGTCATTTTTAGATAACCAACATGGAACGATAGCAGATAAAAGGAGTTCAAACACTCTTTGTGAATGGCTGTCCCACTACAAAGGCAAACAGAAGAAAAAAATGTTACTTGCGTGGAAGTACAGAAATAATACATTTGAGTTTGAGAAATCAAATCTGCAAAAAGTATCAAGATACCTGAGTGATGGCAGATTCACCAATAACATTACAGATATCTTTTATGTGGTCCAACACTATCTCTGGAGTAATTTTTGCAATGGTAGATAACAAGGAGAAAACTTGATTACGAGTGCTTCCATCATTTGAACCACGAGCACATTCAACTAACAGTTTCAAATCAAACATACTGCCAATATCATCCTGCAGGAAAGATAGTATACATGACATAGAGAAACGTGAAGAAGAATAAGGCAAAGGTGAACTGTAATAAACTTCTGCTGGAAGAAGAGAATGTTACCTTAAGTGGAACATTAACTAGAAGAGAAGAACTAATATCCTCCAACACCGAAAGTAATGTCTGTAGGATGTAACATATGCTGGGCTTCATCTCAGGGATGACCGTTAATGTTTGCAAACTTTCTTCATCTTCAACAACATCTCCATGCACCCAATCAGCAGCTAATATTTTGCGGAGAAGCTTAAATAGGGGCACGACAAGAATAACCCTACATTCCAAATATCAATATGATCAACTTCAGCACTACGCTGGTAGAGAAAAATATCTCTGTGACACAAAACAATTTATCATGACTTCACAAACACACTATTTACAAAAACCAAGCCTGTAACTTATCGAGCAGACCTGTTCTCCATGTCTTTCTTAAGCAGTATGACATTAAGTAGAGAGCTCAAAAATGGAAGCATGTTTTTGCACAGGGTTCGACTGATTAGAGTCAAATGAGTCGCTTGTTTCTTTTTCTTCTTCCCTTTTGATGTTTCAGTTAGGCTCACTCCATGATCGAGAATAAAATCAAGCATCTGGACAACTGATGTGCAAGTAAACTGCCAAACATAACAAACAATCAGAAAACCATAGACTGCAACAGAACTACACCAAACAGAAACACTCCTGCCACAAGTTATCAAGTAGTCTATTAGCACCAAAAGTCATGAAATGTCATTATTTAATCATTTGGTGTTTATTAAAAAAGTTCAAGTTAACATTGCAAATATCATGCTGTCAACTAGTTAAGTGATACAGGCTAATACTACGCCTATCTTGCTCCATATCCACTGAAGATAGAACCTTGAGGAATATGCACAACATTCCATTGGGCTTAAGTGTATCGCCTAGAAGTTCAATGTTTTGCTTCTTCATAATAATCCCATCGAAAAATTTAACATCAAGTTGCAAAATATAATATATTTAAGAATGGTTTAACATGCAAGAAGAAAGCACAAACGAAAACCAAACTTGTTCGTATCAAACTCCAAATAAGTTAAGAGAGGGAGAGAGACGAACAGTCAATCGCAGCAAGGCCTCTCTAGCCGCATTTTGAACAAAAGCATTGGCACTCCTAAAGAGAAATACAAGGTGCTGAAAGATTTGTTCCTGCGCAAGCCAAAATCTCAATGAGATTCCACGTAAACTAAAACGAACTAAAAATTCCACGTAAATAAAACGAACTAAAAACCATACAAGTTCACTCTGCAAGATTCCTCAGTCAAAATCATCAGAGGAAAATAATATCAGTAGGAAAATTAATACTACCTATTTGAATAGAATTTTTCATAAGTGTGTGTGTGTGTACACACACTTGAGGCATATATTTATATATAGCAACAGATAATCGTAAAACATGCAGCTTATACAAGTAAATGAAACATCAGCCCACTGATAACTTTCCAAAAGCTACAAGGATTTAGTTTCTGTGACAATCCTTTTCTATCCGGTACTATGAATTTCAGCAATATCTTTATGTTGAAAAATAAGGTCATCAGCTAACTCTAAAATGTCTCCTTACAAAAAGGTTACAGTACGGTATCTTCATCTATTTCTTCGAATATCCTAGCATGTCAATCAGTAAACAAAAACAGCAGTAAACAAAAACAGCAGTTCAGAGGATGGTCTAGTGGCCACATTCTAACAAACAGTAGAGCCATACGATAAATTTACAATTGACACAGGGAATGTAAGATAGATATCTTATGGAGAGAAAATTGGGGCCGCACTAAAGCGACGGATAGATAATGATTCATAACCAATGAGATTTGTCTTTTTCAGCTAACATAATAGACTTAATTTTTAGGTCGCCCTTGATAGATCAGAATACTTTAGATGTTGATCTTCTATCACACATGATTTATGTCTTATTAACAAAAGCATGCTCTAGAACAAATATAATTCATGAGATCCTTTTGCTTGTGCCAATAGAACATCTATGAGTATTTTTGTCAATTAAAGAATTATAGCACACCTTTGGATAATCTTAAAAGATTAATACACATGTTATCTAGCTGTAAGAAAACTTTCAGAAAATATAGCAACCTGTTTCTCAATTTCCAAAACTGTGTACAAGGGAGTGCTCAGGTTCCTCAATACAGTCACACAAGGCTCCACAAGAGCAGGATCTTCAGAAGATGTGTCACCCACCTGGAGGGGCAGCCATAGAAAAATAAGATGTAGGCAAGAAAAAACTAGAAGCATAAACACCTTACAGGAAGATGAACTTCATGAAGCAAATAGATAATTACCCACAGAGCCTCTAATAGTTGGTCAATAAAGATATGTTCCCCTGAAGGCGGAACAGCACAGCTCTAGCAAAAGGGGACGAGCTTATATTAAATTACGAATAAAAATAGGACTTGCAAGGAAGAGAATACTTTGAGAACTTTGAAGTACCTCCAATAAAAGGCAAAGGAGCTCAGTGTCATTTTTTGTCAATTTATGAAATGACGTATCGTGTCGAAGATGAAACTGACGACGTCTTTCTAAGAGTCCACATAGCAATGACTCAACATCTTTAATGCGCATAAGATCACCCCTCAGTCCTTTAAGCAAGGATAGTATTACTAGCTGTGAAATTAACATCAGCCGATTAGAATATAACCATATCATTATGGCAATTTTAAACGACGTTTCTCAGTCCGAATACAAACCTTAGCATATCCTGGAAGTTTTAAGGCAGAGTCAATAATGAAAACCAGCAAATTAGTCTTTGTAGACTGAGTAAACCTGAAACGATAAACAAATATGTATCAAGAAAATATTTCCATAATATATATATATGGCAAATAATCTTCATTGTTACTCATAAAACTAGCAGTGGCACAGGAAACCAGCAGTTAACAATTTGAACATTTTGAGAAGACATAATTTAATTGAATACAAGTCCATGCCAGCAATATAAAAGGTTAAACACAACTCAATTTGCTTTAAACAGGACAGTAGAGATTGTGATAACGGTATCAAGAATATGTAACCAGTAACTCTACACAACTTCCCCAGAAGGTCTGCATCAATCGCAAATGCCGAAATGTGTCTTCCAAATAGGAGACTATATACAACGAAATATATCTCACAAAGAAGTTGAAAATAACACGGGCAATGAGTTGATGGTTGGAGTAAACGAAAAGGGAACTAGACTTGCCTATATCCACATTAGGAAAGAATCCCATGTTGTAATAAATAAGCAGATGCATGAAGAAACAGTTCCATGTTGCTCGTAAAATAACGATTGGTTAATGCTATATGCCTTCTCGTAAATTACTCTCACTACCCAGACGGCCAGACCAAAGAAAAAAAAAAAAAAAAAAAAAAACAGAAAATGTAAACAGAACACTACCTCAGCATTTTCTTTCTAGATGTCAGTTCACCACAAAGCTATTGGAGTCAGGTTATTACATTTATAGATTGATATTCTAGAATCTCACTGCAAATACTATACCTCAACTAATCCAGATTCAAGAAAATTCAATTAACAATCCAATTCATGGGAAATGAGATTTTAGGATGGGAAAAACTTTTATGTCATTTAAATGCATTAGGTCCCTGTTCCTTCAATGCTGACAATATCCACAAACTGGGTGAATCAAAAATTGACCAGATACATGATAACACAATTGTGTGACGAAAACAATAGATAATAGGAGTGAAGACCTTGGATCGATCTTTTCAGGGACTAAAAGGCTGTGGCATGACGAGCTGAGCAAACTTGTTAGAAATGCAGGCAGAACATGTCTGTCTGATAGTATCAGCCTTTTCTGTTGAATCATCATGGTCAGAAATCCTTCGACAAAATGACTCCAGCTTGTTACTTGTCCTGTAGAATTTCACAGTTCATATACAATGCTTGATATTGCAGGCCAATCATGGTTGATTCCATTAACTGCTGATGAATACAGTCAATACATTAATAGACAGTCAATACCATTTTTCCATTTGGACGAATTGACACGCCAGAGCAAGCGCAACCCTTCGATACAATTCATGGCAGCAACTCGTGTATTCTGGAAAGTAAATAAATGAACTTTAAATATATATATGCAAAAGTTAAAGATACCATAATATATATTTTCAAACAAACTAAAACCAGTCCAGCAATACGAAATGCAGGCAACTATTTATGCTCATGAGAAGGTTAACACAGATCCGGGACCAAGATGGATTAATTATAGAAAAGATAACTATGGCAGGGTTTCACACCGTATTGTATTGAATGGTTTTCGGGATAACTTTCCTCATCACATGGTGTGGAAGTCTGGTGCTCCCTTAAAGGTGGGGTTTTTTGCTTGGATTGCTGTTAGAAATTCTATTCGTACCATTAATAATCTGAAGAAGAGAGGATTCCAGCTTGCAAATAGGTGTGTGATGTGTTATTGTGACGAGGAAACAGTGTCACACCTCTTCCTACATCGTCAGCTGCTAGGAGCCTTTGGGAAATTACTTGGGCCGTGTTCGGGATCCAGTGGGTACAACCAATAGATATGAAGACACAGCATGGTTGTCAAGGCTCAACTCGAAAAACTATCTGGCGAGTAGCACCTCTGTCTATTATTTGGCAAATTTGGCGGAAGCAGAATCATCGTATTTTTTAGGGGAAAGTATATGACCATGCACCAATTGAGGTCTAAATTTCTGTATACTTTCCGTTTTTGGTGTGAAGGGAATTTCTCAAATTCAACTTCTGCCCTCTTTGACTTATATGATATGATCAACAATTGAGTTGATCAATCTTGTACTCTTGCCGTTCTGTTTATATTACAAGCTTTATTTATCGAAAAAAATTATAGAGAAGATAAACCTGGTCGTCACTGGCTAATGGAACGAGAAGGGAAGGAAATTCGGCAAGAAGTTCGAAGTGTAAATTTTCATCTGACTGAGAACAAAGCATCACAAACGATTTGAGACTCTCAATCTGCACAGCAACAGAAACACCTGCAAAATTGAATGCATGTAACAGAGAAAAACATCAGGAAAAATACTAGTCACCCAGATAAGAAAACTAATTAAAGAAGATTGTTTAGTTTCCTGTAGCAAACATGAAATGCGTAAAAAAACAAATACCAGATGAATATTTTAGTCGGATCCACCCAATCATAGTAGTTCAGAAACAAGAACATGGTGATCTACCCAACCCAGCTATTATATTAAAAATGATTTCATGGAAATACCAAACAAGAGATAATAAGATAAGTGACAGTGGAGCACTGATATACCATCATAACATAATTATGAGAGTCTCAGGGAACAAGACTAGGTAAATTCTACAAAAACATAATGTTGGAAAATGTTTGACAACTCAGTTACTTTAAACATCTTTAAGAGTACCACATTGCCTGGTTTCATATTGCCATATACAGTCTACAACACCTGAAGAACCTACTTTCTAAGTATAGTAGGACTACCATGCTTTTTATAAATCTCAAATGAATTTCTTCATCAAGACAAGTGGACACGTGCTAATCTCTCTACAATATTACATGTAATGCATCAGTCAGACTCCTAAATTTTTTGAAACGCAAGTTTCCCTTGGACAGGATTGCATATCTGATAACATCATTGGCTTATAAATGCACATGTCTATAACCACAGTTCTCAGCCCACTCCATATGGTTATTTTTGCCAGCTAATCCCATGTCTAACAAGTCACTGCAACCCAGCATATAAAAGATGAGTTATATTAAAAAATGACGACGTGAAAGCATCCAGACTCCTGTAACATGGAGAAAGGCAAAGTGAAAAATTCATTTTTTGTTAAATGCTAAGAGAAGGTTGCAAGAAAACACAAGCGTACAGATGCCAACATTCATAAGACAATGGAAACCCACACAACAGATCACATAAATGAATCAGAGTCCAGAAATCTGCACCTTGTTCAGTGAAAAGCTTAGATAAAAGTTTGACAGGACTGGTTTTGCACTCTGTTAGAAGAACACGGAGATGCCTTTGGAAGACATGCTCGGACTGGGATTCCGCAAAGAAGACAAACAGATCCTGAATTCTGCATAAGTTAGCATCTCCATCCTACAAGAACGCTAGCCCACGTCAGCAGACTTAGTGCGAAAAACATGGTAATGGTAGTCAATTTTAGAAACCAGTAGGACAATTACAAGTAATGGTAGTCAATTGCAGAAGCAAGAGGGCATTGCCTACCTTATGGTAGTACGTGCAGAAGATTGCAAGTAAACTAAAACAAAATGAAACAGCATGCATTACTAACCAAGGACGCATCTTCTGTCAGTGAAATGAGCCCCTGTAGTAATTTCCAAAATATGCATACTAGTATATTGGTATTCATCTGCAACGAGCTTGTTTGGAAATTTGTCTGAAGAAACTGGTCCAGAAAACCTTTGCAGTCAACGTCCACTATAATCGTGTTTGCCTGTACATTGGGAAGCAACTTTAAATAGCAATAAAGCATGCAGCTTAACAAGGTGTTGGGGCTAACAAGTAATACCAGTGCACTTCCACAGATAAGCGTTGCAAAATATAAAGTACATCTCAAATATCGATTATACTAATCAAGCAAGCACATGGAAATCAAATCGTTCAGTGATGTTCATTGTGATACCTCTTTCATAGATTTATCTCCTGCAGCTTTCAACTCAGCCCACTTTGATTTCAGAACCGGAAAGCAAGCATCATAAAGAGCTTGAAACTGAGAAAAATCTGAAAAGAAAAATCAGGTTACCAGCATTGATAATTGTGTACTATCACTAAAGAAAGAATGAGAAGCAATCAATGGACTCAAAAGTACATCATAGATATCCAGAACTTTGAGCTTGCAGAAACTTTTAACTAAAAAGAAAATAAATAAAAATCTCAAGAAAAGCACCATTATTTGTACCTATATTTGTCGTGAATGACTGCAACACAATCAAGAGCAGAAAAACCTCTGACACTACTGAAAAATGGCAGCACCTCACTAGCCAGGGTACATATTCTCCAGGTTGCTGCACGAGCGTTTCTGCCAGCCCTTTAATGGTGTCCATGTTGTATGTGGATATCTGTTCATGCTTTAAACTCTGCAATGATTTTTAAGGTCACAAAAAATATTCGTGAAATGTTTATGTGGTGGAAGAGGAAGCGTAGAATGCAGCACGAAATGGTCAAGTGAAAGCAATACAAGATAGACTTAACAACTTAAAACTCTGTACAACGATTCCAATGAGAAAACGATAAGTTTTTTTGTATATAGGAACCTCCAAGATCATCCATATACAATCTCTTTTAGCATTAAAGAGAAACAATATGGATTGGAATTGCAAAGAATCACCTATAATAATCATAGGAAGAAACTAAATTTTGAAACCAGAATTTCCATAGTTTTCATTCTTTGTTAACATGCAATCTGCTATATTTGACTACAAGAAATTGGCTTAAGCTGGCTGTTTTGATGTTCAACCGACTCATACTCACATAGTAGTAATTGACCGAGTCAAATCTGAGACGCTCACAAGTATAATATCTGTGTCAGACAAAGACCTTACTCATTAGTGTAAGCTAAAACTCTAAAGTCCAACTCACAACTCACAAGGTTGACGAGAACAACTCCTACTAATCATGGTACTGGCCAGTAGCCACCGGACTCGTACTCACAAATGTACTAGTAGACCGAGTCAAATCCGAGACATTCACAAGTATTAAATCCTTATTAGACAGAGAGCTTAATCATTAGTGTAAGCCTAGACTCTAGAGTTCAACTCAGAAGGTTGACAAGAATAATTCTTACTAATCATGGTACTGGCGAGTGAGCGCTAGACTAGCAGTCATCCTACCTCTCGAGTCCAGAAAAATCGTGGCAAAACACAAACGATGCATCAATGAATGTCGCCTACACCATATCACTTACTATGCTGTAGTTGGAAAAGTTCTGTGGTGCTGTTGCCTACAACTTCTATTTTTGTCGCGAACCACTTGACGACTTGCAACATACTTCTTCATTGAACCTATGACGTAAGTGTTGAAGAAAACTTAAGATCTTTACCGGACGGTCAGATATGAGGATTACAGAATTTTACATTTCTTTATGTTTATCTTAACATAATTTGGACAAGGTGAGATTCAATACCAAGCCTCAATCATATTTTCTTTATATTTCCCTTCTCATTCTTAACATGTATTATTCCAGCTTTTTCATTCTCGTATGGGTCATTCCATCTCTATACTTACGCCGCAGACATCAGAACGATGCTAGCCACTTACTTTGTTCCAATGGTGGTCATATAAGGGAAGCTTTGAAAAGAGAAAAACCCCTTCGCATTTAAGTTGCCTCAGAGAAACCCTCTCCATACTGGAGTCGAAACATCAGATGCATGCTAGGCAATTATGACTTGACTCTGTCCAAATGGTAGTCTTCCTAAGGCAGCTCCAGGGAAAAGAAAAAACCAATGCTTACAAGCAAGATAAAGACACAAGGGAGATGGCTAGTCAGGTGACAAACATAACTTCTCCACACAATGATTACCATTTTCTTGTTTGTTATACTCAATCTCATCTATACATGATATTATATGAGGTGGAGGAAATCTCAGCTAACCTTCTCTGGGATGGAAAAAGTACCAAGACTCTGGAAAAAAGGCCACGGCAATTCTTTGGCCAACTCTATGGCCTTCAAATTCAACCTCTGAGTCTGCAAGTTGTTATAGGAAAAAATCAAACAAAGAAATGATAACAGGTGCATCATTCATTAGGAAATTTTGATTGTATCGAACATAACAAGTTACCTTCTGTAAAATAAGAAGTAAAGGGAATATCAATGTTGCAACTTGCTCTGCAAATTCCGTCTGACCACAGAAGTTCCGAAGTGCGAGTTCCACACACGAAGTAGCAACATCACACGGCAGGGTCGAGTCCTCTGAAAAAGACAAGCAATATGCAAAACAAATGAGAGATTGATGCAAGAATATGATACTCCCTCTATCACGCAAAGACAGTCCATTTGTGGAACTACAACTTTTTTGGAGACATGCAATTAGTGCATCCCACTACCAGTTTTGACATTATATTCCCACTATTATCCTTAATTTGGTTTTTTCCAAGACTAGGTGCATTGAATATGAATGGGTAGTATTGGAACTTCAGTGTATTTTACCATTGAAAATGTAAGTGGACAACCATTTTGGGACAGATCAAAATGGAAATATGGACTGTCTTTGCGGGACGGAGGGAGTAATGTCTTAGATGAGTATCTAGATTTGAACTTTGCAGACTGCCATAACTAAATAAATAAGCAATTTACAGTCTTAGCAGATTCTAAGATCAAGATGACAGCACTCAATTGTACTTGCCCTGTAATTCAGAGCCGGTTCCAAGTTCAAACTGGAAGCTCGAGATAGAGCAATATTTTTTACGTAGATCATCTAAATTTCTCTCTAGTGCTGACGTTAGCAGCTCTAAATTTGGTAGAGTAAGAAGCTCTATCAGAACTTTCCACAGTAACAAATTTCTAGTAAGGAAATGAGAATAATATATCCACACTCCCACAGTATGATTGTGTGCGTATTTCGCCTGAAATTTTTCCGGGTATACTCCTGATTAATATGATTTATGTGAGCACTCTAACCGATTCAATTTAAATGATATAACATCATGATTTCTTTATCCTTGAATCTTAAAGAATCAATGACTTCGTACTTTATAACAGTTGGCAACATCACATACACACACACACCTCGATTCTAGAATGATATCCCACAAAAGGACAACTATTTGTGCATGTAACTTCTGCCTTTCAAAAATTCTCTTGACACATTTCTACATGCTTGCTGATCACAATTACGTCTTCAGGCAAAAAATTGACGAAGTGATTTATTTGTTTTGTGCTTGCCAATCCACACAACTGAATATGAGATGTTCAGGAAAAAGAGGAAAGTCAAACAACAAGAATAGAAGAAACAAACACTGAAGCCTACTGGGCTCCTCGTCTGAGTTCAAAAATGTTTCCTCAAAATTCCGGAGTTATTATTATAGAAGACTGTCAAACAATTTGGGTATAGAGCGCGTTCCGATTGTGCTGGATCACAGAGTGCAGTCGGTGCATCTGTGTTCGTTGGTGAATGCTTCTCTCTCTGTGTGTGTGAGAGAGAGAGAGAGCTGTACATTTAACTGAAATTTATATATACAAGCATGCATTTACTAAAACGTATCTTTGTAGAGTGGACTTTAATTGGAAGCACAAAATCCCAGAAAATCTCGATGTCAATGACAAAATAGCTTTAGTTCATGGACAATTCTATGGCCCACAATTAGCATCAATGAATCTCGTTTCACGGCATATGATAACTACCTTGACCATCTCTCTCCATTAAGCTATAAATTTCTTTTAATTTATGTACTCCAGTAAGAGTAGTGTAATTGGATTCTACAGGATTCTAACGAAATTTTGTCTTCATATTTGTAAATGGAAAACAAAAATATATTCTGTAAATAGCATGCACATGTGAATTATAAAACAGGGTTCCAGAGAAGGACTAAACTGAAAGGATCGTAAAAAGAAGAAGAGCATAATCATTAAATAGAAGAAACTCACTTGAGGTCAAAAGGCCAATGCATCGATGAAGCACACTTTCAAGTGCACCAAGAAGGTCATGTTGATTAATGATATCTTCCAGTCTGGTTAGAGTCACAACTGCTTGAACAACAGCAAGATCATCATCATGAAGCCGGCGCAAGATCGTATCCTGAAATGTATCGAACCTCTGCACAGAAAATGGTACTAAATTATTTATACGACCTAACCATCAGAGCTTAATGACTGATTCACCAAGATACACTATCGCAGAAAATTCCACCCAAATGAGCCTCCCTTGGTGGGCAAAACAAGATTGGTCCCCTCTGAATGTTAAATACCAAAATGTACCTGTTTAGAAACCAAGAGATTAAACTCACTTTCTACCTTCAGAACGGATGACCAATTCTAGTTTTCTGCATTTATGGGGGAGTTTGGTACGACTTATAAGCAGCTTATAAGATAGTTTTGGAATATCAGTTGAAGTCAACTTATAAGTAGTGTTTGGTATGGACTTATAAGCTGAAAAGCTGGACTTCGACTTACAAGTTCATAGTGTTAAAATTGAGTCTAGAAAAAATTGTGTTTCTCAAGCTTTTTTGGACTTTTAGACTTGAACATAACTTTCACCAATCACACTAAGCTTTTCTTCATCATTTTTGTCGTAGACCTTTTTAAATAAACTTATAAGTCAACTTAAGTTGCAAATAAGTCATGCCAAACTCACCCTATAAGAGAAAATTCTCTTTCTGTGTGTGTATTTACTTATCCGTTTGTCTCTCTGTCCGACTTAACCAAACCAGATCTCTAGGTATCTTTCAATTTTTTGGCAAACATGAAATTGAATCTCGGCTGAGGCACTGAAAAGTGAGAATTAAAGATCCACTTTTAACTGCAAACAGAAGATAAGATTTGAACTCTTGGTTTTCCACCTCCGATTAGCAAAGTGAAAAGCTGAATTTTCAAATCTCGGTATACTCGTTTCAATACAGACATATTTCCACTTTTACTGCCAGGATATGACCAACCCCTTGCTAGGAAGGCTTGTTTAAGTTGGAAACTCCTCTATGGCAGGCATGGTAGCTGAGATGCAAATAGTAGTAAGAACTCTTTATGCCACAGAAAACTGAGTAGCACAAGCAATTATAATGGATAATAACTAGTAAGCACTGAAAACAGTATAATCCCGAAAAGAGAGTCACATTACTTGAGAAAGTAACATACTGTTGTATGAAAAGTCATGTAGTATATGATACACATGTCTATAAGATGCACAGAGCTGTACATTCATGAGACCATAGAACACAATAATTGCAATAAGAGAACCAGATGATACCTTCGAACCGACAGTATTTTCTTTCAGCATGCCAAATGCATTTAATCTTGAAAGGGCAGATCGTCTAACCTCGGCCTACAAGGACATCAGAGGAGGCTGTGAGGACTTAAGTACAACCCAACCAGGTAGATTATATTACATCTCATCAAAATAAACAGATAATTTCTACTGAAGTTTCTTGAACCACAACAAGAAACAGAGAAAAATTGCACTGTGTGTCATTGCACAAAGTTACATCAGCACGATACATACCACTACGTTGAGTGTGGACAATTGCTTGTTTGACTAAGTCTCATTTGAAAACTAAAATTTTCTTTCTCTTAGTTTGAACAGGGATCTCTACAAAACTTAACATTGTGCCATGTTTATACCACTCTTACAAGAAAGCTAACAGTATTGGTAACAATCTCAAAGATCGGGTATGCTCCTTCCCGGCCGATTTTTTACTCCAGCTACAGTTCAGTAGAGAGATGATGTAATTTCTTTTCAGTACTGTCACGGCCTTCCACCATCAACAAACAACAGCTAAGATTCAATCATCTTAAAGAACTTGTAAACACTGAATGACAAATAACTGCAAATGGAATCATCACCAACCAAAGAATAATGGGGTCATTTGGTTCAAACATGTAAAGTGATCCGAAAATCTGAATCTTGAAGAGATCTGTTGAGTGACAATTTTAACATTGCGGCTTTAAATTTTCAAGCGACTTAATATGCTCTTTTTCAAGAATTGCTGGTTTCCAACTCATAAAATTTAGGTTAAAATCCTGACCAAACGCATAGTCGGTTTCCTCACTCTCTGGGAAGAAATCCCTCGCCCTTCACAAATATATGCCCATAATTTACTACTCCCTCCGTCTCACAATTAGTCTCACTTTGACATTCCACCGCGTTTATGAAGGTGCTTTTGACTTGATTGTTCTTACTTTGTGATGCACGGGAACTCCATGTAGGGTGACGTCCCCATTTCGAGAACGTCTCAAACTCAGAGAACTCTACCTTAACACTCCCAAAATGCCACATGGCATTCCCGTGAAAGCATTGAATCCGGTACTTTTGAGGAACTTCCGTAGATGGTTCCCCCCTTACTGAAAGATTTGGGGAACGTCCCTGGGTTAAAAGAATAAAGCTCGGGGGGTCTTTTTATAGAGTTAAAAAGCTAAAGACTGTAAGGTGTTGTAAATAAAATATGGTTTTTTTATTAATACTGTCAACACCAATCTAAACCCTAGCTGCGCATACATCAACAAAGAGAAATCATTTTACGTCGAGACGACCTCTGAGACTCTGACGACCTCCAATCTCTCGAGCACCTCCACATGTTTATTAAATATATGTGTTCTTATCGTGTCTGTTCTGAAATCTTCTTCTTGCTATTCTCTCATCTTCTTCTTGTATTGATCTTAATTATTATCTTTCAGTTCGTCTACCATAGGCTATGAGTATGTGTTGAAGTATCCTTTAAAATTCTGCATATAGATATATAATATACATAAATATAACATATATATATAACTGTCGTCCTCCGGCGTTTCGACTCCCCATTTTCTGAGTTCCAGTGTCCCCGTTTCGCCTCTGCTCCATTCCCGTCCACGTTACAGTGCTGGATAGGTTTTACTAAAATGTCCTTTGTCTTAGTTGAAATTTTTTTTAAGAAGTGAAAGTAAGAATATGAAAAGTGTAATGAAGGAAGTACAGCGAGAAAGTATGTTACTTTTAGACTGCGACTTGTTTTGGGACAGCCCAAAAAGACATTTATTTTGGGACAGATGGAGTACAAACCAACGCGTAAATCCATTAAGGTTTTCTCTGTGTTGAAGAACTGCCTTCCAATATTTGTGGTATCCCTATCACAATCAGTATGTCAACCCTGCTGAGGTAGTATTTCAAACCCTACCATTTCCCAATCTTTTTTGTCGACAATAATTTTGATCACCCCTGAACCTTATCCAGCAGCGGAAGTTTCTCAAAGTTCCATCGATATCCAATCATAAGAAGAATAACCATAAACATCAATCAATTTCAGTGCCACTTAATTGATTGTTTTTGGTTTCTGTTTTGACATCTCCAAAGGCATCAGTAGTGATTTTGGGTTTTGCTAAATCGTATATTTAAAGAGCTTTTGCAACTTTGATATGCCATCATCCGGCCTAGGTAATGTATGGGACTACAATGCACTCATACTCTAGCCAATTGCAGACCACACGTTCCGAAACTCGGTACACCAGCTTTTCAGAATGGTGAACAAAAGAATCGTCACTATTTTCAATTCGGATATTTCTAATGGAGGAAATATGAGTTATATTCACCAAGATACGCACAATACTAGAATTTTTGACTTGAAATTGCCGCAGCAATAGGGTCATCCAATGGCTTCTCTATATGAAACAGAAGTAATTTCCACCAATATATCCAAAGAAGCCTACCTTACAGTACCAAACTCCATATTGTCACATTCCCCATTCCTGTTTCTGCTCCACGCTGGAAAATCCCAGGTAAACTAGGGCATGGGAGTGGTTTGATGACTTGGTTTAGAATTTTCTAAAACTATAAACAGAGTTCTTCAGACTGGGTGGTTTTTTCAATTTTCATTTGCTTTTTTGATGAAACCGGTGCATTGGTAACCAACAGTGGTCTTATTTTTGGTTTTAGTATGACCATTACTATGAGTACTTAGTGTTAGTAGTATCACTATTAGCATTACTAGTATAAGTATTAGCACTAGTAGCATTAGTAGTAGTAGTAGTAGTAATCAAGAAGAGTATGAATTAAACGACAAATTGAGTATGGAAAAAACAATGGAGATGGAGAAAATGTGTAAAAGGGAGGTGTTGATGTTGTCTATCTAACTCTAATTTAAAATCTGTTGACTTAGGGTGCCCATGCAAACTTAAGATAGGTAAAATGTTAGTTTTGATTGACAGGCAAAGGGAACACAGAATGCCCAATAACTAAATGATTAAAAGGTAATTTACCCTTAAGTTTATTCAAAGCAATGAAATATACCTTTGGATGCTCCAGTAAAAACCAAATTTTAGAATCAGTGACTTCAGGTGACAGATCGGAAGTCCCATCTAATATCCTGCAGAGAGTATCTTGTAAAGATCCTTCTTTCTCTGGCTGCACTTTAGCGTCCTACAGAGAATAAAGGAGAATAATAAAGACCCTAAGAAAATTTAATACATGGTTGAGGGAAAAGGAACATGGATAGGAACAAGATCCAGAGAAGATATAGGCGAGGTTTGTCATCACACCTCCAGAAACTTGTGAACTGCTCCGAGAAACTCTGATGTGTAGCTCTTATTGATGGATTCCAAAATTTCTTTGGCCCAGATACCTGATGATTATTTCAAAAACGAAAACAAAATCATAAACAAACTTGGTAGGAGCATGAAATAGAACCAAATCCGGGAGCATTCAGCATAAATGTACTAACGTCAGAGACTACAGAGGTCTTAAAATAAATGTACATTGTAATTTCCCTGAAGACAAACCTGATTCAGATAATTCAGCCTTGCTCTTTTTATATGACAATCTAATGCAAGAGTGGAGAAGTTTATACACCATATGGTCAACAAAATGCTTCAGAGGAACTGTCTCAACTATTGACAACATGGTTGACCGGCAAAGATCATCTGACGAACTGCAAACACACCAAATCAGTTTTGACATTGGATCTAGTATAAATTGAAACGGTTGTATAGGAACATCAAAAATATAATATTCATACCCGTACTCAAGCAGGGATTCAATAAATGCAGCCAGAAACTTATCAAGATTAAATTCCTTGGCCAGCCCAGCAAGCATCTCTGGAATATCCCTGTGAACTCAGAATATAGTCACATGACAAACACTTGTGAAAAGACAACACCACAAAACAACCTCAAGATGTATTTTAATCAACAGTTTAACCTCAAGCATCAAACTAACCTGATTTCAATTAGGATGTCCACAACCTTCTTTGGGAAGAGTACAACAGATTGCAGCTGGCCAATGAATACGAAAATCAGAATGTTAATTGAAGTTTTTCCTTAAAAGATTTCATGTTAGCAAATGAGCTCCCAACTGAAAGTTGCAAACACAAAACTGACATATTAGGAGCTGAGAGAGGTGGGTGCAACAGAGTAGGACGTAGCAGTCAATTTCAGAGGCTGTGGTTAAAAATTAAGTTACATCGTTTTACATAGGCTACTCAAGGTACGTGCAAAAGTCAAATATGACATCCTGTTGGAGCGAGGGAGTATGTATCTAAACAGCAAGCAGAAATTTATCGATATCCCCTTAAATACTTATGTGAAAAGAGGGATAGATAAATCTATTAACCAAGACACAAAAGAACGTAAAAATGTTATTTGGACAGTTAGAGCGGGCGATTTCTGGACGTTGGATGTCTCGGTTTCAACAACATGTTCAAACTGGTTGGACCCCCTCAAACATATTCTCTTTCCTATCTTCATTTCATATTATTATCGACAGTGATCGTCTAATACTTTGAAATACTAAGTAGTGCCTTCAGACCCAAAGCTGACTTGCTAGTGTACTATAAAATATACCGTGCAAATAAATAAGGAGCAAATTCTTCCTCCCTCCCAAACTGTCTCACTCTGCGATCTTCATGTTGAGCAAACCTCAACAAAACCACATAGAATGGTTCTTTAAAGATAAAGACCCTTTCATGAATATAGTTGGTACCTTAGAGTGTGATATGATAAAACCTCAGGGGTGGTCAGAGGAAAGGATTGAAACCAATGCAAGTGTGGGTAGGGAATAGATATGAGCATTAGTAATACTAGAAAATAATGTATCAACTTTTGTGCAAATGTTTGTGCAAAAGTTGATACATTATTATTTTCGTAATACTCCGGTTAACATATAAATGTGGAAGTGCAGAAAATTAACTTAGATCTAACAAACAAAGAAAATTATATCTAACAACAAAGCAAAATTATTTCATATAGGTTATATTCAATCATGTGGTAGTGGAGAAATTAGTGGGGTTGATAATTTTCTAAAAAAAACCGTCATGTAACTTCCAAGTGTGGGTTTTACAAAATTAACCCTCCTGTAACGTCCACTCATTCTGATGGCGTGGGTATGATCTGAAAGTAAAAAGGTTTCACCAAAATCCCTGTTCCCTTTCTGTATTAGTATAGTGATGCAGGGTGATCCGAAGACAACCTACTGGGTTTATTGGTTCTCTATTAAGAGCTTGCTCCCCATAGAGATAGTAGTAGGAACTGGCATGTTAGTGAGCTTTCTTAACTGTGAAGTACACTAGTTGGTCCCTCCTACTGCAGCTTTTATTTACAGTCTTTAGGCTGCAGCTTTTGTTGTTCCTTGTTTAGTTTGCTTAGCCTTGAAGTTACTTAGGTTAAATCTGTCTTTTGCTTAGTTAGGGCAGCAACTAGCAGTATTTCTACAAATATGGCTACAGTAATTATGTTTTAGGAAGCTGAATTTTGTATCAAAACCTTGAAAGGTTAAAGAACTTAGAGTTCTATTGGGTTTTAACCCTAGAAACCATGAGTTTCTTTGTTTCCCACTTCAGTTGGTTCTAAGCTACAGCTCCATAAACTGTTCTTGTTTTAGAGTTCCCTCTAAGCTGTACTTTGCACCGTTGTAACATCAGACTGTGCATGTTCGCACTTCTGAACAACATTAATATAACTCGGTTGATTTAGACTACGCTACGGGCGCAACGTAGGATGAAAATAATTGGAAGACGTATCTAGATGAACACACCCTTGCTCAGTTTAGTTATTTGAGAAGGGCCAAGTGACCGTTTACGGAAGCTTCAACAAACCAAAGGTGATCCAGAATACAGTATAGGCTGGCACATTTAATTGTAAGACTACAGTTGCCTGATGAGGAGTTTGGCCACAACACAACACCAAGCTACAGTTGTATGCATTCTCCAGGTAGCACAATTAGCTGTAAGAAACTTTGTGAAACTGTTCAACGATTGGATATATAATAAAGAATCTTCTATTGGACGGTTATAATAGAACTGGACGAACAATAAATTATCTATCTGCTGATCCACATTTCTTGTGTGTTGCTGGAGCCTGGAAGAACGATAAATAACAAGTAGCAAGGGAACTCATTAGCATATTGTAGGTTAAGACCGCCCCAATCTCTTGGCACCGGTCCCATTTCTTGTGTGCTGCTGCTCGAGAAAGACGGCCATGTTTCAGCCCCACATTCGACTCCTCTTATTCATTAAGAACCAGCCCATTCATCTCTGCTCCACCTCGGTCTCATTACCAATTGCAATACCAAATTAACCAAGCCTTTCAGACTTCCTTCAAGTCTTTAACAACTTCATCACCCAAGTCAATCCATTTCAGTTGGCCACATCCACGCTCCATTTTTTCTCTTCCAAATCCAAACCTTATGCCAACATCATTCTAAACCGGATTTAATTAAAACCCTTCCCAACCAAAAACATGTGTCACATGCGTCTGACCCTACCAATGATATGTCTGCATATACTTCGCAGTAACCAACATTTTCCAAAGGTTCTTAATTCATTGGCTCTCATCTCTCTTTTACCATTTATCCATTCTGATAGTAAAAAGGTGATCTTATGTGAGAGGAACAGTGAGCTGATTGATTACTTTATAAACCAGAGTCAAACAGCCTCAACATTATGTAACTAATTTTACTTGTCTGGTCTTCCTTGGTGGCACGAGATGTGTACTTATTATTTTGATTGGTAAGAGATTTTAGATTCACTAAGAGCGTAAAAAGATTGAATTCATAGTTCCTCTGCAATCATATGCCTTTGGTTCAAAAGAAAAAGAAGTCTTTGAATGTAGTATGCCATTCTTATGTACATATAAGAATGACTCATATGGAGCACAGCATGACTCATGTTAAAGGATTACCATTTGGAATGACATGTCAAACTTGACTAAAATACCTTTCAAAAAAAATCTTTGACTATAATAGAGTGGAGCATGGCATTCTTACATACATGATACATATAAGGAAGGCTAACAGAAGCATTGCTCCCCCAGAATATTAAACATGTATAGTTACATCTACTGCTACTGGAGTTGAGGAGAGTGCGACTTTTCGCAAGAGGCAGCCAAGGGGAGGATAAGAGAAGTGCCAACAAGAAAGGTGACCAAGCCAAGCTCTCCCTCCCTCTCCAAAAATCAGGAGGACACTATCTATGCTTTATAAACGATCAAAAGGCAAGCCAGCTAAAACAAGGAAAACATAATATTAATGCTATTGAACACTGATGAAGATGTAAGATAGAACTATTCACAACAGTCTATAGCTGCCAAAATACCATAGAGCTTGTCTAACCTGGACCAAGTTGATCAACGCCATGAGTGATGTACGGGAACTCTGAAGATCAATAGATTGTTTGGCATCATCACGAGCTACCTCAGCAATTGACCGCATCAGGCTTTTGACAAGTTTAGGGGACAATGAGACCCTACTAGCTAATAATCCGACGATAATCAGTGCACCAGCCTGCAGATACAAAACAAAACTTCATAAGATAATATGAACATTACCGGAATCAAAGCCAAAACAAATAAGCATGAGGCTATACACGTTCTTGGCTCATACAGGGGAAGGGAAGCAAAACAAAGTAGTAACTGAGAAAACATACTTTCAAAATTATATTCCAGCATTATGTGCTTTCCATCAATGTGTTTACCTGATAGTTATATGTACTGATAGACATTGTAAAATTATCCGGTAATATCATGTATTTCTGTAGATAGTCCAGGCAAAAAAATAAATAAAATAAATAAATATGCCAAGGTTCCACTTCACATTTCTCTATTTGCACCCAAACCCATCATACCCAATTAAGGCCTAATCACATATCTATTATTTGAATGAACTTTTTTTTTCAAAAAATCAATATAAAGAGCTATTACAATAGGAAAAAGATCTAGTGTCTAAAAGTGAACCACTGGATCTTTTTTTTTTTAGAACCACTAGATTCAAGTGACTAACATGTTCCAATCCTTGAGATGTGACTATTGGCAGGAGTTTGAGCTGAGCCACAGTATACACGTGAATTGATGGCTATTTGTAGAAATACTCCTTTCGACCTAATGCATGTTTTGAACATTTTTGACTTTTGACAAAGTTTAAGAAGTATCTCTGCAAGTGAAGATCCAAAATACTTACTGTTTGGAGGCAGAATATGCAATATATACTTCAAGAAATAATAAGTGGAACCAAAAACAGGGAGAGGGAGAATAAAATTCAAAACAAAAATGTTTAGCATTTTGAGTGCATGTTTGGTTCAAGATTAAAATCTCATTTGAGATCAAAATCTGCCATAGAAGTTAATCTCATTTGTTTCGTAGATTTTTTGAGTCAGATTTTAATTTAAGTTGGCTAATAATCTGCAGATTATATAATCTCCGATTTTGGAGATTTTTTTTTTTTTGGTTTAATGTCAGAAATACCATACTCTATCATCTCGTTAATGCATGAATTGTTAATTGTGTAAACGTGTAACACCTTAGACGTATCATAAGTTCAAAAAAAGACAATTATTGTAAATTTATTAGTAAAAGCTAAAGGTGTTGCCAAACGAAATTAAATTTTAATTCCAGATTTTCAGTGCATGCCAAACAGTTTTCAGATTATAATTTCAGCCAGCTTATTCACCCCAGATTATTTTCATCAGATTATTGAGATTTTAAGTTGGAACCAAACAGGCTCTGAGTGCACTCAAGTCCTGTCTCAAAAAGATGGCCTCTTCAGGTACAGGTGAGGTAAGCATTGGATATGGACTTTGGTTCAAGTGACTCGCATTCTATTACATGTTATATTTTAGTTGTTTACTGAATGTTAAAAACACAATAAAGAGAGGTGATTGGGTGGAACTCATACGTGTATGCAACGTATAGATATGATTGAGAATTTCGTCAAGCTGTACAGTACTAGTGGTCTATAATAAGATACAGAAGAAAGTTGGTTAGTTACTATTTACATACAAGACACAGATATGTATATGACCTTTGTTGTACCCTCAAGATTATACTAACTATACCATATGGAACAGCACAGAGGTGCTATCAACCCTGTCGTCAACTTGCAGTCTACTCGTTCATAAAGCAGCTGCCTACCCACAGCGCACATAGTTAATACCTAGGTTACCTAAAATCGCTCAAACACTAACGATTGCCGAACTAGATCGCCCGAACCCATTCGTGATTCGTTCGCGATCTAGTTCGGTCAAAGCAGCGATCTAGTATGGAAGATGAACAGAAAAGAGTGATTCAAAGTTCAAACGCATAGAAGCGATGAACTTACCGGTCACCGTTGAAGAGAAAACCTCCGTCATAGGCCATTGAAGATGACCCACGAATCGAACGTCCATCAGAACTCAACAGTCCCGATCAGTATGAAAGAAAGAACGAGGAAGATGAAGTGATACAGAAGATGAAGAACAGGGGCGCAGTGAACGGTTGAAGAAGATGTTGACCCGTATTAATTTTGTTCGCTGAATTTGTGGAAGGAACGTGAGTAGTTTAGTAACTCATGGGTTTTGTTATTTTTATTTTTTTTAAGAGTGTAATTGCAGGATTACAGGGATTTTTTTTAGGAAAAAATATCATATTCGTAGTAACTAATGGTAAAAGATATAATTTAAAAAAAAAGGGTAAAAGATAGGATTTCGTTGAGATTTTTTTGGGATATGATTTCGTTGAGATTTTTCAGAGAGGTGGTTGAGATATTCCAGAGAAGTTTTTTAATAAAAGTATCATCTTATCTAAACATAGCATATTTTTATTTAATATAAATTGTTTGATCGGGCAAAAGAGATCAACAAATCAGTTAGTTGTGCCGTTTTCTTAAATGAAATAAAAAAATTGAAATGATAATTATAAAGATATGATTTGTTAAGAAAATAAATAAAAAGTAGAATTTAAACAACCCCAACAAATTATTATGTTTTTTAGTAAGATGCGCCACACACGCACACATGTGTGTGTGTGTGTGTACATATATATAAACGATTCCGAAAATCGTTCCGCGAACTGGACAAGCGAATTTCGATTTAACTGAGCGATCTGAAGAAGCCTACCCCTAGCGTACCGCGAACCGGTCATCCTAGCGTACCGCGATCCCGAACCCGTACCGCGAACTATCGCGAACTACGATCTAGGTAACCTTGGTTAATACATTCTAGGATACGATACAATTCCCCAATGACACTAAGAATATTTAAAATTATACAAAATAACAGCCTCCAAAAACTGTATGTTTAATCTTCACTCAAGATGGTGCTTGACAAACTTTACCGAAAGTAGTAACTACAATCAGAAAATGGGAGATTCGAGATGTTGGTTCACTGACCTTTAGAGTGTCTGAAGTCTTATGAGGGTAACAGTGTCCAATGAAATCCATCATAATAGAATGAAGATTTTTTATTAATTTTATAACCCAGCTCAGACCTTGAATTGTACGGTTGCTTCACTATAAACTGGAGATCTCCAAAAGCTGGACTAGTTTTGAGGGAAGGAGGAGTAACTCGTTAACATTTCAACTGCTGGCACTTGGCAATACTTATTTTTCTCGCATATTCTACATTTTCTTTGTTCACTACGATTACGTTTCCTCAGAGTGAATATTCCATTCCGTTTTCAAGTATTTGTTCGGTATTTCGTTCCTGACTTCTAAATCTTCAGGTTAACCAATGAAGTTTTCAGGATCATTCATCAGGAAATCAAGAGCATTGCCAATTGAGATAGAGTTGAGAGAGAGAGAGAGAGACTTCAATGTCTTGTACATGGAAGATTGATAATTCCTTCCTTCTCACCTTGTGATCCGAATTCACTCTGTCATTGGGCTGCAATCCAGATGATATGTATGGAAGTACTCTCTTGATAACATCGCTCTCAAGAGTTGTAACAGAACCTAAAGCCTCCACAACAACAACTGTGCAAAAACTAATAGTGCGTCTTGAGGGTTGAAACTTCTTTGTAGACGAAGCCTGTCAACAAAAGAAAACGTGAAAAGAAGCATTCAGAACTGAGTGAATCCTCCATCCCCAAGTAGAAATACTTGTACAGTATCTCCACATTGAATGACCAGCGTACTAATAGCAAAGGTAAAACAAAACTTACATAATGACATAAGGCCTCCAAAACACCCATGTCACGGATACATTGTTGCACTATAACATTCCTGGGTGGAGGTGCTCCTGATGCTTTAACGCCGTCTAAAAATTTCCATTTGGTATTTCTACAGCACGAGAACTGATGTATTAAACATTATTCAAACTGAAATAACCAGAGTATAAACAGCTATGAAGATAATATTTTCTTACCCCGTATTAAGTAGTTGCACAATTCGAACAAAAACATGGGTGTCGTGATAAGGCAAAGCACACAGGATCAGTTCTTCTGTGTTATATAAATGAATCCTAAATTTTCAAGTAACAACCAGAAATGATTAGATATTCCAAACCGGCATAAATCAAGCTGCTATTTAATAATAGAGGGATAACACAAAACTGAAAAGTAGTGCTCACTTGTATCTCCGTATCAGGTACTCCAGAGTCTTTAACGCCGAAGGAAGTTGAAAGTATTGTGATAGCAGCCGCAAGTAGGAAGTAATTGATGCGTCAATTTTGTTGTTATCTTCAATGTTCATCAATTCTCTATCCAACTCCTTACTCTTATGACTAAACAAATCATTCTTATAGATTCGAAACCTTTCATCTGTGCCTATAAGAACCTCCAAACCTGCAATTCCATTCAAAAAGGACACAAACTGAGTAATTTAAGACACAAAATAGCTGAATTATATGTTCATTTTCCTTAATCCTGATACCTGAGAGTGCGATATCAAGTAGAGAATCGAGGTTGATATCTGCCGCTTCTTTAGGGTTGTACAAAATTGAGGGGCGAGTGAAGGGACGCTTCTGCGGCTCTGATTCGGTCTTGGCCAAAGACTGGATGACCTGCAATTGCGAGGCCAGAGAAGAAGCCGCCATAGCTGGTGAGTTGTGAGCCCGACGATGAGGAAGCTGAGTAGGGTTTTAGGCAGAGACGTTTACAAGGTGAGAAGAAGCTGCTCTAGGGTTTAACAGTTCGTTAATGTTAAAGCCACAATGTCTTTTTAAAACCCGCACACATTTATCTGAGAAGTCCGAAATGCCCTCTTGAATTCATTTACTTCACCCACACTCTCCGTTTTCGCGACAATCGCCTATACATCATAAAATTTCTGTTCTGTCATATTATGGCCTTTTTTGAATTCTAATTTTCTTTCATTTGCTGTGAATTGAAAATTTGTGGTTAAGGGTCTCTCTCTACAAGTTTGCTCTGCAATTCCCTAGGGATGAGAGTGTGGAGTTTGCATACTTTGTGTCCTCGACTCCGTCTAGGGTTGTGAGTTATAGTACTCTTGTTTTTTTCTTTTCTTGCCTTGATTTCCCTTTGGCTCCTCCGTCTGTCTTGATCTCCATTCTTTCTCTTCTCTCATGAGTGTTCTTTCCTTCTGGTTTCTCCCTATTTTCTTCTCTGTTTTGTGTGGTGTTGTGTGAGGTTGGCTACGGCGTCTTAGGATCTTTGTGATTTAGTGACTTTCGATCTTAGAGATGATCTAAAATCAGCGAATCAAGTTGCCCAGAAAGTTCTTGTTGGTAGATTATTATCGCAAAAATTTATATCAGCAAACACAGCATCAAAAATTGCAAAGGGAGTCTGGGGATTGAGAGTCGAGATTAAAGTTGAGATGTGGGCGTATAACAAGTTCATATTTAGATTTCCAGAATCAAGAAGATTGTAAGAAGGTTATGAATGGTATTCCTTGGAATCTGGCGAATGACTTGCTCATTTTGAAGAAATGGCATGGTAATACGGCTCTGAAGGATATAGATTTCTCAAAATGTCATTTCTGGATTCAGGTGGGTGTCCCTCCAGCCTTCAAAACCGAAAAAAATCAAAGGAGATTGATGATATCGCCGGGACTATTATTGATATTGATGATGATACCATCGGTGAAAATCAGAAGTACCCATATCTTCGTCATTAGGCGCTAATAGATGTCGATAAACTGCTAGCACTGGCATTTTTCTACGCGAAAAAAGGTCGAAGTATTAGGGATGGTTTACACTGAGCATTTTGGTGATTATTGTTATGACTATGGAAGGCCGGGTCACCGGGATCGGGACTGCTGATTACTACCTTTGGAGAAAAGCGGTTTCCTTGAGTTTTAAATTGATCTTCGACACCAGATACCTTCGAAGGATTAGGAATGTACCAGCCACTACGTTGGCTTGCTCCGTTTGAGTTTGATTCATAACATTGATAGTTCCAGCTGCTCTACGGGTCGTGGCGGCTGGTTCTGAAGAATGCGGTTCATCACCTCCATAAATGTTGCTGGAGCATTGGTGAGACCAAATATAATTAATGTAAACTCGTAGTGGTCATATCATCTTCGAAATGTCGTTTTAGGAATATCCATTTCAACTCCGAAATGTTGTATTGTGGAGAATCTGGGTGAGGGTTGGTGTTGCTTGCTGCATATACTGAAACTCGATTGGGTCGACATGTGGAACTTGTATGCCTTGACCTTCTTGACCTCCTTGGTTCATTTTTGTTGGTTTGTTCCTCCGACTCCTAGTATAATAGTGGTGGGGGAGGGTTGGAAAATCACATTGTACCTTATAAATATTACTTTACTTAATACAATCCTAACATATGGCATTCATGCACACATAACATATGCAAAATAATCATGCATTCATTGCCAAAATACCAGGTAATCCAAGTAAATAATCCTACCAAGTTAAACAAAATCAAAAGACAAGAATGAAAAACCCCTTTAACTAGCTTGGGTAACTTACTAATTTTCATTTTGGTTGGGGGGCAATTAGTGACTTTTGGGAAGTTATGAGGAACTAGCGTAATAATTGTGCTTGCTATGGTCAATTATGGAGTTTTCGTAACTATCGAACTATACTAGTAATTCTTTAAAGTTAATCATCAATTATATTCTGTTACTTTTATCTATTATTTTACCCTAATTACACCCTAAATTACTCTCTAGTTAATTTACCCAATTATTCTACTTCTTAAAATTTCGCCCCAAAATTAACTCGGTCAAAATTTTACCAAAATATAACCCTCGATGTATGGTTTCCATACCTAGCCTGGTTCCTTATTCAAATCAACCAAATCCCTTCAAATCAAAGGTCCAAACCATTCTCCATTATTAACCAAACCAACCAACTGTTACTTTGACACAATAATTGGGAATCATTGCCAAATGATTTCATCCCATTAATTATGTTACCCTAAACATATCCTACTCCTCCTTCTTTATTTCAGTAAAAGAAAAATCACCCTCACCCCCACCTCTTTATTCACTGCCGAGAGACACCTCCCACTACCAACTTCTCCTTCTCTTCCTCTCCCCACCCCCTCTGTCACATCATCACCGGTAGCAGCAACAATGGCAACCCGAAGCTTGTTCCAAGCCCCATTTTGCAGCGACTTCGGAGTGCCAAAGCAGCCTGTTGCGACGTCGTGTTCTCCACTCGTCATCCACCATTTTCGATGCTGTTTTTGCCATCCCGTTTACGCAACTTTGTTTCCCTACTCTTGTAAGTTTCAGTTTCGTCCATTTATTTTAAAATTTTAGTTCCACGTCATTCGATCATAGCATGTCTGTGTACTGGCCTCGTCGGTTCGTAATAATACCATGTTTGCATACATAGTATAAACTCTTGTTACTCATGAGGATTGGTGTTTGTTCATGTTTGGGGGTTGAAAGTTTGTAATGCAAGTAAATAAACATGGTTAATACTCTAGAAGGGGGGGTTGAATAGAGTATGGAAATTTTTGCTCAACAACTAGCCTTTTGAAACTTCAAGCAAATGTGCAGTTGAAAGCTCAAAGCTTTGGAAAAGATTTGAGAAGCTAGAGATACAACTGCAGAAAATAGTAGCTTCAAAGCTTTGAGATTGGAAATTCTCCAAAGCTTTGGAGTTACTTTTTTATACTAATAATTAACAGATATGAAAAGCAGTAAAGTAAAGCACAAGAACACAAGAATTTTTACAGAGTTCAGTCACAATTGGACCTAGTCTCTGCCTGAGGGATCTAATCCCTCCAGGATTTCAACACACTTCTTATTAGTCACCCAGATTTAGCCCTAGATCTCAAGCCTAAGTGAGCTACCTTAGACTTATACAGCTTGTGGTTCCCAACCTATTTATTACCAGCTACGACATGTTGAAACAATAAGAACCTCTTTGTTGTGCACTTGAACAATTAAACTTCTAAGTTTTTGAGGTTTAGAAACAAGAATAAATATAACAGATTCAATACAAGTTGAATAACACAGTAGATATAAGCAGATGAAGCTTGGAAGTGTTCTTCAGATTTGATGAATGATCTTCTCCGCTTGAAGTGTTGATTGGCCTGATTGATTTGAAGATTTGTGTATTTTTTTCTCCAACGTATGAAACTCTCTTCAAACTGTGTTGATCAGTCTCTCTCTCTGTGTATTCAAACTCCAGCTTTTATCAACAACCTGCAACAACTTGAAAGATTTTAGGAACTGAATTCCTACAAATCCTCTCCCCTTAGATGCTTCTTTCTACAGCTATGTTTGACAAGCTTTCTGAATTTGTTTATGGACGTTTGGATGACCAACAATTCTGCACAATCTCAGCCACAAAGATCAAATAAAAATCCAGACAAATTAGCCACACAAAATCTGATATGTTAGATAGACAGTTCCTGCATAAACCCTAGCTAATTTAGCCTTAGATAAAATCCAATATAAATAGTCACATGTGTATATAATTGTAAGACAAGATAGATAACGTAATAAGAAGTTAGAATAACTCCAACTCCAATCATGAATCCATCGAACTCATCCTACATACAAAAATCAGTTAAGCAGTTTTGAGCATCAAAACAATCTTAAAGCTTTGGATCTTTGATTGCCAGTTCATATGAATGACTTTAAAACTGAATCCTGCAATCTGCAAAACCAATTCAATAAAAAAACATAAGCTCAATGATATTTTTCTAAATTAATAGTGAATGATTAAATCACCACTCAATCAAATCTTCAAGCCTGCAATCACATAATCTGTTAAGAATAATAAATAGTTAACACAAGCAAACAGTATCTAAAAGCTTTGAAGCTTTGAGACTTTTAACAGTTCTGATCCTTTTGGCTTTCATCATCAAAGACCCCCCCCCCCCCCCCGAGTTTGTAAATACATTCATGCTCAAGAGCTTGAACTATCAATCTCCCCCTTGATAAAAGACAAAACAAATATTATTGGTTTCCAAGATTTCCTACAATTCAAAGTTACCATTAAAATTTAACATGATATATATCACATATATCAGAACAAGCACATCACAAATATCTAGAAAAACAACTGATAGGATAAAAACATCAACCACATCCTACAGTACCCAACAATTATTACAAAAACTTCAAAAAACTAGAAAATAGCACATACTTCTCCCCCTTTTGACATTCATCAAAGAAGTAGAAGAAATGTAGGATCAAGTTCAGAGGGTTTTTAAAAGAAAACAGAATACTTCAGGACTTAGAAAGGAACAAAAAAGAAAGAAAGAAAGGTAAGACTTTAGAGTTCCAGCTCCAGTACTTTTCTTGGTAGTCTTCTTCTCACTTTCGGCTTTACTCTTGCCTTTGTCCTCAGTCTCCACCTGTTCTTCCTCAGCTGCTTCATCATATGACACTTCTGCAGTCTCACCTTGTTCATCAACATTTTCATTCTGTACTTCCACATCCTCCGCTTCCTCATTAGCAACCACATCAGCAACCACCTCAGCAATCACTTCCTCAACTTTAGCAGTATTCTTCTCAGGTCCTCCTTCAGCAGTCTCCTCACCACCAGCTTCCTCATCAGATTGTTCAAATCAGTCCTTTGAAGCAAGAACTATTGGAACCTTATTCTTCTTCTTTTTCTTCAATACCTCTCCAATAATCTCACCAGAATCAACGCTGGTATCTTTGCTCTCTGCAGATGGTATCTTCTCCAAGTCCAAACCCTTGATGATTACATCTAGTTTTGAATTCACCAAACCTTTGAACTTCACAAAGTCAGTAGACAAGTCAAAACCCTGGCCTAAGATCTTCGATTCCATATTCCAGAACCTCAACTCTGTCCAGAACTTGAGAGAAACCCAAACTACCAGGTGCTTTAGATGAAGTAGCTGCTCTAGGTTTGATAAACTCCTTCTCCTTCAATTCTTTTGCAGTTAACTCAGTATAAAATTTCTATTTTCCTTTCCTAGTCTGAACCACACCAATCCTTTGAAGTGAAGCATCATCAACCAACCCAAAACCCGTGTTAACCTTCTCCTCATCCTCCAAGGATACTTCAAAATGTTTAAAGAACAATGGCAACAAATTGGCATAAGGCAATGAATGATTCCTAGTTCTAGTACCACAGTACACCATATGTGAAATACCCTACTTTTCTATTAGGGTGAAATTGTTAATTTTCGATAATTGTGGCTAATTTTATCAATTCAAAAGATTTTGAGGTCGATTGGTTATTTTGGAGAACTTAGAGGTCGAATCGATATTTTTAGAAAAATAGTTCCGGAAAATATTTGTTTGAAGCTTGTTAATTTTTGTTCTCCTATTTTTAGAATAAAATTTATGTTTAGCTTTACCTAAATATTTATTTAAAAGTTATTTTTTAGAGTTAACATATTAGTTTGTGTGACACCCAAATTATTATTATTATCATTATTTTCCTTTCTCATCTTCACTATACTCCTTCCACACTAAACAATTTCTCCTCTCATCCCTTACCTTCCTCCCTTCACCTGCGCGACCCACTCACAGAGACACTCCCTCTTCTTCGGCAACTAACCCAATAAACCCACCTTCTTCCCCCTCTTTTCTCCCACGACTTCCACTCCCAACGGTCACAATTTTGGCACCGGTATAAACCCAGAAAACTGCTATTGTTTTCCCCAATTCCTCATCGCCAAGTTCAAAACCTCCTCAACTTCCGATCAATCGAAACCCATCATCATCACCACCACAATTTCCTGAATCATCGCCGCTGTCAGCGTCACCACCGCCAACTTCGCCTTCCACCGCCGCACTTCAACTCTCTGCTCTGTCCGAGCAGTTTCCGGCGAAAACCCAGAGCCTATTCGCCGTTCACCTTCGCCCTTTCCGACGCCGTTCGCTGCGCCGTCGCCTTCATTGCTGCCAGTTTCTTCTCCGGCTTCTCTGCTTCGATTTGCTATCCGTTCAATTCCAAGCTCGGGTCAGTTTCACTGCTTTGCCTCTGCGTTTTATTTGTTTGTATTCCAATCGGTCACAATTTTTTTTGATAAAGTACAAACCTCTCTCTCTCCCTATTACCTATTGAAAGAAATCTTGTTTGTCCTCTTCTCAATACTAACTAGCAGTACCATAGCAGTAGTGGTAGATATTATATTATTAATATTGTTTGAATATGGTATAGTTTATAGCTACATTTGAAGACAAAATAAGATATGTAATATTACCCCTATTATATGCTATGTTATATATCTGAACTTTTTATGCATAGTTATATTATTGTTAACATATGGGGAATTTTATGGATTTAAATATTCATATTTCTAATTTCCACTATTACTATAACAAATCATGTTAAAGCTTATTTACAAACTTACGTTTTATTTCTACCTGTAGTAGTACAAAAGTTTATTTTCAATTACGATATATAAGTTATTTCTTTTATGTAATTACGTACATAGTATGATATTTTATTAAACGCCCAAATTTTTACCTTGTCGATTACCGATTTGTGTGAATTCATCACTTCAAGCATATAGCGCATATTGCATGAACTTGTGTCAATTAAATGTGTTATTGACTATGAATTTATAATTTAAAGGAAACGGTTTCGTAGACGAAGGATTCATCTACGGTTAGGAGCTACTAGTCGTGTTTGCTGATTTTCTTTGAGGTAAGCTAATATGTCAAGTCTTGTGTACCTATCATTTTCTTCGTGTCATACTTGCTTCTTTCACTGTCAAATCACGATATTATGACATTTCTGCTTTTACGTGCCTTACTGTTTTCGAACTCTGTGTTTTTTTGGAAACAAATCTTGAACTCTCACATGAATATAAAATGCACCATAACTTAAAGCGGAAACAGTTGTACGGGGAATCTGATTACACGATTTCTTGGCTTCGGCCGTCTGCGGGTGAGCTTAGCAGACTTATTTATTTATTTAGCCCAGTTGCCATTTTGACGTGGGCGTCCCTATTTACTACTCTCTTGGGACAAAAGTTTCCCTCGTAGGGGGTGTCGACACTTAAGGTATTTAGTGGGCTGGGGGATTATATTTTGCATGAACTTCAACATTGTTTTGGCTAGAATATTCATTTATTATATATTGTGATATTTAATACAATGAAGTCCTTAGATAAAATGTGTTGTTTATCTTAAATATCCCTAGTCCACTATATTGATTAATAGGACGATCAAATATAGACTAGTATGTGGGTAGATTGATGTGGAGATATCAAGTCTAACACATGGGTATGCATTAGGAGTAATGGCATACTGGATTGACCCACAACAAAAATGATACATTAGATTATGTCAAGTCACAATCGCTTTTCGTAGTGCTAATATAATCGCAATCCTTAGACTTGAAGTCACTAGATACTCTAGTTGTGGAATATTGCGCTTTGATGTTATCAAACGTTACACCGTAACTGGGTAATCATAAAGATGGCTATCGGGCGTGATAGGAAGCAAGCTTAGAGATCGTAGTGATGTAGATAGGATTTGTCCCTACCACATAATGGGGGTAAATATCCACGGCCACTCGAGGGATGAGGCTTATTGAATGTCTGGCCAGACTTAGATAAATCAATATAGAGATATTGATGTTATCTGCAAGCATAAGCATATTCCCAGGATCGAGGAACTATGGATTGGATATACGAGTGTGACTATTTATGTCTCGTGTCCAATCCGGATATGGAGACAAAGGGATAGTGAAATATGAGATATTGGGCACAAGTGGTTTGTCGGGATGACTGACTATTTCTATTGGTTGGGTAGCATGGATGTGTTGCTAGACACCGCTCCATGTTAGTAAGAGTTACTACCAACTATATAGAAACCTATGGGGTCACACGTCAAATAGAGTAGAGCTAGATTTGGGATTAATTAATATTGAGAAATTAATAGAAGGATCATTGTGCAACACCTTGCAAACTTAGTAGGACTAATTAGCAAGGAAGGGAATAGTTCTAGTTCATCTAGAATTAGGAAACTCTTTTATGGAAACAACAAAGAGTTGTTGGAGTATATAAAGAGACTCTAGCTTCCTTCCCACTTAATGTTATTAGACTTAAAAAAGTGAGTGGGAGAGAGCAAAAGAGAGAGAGAGCAAGACAAGCTAGGCTGAAACCTAGCCCGTCCGCGCCCCTTCCCGTCGGCTCAAAGAGGAGGCCGAAACCTCCTCTTGTCCTTTGTTGCTTTGATCTTCTTCCCTCTTCCTCCGCGTTCAAGCTAGCACTTGTTTGAAGGAAGAATCTAGATCTCACCTCTAGAGGTGGATCAACCGTAGAGACGAGGACATCATTCTTCGTGTGATCTCACAAATCAAAAGGTACACAATATTACGTCTCTTATCATGTTATGATATCTCCTCCTGACGATCCGTGGTGGGCTTTGATGTAGGAATTAAATTTTGTTATTCCGCTGCGTTACCTACGTCAAAACCCAACAGTGGTATCAGAGCCACAGGTCGTAGAGCATAACATGATTTTATGTGTTACGATTTTAGTTTATACACCGTATTGTTGTTTATTACGCGAAAACTGAAAATAATTGGCATAGTAGATGCAAAATTGAATTTGATTCAATAAAACAAGACCCAATTTAACATTGGATGTTAGAATTGGTGAGTTTAATCACATAAGATGTATACAACTGGGTTCTTGAAAAATTAGGGTTCATGGGCACATGATTGAAAAGGGGTTTTCAATTATGGAAACAAATTTATGGAATTAAATCCATAAGGAAACAACCTTGCTTGGGCAACAAGGAAGAGGGAAGGAGGCTAGGGCCGAAACCCTAGCCGTCCGCCCCCTCCCTTACGCGCTAAGCAAAGGCCGCGGGTCAATGGGGCGGCCGGCCTTGGGCCGTGCCTTGTTGCGGGCGCCGGTCCAAAGGGTTCGGGCCCCTTGTTGGCTTGAACTCTTTGGATCGTTGTAACCCTAATTACACAATACAATTAAAATTGAACAAGCGCGTTAAAAGTTGGTTTTAACTGTATTATGTGCTTTGTTGCATGGTGGATGGATATGGCCTAGGATTGTGGATGTTTATTGCTTTGTGGTTTGGTTTACGGCCTGCGAGATGATCAAATTAATGTAATAATTAATTAGGTTTTACGGCCCGCGAGTCGTCTTTTTCTCCTCGACATGTGAGGCTTTTGTTATTTATTTATTCTAGATGTTAGGCTAGAATTATAAATATTTAGATGATAGCCAAGAGCATGGAGAAAAAGACCGGAGAACCAGAGGAGCCAAAAGACAAAGAAGACACCCCTAGGCGCGCAGCTATGGTGGAGCACATGGAGATGAGCTCGGCACTTTAGGGAAATTGGATATTATCATTGGCTTGATAATATCATTAGTCTATGGGCCATATCCATGCCACGTTTCTTTTATTTTTTGTGGATGTTTATTATTCATGCCTTTTTAATTTTTGTGTGTATGGCGCGATACTAGAGAAAACAATAGCAAGATAATAATAAACAAATTTGGTCTTTTATTGTGGATTTCCCAATGCAAATAAGTAGACCATGTTGATGAGATCAACCAAACAAATTAAGAAAAAAAAATCCCTCAATTAAATATCGCGTTTTGCCTTCTCTTGCCAAAACACCCTTCATGATCAGGGTTCATTAAAATTCGGGCTTGCCAAAGCAAGGCGATTTTAATTTACCATGGAGTGTTGCGGACGACACAAGCTAGTAATGTGTGTATGTTGAAGCAAGAGGTTGGACGCAACTGGGCAACAATTAATTGGATTGATGAGCCTAGAGGCATGACAATTAGGGGTTATCCATGGGATAAAGAATAAAGAGTTATACACCTAATTTGACCAAGAGTTGCATGGGATGCAATTGGAATGGTTCCTACCTAAATAACCTATTCTTGGGTGACTTGCCAAAGCAAGCTCAAGAAGAAGTGAAAAAAGGGATCTTGGACCCACTAGAAAATATGATGATACCGCATTAATGGTGAGGGCTATTAATCCGAGAAAAATAGTGGGAGCTATATTTTATGATCTAGCCATTGTTGAATATAGTTAAATTGTTCAGAATACTAAAATTGCACATTTCTTGTTTTGTAGAATTCCAAATAGAAAACAACAACGCATCGACTTCATCCCTACGATCTGTCCTTGAGAAGGATAAACTGTCTGGAAAAAATTTCCTTGACTTGTACAGAAACTTAAGGATTGTCCTTAAGCAAGAAAAGAAGCTGTACGTCTTGGACACTCAAATTCCAAAACCACCACAAGACGAGTCTCTTCTAGCGGAAGTGAGGGCACGTCAGAAACATATTGATGATTCTAATGACGTGACTTGCCTCATGCTTTGTACCATGACTCCTGAGCTTCATAAGCAGCATGAGAATATGGAAGCCTATGATATGATCATACACTTGAAACAATTGTTTCAGGAACAGGCTAGGCATGAGTGCTATGAGGTGTCTAAAGCATTATTCAAGAGTAGTCTTGCAGAGGGGAATCCAGTAGGGCCTCATGTGCTCCGAATGATCGGGTACATGAAGAACCTTGAGATACTGGGATTCCCATTGGGCCAAGATTTGGCTACTGATCTTGTCTTGAAATCATTGCCTGACAGTTATAATCAGTTCATCATGAACTATAATCTGAACGCGATCAGTAAGACTCTGCCTATTGAATATGCTGAAGACAGCGGAACAGAGCGTCAACAAAGGCAAGGGCAAAGCCATAATGATGGTGTTGGAATAGATGCCCTAGAGGCAATCTAGTTTAGTATGAATTTATTTGTGGCTAGAAATTCATTTATTATTTATTGGATATTTAATATAATGAAGTCCTTAGATTTACAATTGTGTTGTTTATCTTAAATATCCCTAGTCCAGTATAATTATTAATGGGACAATCATCTATAGACTAGTATGGGGTTGGATTGATATGGAGATATCATATCCAACACATAGGTGTGCATTAAGGGTAATGACGCACTCGATTGACCCATCTCCGAGAAGGCTACATACATGTTATGTTGAGTCACAAGCGCTTCTCGCGGTGCAATGGTATTGTCATCCATAAACTTAAAGTCACTAGATATTCTAGCTGTGGATTATTGTGATTGTGGTAGCGTTAAACGCTACACCGTAACTGGGTAGTTATAAAGGCGTGTACTGGATACAATAAGAAGCAAGCTTAGAGATCGTAGTGGACGTAGATAGAATTTGTCCCTCCCACATAACGGGAGAAAATATCCTAGGCCACTCGAGGGATAGTGCTTATAGAATGTCTGGCCAGACTCAAATAAATCAATATGAGATATTGATGTTATTTGCACGAATAAGACTATTCCCATGGATCGAGAAACTATGGATTTGATATACGAGTGTGACTTGTATGTCTCGTGTCTAATACGAATATAGAGACAAAGGGATGAGACAATTACTTGTACAAAGGTTGTCAAGATGACTATTCTATTAGTTGGCTAGAATGGATGTTTTGCTAGAAACCGCTCCATATTAGCAAATAGTTGCTACCAACTAGATAGAACCTATGGGGTCACACGCTAGATAGAGTTGAACTAGATTTGGGAATTAATTAATTGGATTAATTAATTAGAAGGATCACTTTGTAAAACCTTGCAAACTTAGTAGAGACTAATTTGCAAGGAAGGGACTAAATTGAATTCTAGTAGGACTAGAATAAGTCCTTTAGGTAGTTGGCAAGGATTTGTTGGACTATATAAAGGACCTTCCTTCCTTCCTTCCCACACTTATGTTCATTATTGATCATAACTTGAGTGGGAGAGAACAAAAAGGAGAGAGCAAGCAAGCTAGTGGAGCCGCCGCCCCCCTAGCCCGCCGCCCGTCCCTGTCGGCCCCAAAGGAGGCCAAACCTCCTTTGGTTCGTCTCGTTTTGCGTGATTATTCTTCCTCTTTCCGGGCTAGCACCAAGGAGTGGGAGATCTAGAAATTAACTCTAGCCGTGGATCAACTATAGAGAACGTGACACAATTCGCGTTTGAAGTCATCAAACGAGAACCCTAAGGTGTGTTATTGATTTCTTCCTTTACCATCGTTATGTCTCTTAACTTGTGATCCTTGGAGGGTTTTGCATGGTTAATTATTGTTTCCGTTGCGCATCAATGAATCAAAACCCTACAGTGGTATCAGAGCCACAGGTCGTAGAGCATAAACGTGGTTTATGTGTTACGTTTTGATAGTTTTACACCTTAAATTGATTTTTTTATCGCGTAAAACAAGACAAATCAAGCATGGGATGCAATTTGTCAATAATCTATCATAACAAGACCTAGTTTTTGCATTGGATGCATGAATTAGTGAGTTTGAGAAATCTTAGGATCTTAGATATAGGGTTTGGGCATCCTTGGGGAAGAAGGAGTTCTTCCAAAACAAGGAAACAACCAAACTTGGGCACCAAGCAAGGGAGTTGTTTTTGGAAACAACTCCCTAAGAGGTTCAGCCCCCCTAAAGGGACCGCCCCTCTTGCTTGCCACCCAAGCTTGGCCGCCCTAGGGGCCGGGGAGCCCTAGCCCGCGGCTTAGCCGCGTGGGCTAGTGGCCGGGCCGACCCTAGGGCCTTGCGGTTCACCTTTTGGGCCCGGGCAATTGGATTGTTGGGCCCATGGACCGTTTTAACCCTAGAATATCCTAAATTTAATTAAAATTGACCAAGCGCGTTAAAATTGGATTTTTACTGTTTATGTGCAAATCGCATGGTGATTGGATAAGGCCTTAGGATGTGGTTTGATGTGGATGTTTAATTTTTGTGGTTTGGTTTACGGCCTGCGAGCTGATTAATTAATTGTAATAATTAATTAGGGTTTTATGGCCCGCGTGACATTTTTTCTCAACTTGTGAGATTTATTTTATTTAGTATAGAAGTTAGCTAGTGCTAGATAAAGTAGATTGTTAGCCAAGATTGAAGAAAAGAAGCCCAAAGCCAAAAGGAGCCACAAAAGATGGAGCATGGAGCATGGAGCATGGAGCATGACTATGAAGAATGGGCCAAAAGATCAAGACGCATGGAGATGTGTTTGCTTTTAGGGTTCATAGATAATTTCATTGGTTTGGAATTATCTTAGTCTAGAAAAGGCCATATCCACATCACGTTTTATTTATGTTTTGTGGTTGTTTACTTTATTGTCTTATTATTTTGTGGTTGGTGTATGGATGTTGCATGCAATTAGGATAATAAGATAATTAGACAACCCGGATCTATTATTTGGAGTTGTGCCCAAACTCAAATAGATAGATTAGTTGATATTGATCAACAAAACAATTAAAAAAATTGAATTTAAAATCCCTCAAAATTCAAATATTGTGTTCTTGCCTTCTCGTTATTTAAACACTCATTATCATCATTATTTATCAAGTTCGTGCGTGCCAAAGCATGGCGACTTGGTTCATAATGATGGAATGCGATGGCACAAGCTAGTAATGTGCAACTGTTTAAACAAGAGGTTGAACACAACTAGGCTATTAATGAGATTAAGAAACCTAGAGGCAATCAATTGGGATTATCCATATGGATGGATAAATAAGAAGTTATTTGCCCAATTGAACCAAGAGTCGCATAAGGGATGCAATTGGAATTGTTCCTACCTAAAGTAGTCAAATTATGGGTGACTTGCCAAAGCAAGCTCATAAGGAGATGAAACATGGATCTTGGCCCACTAGAAAATATAAGGATATTTTCCGCATTAATATCTTGAGGGTTATTAATCCGTAGAAAAATAGTGGGAGCTATATTTGATAAACTAGCCATTATTGAATATAGTCAAAAATTCACAAATACTAAAACTTGCGTATTTTCCTTTTGTAGAATTCCAAATGGCAAACAACTCATCGAGTTCGCAACATTCCCTACGATCTGTCCTTGAGAAGGACAAGCTCTCTGGAACCAACTTTATTGATTGGTACATAAACTTGAGAATTGTTCTCAAGCAAGAGTAGAGAGGTATGAGGTCTCTAAGGCACTGTTCAAGTGTCATCTGGCAGAAGGGAACCCGGTGGGACCCCATGTACTCCTTATGATCGGATACTTGGAGAATCTCGCCCGACTTGGGTTCCCGGTCGGCCAAGAGTTGGCAACCGATCTCGTGTTGCAATCGTTGCCTGAGAGTTATGGACAGTTCATCATGAACTATAACTTGATCGAGATCGTGAACCACTGCCAGATTTACGCAATATGTTGAGGACAGCTGAACAGAGCATCAACAAGGGTAAGGGCAAGGCCATTATGATGGTACAGAAAGGAAAGGACAAAAGGTTTGCCTCATCCTCCAAAGGCAAAGGCAAGTCAGTTGCCAAGTCCAAGGAACCTGCCCTTAAGCCTGTTGGTGGCATTGCCAAAGGTGTGACTAAAGGTGAGTGTCACTACTACAGTCAGCCTGGACACTGGAGAAGGAACTGACCAAAATATCTGGAGGACAAGAGGCTTGGAATAGTGATTCCACCACCACCAGGTATTTTTGTTGTAGATGTCAATTTAACTGTCTCTACATCATGGGTATTAGATACTGGATGTGGATCTCACATTTGTCGAAATGTGCAGGATCTAAAGAGAAGTAGAAGATTGGCTAAAGGGGAGGTAGATCTCCGCGTTGGGAATGGAGCAAAAGTTATTGCGTTGGCCATAGGCGTGTGCGAGCTATCTCTGCCTTCAGGATTAGTTTTAGAATTAAATAATTGCTATTTTGTGCCTGCTATGAGCAGAAACATTATTTCTATTTCTTTTTTGGACAAGGATGCTTTTATTATTTCAATAAAGAACAATTGTTGTTCCTTTTATTTGAATAATATTCACTATTTTAGTGCGCAATTATTTAATGGACTGTATATCCTTGATCTAAGCAATCCTGTCTACAACATTAATACCAAGCGGATTAAAATAAATGATTTAAATCCCGCTTATTTATGGCACTGTCGTTTAGGCCACATAAACGAGAAGCGTGTATCTACACTCCATAAGGATGGACTACTAGACTCATTTGATTTTGAATCATATGAGACATGTGAGGCTTGTTTATTGGGAAAAATGACAAAGTCCCCTTTCAATAAGAAAGGTGAGAGGACTAGTGAGCAATTGGCGCTCATACATACTGATGTGTGTGGGCCATTTGCCACGCCTGCCAGGGGTGGTTATGTCTACTTCATTACATTTACTGATGATTACAGTAAATATGGATTTGTGTACCTCATGAGGGCAAAATCCGAATCCTTTGAAGTGTTCAAAGAATTCAAGAATGAAGTAGAGAAGCAACTTGGCAAAAGTATCAAGGCTCTACGATCGCATCGTGGAGGAGAGTACCTGAGCCAAGAGTTTGACGACTATCTTAGAGAGTGTGAGATCGTGTCCCAACTCACTCCACCCGGAACGCCACAATGGAATGGCGTGTCTGAGAGGAGGAATCGAACCGTATTGGATATGGTTCGATCTATGATGTTTCAAACTGATCTTCCATTATCGTTTTGGGGCCACGCTCTATTAAGTGCAGCTTTCACCATTAACCGTGTTCCATCAAAATCAGTCATGAAGACACCATATGAGATGTGGAGTGGGAGGCATCCCACACTGTCGTTCATGAGGATTTGGGGCTGCGATGTCTATGTAAAACGTTTACAATCAGACAAGCTAGGGCCAAATCGGATAAGTGTAAATTTGTGGGGTACCCTAAGGAAACTAAGGGTTACTACTTCTACAATCCAACCGAGAACAAAGTGTTTGTAGCTCGGACCGGCGTGTTTCTAGAAAGAGAATTTGTCTCTAAAGAAGCAAGTGGGAGGACTGTAGAACTTGAAGAGGTTCAAGAACCACAAATCACTGAACCGATTATGGAACATGAACAGGAACCACAAGCGGTTGTGGAGCAGCCTGTTCAGGTAACACAAGAGCTTCGTAGATCTAGTAGAGTGGGCCAGGAACCCGAGAGGTATGGACTTCTCGTGACCGATTCCGGTGACACGATGCTCGTAGATGATGAGCCTACTACCTATGAAGAGGCCATGAAGGGCCCAAACTCTCAGAAGTGGCTAGAAGCCATGAGATCCGAGATGGAATCCATGTACACCAACAAAGTATGGACTTTGGTGGAACCACCCGAAGGGGCGCGGCCCATAGGGTGCAAGTGGGTCTTCAAGAAGAAGATCGACATGGATGGTAATGTGATTACCTATAAGGGCCGATTGGTGGCTAAAGGATTCAGACAGATTCATGGTATTGACTATGATGAAACCTTTTCACCAGTCTCTATGACCAAATCCATCTGAATCCTACTTGCGATTGCAGCATACCACAACTATGAGATTTGGCAGATGGATGTCAAAACAGCATTCCTTTATGGGAATCTCCTCGAGGACGTGTATATGATACAGCCGGAGGGTTTTGAAGATCCAAAGCAAGCCAACAAAGTATGTAAGCTGCAACGATCCATTTATGGATTGAAGCAAGCTTCTAGGAGTTGGAATCGACGTTTTGATAAAGTAGTCAAAGAGTTTGGCTTCATCAGAAACGAAGATGAGTCTTGTGTCTACAAGAAGGTTAGTGGGAGCTCTGTAGCTTTTCTGGTCTTGTATGTGGATGACATACTACTCGTTGGAAACAACGTTCCCATGCTGCAATCTGTTAAAGATTGGATAGGGAAGTGTTTCTCAATGAAGGACTTAGGGGAAGCAGCCTCTATACTCGGTATAAAGATCTATAGAGATAGATCTAAGAGACTGCTAGGCCTAAGTCAAAGTACATATATTGACAAGGTGTTGAAACGGTTCAACATGCAAGATTCCAAGAAGGGATTCGTGCCCATGTCACATGGAATCACTCTTTCGAAGAGTGGTTGTCCTTCCAATGAGATTGAGAAGGAACGCATGAGTAGAATTCCCTATGTCTCGGCCATAGGATCTATCATGTACGCCATGTTATGTACTAGACAAGATGTGTCATATGCCTTGAGTATGACAAGCAGATACCAATCCAATCCGGGTGAGAGTCACTGGGTTGCAGTCAAGAACATCCTAATGTACTTGAGAAGAACTAAGGATGCTTTCTTGATATTTGGCGGTGAGGAAGAGTTGCGTGTAAGGGGTTACACTGATGCAAGCTTCCAAACCGACAGAGATGCCTTTAGATCACAGTCGGGAAATGTGTTTTGCCTGAATGGAGCAGCGGTGAGCTGGAAGAGTTCCAAGCAAGAGACGGTGGCTGATTCTACAACAGAGGCTGAGTACATTGCTGCAAATGGCGCAGCAAAGGAAGCTGTTTGGATCAGAAAGTTTGTTTCTGAACTTGGTGTGGTTCCTAGCATTGCGGATCCAGTTGAGTTGTACTGTGACAACACTGGGGCGATCGCGCAATCAAAGGAACCCAGGTCACACCAGAAATCCAAGCACGTGCTCAGGAAGTTTCATCTGATTCGAGATATTATCGATAGAGGAGACGTTCGGATATGCAAGATTCCTACAGATGAGAATCTGTCAGACCCGCTTACAAAGCCGCTCACGCAGTGGAAGCATGAAGGGCACACTAGGAGTATGGGCATACGAGATGCGCCAGATTGGCTCTAGTGCAAGTGGGAGACTGTTGGAATAGATGCCCTAGAGGCAATCTAGTTTAGTATGAATTTATGTGTGGCTAGAAATTCATTTATTATTTATTGGATATTTAATATAATGAAGTCCTTAGATTTACAATTGTGCTGTTTATCTTAAATATCCCTAGTCCACTATAATGATTAATGGGACAATCATCTATAGACTAGTATGGGGTTGGATTGATATGGAGATATCATGATCCAACACATAGGTGTGGATTAAGGGTAATGACACACTGGATTGACCCATCTCCGAGAAGGCTACATACACGTTATGTTGAGTCACAAGCGCTTCTCGCGGTGCAATGGTATTGTCATCCTTAGACTTGAAGTCACTAGATATTCCAGTTGTGGATTATTGTGATTTTGGTAGCGTTAAACGCTACACCGTAACTGGGTAGTTATAAAGGCGTGTACTGGATACAATAAGAAGCAAGCTTAGAGATCGTAGTGGACGTAGATAGAATTTGTCCCTCCCACATAACGGGAGCAAATATCCTAGGCCACTCGAGGGATAGTGCTTATAGAATGTCTGGCCAGACTCAAATAAATCAATATGGAATATTGATGTTATTTGCACGAATAAGGCTATTCCCATGGATTGAGAAACTATGGATTGGATATACGAGTGTGACTTGTATGTCTCGTGTCCAATCCGGATATAGAGACAAAGGGATGAGACAATTACTTGTACAAAGGTTGTCAAGATGACTATTCTATTAGTTGGCTAGAATGGATGTTTTGCTAGAAACCGCTCCATATTAGCAAATAGTTGCTACCAACTCGATAGAACCTATGGGGTCACACGCTAGATAGAGTTGAACTAGATTTGGGAATTAATTAATTGGATTAATTAATTAGAAGGATCACTTTGTAAAACCTTGCAAACTTAGTAGGGACTAATTCGCAAGGAAGGGACTAAATTGAATTCTAGTAGGACTAGAATAAGTCCTTTAGGTAGTTGGCAAGGATTTGTTGGACTATATAAAGGACCTTCCTTCCTTCCTTCCCACACTTATGTTCATTATTGATCATAAATTGAGTGGGAGAGAAAAAAAGGAGCGAGCAAGCAAGCTAGAGGAGCTGCCGCCCCCCTAGCCCGCCGCCCATCCCTGTCGGCCCCAAAGGAGGCCGAACCTCCTTTGGTTCGTCTCGTTTTGCGTGATTCTTCTTCCTCTTCCTCTTTCCGGGCTAGCACCAAGGAGTGGGAGATCTATAAATCAACTCTAGGCATGGATCTGTTGGGTTTTGACGTAGGTAACGCAGCGGAATAACAAAAATTAATCCTACTCAAAGCCCACCAAGGATCACAGGAAGAGACATCATAACATGATTAAGGTTATAGAAGATGTGTACCTTTTGATTTGTGAGATCACACGAAGAATGATGTCCTCGTCTCTACGGTTGATCCACGTCTAGAGGTGAGATCTAGATTCTTCCTTCACAACAAGTGCTAGCTTGAACCCGGAGGAAGAGGGATGAAGATCAAAGAAACAAAGCAACAAAGCACAAAGGGGGGCTCGGCCACCCTTTTGCCGTCGGGTAGAGGGGGCGGACGGGGGCTAGGGTTTCGGCCCTAGCTCTTTGTCTTGCTCTCTCTCTTTTGTTCTCTCCCACTCTTTATGTTATGACTAATAATAACTCATGTGGGAAGGAAGCTAGAGCCTCTCATATATATACTCCAACAACTCCTTGTTGTTTCCATATTAGAGTTTTCTTTGTTCTAGTAGGACTAGAACTATTCCCTTCCTTGCAAATTAGACCTACTAAGTTTGCAAGGTGTTGCACAATGATCCTTCTATTAATTAATCCATATTAATTAATCCCAAATCCAGCTCTACTCTATTTGACGTGTGACCCCATAGGTTTCTATATAGTTGGTAGTAACTATTACTAACATGGAGCGGTGTCTAGCAACACATCCATGCAACCCAACCAATAGAAATAGTCAGTGATCCCGACAAACCTTTGTGCCCAATATATCATATTGCATTATCCCTTTGTCTCCATATCCGGATTGGACACGAGACATAAATAGTCACACTCGTATATCCAATCCATAGTTCCTCGATCCTGGGAATATGCTTATGCTTGCAGATAACATTAATATCTCTATATTAATTTATCTGAGTCTGGCCAGACATTCAATAAGCCTCATCCCTCGAGTGGCCGTGGATATTTACCCCCATTATGTGGGAGGGACAAATCCTATCTACATCACTACGATCTCTAAGCTTGCTTCCTATCACGCCCGATAGCCACCTTTATGATTACCCAGTTACGGTGTAACGTTTGATAACATCAAAGCGCAATATTTCACAACTAGAGTATCTAGTGACTTCAAGTCCAAGGATTGCAATAATATTAGCACTACGAAAAGCGATTGTGACTTCACATAATCTAATGTATCCTTTTCGTCGTGGGTCAATCTAGTATGCCATTACTCCTAATGCATACCCATGTGTTAGACTTGATATCTCCATATCAATCTACCCACATACTAGTCTATATTTGATTGTCCTATTAATCAATATAATGGACTAGGGATATTTAAGATAAATAACACAATTTATCTAAGGACTTCATTATATTAAATATCGTCATAAATAATAAATGAATATTCTAGCCAAAACATTGTTCATACTAAATCTATGATTGCCTCTAGGGCATCTATTCCAACAGTCTCCCACTTGCACTAGAGCCAATCTGGCGCATCTCGTATGCCTATAGATCCGGCGTGCCCTTCATGCTTTCGCTGCGCAAGAGGTTTCGTGAGCGGATCTGACACGTTGTCATCCGTCGGAATCTTGCATATCTTCACATCTCCTCGATCGATCATATCACGAATAAGATGGAATCTCCTAAGTACATGCTTTGACTTTTGGTGCGATCTTGGTTCCTTTGCCCGTGCGATTACCCCAGAGTTGTCACAGTACAACTCTACAGGATCCACTATGCTAGGGACCACACCGAGCTCAGTGATAAACTTCTTTATCCATACTGCCTCTTTTGCCGCTTCCGCAGCAGCAATGTACTCAGCTTCTGTTGTAGAATCAGCAACTGTGCCTTGCTTGGAACTCTTCCAGCTCACAGCTCCTCCATTCAGGCAAAACACGTATCCAGACTGCGACCTGTAATCATCCTTGTCAGTTTGGAAGCTTGCATCAGTGTAACCCTTTACACTTAGCTCTTCCATTCCTCCAAATATCAAGAATACATCCTTAGTTCTTCTCAGGTACTTTAGGATGTTCTTGACAGCAATCCAGTGACTCTCACCCGGATTGGACTGATATCTGCTCACCATACTCCAACGCGTATGATACGTCTGGTCTAGTACATAGCATGGCGTACATGATGGATCCTATGGCCGAAGCATAGGGTATCCTGCTCATGCGGTCCTTCTCCATCTCATTGGAGGGACAGTCATTCTTGGAAAGAGTGACTCCATGTGACATGGGCAAGAATCCCTTCTTGGAATCTTGCATGTTGAACCTCTTCAACACCTTGTCAATGTATGTACTCTGACTTAGGCCAAGCAACCTTTTAGATCTATCTCTATAGATCTTTATACCAAGTATATAGGCTGCGTCTCCTAAGTCTTTCATCGCAAAGCACTTTCCTAGCCAATCTTTAACAGATTGCAGAGTAGGAATATCATTGCCAATGATTAGTATGTCATCCACATACAAGACCAGAAATACTATAGAGCTCCCACTAACCTTCTTGTAAACACAAGGCTCATCTTCGTTCTTAATGAAGCCAAACTCTTTGACTGCGTCATCAAAACATCGATTCCAGCTCCTAGAAGCTTGCTTTAATCCATAAATGGACCTTTGCAGCTTACAGACTTTATTGGCATTCTCTGGATCCTCAAAACCCTCTGTTTGTGTCATGTACACATCCTCAAGGAGGTTCCCATAAAGGAACGCTGTTTTGACATCCATTTGCCAAATCTAATAGTCGTAGTATGCTGCAATAGCAAGTAAGATTCGAATGGATTTAGTCATGGCGACTGGTGAAAATGTCTCATCATAGTCAATACCATGAATTTGTCTATAACCTTTGGCCACCAATCGGCCCTTGTAGGCAGCTACCTTGCCATCCATGTCGGTCTTCTTCTTGAAGACCCACTTGCACCCTATGGGTCGAGCCCCTTCGGGTGGTTCCACCAAAGTCCATACTTTGTTGGTGTACATGAAATCCATTTCGGATCTCATGGCTTCTAGCCACTTCTTAGAGTCTGGGCCACTCATGGCTTCTCCATAGTTTGCAGGCTCATCATCCATGAGTGGTACGTCATCGGGCTCAGTCACGAGAATTCCGTACCTCTCTGGCTCATGACGCACTCTTCATGATCTACGGAGTTCCTGTGTTACATGAACAGGCTCTTCCACAACTTCTTGTGGTTCCTTTTCATGTTCCATTATCAGTTCAGTGGTTTGTGGTTCATGAATTTCTTCAAGTTCTACAACCCTCCCACTTGCTTCTTTAGAGACTTATTCTCTTTCTAGAAACACGCCGGTCCGAGCAACGAACACTTTGTTCTCGGTAGGGTTATAGAAGTAATATCCTTTAGTCTCCTTAGGATATCCCACAAACTTACACTTATCTGCTTTAGGCCCGAGCTTGTCTGTTTGTAAACGCTTTACATAGACGTCGCAGGCCCAAATATTCATAAACGACACTATGGGACGCTTCCCAGTCCATATCTCATATGGCGTCTTCATGACCGATTTGGATGGAACACGGTTAACGGTAAAAGCTGCCGTCATTAGAGCATGTCCCCAAAAGGATATCGGAAGATCTGTTTGAGACATCATAGATCGCACCATATCTAATAGAGTGCGATTCCTCCTCTCAGATACACCATTCCATTGTGGTGTTCCGGGTGGAGTGAGCTGAGATACTACCCCACACTCTCTAAGATAATCATCAAACTCTTGGCTTAAGTATTCTCCTCCACGATCCGATCGTAGAGCTTTAATACTCTTGCCAAGTTGCCTCTCTACTTCACTCTTGAATTCTTTGAACAATTCGAAGGATTCAGATTTGGCCTTCATAAGGTATACAAATCCATATCTACTGAAATCATCAGTAAATGTGATGAAGTAGGTATAACCACCTCTGGCAGGCGTGGGGAATGGTCCGCATACATCAGTATGTATGAGTGCCAATAACTCACTAGTCCGCTCGCCTTTCTTATTGAAAGGGGACTTTGTCATTTTTCCTAATAGACAAGATTCACATGTCTCATATGATTCCAAATCAAATGAGTCTAGAAGTCCACCCTTATGGAGTCTAGATATGCGTTTCTCATTTATATGGCCTAAACGACAGTGCCATAGATATGTAGGATTTAAATCATTAGTTTTAATCCTTTTAGTATTTATGTTATAGATCGTATTATTTAGATAAAGGATATACAATCCATTAGACAAATGCGCACTACAATAGTGCATACTATTAAAATAAATGGAGCAACACTTGTCCTTTATTGAAATAGAAAAACCTTTCTCGTCCAAACAAGAAACGGAAATAATGTTTCTGCTCATAGCAGGCACATAAAAACAATTGTCTAATTCTAAAATAAGTCCAGAAGGCAAAGATAGCTCATAAACGCCTACAGCTAATGCAACAACCTTTGCTCCATTCCCGACGCGCAAGTCTATCTCCCCTTTTCGCAATCTTCTACTTCTTTTTAAATCCTGCACATTGCGACAAATGTGAGAACCACATCCGGTATCCAATACCCAGGATGATGAAATAGAGAGATTGACGTCTATAACATAAATACCTGGTGGTGGTGGAATCACTATTCCAAGCTTCTTATCCTCCAGATATTTAGGGCAATTCCTCCTCCAGTGACCTGGCTCGCTACAGTAGTGACATTCACCTTTAGCCACGCCTCCACTAGGCTTTAGGGCTTCTTTGGATTTCGCAACTTTCTTGCGTTTTCCTTTTGAAGTAGATGCAACTGACTTGCCCTTCTTCTTGTGTACCATCATTATGGCTTTGCCCTTACCTTTATTGATGATTTGCTCAGCTGTCTTTAGCATGTTCAATAGGTTTGGCAAAGACTTGTTGATCTCATTCATATTATAGTTCATAATGAACTGATTATATCTGTCAGGCAACGATTGCAAGACGAGATCAGTCGCCAAGTCCTGGCCGAGTGGGAACCCCAGTCTCTCAAGGTTCTCTATGTACCCGATCATTCATAGTACATGAGGGCCTACTGGATTCCCCTCTGCAAGACTACTTTTGAACAATGCTTTAGACACTTCATAGCGCTCATGCCTTGCCTGTTCCTGAAACAATTGTTTCAAGTGTCTGATCATATCATAGGCTTCCATGTTCTCGTGTTGCTTCTGAAGCTCACCAGTCATGGTACAAAGCATGAGGCAAGTCACGTCATTAGAATCATCAATATGTTTCTGACGTGCCCTTACTTCTGCTAGTAGAGACTCATCTTGTGGTAGGTCTGGAATTGGAGTGTCCAAGACGTACAGCTTCTTTTCTTGCTTGAGGACAATCCTCAAGTTTCTGTACCAGTCAAGGAAATTTGTTCCAGACAATTTATCCTTCTCAAGGACAGATCGTAGGGATGAATTCGATGCGTTGTTGTTTGCCATTTGGAATTCTACAAAACGAGAAATATGCAATTTAGTATTTTAAACAATTTAACTATATTTAACAATGGCTAGATCATTAAATATAGCTCCCACTATTTTTCTCGGATTAATAGCCCTCACTATTAAAGCGGAAAATATCTTTATACTTTCTAGTGGGTCCAAGATCCCTTTTTCACTTCTTCTTGAGCTTGCTTTGGCAAGTCACCCAAGAATTGGTTATTTAGGTAGGAACCATTCCAATTGCATCCCATGCAACTCTTGGTCCAATTAGGTGAATAAATTCCTTTTATTCTTTATCCAATTGGATAACTCCTAATTGTCATGCCTCTAAGCTCATCAATCCAATTGATTCTTGCCTAGTTGCGTCCAACCTCTTATTTTCAACATACACGCATTACTAGCTTGCGTCGTCCGCAACACATCATGAAAAATTAAAATCGCCTTGCCTTGGCAAGCCCGAATTTTAATAGGCCATGATCATGAAGGGTGTTTTGACAAGAGAAGGCAAAACGCAATATTTAATTGAGGGATTTCTTTTAAGTTGTTTGGTTGATCTTATCAACATGGTCTACTTATTTGGATTGGGCCATCCACAATAAAAGACCAACCTTGTTTATTATTATCTTGTTATCGTTTTGCTTGTAGCGCCATACACACACAAAATAAATAACAAGGCATGAATAATAAACATCCACAAAATAAAAAAAATGTGGCATGGATATGGCCTCTAGACTAATGATATTATCAAGCCAATGATAATATCTAATTGCCCTAAAGTGCCGAGCTCATCTCCATGTGCTCCACCATAGCTGCGCGCCTAGGGATGTCTTTTGGCTCCTTTGGTTCTCCGGTCTTCTTCTCCATGTTCTTGGCTATCATCTAAATATTTCTAATTCTAGCCTAACATCTAGAATAAATAAATAACAAAAGCCTTACATGTCGAGGAGAAAAAGAACGACTCGCATGACGTAAAACTTAATTAATTATTACATTAAATTGATCAGCTCGCAGGCCGTAAACCAAACCACAAAACAATAAACATCCACAATCCTTGGCCATATCCATCCACCATGCAATAAAGCACATAATACAGTTAAAACCAATTTTTTAACGCGCTTGTTTAATTTTAATGAAATTGGGTAACTAGGGTTTTACAACGGTCCAAAGGGCCCAAGCCAACACGTGGCCCGAACCCTAGGACCGCCGCACGCCTAGAGGCCCGCGGCCTTGCTTGGCGCGCAAGGGAGGGGCGGGCGGCTAGGGTTTCGGCCCTAGTCCCCTTCCTCTTTCCTTGTTGCCCAAGCAAGGTTGTTTCCTTATGGAATTATTTCCATAATTTTGTTTCCATAATTGAAAACCCCTTTTCAATCATGTGCCCATGAACCCTAATTTTTCAAGAACCCAATTATTCACATCCTATGTGATTAAAATCACCAATTCTAACATCCAATGTTAAATTGGGTCTTGTTTGATCGAATCAAATTCAATATTGCATCTACTATGCCAATTTTTTTCAGTTTTCGCGTAATAAACAATAATACAGTGTATGAACTGAAATCGTAAACACATAATATCATGTTATGCTCTACGACCTGTGGCTCTGATACCACTGTTGTGTTTTGACGTAGGTAACGCAGCGGAATAACAAAAATTAATCCTACTCAAAGCCCACCAAGGATCACAGGAAGAGACATCATAACATGATTAAGGTTATAGAAGATGTGTACCTTTTGATTTGTGAGATCACACGAAGAATGATGTCCTCGTCTCTACGGTTGATCCACGTATAGAGGTGAGATCTAGATTCTTCCTTCACAACAAGTGCTAGCTTGAACCCGGAGGAAGAGGGATGAAGATCAAAGCAACAAAGCACAAAGGGGGGCTCGGCCACCCTTTTGCCGTCGGGTAGAGGGGGCGGACGGCGGCTAGGGTTTCGGCCCTTGCTCTTTGTCTTGCTCTCTCTCTTTTGTTCTCTCTCACACTTTGTGTTATGACTAATAATAACTCATGTGGGAAGGAAGCTAGAGCCTCTCATATATATACTCCAACAACTCCTTGTTGTTTCCATATTAGAGTTTTCTTTGTTCTAGTAGGACTAGAACTATTCCCTTCCTTGCAAATTAGTCCTACTAAGTTTGCAAGGTGTTGCACAATGATCCTTCTATTAATTAATCCATATTAATTAATCCTAAATTTAGCTCTACTCTATTTGACGTGTGACCCCATAGGTTTCTATATAGTTGGTAGTAACTATTACTAACATGGAGCGGTGTCTAGCAACACATCCATGCAACCCAACCAATAGAAATAGTCAGTGATCCCGACAAACCTTTGTGCCCAATATATCATATTGCATTATCCCTTTGTCTCCATATCCGGATTGGACACGAGACATAAATAGTCACACTCGTATATCCAATCCATAGTTCCTCGATCCTGGGAATATGCTTATGCTTGCAGATAACATTAATATCTCTATATTAATTTATCTGAGTCTGGCCAGACATTCAATAAGCCTCATCCCTCGAGTGGCCGTGGATATTTACCCCCATTACGTGGGAGGGACAAATCCTATCTACATCACTACGATCTCTAAGCTTGCTTCCTATCACGCCTGATAGCCACCTTTATGATTACCCAGTTACGGTGTAACGTTTGATAACATCAAAGCACAATATTTCACAACTAGAGTATCTAGTGACTTCAAGTCCAAGGATTGCAATAATATTAGCACTACGAAAATCGATTGTGACTTCACATAATCTAATGTATCCTTTTCGTCGTGGGTCAATCCAGTATGCCATTACTCCTAATGCATACCCATGTGTTAGACTTGATATCTCCATATCAATCTACCCACATACTAGTCTATATTTGATTGTCCTATTAATCAATATAATGGACTAGGGATATTTAAGATAAATAACACAATTTATCTAAGGACTTCATTATATTAAATATCGTCATAAATAATAAATGAATATTCTAGCCAAAACATTGTTCATACTAAATCTACGATTGCATCTAGGGCATCTATTCCAACAGGATCAACTATAGAGAACGTGACACAATTCGCGTTTGAAGTCATCAAAGGAGAACCCTAAGGTGTGGTATTGATTTCTTCCTTTACCATCGTTATGTCTCTTGACTTGTGATCCTTGGAGGGTTTTGCATGGTTAATTATTGTTTCCGTTGCGCATCCATGAATCAAAACCCTACTGATGGTGCATAAGAAGAAGGGCAAGTCAGTTGCCTCTACTTCAAAAGAAAAGCGCAAGAAAGTTGCGAAATCCAAGGAAGCCCTAAAGCCTAGTGGAGGCGTGGCTAAGGGCGAGTGTCACTACTGCAGCCAGCCGAGTCACTGGAGGAGGAATTTCCCTAAATATCTGGAGGATAAGAAGCTTGGAATAGTGATTCCACGACCACCAAGTATTTATGTTATAGACGTCAATCTTTCTATTTTTTCATCTTGGGTATTGGATACCGGATGTGGTTCTCGCATTTGTCGTAATGTGCAGGATTTGAAAAGAAGTAGAAGATTGAGTAAAGGGGAGATAGAACTACGCGTCGGGAATGGAGCAAGAGTTGTTGCATTAGCTGTAGGCGTTTATGAGCTATCTTTGCCTTCTGGACTTATTTTAGAATTAGACAATTGCTTTTATGTGCCTGCTATGAGCAGAAACATTATTTCCATTTCTTGTTTGGACGAGAAGGGTTTTTCTATTTCAATAAAGGACAAGTGTTGCTCCATTTATTTTGATAGTATGCACTATTGTAGTGCGCATTTGTCTAATGGATTGTATATCCTTGATCTAAATAGTCTAATCTATAACATAAATACTAAAAGGATTAATGTAACACCCCCAAATTTTCATTACTGAAATTCCGGGCGTGCCCTTCTCATGGAGAATTAACCACCATGATCAGGAGAAAGGATCTTTGCTCCGGATTCACAAAACACACTTTATTACATAAAAGGTTCACAAGCCTTGTTCAGAGTTATTACAAACCATTATATTACAAACAGCGGAATAATGAAATTACTACTTTATTCAAGCGAGGTGATACTTCCACTAGTATGCGACGTCCCCATCCCCAACGTAGGCCTCTCCTGTGGTGGTTTCACAAAACAAGGACACCACAGTAAAAGTCAGTAAAAACTGAATGAGAACGCATCACAACGCGTAAATCAGAGTGAGGCACATGTAAGTATTAAAATAAGTTATGACATGTTCGTTGATTCCAAAAATCAGTTTAGTTCTTTAATCGGGGAGATCCAGTACCAATAATCATATCCAGTGTGAACGGCGAAATAATCCGCTCGTCCGAACCAATCTCACCTCAGCATCTAGACCTTAAGTGTCGACACCCCCTACGAGGGAAACTGTTGTCCCAAGAGAGTAGTACTAGAGCCTTACCCTGTGCTAATGCGCCCCAGGGGAAACCATAGAGCCACCTTCGACTCAAGTCCCAAGCTTTGCTTGGTCAAACCATATCAAGTCCCAAGCTTTGCTTGGTCAATCCATATCAAGTCCCAAGCTTTGCTTGGTCAATCCATATCAAGTCCCAAGCTTTGCTTGGTCAATCCATATCAAGTCCCCGAGAGTTCATGTTTCCACTTTACGTGATTAGTAGCTTAAACATTCTGAAAAGTCTCATTATTATCATTTCTAAAATATCATCAAATAGTGGAAATCACTTCTTCTCGAGTGACAAGTTCTCAAAATATTGAATTCCAACATGTGAAAGTAAGGAGTTCAATTAACACAAGTATTGAGCAAGCATAAGAAATGCGTTCAAAACATTTAAAGCTCAAGTCAAGGCAAATAGAGACATTATAGTTAACACGCGTTTTGAAGAGTAAGGGTTGAGCCTACGAACTCACCTACAAGTTCCGACGGTAGTTTAGATGTAGCCGACGTAGCCTTCGTCTATGAACTCGGTGTCTACAAATAAGGATAAATCCTAATTAATAATTAATCGCTTAATATGCAAGTGTCCTATATGTCAAGCGGGTTGATTCTAGTTAATTACTCGGTGATGACCTAGTCGAATTTTAAGGATGTCCCTTAATCAAGTACTAAGATATTGTTTATTTGTCAAAACGACTAACCAAAATTTATTTATAAAAACACTATATTAATTTATCAAATCTAATATTAACTAATATTAATATTAATTTACTAATCTTCATCCTACTCACAATAATATTTATTTACTAACTACTAATCATTATTTATTATACTAACATCTAATTAGTACTTAGGTATTTATAATGTAGGATAGCTAGAAATGTAGTTGTACACTTACCTCCCCCTAGACTTGTCTAATTCTCAAAAACATGAGTTGTTGCTAGTTCTAGAAAATACATTTATAACCCCCATTTCAAGAATAATTGTTGTATGCATTTCTAACGTTCCGTTTCCAACTAGTTTAACATGAATGACTTCCGGAAAGTGTGAGAGTACGAATATGCAAGAACATGTAAAATGCGACGCGTGAAAATGAAGTTATACCGAGGTTCCGGAAATGAGCGGTGACCTAGCGCGGGCTGTTTGAACCTCTTCGGCTTGCGAGAATGGTGTTAAGGAAGTCCTTGGAGTGTCACGGAGTGGACGGTAGCAGCCGTGTCCCAAGTGGTGGTCGTTGGCGGAGTTGGTGATGAAGGTAGCTACTTGACGTTGCAAGTGTAGTTCAAGTTGGGCAGCGATTCGGGATCCGTTTTGACCTCTTTTGAACGTGGTTAAAGAATGAAAGTTATAGATAACAAGTAGGGGGATATGTAGGAGAAAACGGATGTCGTTTTGGAGCTAAAATGGAAGAGAACAAGGAAGAACAACACCGCTGCCCACTGGTGCTGTTCGGCTAAAGCAGTTTCAGCGCGGGGTGAATTCGGGCTCTGTTTTGACTCCGTTTGGTCGGGGCCAAAGAACGAAAGTTGTAGAGGACAAGTAGGGGAAGTTGTGGTTAAAATTTGGGCCGATTCGGAGTTGTAACGAAGGAGATACAGCAAGAACAAGCCGCTGTCCAGCAGCCGCTTCTACTGTTGCGGGTTGCTGCTTGTTGCGGCTGTTGGGGCTGCTTCGGGTGGTTGTTTTGGCCGGTTCTTTGCTGCTTAATGATGCTATGAATATCAGGTAGTGGGTGTGTGACTTGAGGGGTGGTGGGTATGGTTCTCGTGTTGGTTTGAGATGAGAGAGAGAGAGCTTGAGTTGGTGGTTATGGAGTTTTCCGGCGATGAACTATGGTGGTGTTGGTTGTGATGGAGATGGCAAGGATGATGAGCTGATTATGAAAGTGAGAGGGGTTTTAGCTATGTTGGTGTGGTGAAATGGAGCTACGGGAGGTGGTATTTATAGAAGGAAATGAAGAAGTATGAAGAAGATGAAGAAGTAGAAAATAATTGAGAAGATAAGAGAATAGTGGCATGCTTGTTTCATCAGACGGCATGATCCTTCTTTTACGGAAATGATTGCCGTCTCAATATGTAATTGTGGCTGAAAATTTTGTGACGAAGATAACATTCCGGATTTCTTAGAAAATAATCGGGTGTGATATTATCGGAATGTCGTGATATAAGTCACCACGTAGTATATGTGACACTATAGTGATATACACACTATTAAATATAAGTGTGATATATATGTATATATACTCTATTCTAATTTTATTATGACATAGTCACCTAGCAATAGTACCACAAAATATTAAATATAGATGTCAGTTTATACTCAATATTGCTATAAACATACATATTTGTTCCTAAAATATATATTTAAATTTCGGGTTGTTTCATCCTTCCCTCCTTAAGATCAAGCTTCGTCCTCGAAGCGCAAAAGTAATATCTCATGGCTGTACTATGAATACTAAATGCAAATCACGTAATCTCATGTATTAACAATGTAGTGAGTAAAATATGATGAGTAAAAGTGTAACTAAAAGTGTGAAGGTCTCCTCCCCCTTAAAGGAGTGACGTCCTCGTCACTCGAGTTTATACCTGTTCAAACAAGTGGGGATATCGTTGTTTCATGTCAGCTTCAGCTTCCCATGTGACGTTCTCCGTCAGGTGACTGTTCCATAACACTTTGACCAACGTGGTTGACGTGGTACGAGTCTTTCTAGTCTTTGTGTCTAGGATTTTGACAGGGTGTTCTTCGTCCGTAGGAATAGGGTCCAATTCTAAGGGTTCGGGATCTAAGATATGTGATGGGTCTGGAATGTACCTCTTAAGTTGTGACACGTGAAAGACGTTATGGACTCGACCCAGATTAGAAGGAAGATCTAAACGGTAGGCTACTTCTCCTATCCTGTCCTGGACTTCGTAGGGACCGATGAACTTGGGACTGAGTTTTCCCTTCTGATTGAAACGAGAAACTCCCTTGGTTGGTGATACCTTCAGGAACACTTTGTCTCCAACCTTGAACTCCACGGGTCTTCGTTTCTGGTCTGCATAAGACTTCTGTCGATCCTGGGCTGCTTTCATCCGTTGCTGAATGATTCTGACCTGACTCACCATTTCCTCAATCATTTGTGGTCCCAAAACTAGTGTCTCACTGATGTCATTCCAGCACAAGGGTGTCCTACATTTCCTTCCATATAGTGCCTCATAGGGTGCCATCCCTATACTTGCGTGGTAACTATTGTTGTACGAGAACTCTATCAATGGTAACCGGTCTACCCAAGAACCTTGGAAGTCCATGACACATGCTCGCAACATATCCTCCAGTGTTTGTATGGTTCGTTCTGTCTGTCCATCAGTAGCCGGGTGGAAAGCGGTGCTGAACTTCAGCTGAGTGCCTAAGGCTTTCTGTAATGCTTGCCAGAAATGTGAGAGGAAGTTTGGGTCTCGGTCAGACACGATGTCCTTTGGTACACCATGGTATCTAACGATATTCTTGATGTACGCGTCTGCTCGTTGCTCCATATCCCAAGTGTCCTTCATTGGGATGAATCTTGCAGTCTTCGTCAATCGGTCAACTACAACCCAAATCTGATTTAAACCATTCTTTGTCACTGGCAAAGCAGTCACAAAGTCCATAGATATGGAATCCCATTTCCACATGGGTACTTCCAAAGGTTGCACCAAACCTCCTTTCCTCTTGTGTTCGAACTTCACCTTTTGGCACGTGAGACATCGGGCTACAAATTCTGCAACCTCGTTCTTCATTCTTGGCCACCAGAACTGCTTCTTCAAGTCCTTATACAACTTATCTCCTCCTGGATGTACGGAGTATGGCGTGTTGTGTGCTTCTCTCATTAACCGTTCCTTGACCTCCTTACACTTTTGGGGCACACACCACCTCTCCTTGTACCTTATGCTCCCATCGTCGTGTATTCGGAAGTCCTTGGTTGCCCCATCCTCGATTTTCTTCCTAATTCTTTCAAGTTTCACGTCTCCGGGTTGTCCCTTTCTGATCTCCTCAAAGATGTCTAGTGTGGCTACCAAATTATATAGCACGTCTTCCCTTGCCTCCTGCTGACGGAATTCAATCCCCAACTTCTGAATATCAGCTCGCAACTCCTTTGGTAAACTCCTCAAAGCATTGATGGTATGGCTTGTCTTCCGGCTTAATGCGTCGGCGACTACATTTGCCTTACCTTCATGGTATTGGATTTGAAGATCGTAGTCCTTGATCAAATCCAACCATCTTCTTTGCCTCATGTTCAAATCCTTTTGGGTGAACAAATACTTAAGGCTTTTGTGGTCGGTGAAAATCTTACAGGTTGCACCATAAAGGTGGTGTCTCCAAATTTTCAAGGCGTGGACAATTGCGACTAGCTCTAGGTCATGAGTTGGGTAATTCTCCTCATAGGATTTTAGCTGTCGTGAAGCATATGCAATCACCTTCCCATCTTGCATTAGCACACATCCTAACCCGTGCTTCGAAGCATCACTATAGACCTCAAACTCCCTCGACTCAGATGGTAGGGTTAGAATAGGTGCTGTAGTTAGCTTTTCCTTCAGGGTTTGGAAGGCTTCCTCACATTTCTCATCCCAATGGTATTTTGTGGTTTTCTTCATTAGATTGGTCAATGGTCTGGCTATTTTGGAAAAGTCCTTCACGAATCTTCGGTAATAACCTGCTAGTCCCAAGAAACTACGGATATCTGTTGCACTCTTGGGTCTTGGCCAGTCCCTAACCGCGGTTATCTTTCCTGGGTCTACGGAAATTCCCTCCTTAGATATTATGTGTCCCAAGAAAGGTACCCTATCCAGCCAAAATTCACACTTGGAAAACTTAGAATACAACTGTTCTTGCCTCAGGGTTTGCAAAACAGCTCTAAGGTGTTCTTCGTGTTCTCCCTTTCCCTTAGAGTAAACCAAAATATCATCAATGAAAACTACCACAAAGCGGTCTAAGTAAGGTTTCATTACTCGGTTCATCACGTCCATGAATACAGCAGGTGCATTGGTTAGACCAAAAGGCATAACAGTGAACTCATAATGCCCATACCTGGTCCTAAAGGCAGTCTTAGGGATGTCCTTCTCGGCTACCCTTAACTGGTGATAACCTGATCTTAAGTCGATCTTGGAAAAGGTATCGGCTCCTTGTAGCTGGTCAAAGAGGTCATCTATCCTCGGGAGTGGGTATCGGTTTTTGACAGTCACATTATTAAGCTCCCTGTAATCAATGCACAGTCTCAAACTTCCATCCTTCTTCTTAACAAACAAGACAGGTGCTCCCCATGGTGAAACACTTGGTTTGATATACCCCTTATCCAACAATTCCCTTAGCTGTTCCTTCAACTCTTCCAGCTCTACTGGTGCCATTCTGTAAGGTGCTTTGCAGATCGGTCCTGTCCCTGGTACAAGGTCAATGGTAAACTCCACGGCTCTCTTAGGTGGCATTCCAGGGATTTCGTCGGAAATACATCGGGAAATTCATTAACAATTGGGATGTCCTCAAGTTTCATCGTCCCCATATTATCATCTCGGACAGAACAGAGATAGGCTTGGTGTCCCTTACCCATGGCTTTGACTACAGAAAGTGCAGACACAATTTTGACATTGGGTTTCTCGGTGATTCCTATGTGAGAGATTCTCTTACCCTTTGGTCCTCTTAGGCTTACCTTTTGGTTACGACAATCAATATGAGCATGGTGCTTTCCTAGCCAGTCCATTCCTAGAATAACATCTAGGTTTTCTAGGTCAAAGAGGATTAAGTCAGTGGGTATCTCACATTCTTGGATGGTTATGACTACTCCCCTAAAGATGGAATCACAGTTTACTACCCGTTTTGCAGGTGTAGCTATAGACACAGGGTTCATATGAGAGGGTTGAAGTCCTAGTTTTCTAGCAAAAGATGACGATATGAAAGAATAGGATGCCCCACTATCAAAGAGTACGTAAGCAGGAGTGTTGTGGACTAAGAATGTACCAGTAACCACGTTTGTCGCAGTGTTTGCTTCCGCCTGGTTCATGGCATAGATTTTTCCGGCGCTCCTCTAGTTTCCATTTCCTTGGTTGTTAGTTCCATTTCCAGTAGGTTGCGCATTCCGGTTGTTGCTTCCTGCAGGTGCATTGTAGTTGTTCCCTTGGGGTCTGCCTGCCTGGTTGTTGTAGTTCCCACGATTGTTTCCGCCAAATTGGTTATTGTTATTCCCACGGTTGCTTCCTCCGTATTGGTTGTGGTTGGCTTGGAATTGATTCCCATTTTGGTAGTTTGGGCGAGGGTTTCCCTGGTTCTGTCTTGGGTATCCGTTCCCTCCGGTCCTGCCATTCTGGATATCAGCCTTTTTCGCGTTACACTCGAACGCTCGGTGACCACGCTTCCTACAGTAGAAACATTCCACTGTCTTTCCTTCACAATCAACTCCGGGGTGGTCCCTACCACACTGTTTGCAATTGTAGTGACGAGCTCGCCCGTTGATGTCAGTGTGGTGGTTCCCGAAGTTACTGCGGTTCATTCCACGGTACCCCTCGATTGCGTTAGACTTGAACCTCTTGTTAGCATGGTTGGGTTCCTTAGAGTTGTTCCCTTCTTCTTCCTTCCTCTTGTTTGCTCGATTCCCTTGCATCTCTTCGATTTCTCCGATGGTAGCTGCTACCTCATACGCTTCTCTTATGTTCGCACTCCTAGCAGCAACTACGTCCCTCTGGATGCTATAGCGAAGCCCTTTTGTGAAGCGTCTGATCCTCAAGTCCTCCGTGGTTACCAGTGGCCCGGCAAAGCGTGACAGTTCTGTGAACTTGTTGTAGTATTCCGACACTGTCATGTTGCCTTGTTTCAGGGCTAGAAACTCCTCATACTTCTTGTTCTTAACATGGTGGGGATAGAAGCGTTCCCTCAGTGCATCCTGAAATGCTTCCCAGTTAAGGTTCCCATTGGCCTGCAATGCATCCTTGTTGACAGTCCACCAGTTATCGGCCTCGTCATGGAGGTAGAATGCTGTCACATTCACCTTTTGGTCGGGTGGGCAACCGACAGAGATCAGAATTTTATCCATTTTACGAATCCAATTCTCGAGGATCACTGGGTCCTCTTGCCCAAGGTAGAAGTCAGGGTGTCTCTCGTCGACTCTCTTAGCCCAGTTTGTCCCGACATGTTCCATTTGATCCCTTTGTTCCCTTCGTGTAATGAGTTCGGTAACGTTGATGAGTAGTTCCTCCATTTGGGCGCTCCTCCTTGCTGCCGACATTTTTGCGTTCCTACTATAATAACGCAGTTAGATTAGTCCACTCAAGGAAGGCTAATGGCGATATACGTCTAACAGTGATAATTAAGGGTTACAGTTGCCACATCGTCAAAGAAGTTCCGTATGTGTTTCCTGGGGTGCAGTCAATCTAGGTCTGTGGTCAGACATTCTTAGTCGAGAAGTTTCAGTGGTGTTGAATTAAGGAGACAAGCTTTCAACACACTCTTCTTAGTTCGCGGGTATTGTCCCCTTAACAGTTCTACTCATCGCCTATATTAGACTTTTGTTCCGGGTAAAGGTATCACACTCTTCCTTGAACTCGTTCTCTAAGTCACTACAAACCATTCGTAGTTTCCATGTCCGAGTCTCCTACAAAGACTCCTCCTCTTTCTCCGTCCTCATGGTCCTTGGCTCCCCCAAGCCCATCGGTGTCTGTACCCGAGCCTGAACCTGGGCTTATAGTTTCGGAGCCAGAAGTTACTCCCGGTGTTCCATCTTTCCATCAAGATTCATCGGGTCCTTATCCTTGGCTTTGCGGTGTCCCAGTGCTGTCGTCAACCCCTCTTTCGGTTATGAGGGCATCTTCAACTCCAGCATCTCGACCAGTGGATCAGTCACGCCCTCTTGCTCGCGCATGCTCGATCCTTATCTCAGAGGAGATTCACCGTCACCTAGGGAATTTGGGGCGACTTCTCGGGTTTCGCAATGATACTCAAGTTATTGAGTGGCTTTTTCGGAAAGCTCGTCCTGCTATTCTAGAGTTAGGTCCTCGTAGAAGAGAGACTCCTAATGAAGGATCACAAAATGCTCGTTCCTAGTCAATCAATGTAATGGCTGTATTCTGGGTTGTACCATTTTGTCTCATGTGTCTCCAAGTGTAATGGTCTTAACTATGTATTTTTCCCATTCTTGAGGAAGTAATGAATTATTAGTCATAAGCAAGATTATCCGAAAAAAAAAACATTCCCAAATGACCTAATTACCCCCTCTCAACGGCTATAACGGTGAAAAGTAAATACACATTTTTTTTTTACCTCAATCTCCAACGGTCAGCCGACATTCCAACGGCTATAAATGGCCAAAAGTCACTTTTACCCTTTGTCATATCCGTGTAACGGCTAGTAGGGAGGTTAGAAACGTAAATTTGATGCTCTTGAGGTTTCTATAAATAGAAGCTCCATAACATACTACTTTCATACCTCAAACATATTTAGAAATGTCTTCGGAGAGTGTTATGGCTATTATCACACTGATCATAGCCGTGTACGTGATAGTCCTCTTTGCGCGACTCAGCCTCTCCTTCATCAATCAGCCTTTGCTCCCTTTTCTTTTGGTTTGGTTGTTTGGGTTCATCCTTATGATGGTAGTGTACCATAGGGAATAACAGGAAACGGCAATGTATGAAAGGATGAAGTACCAGTGATGTAACTATTTCCTACATTTTCTCCCTTATGAATAAAAGTCTGTTCTCTTTTTTTATTTTTATTTTCTTGTCTTTGCAATGATCCAGCAAAATTTAGATAAGAAAGTCTTGAATCACAAGATTATCAAAATTGCACATTACGAGTTCAAACAGTATGAACACATAAAGAGATCATATATATCACAATATATACTTGAAAATATGCCTCCAATCGTAAGAGCAAGCGCATGCTTCTCACAATAACCCCTTTACCCCCGACTTTACTTGTTTTAATTCAGGTTTTATCTTGCCCTAGTCCATTTTTGAAAAAAAAATTTGAGTTTCATTTTCGGAAATCGATTTCCACTTTAATTAGGGTGTATTAAACTTTGAATCCGAAGGTGCTCTGATACCAACTGTAACACCCCCAAATTTTCATTACTGAAATTCCGGGCGTGCCCTTCTCATGGAGAATTAACCACCATGATCAGGAGAAAGGATCTTTGCTCCGGATTCACAAAACACACTTTATTACATAAAAGGTTCACAAGCCTTGTTCAGAGTTATTACAAACCATTATATTACAAACAGCGGAATAATGAAATTACTACTTTATTCAAGCGAGGTGATACTTCCACTAGTATGCGACGTCCCCATCCCCAACGTAGGCCTCTCCTGTGGTGGTTTCACAAAACAAGGACACCACAGTAAAAGTCAGTAAAAGTTGAATGAGAACGCATCACAACGCGTAAATCAGAGTGAGGCACATGTAAGTATTAAAATAAGTTATGACATGTTCGTTGATTCCAAAAATCAGTTTAGTTCTTTAATCGGGGAGATCCAGTACCAATAATCATATCCAGTGTGAACGGCGAAATAATCCGCTCGTCCGAACCAATCTCACCTCAGCATCTAGACCTTAAGTGTCGACACCCCCTACGAGGGAAACTGTTGTCCCAAGAGAGTAGTACTAGAGCCTTACCCTGTGCTAATGCGCCCCAGGGGAAACCATAGAGCCACCTTCGACTCAAGTCCCAAGCTTTGCTTGGTCAAACCATATCAAGTCCCAAGCTTTGCTTGGTCAATCCATATCAAGTCCCAAGCTTTGCTTGGTCAATCCATATCAAGTCCCAAGCTTTGCTTGGTCAATCCATATCAAGTCCCCGAGAGTTCATGTTTCCACTTTACGTGATTAGTAGCTTAAACATTCTGAAAAGTCTCATTATTATCATTTCTAAAATATCATCAAATAGTGGAAATCACTTCTTCTCGAGTGACAAGTTCTCAAAATATTGAATTCCAACATGTGAAAGTAAGGAGTTCAATTAACACAAGTATTGAGCAAGCATAAGAAATGCGTTCAAAACATTTAAAGCTCAAGTCAAGGCAAATAGAGACATTATAGTTAACACGCGTTTTGAAGAGTAAGGGTTGAGCCTACGAACTCACCTACAAGTTCCGACGGTAGTTTAGATGTAGCCGACGTAGCCTTCGTCTATGAACTCGGTGTCTACAAATAAGGATAAATCCTAATTAATAATTAATCGCTTAATATGCAAGTGTCCTATATGTCAAGCGGGTTGATTCTAGTTAATTACTCGGTGATGACCTAGTCGAATTTTAAGGATGTCCCTTAATCAAGTACTAAGATATTGTTTATTTGTCAAAACGACTAACCAAAATTTATTTATAAAAACACTATATTAATTTATCAAATCTAATATTAACTAATATTAATATTAATTTACTAATCTTCATCCTACTCACAATAATATTTATTTACTAACTACTAATCATTATTTATTATACTAACATCTAATTAGTACTTAGGTATTTATAATGTAGGATAGCTAGAAATGTAGTTGTACACTTACCTCCCCCTAGACTTGTCTAATTCTCAAAAACATGAGTTGTTGCTAGTTCTAGAAAATACATTTATAACCCCCATTTCAAGAATAATTGTTGTATGCATTTCTAACGTTCCGTTTCCAACTAGTTTAACGTGAATGACTTCCGGAAAGTGTGAGAGTACGAATATGCAAGAACATGTAAAATGCGACGCGTGAAAATGAAGTTATACCGAGGTTCCGGAAATGAGCGGTGACCTAGCGCGGGCTGTTTGAACCTCTTCGGCTTGCGAGAATGGTGTTAAGGAAGTCCTTGGAGTGTCACGGAGTGGACGGTAGCAGCCGTGTCCCAAGTGGTGGTCGTTGGCGGAGTTGGTGATGAAGGTAGCTACTTGACGTTGCAAGTGTAGTTCAAGTTGGGCAGCGATTCGGGATCCGTTTTGACCTCTTTTGAACGTGGTTAAAGAACAAAAGTTATAGATAACAAGTAGGGGGATATGTAGGAGAAAACGGATGTCGTTTTGGAGCTAAAATGGAAGAGAACAAGGAAGAACAACACCGCTGCCCACTGGTGCTGTTCGGCTAAAGCAGTTTCAGCGCGGGGTGAATTCGGGCTCTGTTTTGACTCCGTTTGGTCGGGGCCAAAGAACGAAAGTTGTAGAGGACAAGTAGGGGAAGTTGTGGTTAAAATTTGGGCCGATTCCGAGTTGTAACGAAGGAGATACAGCAAGAACAAGCCGCTGTCCAGCAGCCGCTTCTACTGTTGCGGGTTGCTGCTTGTTGCGGCTGTTGGGGCTGCTTCGGGTGATTGTTTTGGCCGGTTCTTTGCTGCTTAATGATGGTATGAATATCAGGTAGTGGGTGTGTGACTTGAGGGGTGGTGGGTATGGTTCTCGTGTTGGTTTGAGATGAGAGAGAGAGAGCTTGAGTTGGTGGTTATGGAGTTTTCCGGCGATGAACTATGGTGGTGTTGGTTGTGATGGAGATGGCAAGGATGATGAGCTGATTATGAAAGTGAGAGGGGTTGTAGCTATGTTGGTGTGGTGAAATGGAGCTACGGGAGGTGGTATTTATAGAAGGAAATGAAGAAGTATGAAGAAGATGAAGAAGTAGAAAATAATTGAGAAGATAAGAGAATAGTGGCATGCTTGTTTCATCAGACGGCATGATCCTTCTTTTACGGAAATGATTGCCGTCTCAATATGTAATTGTGGCTGAAAATTTTGTGACGAAGATAACATTCCGGATTTCTTAGAAAATAATCGGGTGTGATATTATCGGAATGTCGTGATATAAGTCACCACGTAGTATATGTGACACTATAGTGATATACACACTATTAAATATAAGTGTGATATATATGTATATATACTCTATTCTAATTTTATTATGACATAGTCACCTAGCAATAGTACCACAAAATATTAAATATAGATGTCAGTTTATACTCAATATTGCTATAAACATACATATTTGTTCCTAAAATATATATTTAAATTTCGGGTTGTTTCAATTAAAACTAATGATTTAAATCCTACATATCTATGGCAATGTCGTTTAGGCCATATAAATGAGAAACGCATATCTAGACCCCATAAGGATGGACTTCTAGACTCATTTGATTTGGAATCATATGAGACATGTGAATCTTGTTTATAAGGAAAAATGACAAAGTCCCCTTTCAATAAGAAAGGTGAAAGGACTAGTGAGTTATTGGCACTCATACATACCGATGTATGTGGGCCATTCCCCACGCCTGCCAGAGGTGGTTACACCTACTTCATCACATTTACTGATGATTTCAGTAGATATGGATTTGTATACCTTATGAAGGCCAAATCAGAATCCTTTGAATTGTTCAAAGAATTCAAGAATGAAGTAGAGAAGAAACTTGGCAAAAGTATTAAGGCTCTACGATCGGATCGTGAAGGAGAATACTTAAGCTAAGAGTTTGATGAGTATCTTAGAGAGTGTGGGATAGTATCCCATCTCACTCCACCCAGAACGCCACAATGGAATGGCGTGTTCGAGAGGAGGAATCACACTCTATTAGATATGGTGCGATCTATGATGTCTCAAACAGATCTTCCGATATCCTTTTGGGGACATGCTCTAATGACGGAAACTTTTACCATTAACCGCGTTCCATCCAAGTCAATCATGAAGAAACCATATGAGATATGGACTGGGAAGCGTCCCATAGTGTCGTTTATGAGAATTTGGGGCTGTGATGTTTATGTAAAACGTTTACAAACAGATAAGCTCCGGGCCCAAAGCGGATAAGTATAAATTTGTGGGATATCCTAAGGAAACTAAAGGATATTATTTCTACAATCCCATCGAGAACAAAGTGTTTGTTGCTCGGGCCGGCGTGTTTCTAGAAAGAGAGTTTGTCTCTAAAGAAGCAAGTGGTATGGCTGTAGAACCTGAAGAGATTCAAGAACCACAAATCACTGAACCAATGATGGAACATGAACCGCAAGTAGTTGTGGAAGAACCTGTTCAGGTAACACAGGAACTCCGTAGATCAGGAAGAGTGTGTCGTGAGCCAGAGAGGTACGGACTTCTTGTGACTGAGCCCGATGACGTACCACTCATAGATGATGAGCCTGCAACCTACGGAGAGGCCATGAAAGGCCCAAACTCTAAGAAATGGCTAGAAGCCATGAGATCCAAAATGGATTCCATGTACACCAACAAAGTATGGACTTTGGTGGAACCACCAAAAGGGGCTCGGCCCATAGGGTGCAAGTGGGTCTTCAAGAAGAAGACCGACATGGATGGCAAGGTAGTTGCCTATAAGGGGCGATTGGTAGCCAAAGGGTATAGACAGATTCATGGTATTGACTATGATGAGGCCTTTTCACCAGTCGCCATGACTAAATCCATTCGAATCCTTCTTATTGCAGCATACTACGACTATGAGATTTGGAAAATGGATGTCAAAACAACGCTCCTTTATGGGAACCTCCTCAAAGATGTGTACATGACACAACCAGAGGGTTTTGAGGATCCAGAGAATGCCAATAAAGTCTGTAACCTGCAAAGATCCATTTATGGATTAAAGCAAGCTTCTAGGAGTTGGAATCGACGTTTTGATGACGCGGTCAAAGAGTTTGGCTTCATCAAGAACGAAGATGAGCCTTGTGTTTACAAGAAGGTTAGTGGGAGGACTTAGGAGACGCAGCCTACATACTTTGCAATCTGTTAAAGATTGGCTAGGAAAGTGCTTTGCAATGAAGGACTTAGGAGACGCAGCCTACATACTTGGTATAAAGATCTATAAGGATAGATCTAAGAGGTTGCTCGGCCTAAGTCAAAGTACATATATAGAGAATGTGTTGAAGAGGTTCAACATGCAAGATTCCAAGAAGGGATTCTTGCCCATGTCGCATGGAGTCACTCTTTCTAAGAATGACTGTCCCTCCAATGAGATTTAGAAGGGCCGCATGAGTAGGATACCCTATGCTTAGGCCATAGGATCCATCATGTACGCCATGTTATGTACTAGACCAGACGTATCATACGCGTTGAGTATGGTGAGCAGATACCAGTCCAATCCGGGTGAGAGTCACTGGATTGCTGTCAAGAACATCCTAAAGTACTTGAGAAGAATTAAGGATGTGTTCTTGGTATTTGGAGGTAAGGAAGAGCTGAGTGTAAAGGGTTACACTGATGCAAGCTTCCAAACCGACAAAGATGACTACATATCGGGGTCTGGATACGTGTTTTGCCTGAATGGAGGAACTGTAAGCTGGAAGAGTTCCAAGCAAGGGACAATTGCTGATTCTACAACAGAAGCTGAGTACATTGCTGCTACGGAGGCAGCAAAAGAGGCAGTTTGGATAAAGAAGTTTATCACTGAGCTCGATGTCGTCCCTAGCATCGTGGATCCCATAGAGTTGTATTGTGACAACTCTGGCGCAATCGCACAGGCCAAGGAACCAAGATCACACCATAAATCAAAGCATGTACTTGGAGATTCCATCTTATTCGTGATATGATCGATCGAGGGGATGTGAAGATGTGCAAGATTCCAACAGATGACTATGTTTCAGATCCGCTCACAAAACCTCTGGCGCAGCGAAAGCTTGAAGGGCACGCCAGATCTATAGGCATACGAGATGCGCCAGATTGGCTCTAGTGCAAGTGGGAGACTGTTGGAATAGATGCCCTAGAGGCAATCGTAGATTTAGTATGAACATTTTTTTGGCTAGAATATTCATTTATTATATATTGTGATATTTAATATAATGAAGTCCTTTGATAAAATGTGTTCTTTATCTTTAATATCCCTAGTCCACTATATTGATTAATAGGACGATCAAATATAGACTAGTATGTGGGTAGATTGATATGGAGATATCAAGTCTAACATATGGGCATGCATTAGGAGTAATGGCATACTGGATTGACCCACAACGAAAAGGATACATTAGATTATGTCAAGTCACAATCGCTTTTCGTAGTGCTAATATAATTGCAATCCTTAGACTTGAAGTCACTAGATACTCTAGTTGTGGAATATTGCGCTTTGATGTTATCAAACGTTACACCGTATCTGGGTAATCATAAAGATGGCTATCAGGCGTGATAAGAAGCAAGCTTAGAGATCGTAGTGATGTAGATAGGATTTGTCCCTCCCACATAGTGGGGGTAAATATCCACGACCACTCGAGGGATGAGGCTTATTGAATGTGTGGCCTGACTCAGATAAATCAATATGGAGATATTGATGTTATCTGCAAGCATAAGCATATTCCCAGGATCGAGGAACTATGGATTGGATATATGAGTGTGACTATTTATGTCTCGTGTCCAATCCGGATATGGAGACAAAGGGATAGTACAATATGAGATATTGGGCACAAGAGGTTTGTTGGGATGACTGACTATTTCTACTGGTTGGGTAGCATGGATGTGTTGCTAGACACCGCTCCATGTTAGTAAGAGTTACTACCAACTATATAGAAACCTATGGGGTCACACGTCAAATAGAGTAGAGCTAGATTTTGGATTAATTAATATTGATTAATTAATAGAAGGATCATTGTGCAACACCTTGCAAACTTAGTAGGACTAATTTGCAAGGAAGGGAATAGTTCTAGTTCATCTAGAATTAGGAAACTTTTTTATGGAAACAACAAGGAGTTGTTGGAGTATATAAAGAGGCTCTAGCTTCCTTCCCACTTAATGTTATTAGACATAACAAAGTGAGTGGGAGAGAGCAAAAGAGAGAGAGAGCAAGACAAGCTAGGCCGAAACCTAGCCCGTCCGCCCCCCTTCCCGTCGGCTCAAAGAGGAGGCTGAAACCTCCTCTTGTCCTTTGTTGCTTTGATCTTCTTCCCTCTTCCTACGGGTTCAAGCTAGCACTTGTTTGAAGGAAGAATCTAGATCTCACCTCTAGACGTGGATCAACCGTAGAGACGAGGACATCATTCTTCGTGTGATCTCACAAATCAAAAGGTACACAATACTATGTCTCTTATCATGTTATGATATCTCCTCCTGACGATCCATGGTGGGCTTTGAAGTAAGAATTAAATTTTGTTATTCCGCTGCGTTACCTACGTCAAAACCCAACAGAAAATTGGTGGACCACCACCCAGGAAGTCTTGGTGGATCAGCCCAACTTCGGCAGGGAGGCTTTTAAGAGAGATCTCCAATCACGTTTCTACCCATCTCATGTTAAGCAAAGGAAGTATGTTGAGTTCATGAACCTGAAACAGGGAAATGGCTCAGTGACCGACTATTTCAAGAAGTTTGTTGAGTTGATGAGGTTTGCAAGAAACATGGTGCCTGATGAAGAGCAATATTGGGAAGTTCAACGCGGGTATGCATTTCCAATTGCAGAAGATCATGCTTAGCAGTACTTAACCTAGTTTGCACGAAGCGTATGACAGAGCAGGGGACATGTGGCGTGTTCAAGAGAATCAAGATGAGGTTCGTGGAAAGCGTAAGGCAGATAGCTCGTGAGGTAACAACAACAATCAGGTTAGAGGCAACCACACCGGAGCTGAAAAACGATTCAAGCCAAATAATGGAGGAGGTTACCAAGGCCGGAACCGGGGAAACCAGCGTAACTCAGCTGCAGAACAGGATCGCCATTACTATTGTCGCCGTTGAAACCAAGACCACCCTCGTGTTGATTGCAATGGGAACGTGGTGACTTGCCGCACATGCAAAACACAGGTCGTTTGAGTGTCGAGTAAAGCCAGCGGGAAACCAGGGAACCGAACAACAACTACCATGGAAATTGCCAGCAATACGGAAAAAACTTTGGTCAGAACCAGCAGCAGGGAAATCAGCAGTATGGGAACAGACAGAATGGAAAACGAGCTAATCAGTACAATGGAGGAAATGGAGCTGGGAGGCAGCAGGGATACAACCAGGGAAATGGAGGATTCAATGGGGCTCAAAATCGCAATGGGGATAACAATGCTGGTAATGCAGCCAACAATAACAATGGGAATGGCACAGGAGCAACACAAAACCCGCATTTACATGGAGTTGTCATAAGTACCTTTCTTGTCCATGACAAACCCGCATTTACGTTATTTGATTCAGGAGCATCATATTCATTCATTTCATCATCATTTGTTAAGAAGTTGGGTCTAGGACAATCATTTAGGATCTCCATTCCCATAGCTACACCAACCGGTCAAGCAACCACGTGTGACACCGTTTTCAAGGGTGTAGAAGTGAATATTTTGATGAGTTCCTTACCCGCCGACTTAATACAATTTGACCTTGGGGGAATAGATTTAATCCTAGGAATGGACTAGTTGGGCAAGTATCGGACGATCATCGACTGTTTCGAACCGAAAGTCAAGCTTAGGGGACTTAAAGGTGAGAAGATCTCCTATCACGGCATCACGAAGGAACCATCAATCAGGCTAGTATCCGCCTTAACCATAGTGAAGCAGGTGAAGAAAGGAAACCCGACGTACTTGTGTTATATCCAGGATGTGTCTAAGAAGGAGAACGTACTGGAAGAAATAATCGTAGTGAAAGACTTTCCCGATGTGTTCCCGGATGAGATTCCAGGAATGCCACCTAGAAGAGAAGTTGAATTTACCATGGATCCAGTACCTGCAACCGCACCAATCTCGAAAGCACCGTATCGAATGGCACCGGCGGAACTGAAGGAGTTGGAGGATCAACTGCAGGAACTCTTGGAGAAAGGGTATATAAGGCCAAGTGTCTCACCTTCGGGACCACCGGTTTTGTTGGTTAAGAAGAAGGATGGAAGCCTGAGGTTATGTATCGACTACCGTGAGTTGAACAACGCGACGATCAAGAACAAGTACCCACTACCTCGAATCGATGACCTGTTTGATCAGTTGCAAGGAGCGAGCGTTTTCTCGAAGATCGATCTAATGTCAGGATACCATCAGCTCCGAGTGGCAGAGAAAGACATCCCAAAGACAGCTTTTACGCGGTATGGGCACTACGAATTCACTATAATGCCTTTTGGGTTGACCAACGCTCCAGCCGTCTTTATGGACGCGATGAACCGGATAATGGGACATATCATTTCCAAGGAAGGCGTATCCGTAGATCCAGGAAAGATTTCAGCGGTAAAGGATTGGCCAACCCCGAAGAATGCGTCGGAGATAAGGAGTTTTCTTGGTTTAGCAGGATACTATAGGCGATTCGTGAAGGATTTTTCCAAGATTGCTAGACCATTGACCAACCTAACCACGAAGATGGTGAAGTACCAATGGAACGAGAGTTGTGAAGAAGCGTTCCAAACCCTGAAGGAGGAGAAGCTAACTACAGCGCCAGTTTTGGCATTACCAAACGACTCATGAGAATTCGAGGTGTATAGCGACGCATCAAAGAAGGGATTAGGATGTGTCCTTATGCAGGACAGGAGGGTGATTTTTTACGCCTCAATGAAACTGAAACCCCGTGAGGAGAACTACGCGACACACGACTTGGATCTTGCTGCAATAATTTTTGCATTGAAGATTTGGAGGCATCACTTATATGGTGCAGTTTGCAAACTATTCACAGACCACCGCAGTCTCAAGTATATCTTCACGCAGAAGGAGCTGAACAACAGGCAACAAAGATTGATAGAGATCATCAAGGATTATGACTTACGCATCCAGTACCTTGAAGGGAAGGCAAATTTCGTAGCGGACGCGCTGAGTCGGAAGTCGAGCCATACGGTGAATGCCATGTTGGTCTTGCCAAATTGGATATGTGACGAATTTAGGAAGCTCGAGATTGAAGTGGTGGAACAAGGTGGAGTGAAAGATTTGCTCGGGAGTATGATCGTGGTACCGGATGTATTGGGCGAGATAAGGAACAGCCAAGCAGGAGATGCGAAGTTGGAGAAGATAAGGAAGAGGATTGAGGCAAGAGAAACTACAGATTTTAAGATTCATGAATATTGGAGCATTCGCTATAAAGGAAGGTGGTGCGTACCGAAGAAGTGTGGTGATGCCAAGGAGAAGTTAATGCGCGAAGCACACGATATAACCAGGAGGCGACAAACTCTAAAAGGATTTGAAGAAGACGTTTTGATGGCCGAACATGAAGAAGGAGGTAGCGGAATTCGTAGCTCGCTGTTTGACTTTTCAGAAGGTGAAGTTCGAGCACAAGAGGATGGGAGGCTTGGTGCAGCCATTAGAAGTCCTTGTTTGGAAGTGGGATTCCATTTCGATGGATTTTGTGACAGCTTTACCCGTTTCGAAGAATGGACTCAATCAGATCTGGGTAGTAGTAAACAGGCTGACCGAGACAGCGAGCTTCATCCCTATGAAGGATATGTGGACGCTTGAGCAACGAGCTGATGCCTATGTGAAGAACATTGTGAGGGACCATGGAGTTCCGAGTTCCATAGTTTCTGATAGAGACCCCAATTTTTTCTCTCATTTCTGGAAGGCATTGCAAGAAGCGTTAGGAACTGAACTGAGATTCAGTACGGCGTTTCATCCCGCTACGGATGGGCAAATGGAAAGGACAATTCAAACGTTGGAGGATATGCTGAGAGCGTGCGTTATTGACTTTCAAGGTTCTTGGGTCGATAGACTACCTTTGATAGAGTCCTCGTACAACAACAGCTATCACGCCAGCATCGGCATGGCGCCATATGAAGCACTGTATGGAAGGAAGTGCCGAACACCTTTGTGTTGGAGCGACATCAGCGAAACCATAGTGATCGGACCACAAGTGATCGAGGAGATGACCGACCAAGTGCGACTCATCCAACAACGAATGAAAGCAGCACAAGACAGACAGAAATCCTACGCGGATCAGAAAAGAAGACTGTTGGAGTTTTAGTAGGCGAGAAGGCGTTTTTGAAAGTTTCACCTACTAAGGGAGTCATGAGATTAAGCCCAAAGTTCATCGGACCGTATGAGATCTTGGACAAGATTGGAGAAGTAGCCTACCGTCTTGACCTACCGTCAAACTTGGGTCGTGTGCACAACATATTCCATGTATCACAACTCAACAAGTACGTCCCTGACCCGTCACACGTGTTGGATCAAGAACCGGTCGAACTGGACCCGTCATTGACTTATGAAGAGCAACCAATTAAGATATTAGACACTAAGACAAGGGATACCCGCACCAAGAGCGTCAAGCTAGTTAAAGTCCTATGGACGAATTAGCAAACAGAGGAGGCAACACGGGACACTGAAGAGGAGATGAGGAAGAAGTACCCTCATCTGTTTAGCAAGGTATTTTGAGTTCCGGGGACGTCACTCCTCTAAGGGGGAGAGGATGTGACCCTTCACCTTTTCATACCCTACCCATACCTTGCCTATCGCATTAGCACTGCATATTGCATATTACTACATCACTTATACATGCTGCATGACATCACTAGAGCATTTCGTAAATATGTGCATGTGTCATAAAGTAATCTTATTTTTAGTGATTGGTCTAGGCTTCAAGGACGAAGCTCTCTTTAAAGGGGGAAGGATGAAATACCCCACTTTTCTATTAGGGTGAAATTGTTAATTTTCGATAATTGTGGCTAATTTTATCAATTCAAAAGCTTTTGGGGTCGATTGGTTATTTTGGAGAACTTAGAGGTCGAATCGATATTTTTAGAAAAATAGTTCAGGAAAATATTTGTTTGAAGCGTATTAATTTTTGTTCTCCTATTTTTAGAATAAAATTTCATTTTAGCTTTACCTAATTTTTTTTTGAAAGTTACTTTTTAGAGTTAACATATTAGTTTGTGTGACACCCAAACTATTATTATTATTATTATCATTATTTTCCTTTCTCATCTTCACCCTACTCCTTCCACACTGAACAATTTCTCCTCTCATCCCTTACCTTCCTCCCTTCACCTGCGCGACCCACTCACAGAGCCACTCCCTCTTCTTCGGCAACTAACCCAGTAAACCCACCTTCTTCCCCCTCTTTTCTCCCACGACTTCCACTCCCAACGGTCGCAATTTCGGCACCGGTATAAACCCAGAAAATTGCTATTGTTTTTCCCCAATTCCTCATCGCCAAGTTAAAAACCTCCTCAACATCCGATCAATCGAAACCCATCATCATCACCACCACAATTTCCTGAATCATCGCCGCTGTCAGCGTCACCATCTCCAACTTCGCCTTCCACCGCCGCACTCCAACTCTCTGCTCAGTCCGAGCAGCTTCCGGCGAAAACCCAGAGCCTATTCTGCGTTCACCTTCGCCTTTTCCGACGCGCCGTCGCCTTTTTCGCTGCCAGTTTCCTCTCCGGCTTCTCTGCTTCGATTTGCACTCCGTTCAATTTCAAGCTCGGTTCAGTTTCACTGCTTTGCCTCTGCGTTTTCTTTGTTTGTATTCCCATCTGTCACAATATTTTTTGAGAAAGTACAGACCTCTCTCTCTCCCTATTACCTAACGAAAAAAATCTTGTTTGTCCTCTTCTCAATACTTACTAGCAGTAGCATAGCAGTAGTGGTAGATATTATATTATTAATATGATTTGAATATGGTATAATTTATAGTTACATTTGAATACAAAATAAGATATGTAATATTACCCCTATTATATGCTATGTTATATATCTGAACTTTTTATGCATAATTATATTATTGTTATAATATGAGGAATTTTATGAATTGAAATATTCATATTTCTTATTTCCACTATTACTATAACAAATCATGTTAAAGCTTATTTACAATCTTATGTTTTATTTCTACTTGTAGTAGTACAAAAGTTTATTTTCAATTACGATACATAAGTTATTTCTTTTATGTAATTACGTACATAGTATGATATTTTACTAAAAGCCCAAATTTTTAGCTTGTCGATTATCGATTTGTGTGAAATCACCACTTCAAGCATATAGGGCATATTGCATGAACTTGTGTGAATTAAATGTGTTATTGACTAGGAATTTATAATTTGTAGGAAACGGTTTTGTAGACGAAGGATTCATCTACGGTTAGGAGCTACTAGTCGTGTTTGCTGATTTTCTTTGAGGTAAGCTAATATGTCAAGTCTTGTGTGCCTATCATTTCCTTCGTGTCATACTTGCTTCTTTCACTGTCAAATAATGATATTATGACATTTCTGCTTTTACGTGCCTTAATGTTTTTGAACTCTGTGTTTTTTGGAAACCAATCTTGAACTTTCACATGAATATAAAATGCACCATAAGTGGAAACAGTTGTACGGGGAATCTGATTACACTATTTCTTGGCTTCGGCGGTCTGCGGGTGAGCTTAGCAAACTTATTTATTTATTTAGCCCAGTTGCCATTTTGCCGTGGGCGTTCCTATTTACTATTCTCTGGGGACAAAAGTTTCCCTCGTAGGGGGTGTCGACACTTAAGGTATTTAGTGGGCTGGGGGATTATATTTTGGATTCTGATTGGTACCCCGTTACAACATAATGAATTGGATCTTTCGTAATTATGGAATCTTATTGTTTTGACGATTTTGTCATGGATCACATTTTTGTGGAAAGCCCCATCTAACAGGCCATTATTAATTATCAAAGATTTGTTCTTGGAATACATGAGTAATATTTGAATACCTTCCGCTGTAACATATTGTTAAAAAGCATGCTTTTATTTTCTTGTCAAATACTTTCCCTCATAATCTCTTTACGTGCTTGAGTGTTAGTTTACTCAGCTTTTGCTGACGTTTGGAAAAACTGTGGTCTGCTTTACGCTTTTGAAAACCCACAGGTTTGGATGCTAGGAACGTTGGGGAGCGTGGATCACGACTTGCATAGTTCGGCTAGCATTTTCATGTTTAATAACACCTAGACAATTTTTCCTTTCCCTTTCACTTTATTTTGTTACGCCCGATTTGAGGCAAGTTCGGAGGTTAGTTTGACTCATTTAATAATTAAACAATTTACTTATTTGGATTGCTAGCTTGTTTTGAATCCACTTGCATTTTGAGAGTAAAATCTTGGATTGCGGAATAACACCGACTCAATTTCCGGGCTATGGAAGTTGGGGGTGTTACAGGTGGTATCAGAGCGGGTCTTGGCATATCAAGTACATCAGTACCAACACCTATCCGTCTCCAATTTTTTGGAATGCTCCCTGGTAACTACACACCTCATGATAATGGAGAAAAGAATTTTAGCTTCACAGTTAAACACAAAATGTGTTAACTGCTTTGGTCCAGTTGGGGCTCCTTCCAAGAAAAACATAGCTTTGGCTAACTCCAAATACTCTTTTCTATCTGGATGCTCATGTACCTTATACTTCCTATGCACTCCCAAAACTTTCGAAAAAACTTTGTGGTCTAACTTTATATCTACCCCAGTCACCTAATAGGTAAGGATAAAACTATCATTATCATCAACTTCTTGAACCAGATTCGAATATAATAACCTAGTTAGCCTAGGATATGCCTCAGAAGGTGGATTCAACAATTTACCAATAGAAGAATCTCTTAAATTCCTAATGTAGTCTATGTCCAACTTCGCCAACAGTTCATCACTTATAAGACTACAAAAGGCTACCTTAGAAGATGCATATCCATCCATCCATACAGCTTTAACCTCAGGGTTTATGAACCAAGATTTAGGTAAAAGGTGCTTACCAAATCCAAAAGCTTTCTTGGTTTTTGCTGCACTATGCTTAACCCTCTTCTTCTATGTTGGTGGATCAACCTTCTTATCCTCTGTCTTCTTTTCTTTTGGAGATGGAGCACTTTTCTTCTCATATGAATTCTTCTCTGTAATAACCCTTTCTTCTTCGCTTGATTGATCTCCTTGATTTTTACTCCCCTTCTCCTTAGGTTTCACCACTTCCTCTGTTGCAGACTCAGATTCAGAACCTTCTTCTTGAACTTCCTTTCCCTTCTTGATATTCTTTGAAGGTGGAGAAGTTTCTTGAATGCTGGCTGTTTCATCTGAATCTGATCCATGAATGGTGATCTTTCTGTTAGCCTTCCTCTTTACCCTCTTAGCAGAACTCTAACCTTGTTGCTTGATTCTCTCTGATTTGCGCACCATTGGGCTTAGGGTTTCAGAGAGTTGAGTAAGAAATTGGGAGAGAGATAGAGGCGGACAGAAAGAGGTGAAGAATGATATAAATAATCCCTGAAGTTGGCTTAAGTAGGTAGAAGAGTTGATAGAAAGAAGGATTGCATGCAAATCAAATTTTGAAAGATATTCTGAGATATTTTAGGATATTTTTACCAAATCCTCTGAAATTATTCTATGATTATCTAAAAAGATATCACAGAATATTTCAAGATCCAATTTTTAAATACAAATACACAACATATTACTCACAGCTTTGAAACAGTGGCCCAAAGCTTTGAGAAATTTCAAGGGTGCCTGAAAACTTCAAAGCTTTGGAGCATACTTTCAAGGCTTAAGAAAGTATGATCTCAAGGCTTTGAGATTTTCATACACAATAAAAGTAAGAACTAATAATACCCCTAAACCAATGCATCCTTGTTTAACATATCCAATTCAAGCCTCAGGGATGCAAACCTCTCATCTGACAAAGGTTTATCAGCTATTTGCATAGTAGTTGAAATAAAAGTTAAAAGATACATCACCTTTCTCAGCATTATCTCTAATAAAATGATGTCACACATCTATATGCTTAGTCCTTGAATGCTGCACTGGATTTGTTGATATAGAAATGGCACTAGTACTGTCACAGCTAATAGGCACATTTCTGAAATCATATCCAAGATCTATTAATTGTTGAGAAATCCAAAGTACTTTTGAGCAACAAGCACCAACTACAATGTATTCAGATTCTGCAGTTGACAAGGCTACTGAGTTTTGCTTCTTTGAATGCCAACTAATCAGTGATGAGCCAAGGAATTGACAACATCCTGAGGTAATTTTCCTCTCCACTTTGTAACCTGCAAAGTCTGCATCTGAATAACTACTCAACATAAAATTAGAAGTCTTTGGTTCCATTCAAATATCTAAAAATTCTTTTAACAACAATCAAATGGCATTCCTTAGGATCTTCTTGAAATCTTGCACACATACATACACTAAACATAATATCAGGTCTACTTGCAGTTAAATATAGAAGTGAACCAATCATACCTCTGTACTCCTTTTGACTCACACTCTTATCACTTGTATCCTTGTCTAAAGATAAAGATGAACTCATAGGAATCTTTGCTACCTTGGACTGGGACATTTTATACTTATTTAACAATTCCTTGGTATACTTCCCTTGATGTACAAATATTCCTTTATTCATTTGATGAACATGAAGTCCAAGAAAGAAACTGAGTTCTCCCATTAAGCTCATTTCAAATTCCCTGCACATTAGACTTGAAAACTCTTTTAAAAGAGCATCATTAGTAGCACCAAAGATTATATCATCAACATAAATATGTACTACTAACAAGTCCTTTTCATGATTCTTAATAGAAAGAGTTTTGCCAACCAGCTCTCTTAAAACCATTGTCAAGTAAAAACTTTGTGAGTCTGTCATACCAAGCCTTTGGAGCTTGTTTAAGGCCATAAAGAGCTTTGTCTAATTTGTAAACATGATCAGGGAAATTATCATCTTCAAAACTAGGTGGTTGAGCAACATATACTTCTTCTTGTAAATAACCATTTAAGAATGCACATTTAACATCCATTTAAAAAAGCTTTATATGTTTATGGGATGCAAATGCAAGAAGTATCCTAATAGCTTCTAACCCGGCAACAGGAGAAAATGTCTCCTCATAATCAATTCCTTCCTCTTGATTATACCCCTGTGCCACAAGTCTAGCTTTGTTTCTCACAACCTTACCATTTTCATCAAGTTTATTCCTGAAAACCCATCTGGTTCCAATAACAGACCGAGTCTTTAATCTTGGAACCAAGTTCCAAACCTTGTTCCTTTCAAATTATTCAGCTCATTCTGCATTGCAATGATCCAATCTGCATCTTCCTGTGCCTTCTTCGCATTTTTAGGCTCAATAAGTGATACAAAAGCACTGAATGCACACAGATTCTTTAGCTGTCCTCTTGTTTCTGTACCAGTGGTTGGATCTGAGATGATGTTGTCTACAGGATGATCTGATAAATACTTGAACTTCTTCCTTGGTTTCCGGATATATGGTCCTTCAAGGCTTTGAGAACTTGACAGAGTAGTAGGAGCAACTTGAATTCTTTCAACCTCAGTCTCAAGGCTTTGAGATTTGATTCAACAGATGTTCAAGGCCTTGAGATTATTTTGACTGTTCCAGTATGTTAGTTTTGCTTCTTTTCTCTTTCTCAAATCATCACCATCTTCATATTTATTCAAGTTGAGATCTGCAAAACATTCACTCAATGAATCATCACTACTTTCATAAAAAATCACATGAATGCTCTCCTCCATAATATTAGTTCTTTTATTGAAAACTCTATATGCTTTGCTAGTTTGATAATGACCAAGAAATACACCTTCATCACTTCTAGCATCAAATTTACCAAGATTATCCTTGCCATTATTATGCACATAACAAGTACAACAAAAAATGCTTAAAATAGGAAACACTTGGCTTTATTCCTTTGAAAATTTCATAAGGAGTTTTCTTCAAAATAGGTCTCATCAAACATCTATTCAGCACATAATTGGAAGTGTTAACTGCTTCTGCCCACAGATACTTTGGCAAATTACTTTCAAGTAGCATGGTTCTAGACATTTCTTCAAGTGTCCTATTCTTCCTCTCAACAACACCATTCCGTTGAGGAGTTCTTGGTGCAGAAAAGTTGTGTGAGATGCCATGCTTTGCACAAAATAAATCAAAATCAAGCTGATCAAATTCTCTACCATGATCACTTCTAATTGATGCAACATGCAAGTTTTTCAAAGTTTGAAGCTCCTTACAAAGCTTTAAGAACTCAGATAATGCTTCGGACTTATCTCTAATAAACATAACTCATATAAATCTAGAGTAATAATCTACCACAACAAGCATAGTTATCTTACCTTTGGGTGTCTGAACCCTCATAGGACCACAAAAGTCCATGTGCGTCAATTCTAAAGGTCTAGAGGTACTTACAAAGTTATTTGGCTTGAATGAACTCTTGGTCTGTTTACCTTGGGTACATGCCTTGCAAATCTCATCATCTTTGAATTTCAGGTTTGTTAATCCTCTTACCAAGTCTTTTGATATGAGCTTATTCATTGTATGCATGCTAATATGCCCAAGCTTTATATGCCAAAGCTTTGAGTCTTCCTTCAAAGCTTTGAGACACTTCAGACTTCACCTGCAACTTTCTTAGTACTGAAAGCATCAGCATTGTGTGACCTAGGAGCAGTGAGTATGCAGTTACCAGATTTCTCATCTTGCAGCACACATTTATCCCTCTCAAAAATCACTTTATTACCTCTATCACATAGCTGATATATACTAAGCAAATTATACTTTAAACCTGTAACCAAATAAACATCAGAAATTGAACTTGCAGAATCATTACCAATACTTCCAATACCCATTAAATTGCATTTAACTTTGTCACAAAGTGTAATAGTTCCTCCTAAATATTCTTTGAGTTCTGTAAACAGAGACTTCTTTCCACTCATATGCCTAGAGCAACCACTATCCAAAGACCATGTCTGATCCGTCAAAGCCTTGGTGACAGCGTGCAAAATTCAATCAATGCCTTAACAAGCTATTAGACCAAGTATGGAATTTGGATTCATACTCAGAATCAACCATGTTGGGTGGTCTAATTCCTTTTGGAACCCAAATCTGTCTCACTTGTCCCTTAAGTTGATAAGGATAGGTGTTCCTCAATATGTGAGATTATGTCCTTCTAAAGGGGCAAGTCAACTTAATATCTCCATTTTTTCCACAGTAATGACATTTTGGAGAATGTTTGCTTCCTCATTTTACAAATGTGGTTTGGTTTATGTTTAGAAAGTTTTGATTGTAGCCAATTCCACTTTTGTAAACAGAATTCATACTTCCTCCAAGCATGAGATTGAGTTTGTGCACAGAGCCAGCAAAAGTTGATAAAAAATTCTTAAATTCTTGAAGCTTTTCAGTCAATGAAGTTTTATGTTGCTCTAAATCATCTGAATGATTCTTTATACCAACATACTTATCAGTTAAAAGAGAGTTTTTATCAACAACTTCTTTGACTTGTGACTTCAAAAATATGAATATGTTGTCCAAGGCTTAAAGTCACTATCAATTTTCAACTTGGTTGCTTCAAGACATTTATTTTGGAAAATCAAATATAAATTTTCCTTTGCCTGCATATGAACCTTAACTTTTAAAGAATCAATCTCATTCCTATAACTTTCATTCAAAAACATACTTTTTAGGATTTCAGGTAAAACATCAGATGGACTAGCAAGAAGATTCTTTATCATTTCTTCAATGTGTTTGTCTGAGCCTTTTTTTTCATCATGCTCAGCCATTAAGAAAAGATTTGCTTGTTCTTCATCTGAATCTGAGTCTGTTGAAGAGTCTGAATCACTCCATGAAGCACCCACTACTTTCGTCCTTATTTTGCCATTTTCCTTTTTGGGAAAAGTCATCCTTTTCTTCTTTTGAGGACAATCTCTTACCAAGTGATGTGCATCTCTACATTTATAGCAATTCATAACTTTAGGTTTATATGAATGTGAAGAAGACTACCTTTCTTATCCTTGCTACTTGAGGATCTGAATTATTCCTTGTTAGAGTCCTTGTTTCCATATCTCTTTTTCTTCTTCAGAATTATGGCCAAGGCTTTGGAGATCAAGGCTAAGGCTTCTTCATCATCATCATCCTCCCGTTCAAGGCTTTGAGATTTCTCATTGTCCTTTTCCTTGAGTGTTAGATTCTTGATGTTGTCACTCATGTGACAATCTACTTCCTTCATTGAAATCTCATGAGTGAGAAGTTTGCCTTGCAGATCATCTCCCTCTAAGACACTCAAATCCCGAGCTTCCTCAATTGCAGTTGTCTTAGTCTCCCATTTGTATTTTGACAACCTTCTTAGAATCTTTTTGACCTTCTCTTCATTTGAGAAAACCTTTCCCAAGGATTCCAGATTGTTCACTATATAAGTAAACCTCTTGAACATGTCCTTGATGGATTCATCATAATTCAACTTAAACAGTTCATACGACCTCAGAAGGATATTGATTTTAGTCTGCTTGACTTGGCTAGTTCCTTCATAAGTGACAGTCTTGTCCCAGATCTCCTTTGCACTTTTGTAGTTTGATATTCTGTTGAGCTCATCTGCACTAAGAGCACAATATAATAAGTTAAAAGCTTTGTAATTCTTTGATACCTTTTCCTGTACAGTGGCTGAGAGATCTTATTCTGATTTGACAATCCTAATTCCATCAGGGTTAGTATAGAATGTATTTGAACCATTAACAACAATTGACCACAGCTCCATGTCCTGATCTATGATGAACATTTTCATCAGTGCCTTCCAGTTCACAAAGTTATCACCATAGAACAGTGGAGGTCTGTTGGCTGCTCTTCCCTGTGAGAATCCTCCATTACCTACATTACACATGTCACTAAATTGTTAGATCTTTAAGCAGTGACCCAAATCTCTGATACCAATGGAAAGTTTATAATGCAAGTAAATAAACTGGATCTAATACTCTAGAGGGGGGGGGGGTTGAATAGAGTATATAAACGTTTGCTCAATAACTAGCCTTTTGAAACTTCAAGCAAATGTGCAGTTGAAATCGCAAAGCTTTGGAAAAGATTGAGAACCTATAGATACAACTGGAAAAAACAGTAGCTTCAAAGCTTTGAGATTGGAAATTCTCCAAAGCTTTGGAGTTACATGTTCTGTACTGATAACTAAAATATATGAAAAGAAGTAAAGTAAAGCACAAGAACACAAGGATTTTTATAGAGTTCAGTCACAATTGGACTTAGTCTCTGCCTGAGGGATCTAATACCTCAAGGATTTCAACACACTTCTTATTAATAACCCAGATTTAGCCATAGATCTCAAGCCTAAGTGAGCTACCTTACGCTTATACAACTTGTGGTTCCCAACCTATCTAGTACCTGCTACAATATGTTGAAACAATAAGAGCCTCTTTGTTGTTCGCTTGAACAACTAAACTTTAAAGTTTGTGAGGTTTAGAAACAATAATGAATATAACAGATTCAATACAATTTGAAGAACACAGAAGATATAAGCAGAAGAAGCTTGGAAGTGTTCTTCAGATTTGATGAATGATCTTCTCCTCTTGCAGTGTTGATTGACCTGATTGATTTGAAGAGTTCCGTATTTTTTTCTCCCACGTATGAAACTCTCTTCAAACTCTGTTGATCAGCCTCTCTCTGTGTATCTCTATTTTTGAAATTTAAACTCCAGCTTTTATCAACAACCTGCAACAACTTGAGAGATTTTAAGAACTGAATTCCTACAAATCCTCTCCTCTGAGATGCTTCTTTCAACAACTATGTTTGAATATATTTTTGAATTTTTTTATGGACGTTTAGCGACCAACAATTCTGCACAATCTCATCCACAAAGATCAAACAAAAATCCAGACGAATTTGCAACACAAAATCTGATATGTTAGACAGGCAGTTCCTGCATAACCTTAACTAATTTAGCCTTAGATAAAATCCGATATAAATAGTCACATGTGTATATAATTGTAAGACAAGATAGATAACGTAATAAGAAGTTAGATAACTCCAAATCCAATCATGAATCCATCAAACTCATCCTGCATACAAAAATCAGTTAAGCAGTTCTGAGCATCAAAGCAATCTCGAGGCTCTGGAGCTTTGATTGCTAGTTCATATGAATGACTTTAAAACTGAATCCTGCAATCTCCAAAACTAACAATCAAAAAACATAAGCTCAATGATATTTGTTAAAATTAATAGTGAATGGTTAAATCACCTCTCAATCAAATCTTCACGCCTGCTATCATATAAACTGTTAAGAATAATAAACAGTTAACACAAGCAAACAGTATCTCCAAGCTTTGAAGCTTTGAGACTTTAACATTTCTGATCATTTTGGCTTTCATCATCAAAGATCAAACTCCCCCTGAGTTTGCACATTCATGCTCAAGAACTTGAACTATCAGGGGTGTTAAGTATGCAGCGTGTGTGTGTGTTTCGTTCATGGGATATGAGTGTAGGAATGTGTGGGTTACATATTCATGAACATGTGTGTGTGTGTGTTGTTATTGGTATGTATGTGGGTTTGTGTGTGAGGGACAAGAAAAGAAGAGAGCTCAAATAAGAAGAAGGAAGAGATGCTGAGTAGGTGTGGAGTGGTAGGCGTGGTAGTATTATTATATCAATAACTGCATTCTTCTTCTTTTCCTTGATATCAACATTTGTTTCACTTTGTACAGAAATACTAATTTCATATTTTTTAAAGTTATTTCTTGTCTGATCTGGAACCAACTTCTTTTTTTTTTTTCAGAAAAGAAAGAGAAAAATAAAGAGAGTCTATCCTACGATTTAATGGGGAGAGTAGTAAATTGTTGTCACCGTTTTGATTTTAAGTGCCTTCGTTCACTTATTATTATTACTATTATTATATAAAAAATATTATAAGTATTTTTTTTTATGTATTTTACGTTATAAAATATAGTGCATTGTTATTTGAGAGATCGTAGGGAATTGGACTTGACCCCAGACCCTATACCTAGCATTCATGTGCATGTCATTTAGGGTTAATATATTTAATCGCGTTAGATGTATTGTGATCTTAATTAGAAAATTTGTAATTTGTAGGAGGTGATTTCAGGCGGCGGATTCGTCGACTTCTAATTCTCTCTGGTTGCTACTTGTTAAGCTGAGTAAACGTGACAGGCCTAGAGCCATTCCTTGCTTCGTGTCAAAATTTATTTTTACGTTAAATTGTCTCCATATGAAAACATGTTTTACGTGCCTACTTAAGAACTTAGTTGTCTCTTGAAAATCCTGTTTTAATCTGTCACATCAAAAGTAACAAATCGTTAATAACGTAAAGTGGAAGAGTTGTTTGGGGAACACTTTGTTGATCTTTTGGTTTGGCCGATGTTGACTACGGTCACTCGGCCCACTTAATTTTATTTACTCGGTCGCAGTATCCCCGGTTCGCTCCATGTACTCGCCTTTCTAACCGCAAGAAGTCTTAGGGGGGTGCCAGCACTTAAGGTCTTGGTAGCTTGTGATGGTTGGTTCTTCCCCGTAACAACAATTAATAACATAGCTTTTGGACTTGGACTTTCATTTTTTGATATATGGAGAATAAATGTTGGATTCCCTTGATTCGAGGCAATGGTTTGGCAATGTTTCCCCAATTTAAGTGCTAAAAATGAATAAGCCTACCACTCTCATGTTTACTTACTTTAAGTACATATTTTCAAACTATTGTTCTCTAATTTACTTGCTTCGTAATCTGCTTACATGCCTGGATGTTATTCACTTAGTATTTTGTGCTGATTTTAGAAATTGTGGTGTCCTATTTGTTTTAACTCACCACAGGTCTGATGCTAGTAGAAGGGCTTAGTTGGGATCGCGAGCGCTTATGACTCATCTAGAATTATTCAGAATAAACATTTCGTTATTTCACTCTTTAGTAATAAGGTTTTTTTGGTAGCCCGCGTTTGAGGCACCTTTCAGATGTAATAATTTATGACTTAGAATTAGTTTGAATGGTTTTTTTTGCTCCTCTATGTTTACCCTTGTGTTCGGGCTATCTCGAACATGGAGTGGCACCCCGGATTTTCCGTGAAGAAAACTTGAGGGCGTTATAGGTGGTATCAACACGAGACTTTCCAAATAGGGATTAAACATGTTAGGGGAACTTGGAATGGTGTGTACAAGGAGATCTTGTAGGGATGATATAGGTGTACACCTATAGTAGACAAGAACAAGGTACAAAGCACAGAGAGATTGAGAGTAAGTGTATAGGATAAGAGTAAGCCTTTGCTAATTGCCTGAGGGAGAGATAGTGTGTGATGATTAGCCAAAGAGCCGAATCGAGAATGGAAGGCAAACGTTCCTATATATAGGGTCTCAGAGTGGAAGTTACGAGGAGGTACGTGGCCGCATATGACGGCTAAGTAACTGCCTCGCACGCTGCACGATCGACCATATATATAGGGAACGTTCGCATGCTCATCCGTATATACAGGGCACGTTCGACCATATATATAGGGCACGTGATCATCGAGTCTCTCAGACAATTGACAAGGGTCGCACGCGAGTGCAACTGTTAGCGCGCGACGTGCCTTACTCTAGCCTCCAAGCCACTTGAACCCTACAACTCATGTGTGGTTAGTAGGCGAGGGTGACCCTGTCTCACAGCCCCCATATATGTAAATGCGAGCATAAAGATAAAGATATAAATAAGTGCGAACATAGAGATAATGATACAGTAGCAGCGGTGTACCAACAAACCTCCTCGATGGCTGCCACGTGGACGATGACCAGCCTGCCTAGAATGCACTATCTACGTTAGCCCCATTTTGCGCGTTCTTCACACGCGCCGTTGCTTAAACGCGCAAAACCAGCCGTGCGTGGCTCCACGCCAATTTTCAAATTAATTCAAATCGATTTCCGAAACCCTAGCCCCCAGAAGCCGCCATCATTGCCTAGGTCTTTGCAACGTCGTATAGCCTTTAATGCAGCATAGGTATTACGTGATTTGCGAACGATATACGCATATTTCCGCCGGTTACCGAGGTGGTAATGATTCGAAAAGATTCGAAAGGTCCTGGGTCTCCAAAAAACTCCATATAAACCCTTCTTCTCTACAATTTGTACTTTTCCACACCATTGTTACTGGCAAAGCTTATGAGCAGAGAGAAAACTCTTCGACAACAAATCCAAAGCTTCAATCAACTGTTCGTCATCATCATCCAAGCACTTCAATCGCTTAGAAAACAACAACGTTAGTAGATATCACTGATTTCTTATCATACATCTCATGATTTTGCATGAACAAACATACCTTATATTCTCAATATGGGTTTTACTTCTAGTTTTTGAATCCAGATTTGCACGTAACTCAGAGAGAATCTCTCTTGACTTTGGGAAATTTGGACCTTCAATCTCGTTTATGTATGAGTTTTTCCAATTTTATAGATATAGCTAAAACCAAAGTCCCCGAGGAACATGACGATTTACCAGATCTTCCCAAGGAAATGTGGTGTAAGGCTCCTTACTTGAATGGTGACGATTACTATCACGCAACCGTGAAAGGTACCACACTTCCCAAATCTCCAGCGAAGGATAATTCGCTGCTGATTGCGCAATCTGTTAGCGCCGACTGGGATTATGTTGGTGTCTCTGAAATTCAACGACATGGTATTGAAGCCAGTTTGTTCCGTTATACTGAAATAAGCCATCAAACCTTTGTCAAAACGTTGGATTGGTTGGAAAAATGGACTGCATACATCTTGGAACATCATGAAAAGACACTAACCGATGTAGGGATCTACAATGCTGTTAGAGGAACAAAATGGCTAAATCTGAAATTGGATAGTGACATGCTAATGAACCTGTTTTCAAGATGGTCAAAGAAGACTCACACGTTCCACTGAAGTAGAGGCCTCTAATAGTGATCAAGCAACGACAACTTCAATTTCAATTCCCTCTCTTCGAGACATAGTCTAAGGCACTGGTAATGCCTCAGATGAGTGTGCGATTATGATAAGATATGTAGCCCTATTATGATAAGATACGGTTGCTAATATATGTTCTTTGAAGGCCTAAAGCAATCGTCTTTGAAATGGCTCATGAAAATGCGCATTTCACATCCCAAGACTTTCGCGAGAGAAATGGAATTAGTGCCAAAGGACATGAAAGATATTCTCACTAAGATAACAGATCTCATGAAGAGGATAAGCAACACATCCATCTACCATTTCTCTTACAAATGCACAATATCTCTTGGTAAGTGTACAAGGTGTTCAACACGTCTCACACTGCCGGCTAAACTTTGATTTGCTCATCCAGAGGTTGAAAAAGATCTGCAATTCTGTCAGGATTAGGTTTGGTTATGACAACTATCATGTGGAAAGAGCTAGACTTCGCGCTCAGAAGGAGGCAATCGAGAAGGCCATAAAGAAATATGAAGAGGCGAAAGGAAAGCATGATCAGATGAAGAGGTATCTCGACTCGTGGAAACAAGAATCCATTTCCTTGGGAGCTAAAGATTCGCTCATGAAATAAATGTTTCATGTTGATCAGTGTTAGTTTTATTTAGAAGTTGTAGCGATGTAGCTGTCTTTCAGATTGTCCCATTTTGAGCCTTATTTGTAGGATTTTCAGGAGAACAATTCTCTTTGAGCTTTGGTTAGACCCGCATCTAGCTTATTTGGCAAAATTCTTGCTGTCACTTTGTGTGCGCGTTTTATGATCCATATTTGCTATTTCCAAAAGTTAGGCTCTTATATGCAAGTGGCTCTTGTCAAAATATCACTGTTACCTGAAGAGGTAGGTTTTGATTGTACATTGCTGCCACTTAAGTAGATATGCTTTCAAATAACGTAACTATCTAAATAGATAGTCCTTCAATTGAATATTACTGCTATATGATGAGATAGTATTCATCGAGAATAGCTGCTATCTAGGCTGATATGCTTAAGGTCGCGTATTGGTGCTATCTAATCATATAGTCTTTTGATCGAATGTTGTTTCTCTAACAAATAGTCTTAGATTCGAATATTGCTGCTATCTAAACAGATATGCTTTAATCGAATATTGCTGCTATCTAAACAGATAGACTTAGATTGGATTTTGCTGCTATCTAGACAGATATGCTTTAATTGAATCTTGCTATCTAAACAGATAGGCTTAGATTCGAGTTTTAATGCTATCTAAATAGATAGGCTTATATTAAGAAACAAGCAATCGAATATAAGTTATTGTAGACAAAGCAACAAAGTAAATGACACACACAAATTCGATAAGCGATCTCTCATATGGGAGAGTCATTCATCATTAATATGGAGTCCTCATATGGGAGGAAATAAGCAGCATACATAATGTGTTTGCAAGAAACATTTCAAGGGTAGTATTTCTTAAGCCATCGCATATTGATCGGATTGGGAGTTGTTGCAGTCCCATGACATCACAAAATCATGCAATAGCCACTGTCGAAGACCTCTTTAACTTCAAATGGGCCCTCCCAGTTAGCAGAAAACTTGGGATGAGTTGTTTCTCGCATGAAATGGTCAGAAGCTCGCAGGACTAAATCTCCCACAGCGAAATCTCGATGGTCAACAGTTTTGTTGTACGCTCGAGAAATAATTCCTTGGATCGCGTGTTTGCTCTCTTGGCCTGTTCGCGCTTTTCTACAAGTAAAATGAGGTCATGATCGCGTTGATTCTTGTACAGAGCACCAAAGCTTAATTTTGCAGAGTTAAACTTGACTTCAGCGAGAATTACTACTTCAGCTCCATAACAAAGCAAGATGAGAGAAGCCCCTGTAGGAGTTCTTGGTAACGTGCGATAAGCCTACAATGCTACACTTAAAGAGTTTGACCACTTCTTGTGATCATCTGAGACCATCTTGCTTAGGATCCTCAACAAAGTCTTGTTTGTAGCTTCAGCCTGCCAATTTCCTTTCGGATAATAGGGCGCCGAGCATACCTTCCTTACATTGTATTCCATCATCTTCGAGGCGACTTGACGATTGACGAAAAGGAGTCCCGTTATCAGATAGGATCGTATTGGGAATCCCAAAACGATAAATGATTTTCTCCTGGATGAATTTGACAATTGCCAACGTATTCGCCGTTTTGAGAGATATTGCTTCCACCCACTTTGTGAACTGTTCAGTTCCAGTTAAAATGTAATGGTTCCCGTGCGACGCTGGGCGGATGGATCGATGAAGTCGAGGGACCATGTGTGAAATGGCCAAGAGTTTCCCAGTGCATGTAAGTTGACTGCAGGGGCATGCACCATATTGCCATTGAACTCGCACTATTTTCATCGTTTGACCTTCGTGCGACAATCAACATCCATGGTCAGCCAAAAATAACCCACAGTCAACAGCTGTCTATAAAGCTTCACGCCTCCTTGATGCTCCACTTGATGGGATAGTTCCATGACCTCTTATATCTCCTGACCATTTAGGAATCTAAGTAGATTTCCCTCGTGTCCTTTTTGCTATAACATGTTCTCTTTCAGCACATATCGAGTCGATTTCCTCTTGAGTTTGTCAGCCACCTTCTTATCACTTGGCAAAACTCCATCTCGCAGATAATCGCTCAAAGGCTTACGCCATTTGTTGTTGTCGTCGATTGCAGAAACCTCGAGAGAGTCCTTCACTAATGCTCACTTCTCGCAATTTCCTTGTAGAATCGCAACATAACATGACATTTGAGGCCAATAGGTACCATTCCTCCGGGCCTTTCTGTAAATGGAGACTTCATTCTCTCCGCAAGAGTTTTCATGAATTTTCTCTAAAAGAGTTTGACCTTCCTCTTCTGCTACGCATCACATTAGGATTCCTCTGGGTCCTTTGTAATAGAGCAAGTTGTCGTGTATGAAAAATCCTTTTGTGGAGACCCAACTCTCCTTGCTTGTTCCTTCACCGATCACGCGTATGACAGGTTTTCTCCAATTTTCTACTTCCATGAACTCGTCTTCGCACAAATCTTTAATTAAGGAAGGAGTAGTCTTAACCTCAATTGAGATTTTTGCCGGATCTTTGACCCCAAAGTAGCTAACGCATCCGCATGTCGGTTATCAGATCTGGGAGTGTGCTCATACTTGATTGAGTCGAATTTCTGGACCAACTTCTGTATAATCGACCTATAAGTCAACAAGTTGATCTCCTTTAAACTGTATTCGCTTGAAGATTGCTTCACAACCGGTTTAGAGTCTCCCATCATGATCAAGTCCCGAACTTCTAAAGCCTTGGCTGCGAGGAGACATGCAATCAGGGATTCATATTTTCCTTCATTTTTGGTTACTGCGAAGTCTAGCTTGTTTGAAATTTGAATGACTTCCCCATCGGGCTTAGTCAGGACGATTCCAGTTCCTTCTCCTGCTCTCGTCGACGAACCATCGAAGTGCAGCTTCCAGTAAAGCGACTCTATCAAGCATAGTTCTGGTCCTTCAAGCACCTCCTCTATCACATGCTCAAGATTCTCGTTTGGGAAGTAGGCTAGCGAATCCGCTACTGCTTGAGATTTAATGGCCTTTGGACGCGCGCATGTGATGTCATATTGCAATATGGTCATGTTCCATTTTGCCAATCTCCCAGAGGGAGCAAAATGCCCCAACAAGTACCGGATAGGGTCGCTTTTAGTCATTACAACTACTTTATGGAAGGAAAAGTAATGCTTTAAATTTTCAATGACAAAGAATAAAGCAAGGCAATGTTGGTCAATGTCTGTGTACCTGGATTCAAAAGATTGCACCACGCGCGAGATATAGTAGATGGGCCTCTTCTGGCCCTCAAAATCTTGAGCTAGCAATGCCCTGATCGACTTCTTCGTTGAAGCAAGGTACAGAAGCAGAGGTGATCCTAGATGGGTGATAGCTCCTCACTAGGAGTTATCGGTTAACCCAATTTGAGGGGTATTTTCGTTCTAAATGAGCGTTTTAGTCGATTTCTGCCCCGTTTGACTCGGGAATTCACGGTTTGCTGTTTTTATCTCCTAGACGCATAAACTGCTTTATTTCACGCATATCGAGATATGATCACGGGTTTTGTTTCGTGTCGTTGATGCAGGGACAGGACTTGTGCAGGAGCCGGAAATGAAGCAGGCATGCGGGTGAAGGATCCAAGGAGGCTGAGAAGCCGAGCATGCAAGTCGAGAAGATTTGGCACGTTTCCCGAGGAAGATTGGCACGCATCCCGAGCAGTTTGGCACGCATCCCGAGACGGACGAAACACACTCCGAGAAGATCAGCAGTCATCCCGAGACATCCCGAGGAGCCTGGTACGCATCCCGAGACATCCCGAGGAGCCTGGTACGCATCCCGAGGCATCCCGAGGAGTTTGGCGCGCAAACCGAGGAGGCGGCTACCTACGCAGCCAGCTACACAGCTAGCTACGCAGCTAGCTACGCAACTACCTACGCAGTTAGCTACGCTGCTAGCTACGCAGGCAGCTACGCAGGTAGCTACGCAGGTAGCTACGCAGCTACCTACGCAGCTAGCTACGCAGCCAACTACGCAGCTAGCTACGCAGCTATCTTGCGCAGTTGGCCCGTTTCCCGAGGCGGTGGCAGACGACCCGTTTCCCGAGGCGGTTTCGGCCCAGTGGCAATTTCGTAATTTCGGCAGTTTCCAGAAACGTCTCCAGCACTATATAAAGACTCGTCCAGTTCTCATCACAGGACACAAAAACAACACAATTCTCAGCACAACCGAAGGACAAGTCAGAGCATTCACGGAGAGCACGAAAGCGCGATTCGAGATTCGAAGACTTAGTTTGATTTTGTTCTCTCTCTTTATATTCAGAAACTGCGTTTTGTATTATGTCCATCGTAGCTAAACTTCTTACCTAGGTTCTTGGTGAACCTAGGGTTTCGTATCCAGATTTTATGACTACATCGTTTATGGATTCATGATGACTATCTTAATTCAGCAAGTTATATCTGTTATTCTGGTTTGATTATTATCGTATATGCATGATAGGATTGATCACCCAGGATTGCTATAGACCCGAGCTTGTAGGTGAAAACGTCAAGTTAGGGTTAGGAAGAAAAGCCAGGATTTAGTACCTTACCCTGATAGACCGACCAGAGAAAGGGAGATAGGGCTAGCATCTAAAACGTGAGACCAACTGTTAGAGAATTTGACCCGGGCCATTCGGACAGGTTAGAAACCCTAACAGGATTAGACCGAGACTGCAGATTTAGGCAGCTTAACAAGAATCCGAAAGTCTGCAGGATCGGGATTACGTGTGGAATCTGAAGAGTCACTGCACAACTGGTACGTTGCACAGATAGCAAAACTGCTGAGTGTTTTCATAATCAAACGTAAAACTGAAATCTGTAGAAACCCTAGGGGATCCTGGAGCCTAGTTCTCATCTATTATCGTAACAACCGATTCAACTTATTTCAGAAAACGTCACAAAAAATATTTAGGTTTACGTTTTAATTTCTGTTTTTAGTTTAGTAAACTGCAATCACAACCTACTCCTCCTTGTTACTACACTCGGTTAACCGAAACTGACAACGTGAGTAAACCCGAAATAGTCCTCGTGGGAATGATCACCTGAGTCTAATTGCACCCGGTATTACAAGATTCGTACACTTGCGATAGCACGTTAGTTTGCGCATCAAGTTTTTGGCGCCGTTGCCGGGGACTTTTTAGGGTCTATTTAGTAGTTAGAATTAGTTTTCTAAGTCTTTGTTTATTTTCAGTTTTGTTATTTTTCCTTTTATCTCACTGCGTTTTTGAATCTGCGTTTTCAGGACTGTTCAGTTGATGCCCAGATTGCCTCGCGATTTGGTGTCACCACTCGACAACCCGGAAAAACTGTATACCGAACAGAACCGCAGAAACCGAGAAAGCAGGATGGCAACCAACCAGAGAGATACGCCTGAGAACACCGAAGCTGGTGGACAGGAACGAGAGACACGTACCCCAGCCCAGATGGCTCGGTACATTGAGGAACTTGTCACAGCGGGACTTGCTGCCCGAAGCAACCAGAGAACATATAACCGATCTGGGAAGGCGTTGGTGGAAAATTTCGAAGTCCCCACCGGGGGCATGAGCGAGTTATTGTGGTGCCCGAGATCACCGCCGAGCACTTTGAAATCAAACCATCCACCATCCAGACGGTACAAACTCTCTGCCCGTTTCATGGCAAGGCCGACGAAGACCCGAACGATTTTATCGGGAAATTCGAAGATTACTGCAACAAGGTCAGATACAAGGGGGTAGAAGAAGAGGCACTCATGCTGATCTTATTTCCATACTGTCTTTACGGAGTAGCCAAAGACTGGCTCGAATCCCGACCACTCCGATCCATCACCACATGGGAGGAGTGTGTCGCAGATTTTCTGGAAAAGTTCTATCCCGCCTCCCGAGTCATACAGTTACAGAGCGAGATCCTGTCATTCAGGCAGAAGATGGGGGAGACGGTGGTGGACGCATGGGACAGGCTCATGAGATTGGTCAAACGGTGCCCGAACCACGGCTTTGGAGACGCGAAAATTCTGCAGGTTTTCTACCATGCCCGAGACAGGGAGAACGCCGACAGGATTGACAGAGAGGCCGGGGGAAACTTCCTGTATCACGTGGACAAAGAAGGTGCGTATGACCTGATGAAGCAGTTGGCCAAGTAGGACACCCGACTGTTTGACGATCGCAGGATGACGGCGAGAGCTGAACTAGCAGAGGATGACCGGATAGACAACCTGGCCAAGATCGATCATGACTTGGTCAAGAAAGTCTACTCGGATAAGAAGACTGTTGCAGCAGTCAAAGAACCTGATTTGGACACAGCCATTGAGGAGCTAAGGACCGAAGACACAAATTATGTACAGCAGCAGTGGGACCCGAGCCGGTACCGACCGGGCACGAGAGACCATCCCGGGTTTCGGTACGGAAACCCGAACGCAGCAGTTTACGCACCGGGATTCCAGCACAGGCCACCAGCCCAACAGGCTGCCCCGGCCCAACAGGCTCAGCCAGTCCCATCTGCGCAGCAGTACGACGCACAGATGAAAGAGATCAAGTCCATGTTCCAGACCATGGAGTCCCGGTTCAAGCACATGGACACCCTGACGGCAGATATGCAGACAACCAAAACGTCACTGCGCGCTTTGGAAGTACAAGTAGGGCAGTTAGCACAGCAGCTAACAGAGAGACAGCCAGGAAACCTACCCTCGAATACAGTAAATAATCCACGGGCTCAGATCAATGCTATCTCCACTCGGAGTGGATTGGCACTGCAGGATCCACCGTATCCCAGCCACGCACGTGCAGAAAATTCGAAAGAAATAGAACGCAACTTGTCGGGCCAGGATAACAGCACAGTCGAACACCCCCAGCCGAAGGGCTCGGTTGAGCAGGATGCAGTGCAGAACGAGACAGGTGCAGAAACTGTACCAGTCTCCAAGGAGGTCCCGTACCCCTTGCGAACACGAAAGAGGGATGACAGCAAGGACTACGCCAGGTTTCTCGAGATGTTCAAGCAGCTGCAGATTAACATACCTTTTGCCGAGGCTTTGGCTAAGATGCCCACTTACGCCAAATTCCTCAAGGACATCTTGTATGGGAGGAGGAGAATGAGCGATTTCGAGACTATAAACCTGACGGCAGAAGTGAGCAATTGTGTGAAGAATGGGCTACCGAGGAAGAGAAAGGATCCTGGCAGTTTCGTTATACCGGTCACCCTAGGTAACGCTTACACAGGAAAGGCTCTGTGTGACCTAGGGGCCAGCATCAATCTGATGCCGTTGACGATTTTCAAGAGTTTGAAAGTCGGTGAACCCCGACCCACCAGAATTATGCTGCAAATGGCAAACAGGTCCGTAAAACAGGCTTATGGGGTTATCGAGGATATTCTGGTCAAGGTCGGCCAGCTGATTTTTCCGGCAGATTTCGTCATCCTGGACATGGAGGCAGGGGAGGTACCGCTCATACTTGGAAGGACGTTTTTAGCCACGGGCGAAGCAATGATAAACTGCAAAAGCGGGGAGCTGACCATGCAGATTAACGAGGAAAAGGTGAAATTCAACGTTTTCAAAAATCTGCAACTGCCAAATTACTACGACCACGAGGATATCTTTGCCATCGATGTGGTTGACGAAGGTTGGGAAAACGAGGAGATGAACCAATTGTGGGAAGAGATCGACAGCATGTACGGGGAAGAAAAGGAGCATACTCGGTGCGAGCACGCCATGCGAGCCGAGGACTGGAACACTTTGCACCGGGACGAAGACGGCGGGCAAAAGATGATTCTGGTCCCGTCACTTAAGGAGCCACCCGCACTGGAGCTGAAACCACTCCCGAGCCATCTCAGGTATGCATATATTGGTGAAAATAGTACTCTGCCCGTAATTGTTTCGTCACGTTTATCTTAGGAACAGGAACAGAAACTGCTGGAAGTATTGCGAGAGCATAAGGAAGCAATCGCCTGGACGATTGCAGATATCAAGGGGATCAGCCCCTCCTACTGCATGCACAAGATCCGAATTGAAGAAGGCAAGAAACCGGTGATTCAGCCCCAGCGGAGACTGAATCCGAACATGAAGGACGTTGTGCGAAAAGAGGTTATGAAGTGGCTGGAAGCGGGAATCATATACCCCATATCGGACAGCACATGGATCAGCCCGGTCCAGTGCGTGCCCAAAAAGGGGGGTATTACGGTGGTGCAGAATAAAGACCAGGAGCAGATTGCGCAGCGCACCGTTACAGGCTGGCGGATCTGCATGGACTATCGGAGGCTTAACGACGCAACACTGAAAGACCACTTCCCGCTACCATTCATGGACCAGATGCTGGACCGGCTCGCCCACCACGCCTATTACTGTTTTCTGGACGGGTAATTCGGGTACAACTAGATTTGCATAGCCTCGGAAGATCAGGAAAAGACGACGTTTACCTGCCCATACGGTACGTTCGCGTTTCGGCGCATGCCGTTCGGGTTGTGTAATGCTCCTGCCACATTCCAGAGATGTATGATGGCGATTTTTTCAGACATGATCGAGAAAAATCTGGAGGTCTTCATGGACGACTTTTCACTATTCAGGGACAGTTTCGAAGACTGCCTGTTCCATTTGGGTCAAGTTCTGATCCGATGCAAGAAGGCGAATTTGGTGCTCAATTGGGAAAAGTGTCACTTTATGGTCACCAAGGGGATCGTGCTGGGTCACAGAATTTCCAGCAAGGGACTCGAGGTGGACCGGGCTAAGATCGAGGTGATAAAGCAGCTTCCATACCCGACGAACGTAAGGGCGATCAAAAGTTTTCTGGGACATGCAGGATTTTACCGAAGGTTCATCAAAGACTTTTCCAAGATCACAAAGCCACTCTGCGCTTTACTCGGAAAAGACGTACCCTTTGATTTCGATGCAGCATGTCGGCAGGCTTTTGACCATTTGAAAGAGAAGCTGACCACGACCCCGGTTATAACCACGCCGGATTGGTCACTCCCGTTTGAGCTGATGTGTGACGCCAGCGACTACGCAGTCGGGGCAGTTTTGGGACAGCGAAAGGATAAAGTCTGCCACGTCATTTATTATGCAAGCCGGGTACTCAACGACGCCCAGCTCAACTATGGTACGTCAGAAAAGGAACTGCTGGCCGTGGTGTATGCCCTGGACAAATTCAGGCCCTATTTGGTCGGGTCAAAAGTTATCGTTTTTACCGACCATAGTGCCCTGAAATACCTGCTGGACAAGAAGGACGCAAAACCGAGCTTGTTGAGGTGGGTACTACTGATGCAGGAATTCGACGTGGAAATCCGGGACAAGAAGGGAGTTGAGAACGTGGTGGCGGATCACCTATCCAGACTCGAGAACGTGAAGGTGGACCCGGTACCGATCAAGGAAAACTTCCCGGACGAACACATCATGGCAGTGAAAATCGGGAGACCGTGGTACTATGCCATAGCCAATTACTTGGTAACTGGCACGCTTCCCGAGGATGTCACCCCGTCTCAGCGGAAAAAGTTCGTTTCCGAAAGTCGACAGTATTTCTGGGATGACCCGTACTTATTCAAACAGGGGGCCGATAACATCCTGAGAAGGTGTATCCCGACCCACGAGGCCTGGAACGTGATCCGACACTGCCACTCATCACAGTGTGGGGGTCATTTTGGGGGAACGCGCACGGCGCATAAAATACTGCAGTCCGGTTTTTTCTGGCCGACAATCTTCAAAGACTGTCACGACTATGTGCAGGGATGTGATAGGTGCCAGAGGACAGGAAACACGTCACACCGGGACGAGATGCCGATGACCGTGTGGCAGGAGGTAGAGCCGTTTGATGTATGGGGGATTGACTTCATGGGTCCGTTCCCGTCTTCGATGGGAAATCTTTACATTCTGCTGGCAGTGGATTATGTGACGAAGTGGATCGAGGCGATTGCGTAACGATGCAGCTACGGTTGAGCGATTTCTGAAACGCAACATTTTTACTCGGTTCGGGACGCCCAGGGCGATGATCAGTGACGAGGGATCACACTTCATTAATCGAGTTTTTGCCAAAGTTCTGAAACAGTACGGTGTGTCGGTTCACAAGGTGTCACTGCCTTACCATCCGCAGACAAACGGGCAAGCCGAGGTTTTGAATCGAGAGATCAAGAGCATACTCGAGAAAACAGTGAATCTCGCCCGAAAGGATTGGTCCGTCAGACTGGACGATGCGCTTTGGGCCTACAGGACTGCTTTCAAAACACCGCTGGGAATGTCACCATACCAGCTCGTGTTTGGGAAAGCGTGCCACTTACCGGTGGAGTTGGAGCACAAGGCGTATTGGGCCATCAAACTGCTCAACTTGGACCAGAATCTAGCAGGAGATAAGAGGAAGATAGCACTGCTGGAATTAGAGGAATTCCGCAGAACGGCTTTCGAGAGCGCCAAAATTTACAAAGAGAAGACAAAGAAGTGGCATGATCACCGTATCACGCCAAAGCAGTTTAACGAAGGCGACAAAGTGCTTCTCTACAATACCCGGATGCGGTTCTTTCCGGGCAAGTTGAGGTCTCGATGGTCGGGACCGTTCATCATCAAGAAGATATTTGCATGGGGATCATTTGAGCTGGAGAACCCAAAAGTTGAGTCCAGTTTCAGGGTGAACGGGAACCGGATCAAGCCATATCTCGAGACAGTCCAAGCGCTTGTGATTTACGGTCGACGGCCCGACCCGGTTACCTCTCACGGGTCGCCAAAGTAGACCCCGTCTACTTTGACGACCCGTGAGAGGTAACCGGGTCGGGCCGTCGACCGTAAATCACAAGCGCTTGGTGGGAGGCAGCCCATCGGATTACGTTAATTATTTATTTATTACAGTTTGTATTTTACGTTCTGAATTTAGAGAGAGGCGAGATGAGTGTGTGTTAATGGGTAGACAAGTTTGTGCAGGAAATTTTAAGCAGAAAAACGCAAGCAGAAAAATGTGCGGGTCAAAACCGAGAGGTCCGACACGCATTCAAAGAAGTACAGAAAAAACTGGCCCAAAAGGCCAGTTACGCAGCCCAGCAGGCCAATTACGCAGAAAAAAAAAAAATATAACTACGCTGGCCCAGAAGGCCAGATACGCTGGCCCAAAGGCCAATTACGCAGCCCACAAGGCCAAATACGCATGCCAGAAAAAAAAATTGAAGTGGACCAGCCACGCAGCCGGCCCAAACACGCGGCCCGGCCACGCAGCCGGCCCAAACACGCGGCTCGGCCACGCAGCCGGCCCAGTTACGCAGCCCAGCCAGAATGCCACACAGCAGGGGGAGGCAAGTGCAGCTTCCGAAACCTAAGGGGGTCAAAATGCCATTTCACCGAACTGGGGGGAGTTTTTTGCAATTTTCAAAAAATGCCAATTACTTACCCCAACTACATGGACGGGTTCACCGGCAGTGCCCTCCATTGTTAACCTTCGAAGCTTTCTCTTTCCTCATTTTCTCTCCACCTTCAAAAGTTCAAATTTCACCAAATCAGAAACCGAGCACGTTTTTGGGATCCTCGTGAGAACTGGATCATTTTGGTGTAGTTGAAGCTGCAAAACAGTGTCCGAATTGGTGTGGGGGTCAAGTCAAAATTTGTTAAAAATTTGAAGAAAAGCTCCAGATTCGTTGGCTTCGGATCGAAATTTGAGAAAACACAAAGAAGAAACGTCGAAGAGGAGGGCGAGGCCTACAAGGTGCCCAAGTCAGAATTTTTTCCGGCGAGAAAAATTTTCCGGCGACTTTTTCCGGCGACAGTTTGTTTGCACTCGTTGACTCGCTCCGAGTGCTCAGGTTCAAAAATTTCTTCTTTCGCTATTTTTTCAGTTTTCGGTACCAACTTGTACCCGGGTTTAGCATGCTGCGTACTTAGCTGTTTTTGACTGTATACTGCTTTTTTAGCTACTTTTCTGCATTTTTAACTGTTACTTGCGTATTTAACACAATTTTTACGTAATTGACCGTTAACTGCAAATTAGCATAGGGTAGCGTAATTAACTGTTTAAGCTGCGTATTTAGCTGTTTGGACTGCGTACCTGCATTTTGACAGCGTTTTCTGCATTTAAAAAAACAAAAATTACGTAATTGACTGTTTTGACTGCGTATCTGCATTTCGACAGCGTTTTCTGCGTTTAAAAAAAAATTAATTTCTGAATTTTCTGCTGTTATGGACTGGCTTGAGAGACCCACTGGGCCTAGCAGTCCTAGGTATCGGTCTACCAGCAGTTCTGTCAGTAGCATGTCTGGTACTTCCGAGTCCGGGTCAGACCCGCCCTATGTTCCAGACGAGTCCGAGTGAGTGCCATGAGGGCATGCCACCTCTTTAGTGTGGGGGTGGTGGTCGTGTCTGCATTAACCAGGTCTGCATTAACCAGGTCTGCACGTTTTTTCATGTTCATTTGCAGTTTTGAGTTTATTTATTGAGTCAGCACGTTTTTATTTTTGAGTCTACCCACCACAAATTTCTGGCCTTGCATTGTGTATATCTAAAAAAAAAAAAAAATCGAAATTTTTCAGAAAATCTAAAAAAATTAAAAATCAGAAAATTTGAGAACGGGCAATCAAGAGAACAGAAACTGGGAAGAAATCGAGGTTAAATCCTTTGACAAAAAATAAAGCTTGCACCGAGGTATAGTAGATAGGTGAGAGCCAGTGACCCTTGGAAACCGCAAGTAGTTATCATCTTAGCTAAGGATCCGACTAGTTGCCACACCGCCGTCATCTAGGTAGTCGACAACCCGCCCACGGGCGCCGTCACGGTCATCGCATCTTTCGGTGGAGTGACTGGCTATCAAGGGACCTCACGTCCTGTTTCTTACCCCTAGGTCCAACTAGTAAACCCGTTTGAAGCCATTTACCCCTTTTATTCTCAGCCACTATAGCCTAGGAAGCCTTCTTTGAGACCTCATCAGTCGTTAGTTGGCTATTTTACGAGTTATGACGGAGGGAGTAAGTTGGGGAGAGTTTTAGATGGGAGCACTTCATGATATATCGGTTTTGGACAGTTTTGACATTGACACGTTTTTCGAGGGAAGGACAGGGTGAGTGAGAGGCGACAGTGCATTAATTTGCGGAGGTGGATCACTGCATTACATAGTGACCACAGGAGGAGTTAGTCGCGTGCGAGACATCTTTCCGCACACAATGGGGTCCGGGGGGTTGTGAGGTTAATTGGTGGTTGTGCCAGTTTTCTACATCTTTGGTGATGAGGAGGTTCGGTGGGACTGCACAGTATTATTTCGACTACAGGATCAGCGCTTCAGGATTAGTGTGGGGGTATTCCATATAAGGACATCTTTCAAACCCCACGACGACAGTTTATTTTTACTCACTCAGCTTTAGTCAGTTTATTTATTGTTATTCGTGTATTTACGTGTATATAGAGTCGTATTAAAAAAAAAGAAAAAAAAAGAAGAAAGAAAGAAAATAAAAAAAAATGAATGAAAAAAAAGAAGAAAAAAAAGAAAATGATCTAGTTTTGCAGTTTTCAGTTATTTATGTTGTTTTTGTTATTGAGTCAAAAAGCTGAGTGAGTAGCACAATTTTCGAGACAGTTACACCGCTTCACATTTGTGGCCGCGAGAACGGCGAAGACACACCGGGGGACAGGAAGATTGATATGGCAGGAACTTAGGTGTTTCAGGCAGTTTTTCGGGAACTCGGTGAGGGGTGTGAGTTTGGGGAAATTGTGAGAATGTCATAACGAGTAGGATCATTCCGTACCTTTACACATATATATATCCTACCTGTTAGACTTAGAACCTTGATTCAGAAATAGCTCGGATGGTCGGTTAATTAGGGATTCGCTCAGGTTGATAGCAAAAGTAATAGTACTCGGGTCCAGTGCTTAAATCCACCAAAGAAATCTGTTCAGACTTACCGATCGATTGCAGCGAAGTATTTTCTGGAAAAAGGATGAGGTTTTGAGGACACTCGGTTATGTTTTTGAGATTGCCCAATCTCACCAAAAATAAATTGTTTAGTACTTTTGAGTCGTGTGTATTGAGTCTGTGTATATTCTTTCTGAGTCAGTTTCTGATCGAGTCGTCTGGTTTTTATGGACGGGTAGGAAGAGTATGCAAACTGATGGAAAGGAAAAGGTCTTGATTCGAACTTGCAGGGGGTATTTGCAAGACAGATATGTATGCATTTCAGGGCAGTATTCAGGATGTTTGCTCGGGACGAGCAAAGGTTAGTGTGGGGGTAATTTGATAGCTCCTCTCATGGAGATGTAAGCACTTGCTTCAACTTCTCGAACGTTAGATAGTGCTCTTCTGTCCAAGCATATGTCGTATTCTTCTTGAGCAAGTTGTTCAAGCAAAATGTCAGCTCTGCAATTGCTGGTATCAATCTCTGCAAGTACAAAAGTTTTCCCAAGAATGTCTTTAGTGCACTTTGAGTCCGGTGCCAGTAGTCTAGTGACAGATGAAACCTTTGCAGAGTCAGGCTCGATTCCTTGCCGGTGGATTACGCATCCCAAGAATTTCCCTGAGGTTACTCCGAATGCTCACTTCATGGGATATATTTTCAGCTGAAGCCTCCTGCACCTCTCGAAAACTTTCCTCAAGTCTTTCATGTGGTCTTCCTTCTGCCTTGACTTGATGACCAAATCATCCACATAAAACTCGACGTATTGATGCTTCATATCATGGAATAGCGCCATCATCGCGCGCTGATAAGTTGTCCCAGCATTCTTCAAGCCAAAGGGCATGACCGAATAATGGAACACTCCCACGTGCGTGATTAAGGCAGTCTTCCTTGCATCCTCAGGGTCCGTCTTGATCTGGTTGTGACTGCTAAATCCATCCATAAAGCTGAAAATATGATGACCTACAGTGGAATCGATCAACAAATCTATGTTGGGCACAGGAAAGTAATCCTTTCGGCAGAATCGATTCAGGTCCCTGAAATCAAAACAAAATCGAAGATGTCCATTCTTCTTCAAAACTGGTACGATGTTTGCAAGCCAAGTGGGATGATGGTTAGGCTCGATGAACTTCGCGTTTAGCAATTTGACTATCTCTTCCTTTATCTTCACGTTGATTTCAGGACGAAAATTTCCCGTGCTCTCTTTATTGGCTTCGCCTTAAAATGACATCCAATCTCTGCATCGTGACCCCTGTATCTAAACCAGACATTTCGTCGTACTCCCAAGCAAACACATCTTTGTATTCTATCAACAGCTTCAGTAAACTCTGTTCTTCCTTAGAATCGAGATCTGCGCTCAAGAATACTGGTCTTTTCTTCTCTTCTGCCGGGCTCAAGAATACCTCTTTCAATTCTTTCTTCTGCGGTTTTGGCTCGTCTTCCATGCATTCAGTCGCCCCTTTCAACTTCTCCATTGGCGTCTCGATCATGTCTTTGCCTGGCACTTCCTCTACTGACTTATTGATTTGCTCAGGGACATCTTCGATAGGTGGGGTCGAAGATGACCCCGCGCACCTTCAGATGCGATAACACATCTTTCCATATGCATAGAAGTTGTCTACCTCAATGCCATCATTGTCGTGCTTGACGATTCTCTTGAGGGTGTATACATTCTCCTTCTGGTAGGACATTTTTTACACTCTTCCTGCGAAGGTTGTTTCTCCTTCTGGGCTTCTCTCATCAGCATTAACCCCGCCGGTGAATGATCTTTGATGTCTACCCACTTGGGCAAAGGAGTTGGATTGAATGGTGCTGGCATATCTTCATCCGCAATCTCTATAAACCAGACAACTTATGTCAAGTGTGCCTCATTCACATTGAACGGATTCACCGAGGCTGGTATGTCCACCACTTTGTCTTTCCAAATTGCCTTCATCAATTGATGCGCCATGGATGGCCCATCATTAAAACAATGGATCCATGCTCGTCCAATTATCATGTGGTAGGTAGTGTTCGCATTTATGACGTGGACTTGGCTGAGCACTTGATCTTGCCAATCTGGATCCCCAGACGAATACATCCGACTATCATTCTCGAGTCGCTTCCGAATCCCATCAAAGGCGAATGTCGCTTGACAATCTTCTTTTCTGAGATACCCGCCAACTCAAGAGTGTTAAGTGGTATCACATTCACAGTCGCTCCTCCATCGACGAAGGCTCTCTTTAATTCGACATCATTGACCACTGCCGTGACATACAATGGCCTCTGGTGGCTCGCATCCGTCTTCTTATCCGATTGCAGAGGACATAAAAGCCATTCGACCGTGTGGCTTCGATAACATCCCAGTTCGAGACTAGCAGCTCTTCTCCGAAGTCCTCTTCTACTCTTAGGATCACCTTTGTCATTTCTTGGCGGCACGCATCCGAGAAATTCATGTCATCAAAGAACTTCTCAAATTTGTACGAGCCCCTCATTCGTTCGGCTCGAGAATCCTCCGTGTCGACGCTGTAGTCCTCATCTTCTCGAATCTTTTCCACAATGGGGACTTCTTCGTCTGCGACATCCTTGTGGTCCATGATCAGAATCATTGCCTTTTCTTTTTCCCTTTGGCTCTTTCTCTGAATGGGATGGCAACGGATTACTGCGCACATCTTTAGTTGGGTCTTCGATGATCAACTTCCGTTCTTTCATCTTCCTACCTACCAGCTACTTCAACTTTCTGCATTCTTTCGTTGGGTGAATGACTTATCTTTGACACTCGCACCACTTTGGTTCCCTCAGTTGTTCCCCGGTTGGTTTATTCTCGAGTTCAGGTTGGACCCCATCTTTCCTCCACTGCTTGCATATGCTCGTTATTTCCCCAATTGGACATGGCAATGGGGGCGCCTCCCTTGGTGGAAATCGTTGTTGTTTCTGTGCTGAGACTGCGTTCACCTCAGCTTCTCGTCATTGCTTGTAGTTGAACCTTCCAATTTTGAAACCAGATTCCCCTGATGCTCGATCATTCGAGTACTTTCGCTTCTGCTTTTCCACTATTGGCTCGATGTTTCTGGTACAGTCAATCAATTTGGAGAAAGTAGGCATCTGCAAAATAATCAACATACCTTTGTACTCGTCTCGCATTCCTTGAAGACAGATTTCAACTAGGCGGCTCTCGACTACCTCGTCCACACACTCCAGCGACTTCGTCCTGAGTTTCTTTATGAACTCGACCCTTTCCTCTTTGTGCTTTTGGTGCATACACGACAGATGTATCGTTGTAACCTTCTCTTCGACCTGAAAGAACTTGGTGTAAAATTTCTTGACCATGTTCTCCCAGGTTTTGATGGAGCCAGCTTCCAAAGTTCTGTACCACTTGTACGCGACATGTCTTGAAGACTTCGGGAACTCGCGCATTAGCAGTCGTGTGTCGATCCCGTGTGGGACCATCATGTCGACAAACGCATCACATGCTCCTGCGCGTTTCCGTTGATCTCATCGAACTTTTCCCATTTTGGCGCCTTGTATCCGATGGGGTTGGGCATATGGTAAATGTCGCGCGGGATTGGTGGCGCGCATTCGACCTAGGGATAACAGTGTTTTCGAAACACTGGTTCCCCAGGAAACTGTCCAAGCGCTACTCCAAAGCTGACATGATAGCAGGCGCGCTTCCTCTTAGGTTCTATGCAGGGGGTGTGGAAATAGCTTGAACTCTAGTCGCGTATGCCGGTGGCAATGGGTATGATGGTGGATAAATGGGAGGATTTCCAACAACTGTGTGCTTTGGCTGTAAGCCGGGCGCGAGTGGGGATGGTGGCGGCAGTCTTGGTGCGGGTCCCAAAGGAAGAGGTGGTTGGGTTGAAGATGGTGGGTGTGATGGTGCGGAGTTATGCGTGGATGTCACTGTTGCTCCTGGAGGGGCAGAAGTTCCTTGGGTGGGATTCTGCGCAAGACATCCAAAATTGCCATGATCTGGGCTATCTGCGCAGATTGGGCTTGCATAGCCTAGACTGGCTCTGAATCGTTGCATTTAGCATTTACAAGGTTCGATTTTTTCCAGTGGTTGTTTGTGTCTGGACGTTGGTGTTGGCGGTGATATTGAGTGGAGCCTCTCTTCTTGGAACTCCTTCCCCTGAGGAGACTGGTGGCCTTCGCTACAATCTCCGTCGTAAGACATGGTTGAAGAGCTGTTGGTTTGGGAGCTTTGAAGGTTGTGTTCACGTCGGGTTCACCAATGTGTACAAGGAGATCCTGTAGGGATGAGCTAGGTGTAAACCTACAGTTTACAGGAACAAGGTGCAAAGCACAGAGAGATTAAGAGTAAGTGTATAGGGGAAGAGTAAGCCTTTGCTAACTGCCTGAGGGAAAGACAATGTATGATGATTATCCAAAGAGCCGAACTGAGAATGGAAGACAAACGTTCCTATATGTATGGTCTCATAGTGGCAGTTACGAGGATTTACGTGGCCGCATATGATGGCTATGTAACTCCCTCGCACGCTGCAAGATCGACTGTATATATAGGACACGTTCGCACGATCGTCCGTATATATAGGGCACGTTCACACGTTCGACCGTATATATAGGGCACGTGATCATTGAGTCTCTCAGACAATTGACAAGGGTCGCGCGCAAGTCAACTGTTCGCGCGCGACGTGCCTTACTCTAGCCTCCAAGCCACTTGAACCCTACAACTCCCATGATGTTAGTAGGCGAGGGTGACCCTGTCTCACAGCCCCATATATGTAAATGCGAGCATAAAGATAAAGATATAAATAAGTGCGAACATAGAGATAATGATAGAGTAGCAGCAGAGTACCAACAAACCTCCTCGATGGCTGCCACGTGGACGATGACCAGTCTGCCTAGAATGCACTATCGACAAATGGAATTAAGGAAAGATGTTTAAATTGACAATAAAATTGAAACCAGCCGTTGGGTTTTAAGGGTAGCTTAAGTTTCCTTACGTATTCTTACTTACTTGATCGGGTACATGGAGAGTCTCACGCGTCTGGGTTTCCGGTGGGTGAAGAGTTGGTCACTGATCTCATCTTGCAATCGCTGTGTGATAGTTATAGTAAGTTCATTATGAACTATAACATGAATGAGATCAATAAGTCCCTGCCAGATTTTCTCAATATGTTGAGGACAGCTGAACAAAGCATCAACAAAGGGAAAGATAAGGCCATAATGATGCTCAATAAAGGGAAGAGCAAGCGAGTTGTATCTACCTCCAAAGGAAAGAGCAAAGTATCAAAATCCAAGGAAATTGCCCTAAAGCCCTGTGGGGACGTGACTAAGGGCAAGTGTCACTACTTCAGTCAGCCCGGTCACTGGAAAAGGAACTGCCCAAAATATCAGGAAGACAAAAGGCTTGAAATAGTGATTCCACCACCACCAAATATTTTTGTAATAGATGTCAATTTGTTTGTCTCTTCATCTTGGGTATTGGATACTGGATGCATATCTCCCATTTTTCGAAATGTGCATGATCTAAAGAGAAGCAGACGACTAGCTAAAGGGGAGATAGACTTGCGCGTGGGGGAATGGAGCAAGAGTTGCAGCATTAGCTGTAGGTGTTTATGAGTTATATTTACCTTCATGAATTATCTTAAAATTAGACAATTGTTATTTTATGCTAGCTATGAGCAGAAACATTATTTCTGTTTCTTCTTTGGATAAGGTTTTTTTATTAAAATAAAGCACAAATGTTGCTCCATTTATTTTGATGGTTTCCATTATTGTAATGCTTTATTGTCTAATGGATTATATATCCTTGACCTAAATAACTCCGTCTATAACATTAATACCAAGAGGACTAAAACTAATGATTTAAATCCTAATTATTTATGGCATTGTCGTTTAGGCCACATAAACGAAAATCGCATATCTAGACTCCATAAGGATGGGTTCCTAGACTCATTTTATTATAAATCATATGAGACATGAGAGGCTTGTTTATTGGGAAATATGACAAAGTCCCATTTTAAGAAGAAAGGATAGAGGACTGGTGAGAAATTGGCTCTTTTGCATACTGATATATGTGGGCCATTTGCCACGCCTTCTAGAGGTGGTTATCTTTATTTCATTACGTTTATTGATTACTTCTGTAGATATGGATCAATGTACCTTATGAAGGCCAAATCCGAATCCTTTGAAAATTTAAAAAATTCAAGAATGAAGTATAGAAGCAGCTTGGTAAAAGTATTAAGGCTCTGCAATCGGATCGTGGAGGAGAATACTTGAGCCAAGAGTTTGATGACTAACTTAGAGAGTGTGGGATCTTGTCCCAACTCACTCCACCCGAAACGCCACAGTGGAATGGCGTGTCCGAGAGGAGGAATCGAACACTGTTTTTCATGGTTTGATCTGTGATGTGTCAAACTGATATTCCATTATCTTTTTGGGGACATGCTCTATTATGCGCAATTTTTACCCTTAACCGTGTTCCATCCAAATCTGTCATGAAGACTCAATATGATATGTCGAGTGGGAGCCGTCCCAAAGTGTCTTTTAGGAGGATTTGGAGTAGCAACGTCTATGTAAAGCGTTTACAATCAGACAAGCTCGGACCAAATTCGGATAAATGTAAGTTTTTGGGATACCCTATGGAAACGAAGTGATATTACTTCTACACTCCAGACGAGAATGAAGTGCTTGTTGCCCGGACCGGTGTGTTTCTAGAAAGAGAATTTGTCTCTAAAGGAACCCGTGGGAGGACAGTAGAACTTGAAGAAATTCAAGAGCCACAAACCACTGATCCTGCTATGGAACATGAACTAGAACCCCAAGATGTTGTGGAGGAACCTGTTAAAGTAACACAAGAACTTCGCAGGTCGAGTAGGGTGCGTCAAGAGCCAGAGAGGTATAGACTTCACGTTACAGAGCCCAGTGACACACTGCTCATAGATGATGAACCTAATACCTATGGAGAGGCCATGAAAGGGTCTGACTCTCAAAAGTGGCTTGAGGCCATGAGATCCAAAATGGAATCCATGTATACCAAAAAAGTATGGAATTTGGTGGAACAACCCTAAGGGGCTCGACCCATAGGGTGCAAGTGGGTCTTCAAGAAGAAGAATCACATGGATGTCAATGTGATTGCCTATAAGGGCCGATTAGTGGAAAAAGGATTCAGACAGATTCATGTTATTGGATATGATGAAACCTTTTCCCCAGTTGCGATGACCAAATAAATTTATCTTACTTGCTAGTGCAGCCTTACCACAATTATGAGATTTGGAAGATGTATATAAAAACGGAGTTTCAGTATGGAAACCTCCTCGAGGATGTGTACATGACACATCCAGGGGGTTTTGAAGATCCAGAGCATATCCATAAAGTGTGTAAGTTGCAGCGATCCATTAATGGGTTGAAGCAAGCTTCTCGGAGTTGGAATCTATGTTTGATGATGCAGTCAAAGAGTTTGACTTCATAATGAACGAAGATGAACCTTGTGTATACAAGAGAGTTAGTGGGAGCTCTGTTGTATTTCTGGTCTTGTATGTGGATGACATACTACTAATTGGAAACGACATTCCTACCTTGCAATCTGTTAAAGATAGGCTAGGGAAGTGTTTCTCAGTGAAAGACTTAGGGGATGCATCTTATATACTTGGTATCAAGATCTATAGGGATAGATCGAGGAAGCTTCTTGGCCTAAGTCAAAGTACATATATGGACAAGGTATTGAAACAGTTCAATATGAAAGACTTCAAGAGAGGATTCTTGCCCATGTCACATGGGATCACTCTTTCAAAGGATGATTGTCCTTACAATGAGATTGTGAGGAACCGCATGAGTAGGATTCATTATGCTTCAGCCATAGGATCTTCATGTACGCCATGTTATGTATTAGACCAGATGTTTCATACGCGTTGAGTTTGACAAGAAGATACTTGTCGAATCCGGATGAGAGTCACTGTACTGCTGTCAAGAATATCCTTAAGTACTTGAGAAGAACTAAGGATGTATTCTTGATATATGGAAGGGAGGAAGAGCTAAGTGTAAAGGGTTACACTGATGCAAGATTCCAAACTGACAGAGATGATTTCTGATCGCAGTCGGGGTTCGTGTTTAGCCTAAATGGAGGAGATGTGAGCTAGAAGAGTTACAAGCAAGAGACGGATGCTGATTCTACAACTGAGGCTGAGTACATTGCTGCATCGGGTGCAGCAAAGGAGTTCGTTTGGATTATGAAGTTCATTATTGAGCTTGGTGTGGTTCCTAGTACTGTGGATCCAATAGAGTTATATTGTGACAACACTGGGGCGATCGCATAATCCAAGGAACCAGGTCACACCAGTTACGCTGTAGCGTTTGACGATAGCAAAACACAATATTCCACAACTAGAGGGTCTAGTGACTTCAAGTCTAAGGATGACAATACTGTTTTCACTACAAGAAGCACTTGTGACTTTACATAACATGTATGGAGCCTCCTCGTTGTGGGTCAGTCCAGTATGCTATTACCCTTAATGCATATCCATGTGTTGGATTGTGATATCTCCATATCAATCCAACCCCATACTAGCCTATAGTTGATCTTCTTTTTAATCTGTATAATTGACTAGGGATATTTAAGATAAACAAAACATTTGCAATCTAAGGACTTCTTTATATTAAATATCTCCATAAATAATACTAGGAATATTCTAGCCAAAAATAATGTTCATACTAAATAAGATTTCCACTAGGGAATCTATTCCAACAGTCTCCCGATTGCACTAGAGCCAATCTGGTGCATCTCATATGCCAATAGATCTAGCGTGTCCTTCATGCTTGCTCTGAACAAGCGGCTTCGTGAGAGCATTTGACATATTCTCATCTGTAGGAATCTTGCATATCTTCACATCTCCTCTATCGATGATATGTAGAATGAAATGGAACTTCGTGATCACGTGTTTGGATTTATGGTGTGACCAGGGTTTCTTTGATTGTGCGATCGCTCCAGTGTTGTCACAATACAACTCCACTGGATCCAGAATGCTAGGAACCACACCAAGCTCAATAATGAACTTCCTAATACAAACAGCTTCCTTTGCTGTGCCACTCGAAGCAATGTACTCAGCCTCAGTTGTAGAATCAACAACTGTCTCTCCATTGGAATTCATGCAGCGCACAACTCCTCCATTCAGGCAATACACAAATCCCGACTGCGATCTGAAACCATCTTTGTCGGTTTGGAAGCTTGCATCCGTGTAACCCCTGACACGCAAATCTTCCTCCGCACCATAGATCAAGAACACATACTTAGTCTTTCTCAAGTACTTTAGGATGTTCTTCACTGCTATCCAGTTACTCTCACCCCGATTAAACTGATATCTGCTAGTTATACTCAACGCATATGAAACATCTGATCTAGTACATAACATGGCGTACATTATGGATCCTATGGCCGAGGCATATGTTACCCGAGTCATGCGGTCCTTCTTAATCTCATTGAAAGGATAATCATTCTTCAAAAGAGTGATTCCATGCGACATGGACAAGAATCCCTTCTTGGAATCTTCCATGTTGAACCAATTCAACACCTTGTCTATATATGTACTTTGACTTAGGCCTAACAGCTTCCTCGATCTATCTCTATAGATTTTGGTACCAAGTATATAAGCTGCATCCCTTAAGTCCTTCATTGAGAAACACTTTCCTAGCCAATCTTTCACAAATTGCAGCATGTGAATGTTGTTTCCATTGAGTAGTATGTCATCCACATACAAGACCAGAAATACAACAGATCTCCCACTAACCTTCTTGTAGGAACAAGACTCATCTTCGTTCTTGATGAAGTCAAACTCTTTGATTGGTTCATCAAAACGTCGATTCCAACTCCTAGAAGCTTACTTCAATCCATAAATGGATTGTTGCAACTTACACACTTTGTTTACATGCTCTGGATCCACAAAACCCTCATGTTGTGTCATGTACACATCCTCGAGGAGGTTTCCATACAAAAATGCTGTTTTGATATCCATCTGCCAAATCTCATAGTCGTAGTAAGGTGAAATAGCAAGTAGGATTCGAATGGGTTTGGTCACCGTGACTGGTGAAAAGGTTTCATCATAACCTATACCATGAATCTGTCTGAATCTTTTTGCCACCAATCGGCCCTTATAGGTAATCACATTACCATCCATGTCAGTCTTCTTCTTGAAGACCCACTTGCACCCTATGGGCCGCGTCCCTTGGGGTGGTTCCACCAAAGTCCATACTTTTTTGGTATACATGGATTCCATCTCATATTCCATAGTTTTACGCCACTTCTGAGAGTCCGGCCGTTTCATGGCCTCTCCATAGGTAGTAGGCTCATCATCTACTAGCAATGCATCACCAGGCTCAGTCACGAGAAGTCCATACCTCTCTGGCTCCTGGCGCACTCTACTTCACCTATGAAGCTCTTGTTGTTACTTGAACATGTTCATCCATAAGGTTTTGTAATGGATTACACAATGGAAAATAATAATTTAAATCCGCACAAGTCCCTCCAAGGATCACATGAAGAGACATGATAACGATAGTAAGGTTTCTAGTAACAATTACCTTGTTTGTCTCCTTGGATGACTTCAAACGCAAAATATTGTTCGCGCCTCTACGGATAGTCCACGTCTAGGATCAAGATCTAGATTCCTCCATGTCTTGTGCTAGCAACCGGTGGAAGAAGGAAGAAGAAGAATCACGCAACATAGAGCAAAAGAGGCTCGGCCTCTTCTTGCCCGACGAGTAAAGGGGGGGGGGGACTTGGCTTCGACCTTGTCTTGTCTTGCTCTCTCTCCTTTCTTTGTTCTCTCTCACTCAATGTATGTTATGAGCATTAGGGAGAAAATAAGTTAGGAGTGTCCTTTATATAGTCTAATGTTGAATCGATAATTCCCAAGTATAGGAATATCGTTCTAAGTAGTACTCGAGTAAGAGCGGGGTGGATTTCTACAAGGATTGGGAAAGAGTAATCTCACACTTGAAAAGCAAGAGACAAGCTAAACTAAAGCTAACTAGTGCGATGAAAGTACATATTTCAAAGGCTTAAGCTAGCCAAGCTTCTAAATCCACCAAGAGAAACTTGATGGAGCAAGGATTTTGTTGAACAATTTAAAGAAACTAAGCAAATACTTAAAGAGAATCTAAAACTTGAGAAGAGTTTGTAGGATTGAGAGAATAGTTGGTCTTAGTTGAATCATCTAGGAGTGTTGTGCACGAATCCAACACCCAAATGATATTACAAGGAGATGTGTGGATTCTAATGTAAAATCCAAGTATGATTCATGAGGAACACTGGCACGATTTCTTACGTGTATACGCAAGTGCACGGTCGAAGTAATAAAGTTTGAGTATTAAAACTCAGGTTGTCGAACCCACAGGGAGAGTCTTGAGATTATTTAGTTCAGCAAATTAATTCAAAGTAAAGTAACCGGAGGAAGAAGTTGTGATTTAAGAGTTTGTCGCCCCCCAAACAAGCGACTGGAATTCAAATTACAAACTAAACTAATATTTTTATTATTTTCTAATTAATACGAATATGGAGAACACTAGATAGTTTTAGGGTCCCTAGGGCATTTAGACATTTCTGGATTATGATTTGAAACACTCTACCTACGTTTAGTTATACCGGGTCACACTCATTACGATCTTCTGTCGATCTCACGCAAATCTACGTTCCGGTCTACTTCGGGTCCTGTCGGTCCACCGTCGTCTACCGTTACGTTCTAGTCAGCTAGCCAGGTTCACTCACCTGGTCCTGTCGGTCCACCGATTTCACTCAAACCTAACTAGTCCAACCGAAACAACCCACACACGGTCATTCAAGTCTCTATCTCCTATCGGTCTCAAGAAACTACAAGAATGTCAACACAATTCTTCACGAATCCGGGTTCGTTCACTGTTGTGCAACAACCTAGATAACTAGCAAGTTATGGGTGATAAAACCAAACAAACTAAGAATTAAGAACAAGAACTTGTCGAATAACTAGAACGATACGTAGAATTAAGTTCAATCAAACGTGAATCAACCTTCAAATCCGGAAAATCTAAACATAACCCTAGTTCTCCATAAACTATCTAGCTAGAGAGGTTTAGCTACTCATTGAGTAGACAAACAACACTTGTTCTTCCATAAACATGATAAAAAGGGAGGAGAAAGAGATCAAACGCGCAATCCTATCTCCAGTGCGATCCGAGCTTGAGACCTGCTCTCGTCTTCGTCTTTTTTCCATTCTTCTGCGTTGAATAGAATTCCTCAAAACATCCCCTCTTCCAATTAAATCAGACCCGTAGCTTCTTTCTTTGTAATTTAACCTAATTACAATTGACCCCTACAAGGTTATGAGAGCACCATTTAGGTTTTATTAAAAACAAACCCGTGCCTCTTTTTCTCTCCGTGCTGTTATTTTCCTTCAGGAGATCGTGCGACTAGCTTCTCAGATCATGCGATCTGGGGCTGGGTTGCTTCTGATCGTGCGATCTCAAGCTGTGGTCGCCAATTACAGTTTGTTTCAAACTTTTCTCCTCCGAAATTGACTAAGTACGGGCCTCTGATCGCACGACCTGGAATAAGTGATTGTGCGATCAGAGGAGAATTCTTCTTCTTCTTCTCTGCACTTTGTTTTGCATTGCAGGTCTTCTCTTAGCTCTGGCTTTTGATCGCAGCTTCTTCTCTGCTGCTTTGCTGCCTGTGTTTCTTTGCTCTCTGTTCGCTGGGTTGTTTCTCTTCTTCTCTGATTTGCTGGGTTTCTTGTTCGGTCCTGATTGGCTCTGGTCTTCGATCGTTGGCTGTGGTTTTGCAGCGGTGAAGATTGGGTCTGGATTGGTGGTGGCTGTGGTTATGGAGGATTATGGATGCACGTTATTGTGGTCTGAGTAGGAGGTTTATTGTGTTGGCTGAGGAATTGATGGTCGTGGTATGGATATACTGGTGATGTTTTAGGTTTGTTTATGTGGCAGAGGAGGTGCTGTTCGGTGGTGATTGAGAAAGGTGTTGGGTTGCAGTAGTGTAATTGTGGCGATTGGTGTAGGCAATGGAGTTGGTTGTAGCTACTGGGTATTTTTGTGGGTTGAATTGGTAGTGGTGAAGCTAGGAGAATTGGTAGGTATATTGGTCTAGGGTGAAGGCAGGTTGTGTGATTGAGGAAGGTTAAAGGCTAGGTAGTGTTATTTCAGGTGCTAAGGTCCAAGGCAAAGGCTAGGGTGATGTTAGGTAGGTTGTTGGTGTATCGTAGGTTTATGGTCTGATGGTGGAAATGGTGTATTGTGATGTTGCAGGGTGTAAATGGTGAAGGTAATGGTTGTAGTATTGGTAATTATGCTGTGGTGAAGGCTTGTTTGGAGGTTAGTGAGTTGGTAAAGGTGTTGGAGGCTGTGTCGTATGATGCAGCAGGTTGTTTAGTCAATTCTCCTGGATAGGTAGTTTGGGTGGTTGTGGTTTTGAATTGGTGGATTATTTGGAGATGTTGGTGGTGTTGAGGTTAGTATGGTTTGAATTGGTATTGGGTAGTGGTGTTAGGAAGTGATAGCAAGTTTAGTGTTTTGGCAGCAGGTTGGTAAAAATAGTATATCACAAGAGCTTCTTCCTCTTTGTCCTTCAAAACAGCTTAAACCTTTCGCTATCCATTGTTAGCCAATTTTCTGAGCTTTCGTCATCTTCTGAAGTTCGTTTTAGTTTCTGTTCCATGCTCTTGAGCCTCCGGTACCTGTGAATCAGACAACTACACATACCGGGTGTAAAATACACGATAAATAGCTCAAATTGACTCGATAACGCCCGGACTTGTCAATTAAGCACCAATAGCTCTATCTCATAAATAACTCAAGATCATAGCTCTATATCATGTATTTTATCCGGAAATCACACAAAACGGTAGTCTTTCGAATGTAAATATAACACCGTAAACGGGGTTATAAAATACCCCCACACTACCTTTTTGCACTTCCCGAGCAAACTCTCAATCAAACTACCACACTATGATATTTCAATCCACCGAATTGCATACCTTTTAGTAGCCAATGGCTTCAATGGCTTCAATGGCTTCTTTGTGGGTTTGTTCTTGTTCAGCGACGGGTAGAGAGAAACGCGCGAGAGAGGGGTTGTTTCGGCCTAATTGCACCCGGCTCCCCCTTTGTTTGCTGGGGGCTTTAAAAGGCCCCCACCCCTTCTTAAAACGTTCTGAAAATGACACTTAAACCCCCATCCGGTAGAGATGCTTCAAAATAGCTCTTTAAAATGTTTAGAACCTTGCACTTCAGCCCCAATACGTTAGTTTATCTTCAAATAAGCCCCTTTGATGTAACTTTGGCCTTCTAACTTTCTTTGTCTTCAATCTTGGCCTCTCAAATCTTCACTATTCTTCTAATCAAGCGCTCCAAGTACCTTCTTCATGTCTTTTGGCCCTCCTAAGCTCCCTTGAATCGCCTCTTGAGTTTTGTGGAATATTTCCTTGAGTTCCAAAGCGCAATATTTCCTACAAAATAAGAAAATTCCACACAAACTAAAAGAAACAAGCATAAGTCTAGAAATAGTGTTATAATACACAAGTTACACATAAAAGTAACTTATCAAGAGTTCAATAACATACTAAAATGTGCAATTTACGTTCCTTAACACACCCCTAACTAGCATTTTCCTCGTCCTCGAGCAAAGAGAGCGATATAAGTAGTAAACTAGTTGAGAACCAATCATGAGAGACACACACTCAACTAGACAAGGCTTGACTCCATTCTAAACTAGACTCAAATATTTATAAAAACGCACACACACATTATCTATCCTAAGTGAGAACTCAAAGAAATAAAATACTAAGAGTTACTAGCTATTTTTTTTTTGGTGGGGGAAAAAGAAGAATGCAGAAATGTTTCCTCAAATAAAATTCTCAAAGTCCACAAAGATTAAGGAAGAAGCCTATGGACGTCCAAGCATATACTCATACAAATGTGGGCGATGTTTGGTAGAAGGTGACTTATGCGATCCACAAAACTTGTTAATTAAGTCCAATTCGCAAGAAAGTATGCCTTAAAAAATAAGGATCACATGAAACTAGCCATTTTCATACTTATTCAAAAGCACCCATGTAGGATGGACCTCCAAAGCTTTCAACAAAAAATTTCAAGAAGGGGAGATGTGGTTGTGGGCTTGTATGATCCTTTTGTGGATTTTTGGGAGGTGGTGCGATTTATCATAATTTCATTTTTTTTTCGAGATTTATAGCATTAACATTTTTTTTCACCTCCAATCCAAGGCTCTCTAAGACCCACAACAAAAGAGAGGAATATACAAGCGAGTGGACTTTTTAAGCTAAACCAAGGGAGCTATCTAGGTGGTGACGTAACATTATCCCCGGACACCCCTCTATTTCTTAGACATCGCATGGGGTGTCATTGGTTACCACGACTCCAATGGGCTACAAGTTTCCACCGCAAAAACGATTAGCATAAAATCTTTTTTGTGAAGTTCAAATAGCTTTAGAAAATGCACCCTTTATCAAAAGTAGAAGACGTCAAAGTTTATGTGATCAACCTAGTTTGAAGGACTTAAACATGAAACGTAAATTTAGTGTGTCGCTTTGTGAGAACGCATGATGTCGCGGAATGTGGGATATTGGTGTAGATGTATTGAGTATAAGCAAAGAATTCCTTTTTAAAATAAAAAATATAAAAAGAACATGGACTAAGATATTTCATCATTTGAAAACATCTAGCTTTCCAAAATTCCCCCTTTTCACTTTTTCTCATTTTTTTTTCTTTTCTTTTTCTTTTCTATTTCTTTTTTTTTTAAATAAGTGACTCAACTACAACTTTCTAAGACTCAATAAAGCTATCAAATAAGAAAATAAAATCTAGACTCAAGATGAAAGGTTTAAAATAAATAAAACTACTAAAGAAAGAAGAAAAAAAAAATCTATGATTTGACATGGGAAAAGAGTGATACTTCTCATGAATGGTTCACACATTTTTTTTTTCAAATTTTCAAATTTTCAATTTTTTTTGGATTTTCTTTTCTTTTTATTTTTTTGTATTTTCATGTAAATCACTAATGAAAGAATAATCATGCAAGTGACCATTAAACCAAGAAACAAGTCTATTCCACCCCCAACTAAAATATCACATTGTCCTCAATGTGTGAGAACAATGGAAGAGCATACGAATTCATATAAGAGACAAGGGATAGATGGACCTCATTTTCGCTTTCTTGGCCACCAAGCATAAGTCCTCCTCCAAGAGCAACCTACAAAATAATTAAGAGCAAAAGAACTACAACTAATATTTACAAAGGTGACACTTTTGGTGAACACTAGTTAGTATAGGTTGGGTCCATAAGAGAAATGGACTCAACCTTGGCCTCAAAATTTTCAACATATGGTTTCAATCTTTGACCATTCACCTTAAAACTTTCCCCACTTTTGGGGTTCAAAATTTCAATGGTCCCATAAAGATATACATGCTTCACAATATATGGACCACTCCATTTTGATTTCAACTTTCCTCCAAAGAGTTTCATCCTTGAGTTAAAGAGAGGAACTTTTTGATTAGGCTCAAAAGACTTAGGAACAATATGTTTATCATGATAAGCCTTTGTTCTTTCCTTAGAGATCCTAGTGTTCTCATAAGCCTCATTTCTAAGCTCTTCTAACTCATTCAAGTTTAACTTCCTTTCGTCCCCCGCTTTTGCAAGATCAAAATTCAAGAATTTGATGGCCCAATAGGCCTTGTGCTGTAACTTCACCGGAAGATGGCGCCTTTCCATACACTAGTCTATATGGAGACACACCAATGGGAGTCTTGTAAGCGGTACGGTAAGACCAAAGAGCATCAACCAACCTCAAAGACCAATCTTTGCGATTTGGGTTTACCGTTTTCTCCAAAATTCTTTTAATTTTCCTATTAGAAACTTCCACTTGCCCACTAGTTTGTGGGTGTATGGTGTGCCAACTTTATGCACAATCCCATACAATTCATGAGGCTCTCAAAAGGCCTATTGCAAAGATGTGTCCCTTCATCGCTAATGATAGCTCGGGGCATGCCAAAACAAGATAAAATATGGTGTTGAAGAAACTTGATCACAACTTTATGATCATTGGTTTTTTGAAGGTATGGCTTCAACCCACTTTGACACATAATCCACCGCCAAGAGTATATATAGGTTGCCAAAGGATGATGGGAATGGACCCATGAAGTCAATACCCCAACAATCAAATATTTCAATAACTAGAATGGGGTTCAAGGGCATCATATTTCTCTTCCCAATATTTCCTCCCATCATTTGGCACCTATCACATGCTTTGCAATAATGAAATGCATCACTAAAAAGAGTAGGCCAATATAAACCACTTTGCAAAATCTTTTTGGCGGTTTTTCTAGCCGAAAAATGACCTCCACAAGCATACTCATGGCAAAATGAAAGAACACTATGAAACTCTTCATTTGAGATGCACCTTCTAACAATTTGATCCGGACAATATTTAAACAAGTAAGGTTCATCCCAAAATAAATTCCGGCATTCTCTTACAAATCTCAACTTGCCCTTTTAAATTTTCCGGAAAAATTCCACAAGCAAGATAATTAGCAATATCGGCAAACCAATGAACATTTAAAAGGGCAAAGAGATGTTCATCCGAAAAAGTCTCAATAATAGGCAAGGAGATTTTTGGCTTAGGAATGTCAATCCTAGACAAGTGATCCGCCACAACATTCTCCATACCTCGTTTATCTTTGATTTCAATATCAAACTCTTGAAGCAAAAGTATTCAACGGTTTAAACGAGGTTTGGAATCTTTCTTTGTGAAAAGGTATTTCAAGGCGATATGGTCGGTGTAGACAAGCACTTTTGAACCAAGCAAGTATGGCCTAAATTTTTCAATAGCAAACACCATGGCCAAAAGCTCTTTTTCCGTAGTGGAATAATTTAAATGAGCATCATTCAAAGTTTTACTTGCATAGTAGATAACATGTGGTTTCTTATCTTCACCTCTTTGACCCAAAACGGCGCCAGCTGCTTGGTCACTAGCATCACACATGATTTCAAAAGGAAGAGTCCATTTGGGTGTTTGCTTGATAGGGGCCGTTACCAATAATTCCTTCAACTTTTCAAAGGCCTCTTGGCATGCACTAGACCACTCAAATGAATTTTCCTTTTGAAGGAGATTGCTCAAGGGCTTAGCAAGTGAGCTAAAGTCCTTGACAAATCTCCTATAAAATCCCGCACGAGTTAGGAAAGATCTAACATCCTTAACACATTTAGGAGGTGGAAGATTAGAAATAACATCTACTTTAGCCTTGTCTACACCAATACCATGAGAGGAAATAACATGACCCAAAACAATTCCTTGCCTAACCATAAAGTGGCATTTTTCCCAATTCAAGACTAAATTCTTTTCTTCACATCTTCTCAAAACCATCTCAAGATTTCCAAGACAAGTATCAAATGAGTTTCCATGCACCGAAAAATCATCCATAAAAACTTCCATGCATTTTTCTACCATGTCCGAAAATATGCTTAACATGCAACGTTGAAAGGTAGCCAGGGCATTACACAAACCAAAAGGCATCGTCCTATAAGCAAATGTTCCAAATGGACAAGTGAAAGTGGTTTTATCTTGGTCCATTGGATCTATGGTAATTTGATTATAACCCGAGTAGCCATCTAAAAAACAATAAAACTCATGCCCGGCTAACCTTTCTAACATTTGGTCTATGAATGGAAGGGTAAAGTGATCCTTCCTAGTGACGGCATTTAATTTTTTATAATCAATGCACATCCGCCACTTAGTAGGAACTCTAGTGGTCACAAGCTCACCCTTCTCATTTTCCACAACGGTGACCCCCGATTTTTAGGCACCACTTGGGTAGGACTTACCCATTTACTATCTGAGATGGGATAAATCATACCCGCATATAAAAAATTGAGCACCTCGGCTCTCACAACTTCTTGCATGTGAGGGTTTAACCTCCTTTGAGGCTCCCTTGAAGTTTTAGCATTTTCCTCTAAATTAATTCTATGTGTGCAAATGGAAGGACTAATGCCTCTAATATCCTCAATGTACCATCCTATGGCACCCTTGTAGTCCTTCAAAACTTCAAGCAACTTCTTTTCTTGCTCAACATCAAGGGAAGATGAGATGATAATAGGATAAGTATCATTAACCCTGAGAAATGCATATTTCAAATCTAATGGAAGGGATTTCAACTCACAAATTAGTGGAACCCTCACAATGGGAGATATCACCTCACTCCCATGCAACTCATTATCAACACTAGAATGCTCATGAGTCGACTCAATGACTTGGTCAAGTTGGCCAAAGAGTCTCTCCCCTTCATCAAAGTCAAATTCTTCTTCCATAAGAAGAGATGAAAGGGGAGTGTTATCATCATACAAAAATTCCAATTCTTCTAAATTAAGCTCACTCGAATATTTGGAACATGTAGCTAGAGTATAAAAATCTTCAACACATGATTCTACCCAACTCACTTCACACACATCATCATCATCTTGTGAGCTTGGGTGAATACATGCATTAAAAATATTAAGTTCTAACGTCATGTTTCCAAATGTAATATTCATCATACCACTCCTATAATTTAATATTTCATTAGATGTAGCAAGAAATGGTCTTCCTAAAATAATAGGAATGGATGTTGTGCCACTAGCCAAAGGAGAGGTGCCTAAAACTATAAAATCCACCGGATAGTAACATTGGTTCACTTGAACCAACACATCCTCAATGATACCTCTAGGGACTCTAGTGGACCTATCCGCCAATTTTAGAGTCACTCTTGTGGGTTTCAACTCACCCAACCCCAACATCTCATACACCGAGTATTGAAGAAGGTTTACACTTTCACCCAAATCTAACAAAGAATTATGAGTTTTATGATCTCCAATGGTGCAAGTAATAGTAGGTGAACCCGGATCTTTATACTTCAGAGGGAGATTATTTTGGAGAATTGAGCTCACTTGCTCGGTGAGAAAAGCCTTCTTCCTCACTTGAAGGGTTCTCTTGAAAGTGCAAAGATCCTTGAGAAACTTGGCATAAGCCGGAATTTGCTTGATAGCATCCAAGAGAGGGATGTTTATCTTGACATTTTCGAGTGTCTCAAGAATATCTTGGTTGCTAGCCTTCTTGTTAGAGGCTAATGTCTTAGGGGAAATGGTGGAGGAACCTTAATTTCCTCACTTTCTTCCGTTACTTGTTTCCCCTTGTCAAGACCCCTATGTGAATCTTGTGAGTCAATAACTCTCTCTTGGTCATCAATCTTATCACACTCCTCTTCTCCCTCATTTTCATTGGACTTCCCACTTGGAAGTCCATTGTTAACAACCTTCCCACTTCTCAAAACGGTGATGGCCTTAGCATGTTCCATATGGTTAAAGTTTTGCCCCCTAGGGTTTTGTTGGGTTGAGATGAGAATTTTCCCTTCTCTTGAGCATTTATGGTAGACTCTAACCTAGCTAATGCATTTTTCAACTACTGGTTAGAGTTTTGCAGCTCTTGATTGAACTTCCTAAAATCATGGTTGGTTTGGTTTCGGGTAGCCATAAATTGCTCAAAGGTCTCTTCTAGACTCTTTTTTTTAGGAGGAACATAAGTAGAGCTTGAGGAGTTTACTTGGGTGTCTTGGCCTTGTCTCCATGAGAAATTTGGGTGATTCCTCCAATTGGAGTTTTATGTCTCCGAGTAGGGTGAGTTATTATAGGGCTTCCTATAATTGTTAGAATTTAACATATTCACTTGCTCACCCATGAGCTCTTGGGCTCTTAGAAAATCGGGACATTTTCTCAACTCATGAGAGTTATCACTACAAAATGAGAACAATGCCTCACTCTTAGCCTTAAGTTGATACATAGTACCTTTAGGCTTAGAGTTAGCATCCTTAGAAGGCTCATTAATGTCCCAAGATTGGACTTTCTCACAAATTTCATCTAAACAATCCCAACCCTCATCTTCACATTTAGTAAAGAATTCTCCCCCACTCATGGATTCAATTGTGTGTTTATGGTCACATGACAAACCATCATAAAAGGAGCTAATCAATCTCCATGTCTCAAATCCATGGTGAGGGAAGCAATTAGGAGATCCTTGAAGCGTTCCCAAGCTTGGGGAAGTGGTTCTCCCTCCTTAGCACTAAAAGTCAAAATTTGCCTTTTTATGGCATTTATTTTGTAAGTAGGGAAGAATTTCTTAAGAAATTCTTTCTCTAATTCTTCCCATGTGCCTATGGTCCTAGGTCTAAAAGAGTGAAGCCATGCCTTGGCTTTATCCCTCAAAGAGAAAGAAAACAACCTAAGCTTGATATTGTTACTAGAGACACCATTACAATTAACCGTTGAGGCAATATCATTAAAATCTTTTAAATGAGAGTAAGCACTCTCGGACTCTAGGCCATGAAACTTGGGAAGCAGTTGAATTGTGCCCGGTTTAACATCAAAGTTTCTTTCATTTAATGGAACACACTAATCAAGATGGTGAACTTTTTCAAGATGGATGCATCAAATCTCTATGTGAACGAAATGGCATCATCTCATTGTTGCCACTATGCCCATCCTCTCCATCCATGATTTCATAGCTATTAAGAGAGCTTGAATCATTGGATTGGGCTAAACCACTACTACCACTAGTAGAAGTATTTTCACCAAAGGGATTTCTACCCTCTTCTTCAAGTAAAGTGCGAAGCAATCTACGAGTACTATCACGTTGCCACACACTCATGCAAACCAAGCTCAAATAAAGTTCAAGAGGGTTATGATAACGCCTAAATAGGGGTTATCTTTTAGCCTGATTTGAGCTGTCTTTGTGTCGGAAAGCCGTGTTTTAGCCAGAATTCACCCTCGGAAAGCCTCGGTTTTAGGAACGAGACATTTATTTTTCTTCGTAAATTTCTGCATGTTTTGTACATTTATTGGATATGATCGCGGGTTTGTTCATGTTATCTTTACAGGAACAGGTTCGGGAAGTGCATTGGGATGCGTGCCGAGACAGAACTGGGTTCGCCTCGGGAAACGTGCAGAAAATGCTCGGAGCAGGATTCGACCGAGACTGGTGCAAGGGAGAGCGGAATGGAAAACGGAAAGACTGGAGGAAAAACGAGCAGTGAAAACCGACCGAGGAAGCTGAAAACGCCAAAACCGAGAATCACCAGGATGCGCTCGGTTGACAATATATTGAGATTGACTTGGAATTTTGAAGTGAAACCAAGGGCAAAAGAACGGAGACGTCAAGAGCTTTCCGAAAACAGGTTATAATGCTGAAATGGAATCCATCCGAAAAACCAACTCCCGTCAAGTGTGGGTCCCAGACAGGCCACGCCCAAGTAAGGAGTCTTGGTTCCCGGTGTCCAGAGTCAGGAGCAACTATTTCATGTTCGTGACGATTTCCGGGACAGTTTTGGCCTAGGGGTATTTTGGCACCGGGCCCGGGTTTCCGGAGTCAAGTTCAGATTTTGTCTCCCAAATTCAGTCAGCAGTTTTCCTATGACCAGAGTCAGGATTGGACAGAATTTGGAGCGGTTTCGACCCAGGGGTATTTTGGTAATTTTGACAAGTTTCGGGTCAAAACGCAAGACGGGAACACGGGAAAGCAGGAAGCCACCAATGGAGGCAAACAGGAGAGTCAGGCAGAAGTGTGGGACCCAGGAGACCCAACCGGGCCCAGCAGAGGACCAAGCCGGGCCAGGGCAACCCCCTACCTGCGTATATACGCAGGGCTGCGTATATACGCAGGCAGGAGGTGAGAGGATGATTTTTTGGGCCCTGGTTGCGTATATACGCAACCCTGCGTATATACGCAGCCAGTTTGACTTTTTTTTCCCGAGTCAGTGGACCGATGGCAGTTTTCGTAATTTCTGGCGCACGCATTTCGGGAAAAACAGCACTATTTAAAGACTCGTCCAGACTCGTTTTGACACAATACACAGATCAACACAAGACAGCGCAACCGAAGGAGAAGACGGAGCATCCCCGGAGAGCACGGAAACGTGAATCTCGATTCAAGACACCCGTTTGCTCTTCTTCTCTCTCATTCAAAAACTGTGTTATTTACGTTATGAATTTCAGTAGCTGAAATTTTACCTAGGTTCTCGGTGAACCTAGGGTTTCGTACTCAGAGATTAGTTCTACGTTTTGACTATGGATTCATGATTACGTTATCTTAATTCAGCAGTTTTTATCAATTATTCTGTCTTTGATTATTATAGTTTATGCATGATCGGAGTCGCGAACCAGAATTGCTACAGACCCGAGCCGGTAGGTGAAAACGTCCGGTTAGGGTTAGGAAGAGAAGACATAATTTAGCACCTTACCCCGATGGGCCGACTAGCGAAGGGGAGTTAGGACTAGCCTGAAATCGTTGAGACCAACTGTTAGAGAATCTGACCCGGGCCATCAGGACAGGTTAGAAACCCTAGCAGACTTAGAACGAGACTGCAGATTTAGGCAGTTTAACAGGAATCGGACAGTCTGCAGAATTGTGATAACGTGCAGGAAAAGAAAAGATACTGCACAATTGGTACGTGGCACAGATAACGAGACTGCTGTGTGTTTTCATGTCAAACAAAGAACGAAAATATGAAGAACCCTAGGGGATCCCGGGACCTAGTATCTCAACCCTAGTTTTACAACTTTAAGATTATTCAGAAAAATCTCACAAAAAGATTTACGTTTCAGTTATTTACTTTCAGTACTTAGTTAGTAAGCAAACTCTCAGAATATTCCTCCTTTTTACACTCTGCAACTTAAAACCGATTACTAGAAATACCTGCAAAGTCCCTGTGGGATCGATAATCCGAGTCGAAAATACTCTCTATATTACTTGATTCGTATACTTGCGAATAGTACGCTAAATTGCGCATCAAGTTTTTGGACTTTTTAGGGTTTATGTAGTAGTCCGATTAATTTTCAGAGTTTTTATTTTTATTTTATTATTTTTCTGTTATCTCACTGCTCTTGAGATCTCTACTTTTTCAGGATGGGCGACAATACCGAGAGAACGCCAGAACTGCCCGAGACAGGTACTCCAGCCGAGATGGCTCGGTACATCGAGGATCTGATCGCAACAGGATTCGCTGCCCGGAGCAACCTGAGGACATACAACCAGTCTGGGAAGGCGTTGGTGGAGAATTTCGAAGTCCCCACGGGGGGGGGGGGGGGGGGGCATGAGCGAGCTATTGTGGTGCCCGAGATCACCGCAGAAGACTTTGACATCAAACCCTCTACCATCCAGACTGTTCAGACCCTCTGCCCGTTTTATGGCAAAGCCGACGAAGACCCGAACGACTTCATCGGGAAGTTTGAGGACTACTGCAACAAAGTCTGGTATAAGGGAGTTGACGCAGAGGCACTTATGCTAATTCTTTTCCCATATGTCTGTACGGAGTGGCCAACGACTGGCTCGAATCCCGACCACCCAGGTCCATCACAACATGGGAGGGGTGTGTCACCGATTTTCTGGCCAAATTTTACCCCGCCTCCAGGGTCATTCAATTACAAAGCGAGATTCTGTCGTTCAAACAGAAGATGGGGGAGACGGTGGTAGACGAATGGGACAGATTGATGAGATTGGTGAAGAGATGCCCAAACCACAGTTTTGGAGACCCGAAGATCCTGCAGGTATTCTACCATGCCCTAAACAGGGAGAGTGCTGATAGGGTTGACAGAGAAGCCGGAGGAAACTTTCTGTACCATGTGGACGAGGACGGTGCCTATGAGCTGATGAAGCAATTAGCCAAACAGGACACTCGACTATTTGACGATCGCAGGATCACGGCCCGAGCTGAGCTAGCAGAAGATGACCGGATAGATAATCTAGCCAAGATCGTGCAAGACTTGGTTAAGAAAGTCTACTCGGAAAAGAAGACTGTTGCGGCAGTAGACGGACCAGATTTGGATACAGCCATCGAGGGGTTCGGAAACGAAGATGCCAATTACGTACAGCAGCAGTGGGATCCGAGCCGGTACAGACCGGGCACGAGAGATCATCCCGGGTTCTGGTACGGAAACCCGAATTCTGCAATTTATGTACCGGGATTCCATCACAAGCCACTGGCTCAGCAGGCCGCACCGGTACCGTAGGTTCAGCCAAGCCCATTGGCACAGCAGTACGATGCTCAGATGAAGAAAAACGAGTCCATGTTTCAGACCATGGAGTCCCGGTTTTCACATATGGACGCCCTGACAGCCGACGTGCAGACGACCAAAACGTCACTGCGCGCTTTGGAGGTAGAAGTAGGGCAGTTAGCATAGCAGCTAACTGAAAGAGCACCAGGGAACTTACCCTCAACCACAGTAAATAATCCACGTGCTCACGCCAATGCCATCACCACTCGGAGTGGATTAGTACTGCAGGATCTGCAGTATCCTAGCCATGCACGTGCAGAAAAGTCGAAGGAAATCGAGCGCGAAGTATTTGGCCAGGATAACAGCTCAGCCAACCGCCCCCAGCCGAAGGGCTCGGTGGAGTAGGATGCAGTGCAGAAAGAGAAGGAAGCTGAAACGGTACCTGTCTCCAAGGAGGTGCCGTATCCTTTGAAGACACGAAAGAGGGATGATAGCAAGGACTACGCCAGATTTATCGAGATTTTCAAACAGCTGAAGATCAACATACCCTTTGCGGAGGCGTTGGCAAAGATGCCGACTTATGCCAAGTTCCTCAAAGATATTTTGTACGGACGGAAACGTATGAGCGATTTCGAGACTATAAATCTGACGGCAGAAGTGAGCAACTGTGTGAAGAATGGGCTACCGAGGAAGAGGAAGGACCCTGGCAGTTTTGTTACCCCGGTGACCCTAGGTAATGCTTACACAGGAAAGGCTCTGTGTGACCTAGGGGACAGTATCAATCTGATGCCGTTATCGATTTTCAAAACTTTGAAAATCGGTGAAATCAGGCCCACCAGAATCAAGTTGCAGATGGCGGACAGATCCGTGAAGCAGGCTTACAGAGTTATTGAAGATATTCTGGTGAAAGTCGGAGAATTGATTTTTCCGGCAGATTTTGTAATTCTGGACATGGAGGCAGGGGACTTACCACTCATTCTGGGCAGACCGTTTCTTGCCACCGGAGAAGCCATGATAAACTGCAAGATCGGAGAACTGACCATGCAGATCAATGAAGACAAGGTGAAGTTCAACGTTTTCAAAAATCTGCAACTACCGAATTATTACGAGCATGAAGACATCTTTGAAGTGGAGGTAGTCGAAGAAGGCTGGGAAAACGAGGAGATGGATGAGCTATGGGAAGAGATTGACAGAGTGGACAGAGAGAACGAGGAGAGATTCGAGAAGGTGCAGGCCATGCAAGATGAAAGCCGGACCAGTTTACAGCTGGACAAAAAAGGTGGACGGAAATTGGCCCTGGTTCCGTCACTCAAAGAGCCACCAACCCTAGAGCTGAAACCGCTCCCGAGCCATCCAAATTCAGCACAGCCAAAACAGTTTCAAGAAGGGCCGAAAGCTCTTCCCTGCGAGTCTCGGAAGCAGTTTTTTCCGGGAAAATTGAGATCTCGGTGGTCAGGACCGTATATCATCAAAGATGTACTTTCATGGGATGCGGTTGAATTGGAGAATCTGCATGACAGTACAACTTGCAGGATGAGCGGAAACCGGGTCAATCCATATCTGGGCCCGGAAGCAGACGTCAAGGTAGACCCTGGCGGTTTTGACGTCCCTTGAGCAAACATGAGGTAACTGGGTCGGGCCGTCGACCGTAAATTACAAGCGCTGGTTGGGAGGCAACCCAACGTAGTAAGTTTAAATTATTTCAGTTTTATTTTCAGTTTTGAATTTTGAGAGAGGTAAGATGAGTGGGTATTGACTTTGAATTGAGCATGTGCAGATACAGCAGAGCAGAAAACGAGAACAAAACGGAGCAGAAATACTCTGTGTGTGTATTGTACGCCCATCCTGTGCGTATAATACGCACGCAGGGGGTAGAGAGAGAGAGAGAAAAAATGAAAAATTGAAATTATGCTGCTGCCTGCGTATACGCAGCCAGCAGTGAAAATCTGGAATTTTGAAAAAAAAAAGATTTTTTTTTCCGTTGTCAAAATGTTCCCTGTTTGCGTATATACGCAGGTGTTGCGTATATACGCAGGCAGAGAAAAAAAAAACTTTTTAAAAATGCTTCCTGTTTGCGTATATACGCAGGAGACTGCGACTGCGTATATACGCAGGCAGAAGAAAAAAATATATATATTTTTTTCGGACAGCAGCACGTTTTTTCCCCATTTTTCTCTCTCTACCTCCATACAGAGATCCGTGGAGTTTGAAGCGAATTCATAAAATTTCGTAGAAGAAAAGGCAGATTTTCAAAATCTTGAAGAATCGACCCGGGTGTGTTCTGGCACACTCGACCATCACAGGGACTCGTACGAGTTGGGGATTTTTCAGGAACAGTTTTTCTACAGGACCGAGCAATCGACCCCGGTGTACAATAGTATACTTGACCATATGGGAGCACATTGTCAAACACAATGGTGCTCGGGGATTGCACATTTGAAGAGCGCACATAGAGCCCGGAAGCAAAGTTTTAAAAACCGGACCGGCCATTGAACCGGTGAGGCACCGGTTCATGGTCGTACCGGTTGGACCGGTGGTCGGACCGGTTCAATCGCACGTTTATTAAATAATATATAAATATTTGTTTTATATAAGTATCTATTAAACATAAATAAAATATAATTTGTAAACTCAAATATGATCAATTAGTTGATCTAAATACCCAATATTAACATCACCCTTTAGAAAATAAGCAAGTCTAATGATTTTCTTTTACAATTTGATATTAAAATATATTTATATTCATGAGTTAATTAAAAATTAATATTTTTGAAAAAACAAATTATGTTTATATATAATTTTATATCGACATGAGTTTTAAAATTACCATATTTTGAAATTTCGATACAAAATGAAATTATATGTCTTTTTAATCACATTTGATGCAATAAAGCTAAACAAACTTCATAAACATACATTTAATAATAACAAAATTATTTGAAACATATTTATTAAGTTGATAATTTCGTTCTAAAAACACTTTCCAAACAAAGTTCCCAAACTAGCCTTTGTTGTTTACAACATCAATTAAATTCACTAGTTATCACCTACACCGCTAATTCCTAGATACAATAGCAGACTAGGACTACGGTAGTAATTAAAAAATATGGGATTCAAGGGGATCAAATTTCCTCTGCGGTGGATAACAGGTAAGTTCTCTCTCTCCTCTCTCTCTTTCCCCTCTCTCATCTTCTTCTCTCTTGGCCAAGTATCTCCAAGATTGCAAAACAGAGCAATAGTGCAATACTCTTCTGTCGGATCCATGAAAGCTAGAGATATATTTGTCATAAACAGAGCTATATCTTGAAGAATCCCGGCGAGTTCTTGCAAAACAGAGCAATATCTCGAAGAATCCCGACGAATTCTTGCAAAACAGAGCAATATCTCCAAGAATCCTGACGAATTCTTGATTTCTTCACATCTCAACACAGTTTCGAATAAGATTTGTTGATGTTTTTCAAGGGTAAGCAGATGCTGAGTTAGGGAGTTGCATAAACCGCTCAAACCGGTTAGAACCGGCCGGTTCAGCGGTTCGGTTAAGAACCGGCGGTTTTGGCCGATTTCAACCGGTTTGATTGCATTCCCGGTCCAATAACCTGACCGGACCGGCTAGGTACCGGTTCACCGGTTCAACCGGTCGAACCGGCCGGTCCGGTCCGGTTTTTAAAACTATGCCCGGAAGGTTGACAACTTCCGTCGAGAAATTTTCTGGCGACCGGTCAGCGGTCCTGATCCACCGGAATCTGCGTAAAATTCCGCACCTGTAAGAACTGACTCCGGGTGCACAGGTTCAATTTATGTCTCTCGCTTTATTTTTCTGCATATGCTGCCAGTTGTTCCCATTCGATGAGGCAAGTCAGCTCATCCAATCCAGATTATATGCCTAATGATTAGTACCATGAGGGCATGGCACCATCCAGTGTGGGGGTGGTGGCGTTGTAACTGCATTACTTTTTATAAAAAATAAAAAAAAATATTAAAAATTTAAAATTTAATATTTTGAGACTGGGTGAACGATTTAGCTTAAAACTGGAGAGAGCTTAATGATAGAAAATTTCCCGAAGTGGATGAACTTAGGTGAGGAAGAGTTGCGAGAATCTGTCTAGGGGAGTTAATAGAGCCAATGCACTTCAGAAAACGCAAGTAGCTGTCTCCCGAGCAGGTATCCGACTAGCTGCCAGACCACCGTCACCAGGTAGTCGTCAACCCGCCATCACGGTCACCACATCATTTGGTGGAGTGATAGGTCATAGGGGACCTCACGTCCTGTCTCGCACCTTAGGTCCACTAGTGAGCCTCGTTGATCCATTAATCCTTTTCTTGGTAATCCTTTGACCTAGGAAGCCGTTTTTTGATACTCGCATCATTGTTAGTATTTTTACCTTTCCTACGCGTCATGGCACGAGGGAGTTGAGTTGAGGGGGATTTTTTGGGGTAGAGCAGAATTGTCATATTTGATAGTGGATGAGCTTTATTTTTATATGTGAGGGTGTGTAAGGGTGAGATAGTGACGGCAGCACACTTCGGTGTGGCTGTGACTCACGACATTACACCGTGAGCACAAGAGGAGTGCCGTAGTGCGTAAATTTTTCGCACAACATGGGGAACTTGGGTTGACAGGGTTATTGGAGGACGCGCTGTGCAATTTAGACATCCTTGGAGTGAGGAGGATCGGTTGGAAAAGCGCGATTATTTTACAGATAGACTACATGGTTCGAAATTATTGTGGGGGTGGTCGTTTCAGATTTTATTTCAGTATTTTTCTGCCACCCCACGTTTTTGGTTTATCATAGAGTTGGTCTGGTTTATATTATTGTTGTTTATTGTGTTGCCCCGCAAAAAAAAAATAATAATAATAAACGAGAAAAAAAAATGATGAGAAAAAAAAATGAAAAAGTATCAAATTAAGAAAGTTCAGGGTGCTTGATTGATTTTATTTTAAAACGCCAGGCCGACAATTTTTATAACAGTTTCACATTCGTTCACAGTTGTGGCCGCAAGAACGGCAGTTACACCGGGACTGGGGAAATTGAGTGTCTAGAATCTTAGGTGATTTGGGTCAGTTTCCGTCATCTTGGTGAGGGAGTGTGAGATTGGGGTGTCTGTGAGTGTGCTGTGACGTTTAGGACATCGCTTCTAAATGATTTATCCTACCGTCCCAAAGCCGGCAGATTTACATTACACCCGGAGTAAAAGCACGGAAGGTGTGCGTTAGGGATACGTTCGGTTTGCGTGCAAAAGCGGAAGTAAGTGGTGTTCGTGCTTGTTCCTAACCTTGGCTGGCCGCGAGTTCTTCCGATCACCGCAGTTTCTGAAATCTAGGGGAATATGAGAACTTGATGATGTTCAGTTTGAGTTGAAGAGATTGCCAGTCTCACCAAAAAAAAAATATATATATATATATATATATACATTGTTTTTATAGTATTAATATTGTTTTTAAATAAGTGCAGTTACACCGCTCTGGATTGATTCGGGATAGTATGCATTTGTAGTATATTGCTGGAGTTTGCTCGGGACGAGCAAAGTTTAGTGTGGGGGTATTTGATAACGCCCAAATAGGGGTTATCTTTTAGCCTGATTTGAGTTGTCTTTGTGTCAGAAAGCCGTGTTTTAGCCAGAATTCACCCTCGGAAAGCCTCGGTTTAGGAACGAGACGTTTATTTGCTCTTCGTAAATTTCAGCATGTTTTGTACTTTTATTGGATATGATCGCAGGTTTGTTCATGTTATCTTTACAGGAACAGGTTTGGGAAGTGCATTGGGATGCGTGCCGAGACAGAACCAGGTTCGCCTCGGGAAACGTGCAGAAAATGCTCAGAGCAGGATTCGACCGAGACAGGTACAAGGGAGAGCGGAATGGAAAACGGAAAGACTGGAGGAAAACGAGCAGTGAAAACCGACCGAGGAAGCTGAAAATGCCAAAACCGAGAATCATCGGGATGCGCTCGGTTGACAATATCTTGAGCTTGACTTGGAATTTTGAAGTGAAACCAGGGGCAAAAGAACGGAGACGTCAGGAGCTTTCCCAAAACAGGTTATAATGCTGAAACAGAATCCGACCGAAAAACCGACTCCCGTCAAGTGTGGGTCCCAGACAGGCCACGCCCAAGTAAGGAGTCTCGGTTCCCGGTGTCTAGAGTCAGGAGCAACTATTTCATGTTCGTGACGATTTCCGGGACAATTTTGGCCTAGGGGTATTTTGGTCATTTTGGCACCGGGCCCGGGTTTCCGTAGTCAAGTTCAGATTTTGTCTCCCAAATTCAGTCAGCAGCTTTCCTATGGCCAGAGTCAGGATTGGACAGAATTTGGAGCGGTTTTGACCCAGGGGTATTTCGGTAATTTTGACAAGTTCCGGGTCAAAACGCAAGACGGGAACACGGGAAAGCAGGAAGACACCAATGGAGGCAAACAGGAGAGTCAGGCAGAAGTGTGGGACCCAGGAGACCCAACCGGGCCCAGCAGAGGACCAAGCCGGGCAAGGGCAACCCCCTGCCTGCGTATATACGCAGGCAGGAGGTGAGAGGATGATTTTTTGGGCCCTGGTTGCGTATATACGCAACCCTGCGTATATACGCAGCCAGTTTGACTTTTTTTTCCCGAGTCGGTGGACCGATGGCAGTTTTCGTAATTTCTGGCGCACGCGTTTCGGGAAAAACATCACTATTTAAAGACTCGTCCAGACTCGTTTTGACACAATACACAGATCAACACAAGACAGCGCAACCGAAGGAGAAGACGGAGCATCCCCGGAGAGCACGTAAACGTGAATCCAGATTGAAGACACCCGTTTGCTCTTCTTCTCTCTCATTCAAAAACTGTGTTATTTACGTTATGAATTTCAGTAGCTAAACTTTTACCTAGGTTCTCGGTGAACCTAGGGTTTCGTACTCAGAGATTAGTTCTACGTTTTGACTATGGATTCATGATTACGTTATCTTAATTCAGCAGTTTTTATCAGTTATTCTGTCTTTGATTATTATTGTTTATGCATGATCGGAGTCGCGAACCAGAATTGCTACAGACCCGAGCCGGTAGGTGAAAACGTCCGATTAGGGTTAGGAAGAGAAGACAGAATTTAGCACCTTACCCCGATGGGCCGACTAGCGAAGGGGAGTTAGGACTAGCCTGAAATCGTTGAGACCAACTGTTAGAGAATCTGACCCGGGCCATCAGGACAGGTTAGAAACCCTAGCAGACTTAGAACAAGACTGCAGATTTAGGCAGCTTAACAGGAATCCGACAGTCTGCAGAATTGTGATAACGTGCAGGAAAAGAAAAGATACTGCACAATTGGTACGTGGCACGGATAACGAGACTGCTGTGTGTTTTCATGTCAAAAACAAAGAACGAAAATCTGAAGAACCCTAGAGGATCCCGGGACCTAGTGTTTCAACCCTAGTTTTACAACCTTAAGATTATTCAAAAAAATCTCACAAAAAGATTTACGTTTCAGTTATTTACTTTCAGTACTTAGTTAGTAAGCAAACTCTCAGAATATTCCTCCTTTTTACACTCTGCAACTTAAAACCGATTACTAGAAAAACCTGCAAAGTCCCTGTGGGATCGATAATCCGAGTCGAAAATACTCTCTATATTACTTGATTCGTATACTTGCGAATAGTACGCTAAATTGCGCATCAGGTTACCTAATACAAGCTAGAAGTATGTTTTTGTGATTTTTTTACTTTTCGCTTTTTTTGTTCCAAAGTTCAAATATGAACCCGGAATTTTTCTTCAAGCGTTTCTAAAAAGATAAAAATAATCAAAACAAGAATCAACTAAAGAGTAAGTCTCTTAGCACGAATCCCCGACAACGGCGCCAAACACTTGTTGAATCGATAATTCCCAAGTACAAGAATATTGTTCTAAGAAGTACCCGAGTAAGAACGGGGTCGATTTCCACAAGGATTGGGAAAGAGAAATCTCACACTTGAAAATCAAGAGACAAGCTAAACTAAAGCTAACTAGTGCGATGGAAGTAAATTTCTCAAAGGCTTAAGCTAGCCAAGCTTCTAAATCCACCAAGAGAAACTTGACGGAGCAAGGATTTTGTTGAACAATTTAAAGAAACTAAGCAAATACTTAAAGAGAATCTAAGACTTGAGAAGAGTTTGTAGGATTGAGAGAGTAGTTGGTCTTAGTTGAATCATCTAGGAGTGTTGTGCATGAATCCAACACCCAAATGATATTACAAGGAGATGTGTGGATTCTAATGTCAAATCCAAGTATGATTCATGAGGAACACTAGTGGAATCCAAAACTAAGTTGTATCAACTATCAAGTATGTGTATTCAAGTATGAATCCACATACAAGATGAAGCTACAAATCGGATTTGTATTCCAACACTTGTTGAATCATGAATCACAAGAGGAACTTCTCAACTCATTGATTTAACAATTGAATCCACACCCAACACTCCTAGATTCATCAAATTCAACCAAAAACAACCTTAGCTACTCATGTCTAAGAGAGAAACAAAAGAGATATCAAGCATATTCATGAACATTTTCATTCAGTTCAAGTTCCAACTCAAGAATACACAAGCTATTCTCCAATTTCAACTCAAAATGATGAAAAAGTCACTAATACTTGATTCGAACTATGCATTTGATTCCAAGCTATAATAAATCAACTACTAATAGCCATGTAACCCAAAATCATCAACTAAAAGTACCCAAGTAACCCAAAAATGAAGAACAAACTAAGAACAATGAAGAACAAGAGATGAGAACTAGTTAAATCCGACATCTCCCTCCTCTATGGTTGTTCTTGGCTCTACAATATCTCAAAACGAGCTCAGAAACACCAAGAACAACCCAGATTTAGCCAGGGCCGAGAGAGAGAGAGGGCAGAATTTCGACTTAGCTTTTGCGTTGGTAGAGAATTGCCTTCTTCAATCTTCGTACTTAGCTTATATAGGCAGTGGGTAAGGGGTTTCTTGGCCTCCACGAACACATCTCAACCCTTGAATTGAACCAATCTTCTCACAATCGTTGATTTTAGGAAGCTTCATGAACCCTAGGTGAATTGGAGCTTTTGTCTTCGTGACTTCTTGGGCCGAATTAGGGGTTGGGCTATGTAGAGAATTGATTGGGGAGCAATTTGGGACAAATTTCATTCGATTTGGTGGAGCTTTGGTCGGGTTTTGGGGCTTGGTTCAAAGCTTGGAGGAAGCTTCAATGGCTTCTTCGTGGGTTTGTTCTTGTTCAGCGACGGGGAGAGAGAAACGCGTGAGAGAGGGGGTTGTTTCGGCCTAATTGCACCCGGCTCCCCCTTTTGTTTGCCGGGGGCTTTAAAGGCACCCACCCCTTCTTAAAACGTTATGAAAATGGCACTTAAACCCCCATCCGGTAGAGATGCTTCAAAATAGCTCTTTAAAATGTTTAGAACCTTGCACTTTAGCCCCAATTCAATAGTTTATCTTCAAAAAATCCCCTTTGATGTAACTTTGGCCTTCTAACTTTCTTTATCTTCAATCTTGGCCTCTCAAATCTTCACTATTCTTCTAATCAAGCGCTCCAAGTACCTTCTTCATGTATTTTGGCCCTCCTAAGCTCCCTTGAATCGCCTCTTGAGTTTTGTGGAATATTTCCTTGAGTTCCAAAGCTCAATATTTCCTACAAAATAAGGAAATTCCACACAAACTAAAAGAAACAAGCATAAGTCCAGAAATAGGGTTATAATACACAAGTTACACATAAAAGTAAGTTATCAAGAGTTCATAACATACTAAAATGTGCAATTTACGTTCCTTAACATCTAACAACTCCTTGTTAACTACATATTAGCCCCTCTCCTAATCCTGTCCATACACGGATTAGTCCAACTTGCAAATTAGTCCTACTAAGTTTGCAAGTGCTTGCATATTGATCATTATATTTAATTAATCATATTAATTAATTCACAGGTCTAGTATAATCCATATGACGTGTGACCCCATAGGTTTCAACTTAATTGGTAGCAACAATTACTAACATGGAGCGGTGTCTAGCAACACATACATGTCACCAAACTAATAGAAATAGTCAGTAATCCGACAAAACTTGAGCATGTATTGTCTCATACTGTACTACCCCGTTTTTAATATACGGGTAATTTTGTAATTATCTGTAAGTTTAAGAATATAGTTTTGTGAATTATATGGCAAAATGGGAGATAAGTGTAGTTTAATAAAGTATAAGCTAGTTAAGTAGGAGGGGTAGAAGTTGTAGTTTAAAGAAAGTTCAATACCTCATGAGCAATAAAATAAAGGATATAAAATAAAACAAAAACAAATTGTTTCTTCCCATTACCCAACGGGTTGAACATTTTGTGTTCCCCAACAAAATTTTCCTTTTTTTTATTCTCTCCCTCCCCCGTACGTCTCTCTCTCCATCCCCTATTTCTTCTCCTTCTTCTTCGGGAAACAACCACCACCAGCCCCGACACCATCACCACCCCGAGACCTCCACTCTCCTCTCCTTCTCTCCCTCTACCTCTCTCCCTCCCTGTCACTTAACAACAACAACAACAGAAGACAGCGACCACCACCACCTCTGCTGCGACAGCCGGAGAAACCCGACGGAAACACACACGCCATCACCACCACCATCTACACAGCCTCCACTACAACCCATCTCTCCCCTCTGTTTTGCCGGCAGAAAGCAGTAGCAACAGCGGCATCAAGGCCGCAGCCTCCCGACGAGAAGACCCGCCGGAAATAATGGCCGCCAACACCACTTCCACCCATCCCTCTCCCTTTCCCCTGCTACCTTCATATCCCCCCTCTATGCCTTGCTTGACAGACCCACTGGAGGACAAAGAAACAGCAACCACAGCAGCAGGAGCGTGAAATTCCGGCGAACCCACCATTTATTCCAGCGAGAAGATCTCCGGAACGCAACCAAGGAGACCCACCTATCAAAACCCGCTCCATTCAACTCAGAGAGGTCCGACTAAGGTAGAGGAGGCCTCAAACGAGGCCAAGAACAGCCGGAGAAGCCCCGAAGAAGCTCCACCTCCGGCGACGTCGACGGCGAGCTCGAGCTGTCCCGTTTCTTCACCGTTTCTCGCAATTTTTGATATGGGTATGCTCTAATTCTCATCCTAAGTCGATTTATGTAATCAAAATCGAGTTTTGAGGCCTTAAATACATGTTTTGATCGATGAGTTTGGGTGTTCTTGATTTGGGGGTTAAAGTGTCATTTTTAGAAAGTTTATGGGGGGGGGGGGGTTATTTTGTCGTTTTAGAAACTTAGGGGGAGGCAAATGTCATTTCAGAAACTTTTTGGGGGTAGTAGATGCAGTTTACAATTTCATATTCATTTATCAATTTAGTTTTTTGTTAATATGTTTAGATTATTTATAGTTAGTAATTATATCTTTAAATAAATTGGTTGGGGGGTATTATTGGCACAATCTGAAACTTGGAGGATATGTATCGTTGAATCTGAAACTGTTTTTACTGTGTAGGGGTCATTGTTTGTCATTCAAAAGAATAAAAATGGGGAGCTAAATGTCGTTTACATAAAACTATATATATGTATATATGAAATTAAAACTATGAAATTTAGATTAAAATTATTTTCTAAGCATTCTAGTCTTCATTCCAATTATATAGAAGTGATTTTGGTATCGAAACTTTATTTCTTATATGCATTTCAAAGTAAACTATATTTGTATAATATATTGGGCCTATTTATTAAATAATCAATATTGTTTTGTTTAAATAGTTAATCTCAAAGTATCATAGATTGACATTCTAAATGAATTGGTTGTAAATAGCGCTTTTAGAATAAACTAGTTAGAAAGTAATTTGAGGAATATTTATGAATAGTTTATTTACTTAATACTTTATCTTTTTCCAAATTGAAAATTGTTATCTCTTATGTTTATAAATAGATGTCAAATAATAGTTATTTTCTTAATAGATTTTTTCATGGTATCATCTCCTAAACAAGCTAAGTATATAGTCTTTTATGTCACTATTGAGAACATATCTCCAATAATTAATTTTGTAAACTAAGAAATTTATTTCCTATGGAGAAATTACTTTATAAAAGTTATATATATAATTTTTATAATATTGAGAATAAAATGTGTTGTTGTAAATTGAAGTCTAAGCTAGTTAAGAATATTTAAATATAAACTTTTTTTCTCACTATTTAAAATACAAATGTATTAATTTATGAAATTTGAATGTCAATAGTACATAACTATAATTTGAGAATGTCATCATTTTTATGTAGAATTAACGTGTTCGTCATGAGTGTAGCAAGATAAAAAGAATCGGGGATGTATTATGATCAAATAAGGCACACTTTCTACTTTCACTAGAAATTATAGTGTTTCACGTTGGATTATATGAGCTAGTTGAGCTTGTGACTGAGTAGGAATTATAAACTTGTAGGTGACGAGTTCGTCGACGAGGGCTACACGTGCTAATTGCTGTTTTATTGAGGTAAGTAGACATGCCAAACCTAGCGTGCCCTAGCTTCTTTCGTGTCGAAATATGATTTATATCTGTCTCAAAATGTGTTTTATGACTTACATGCTTTACATGAGATTGATTACGTTTTGAGATAAATGTTTTGAGAATGTCACACGAGAATAATAATTCGTTAATAACGTAAAGTGGAAAGAGTTGTGCGGGGATATCAAAACACAACTAGAGGATCTAGTGACTTCAAGTCTAAGGATGAAAATATCATTGTCACTACGAGAAGCACTCGTGACTTTACATAACATGTATGTAGCCTCCTCGTTGTGGGTCAATGCAGTATGCTATTACCCTTAATGCATACCCATGTGTTGGATCGTGATATCTCCATATCAATCCAACCACATACTATTCTATAGTTGATCGTCCTTTTAATCTGTATAATTGACTAGGGATATTTAATATAAACAACACATTTGCAATCTAAGGATTTCATTATATTAAATATCTCCATAAATAATACAATGAATAATCTAGCCAAAATTAATGTTCATACTAAATAAGATTGGCTCTAGGGCATCTATTCCAACAAGCCACTCGAGGGGTAGTGCTTATAAAATTTCTGGCCAGACTCAGATAAATCAGTATGGGATATTGATGTTATCTGCATGGATAAGACTATTCCCGTGATTGAGAAACAATGGATTGGGTATAAGAGTGTGACTTGTATGTCTCATGTCCAATCCGGATATAGAGACAAAGGGATGTTACAATACGGTAACATTGTTCACAAGGTTTGTCGGATCGCTGACTATTTCTATTAGTCGGGTGACATAAATGTGTTGCTAGACACCGCTCTATGTTAGTAATTGTTACTACCAACTAAGTAGAAACCTATGGGGTCACACGCCCTATGGATTAAACTAGACTAGGGAATTAGTTAGTAGGACTAATTATATAGAAGGATCAATACGCGACCACAAACAAACTTAGTATGACTAATTTTCAAGGTGGACTAATCCGTGTATGGACATGATTAGTATTTGGGCTAATATGTAGTTAATAAGGAGTTATTAACTATATAAGGGAACTCCTAGCTTATTTTCTCATAAGTGTGTATTATCATTGAGTGAGAGAAAAAATCAAGGAGAGAGCAAGACAAGAGGGCCGAAACCCCCCCCCCCCCCTCGCCGTCAGCCTCGTGAGGCGCGCGGCTCGTGGGTGCCTCTTTGTGCGTGATCTTCTTCTTCCTCCTTCCTCATGTTGCTAGCACATTGACGTTGGAAGGAATCTAGTGCAATCCTAGGCGTGGATATTCATAGAGACGTGGATAGCATTCTACGTGGAGTGATCTTTCAGACAAATAAGGTACACATCGTTTCTACTCTTACCACATTATGATGGCTTGTCCTGCGATTTGTGGAGGGATTTGAACGAAATATTTATTTTGTATTTACGCTGCGTAATCCGTATCAAAACCCTACAAAATTAACATTCTTCTGAGGTAGTATGAGCTATTCAAGATGAATTCTGATGAATCCATCAAGGACATGTTCAAAAGGTTCACAAACATTATGAATAATCTAGAGTCCTTGGGGAAAACATTCTTAAATAAAGAAAAGGTCATAAAGATTCTAAGAAGTCTTCCAGAAGTCAAGTGGAAACCAAAGACCACTGCAATTGAGGAAGCTCAGGATTTGAGCCTTCTGGAGCTAGATGATCTACAAGGCAAGCTTCTCACTCATGAGATATCTATGAAAGAAGTGGATGGTGATATGAGTGACAACATCAAGAACCTGACTCTCAAGGCAAAATACAATGAGAATTCCCAAAGCCTTGAACATGAAGATGATGATTTTGAGGAAGCATTAGCCTTGCTCTCCAAAGCTTAATTTTGAAAGTGAAGAAAAACTTTGTGAACAAGGACTACAACAAAGACAAATTCAGATCCTCAAGCAGCAAGGATCACATAGGTAAGTCTTCTTCACGTTCAAATAAATCTAAAGTAATGAATTACTTTGAATGTGAAGATGCAGATCACCTGATATGGGATTGTACACAAAAGAAGAAGAACATGCATTTTCCTAAGAAGGAAACTGACAACAGAAGGAAGAAAGCTATGGTTGCCTCATGGAGTGATTATGATTCATCAAGTGATTCAGATTCAGATGAAGAACAAGCCAATATTTGTATAATGGTTGAGCATAAAGAAGGAAACATCTTAGACAGACACATTGAGGAGATGGTAAAGAATTTACTTGCTAGTTCTACTGATGTTTTACCTGAAATCCTCAAAAGCATGTTTTTAAATGAGGAAAGGTCCTTTAAGGTAAAAGTTCATGAGAACGCAAAGGAAATTTAGATTTGTGTTTTCTCAATAAGACCCTTGAAGTATCCAAGTCAAAAATTGACAGTGACTTCAAAGCCTTGGACATTAGGTTCAAAGCTTTGAAGGCATAGTTCAAAGAAGTTGTGGATCAAAACTCTCTTTTAACTGATAAGTATGTTGATCTAAAATATCATTAAGATGATTTAGAACAATAGAACACTTCCTTCACTGAGAAACTTCAAGAATCAAGAAAGGTTTTATCAAGATTTGTAGGCTCTAAACATAACCTTAATCTCATGCTTGGATGAAGTCTGCATTCTGTACACAAATGTGGAACTGGTTACAATCCAAATTTTCCAAAGAAGAACCAAACCACCTTAGTGAAATCGGGAAACATACATTCTCTAAAATGTCATTACTGTGTAAAACTTGGTCATGTGAAGCTAACTTGCCCCTTTAGAAGGAAAGAACCTCACATAATGAGGAATACCTATCCATATCAGCTTAAGGGACAAGTGCGGCAGATTTAGTTTCCTAAAGGAATCAAACCACCTAATATGGTTGATTCTGAATATGAGTCCAAATTCTATGCTTGGTATAATAGCCTATTGAGGCATTGATTGAATTTTGCAGGGTATCACCAAGAGTATGGATCAAAGTGGCTTTTAGATAGTGGTTTCTCCAGGCATATGAGTGAAAAGAAGTCTCTATTTACAGAACTTAAAGAGCATACTAGAGGAACAATTACACTTGGTGACAAGGAAAAATGCAACATCATTGGCATAGGTAGTATTGGTAATGAATATGCAAGTTCAATTTCTGATGTTTATCTGGTTGATAGATTGAAATATAATCTGTTTAGTATCTCTCAGTTATGTGATAAGGGTAATAAGGCCATTTTTGACAAGTAAAAATGTGTGGTGCAAGATGAGAAATATGGAAATTGCATACTCACTGCTTTAAGGTCATATAATGTTTATGCTATGAGTACTAACAAAGTTGCAGGAGAAAATATGAAGTGTCTCAAGGCTTTGAAGGAGGACTCAAAGCTTTGGCACAGAAAGCTTGGGCATATAAGCATGCACACAATGAACAAGCTTGTCTCAAAGGACTTGGTAAGACGATTACGAGCTATGAAGTTTAAAGATGGTGAGATATTCAAGGCATGTACCCAAGGTAAGCAGACAAGGAGCTCATTCAAGCCAAAATACTTTGTAAGCACCACTAGACCCTTAGAGATGCTGCATATGGACTTATGTGGTCCTATGAACGTTCAAACTTCTAAAGGTAAGAGATATATGCTTGTTGTGGTAGATGATTACTCTAGATTTACTTGGATTATTTTTATTAGAGAAAAAGCTAAAGCACTATTTGAATTCTCAAAGCTTTGTAAAGAGCTTCAAACTTTGAAAAATTTGCCTATTGCATCTGTTAGAAGTGATCATGGTAGAGAATTTGATCAACTTGATTTTGATTTAATTGTGCACAACATGGCATCTCACACAAATTTTCTGCACCTAGAACTACTTAGCAGAATGGAGTAGTTTAGAGGAAGAATAGGACACTTGAATATATGTCTAGAACCATGCTTCTTGAGAATCATTTGCCAAAACTATTTTGGGTGAAGATGTTAACACTACCAATTGCGTGCTCAATAGATGCTTGATTCGGCCTATTTTGAAGAAAACTCCATATGAAAATTTTAAGGGAAGAAAGCCAAGTGTTTCTTATTTTAAGCCTTTTGGTTGTACTTGTTATGAGCATAATAATGGTAAGGATAAGCTCGGTAAATTTAATGCTAGAAGTGATGAAGGTGTGTTTCTCGGTTACTCTCAATCTAGCAAATCATATAGAGTTTTCAGTAAAAGAACTATGGTTGTAGAAGTGAGCATTCATGTGATTTTTGATGAAAGCTACGATGGTTTCTTGAGTGATAGTTTTGCAGATCTCAATCTGAATAAGTATAAAGCAGATGATGATATTGAGAAAGAGAAAAGCAGCAAAAATAATCTGCAGGAACATCCAATAGAATCTCAAAGCTTTGAACGACCTTCTGAACAAAATATTCAAAGCTTTGAGACTGGACTTCATATATCACAAAATGTTCCAGCCACTGTGCGACACCCCGCACCTCGCCGTGGGGAGAAGTGCGGGAATGACGCCCCGCGCCCGAGATCGCTCCCGGGTGTGGGGGAAAGAATGATAAACAAAACAAACATCGCATAATTATTTATTACAAACCATATGTCTTCAAAAGGGAAACATTACATACTATTAAACATGATGAAACATTGTCTAGGTGTTTCAATTATTTAAATACTAGATAAACTAGGTGAGTCCGCGATCCCTTAAGCCGAGTTGCCTTCACCTAGACCTGCGGGGGAAAGAAACAAGACCGCAGTTTTTCCAAAGTCAGCACAAACGCTGAGCAAGTAAACACCCCAACATGTAAATAGGAAAGAGGCATATTTTATTTTAAATAAAAGAGGAATAATAAGGAAGTAAACAACATATTATTTCAAATGACCAATATAAATTATCCAACTCATCATTTAATATTCTCAATCCAATTCCATATTTTCCAAAATAAATCAAGTCCATCCATCATCCATATGAAAAATCCACATTTAATATTTAGTTGTAGCGGGGAACAAACCAATCCAAAAATATAGAACCAACCATCTCGCATGCAACAAAGACCTTAAGTGTCGACACCCCCTTAAGACTATAGCGGCCAGAAGGGTGAGTACATGGTGCGACTCGGGGCAATGGCAACCGAGCCAAATATAATAACCACAATATATAGAAGAATTTGAATAGGGTTCCGCCGCACAACTGTTTCCACTTTACGATTACGTATTATTAATTTCATGTGATATTTCCAAAAGAATCAATAAACAAGTAATTGAAATATCAGGTTAAGCACTTAAATCACAAATCACATTTGAGACGTAAAAATCATAAAAATAATTGGACACGAAAGAAGGACGCGCACACTAGGTTAGGCATATTTACTCACCTCAAGTAGCACGACAAATATCACGATAAAGCTCCTACGGATACACGTAGCCCTCGTCTACGAATCCGTCACCTACAATTTATAATTCCTAAATTAATTACAAGTCTAATTATGCAAGTATGCTATGCAAAAGTGCTATATCTCCTAATGTGTCATTTGCGATTATCCCCTTAACCCCATTAATTATTAGTATACAACAATTATTTAATAAACTTGTGACATCAACACTAATATTTTTCTCATAAAAATATTACAACTTATATAAACACAAAATCGTAAAGTTATTGAGAAATAATTCCAAAATTAAGTTTATACACTCTTATTTTATAGGAAATAATAATTTAATAAACAAACTATTTATTCATAAGTGACTATAAAAGTTAATTCAAACTAATTCAATTATAGCTATTTATTTATTAGAAAATATATATACTATAAAAGAATTAAATTCTCAAATAAAATTCACAAAATGTTTATTCTAATAAAAACAAGTCATATATATAATTATAAACTTATGTTAAATAAATAATTTCTAATATCTATGAAAAATATTCAAGTAATATCAAATAATAGAATTATAGATTTTTATTTAAAAAGTCTACTTAATAGTCATTTCATAATTTAACTTCCAACCTATTTATTTATATCAATATTAAAAAAATAACCTCTTTTACTCAAAAAACTAGTTTACAAGTACTTTAAACTATTTAGTTAAACAACCCGAAATTATATAATTAAACCAAATCACACCCTTTTATATTGCTTATAAAACAACAATATTTCATATAAATAAAGTCCTATGTAATTTTTACAACATATTTACTTTTATATAGTCAAAATAATATATAGAAATATTAGTTTATAACATAAATCCAAAAATCACATTTTAAATCTTATATATTATACGCAGTTTGATAATATACACAAATCACCCCCAACTTTTCAGAAATTATACATGCAGTGCACTACTCACCCTCAACTTTTCAGAAACTACATAAACAACCCCCTTTTATGAACACAAGCATACAACTTCAACCCAACATACCCGTTTTGATTTAGAGCTAACAACATGCGATTTTGATGATTAGAAATGAACTAGAGAGTGATTTAGGACTCACCTACGCGAAAAATCGCGAGAAATGGTGAAGAAACGGAGCGGGTTACGTCCCCGAAGGTGGCGGTCGGCGGTGATGAACACCAACGACGAATACGATGTTATGGCCTGTGTTTGGTGTTGCTAATGGACTCCTCGGACCTCCAGGAGTATTTTGGTACCAACTGGAGAGAGTGGGTCGCTCCGGTTAGCTCGGGTGAGCTTCTCGCCGGAATTAATGGTGGCCGGCGGCGGGTTTGGTGGTTCTGGCCGTTCTGCAGCGTGTTGCTGCTGCTATGGCTTCTCCTTGTGACGAAACAGAGAGGAGAAGTGTTTCAGGAGGTCAAAACAGTGAGGGAGAGAGAGAGAGGCAGAGATTGGTGGCGGTGTTTCGCCGTCAGGTTGGTTCGCCGGAGCTGTTTGGCGGCCTTCTCGGCGGCGCTGCTGGTGTTCTTCTCGTCCTTGGGTTGCTGCAGAGGGAGGAGGAGGCTCAGGGGTTCAAACAGAGTGATAGAGAGAGGACGGAGGTGGCGGCTTTCCCGTCGGGTGGTTCGCCGGAGTGGGTGGCGGCTCCTCGTCGGGGAGCTGCTGCTGCTGCTGTTGGTGGCGTGTAGCAGAGAGGGAGAGGGGAGAGTGAGGGAGAGATGAGGAGGCTGCGGTGGTTCGGGTGGTGGTGATGGTGAAGGCACGGTGGTGGTGGTGCCGTGGGTTTGCAAGAGAGAGAGAGAGAGAAAAGTGTGTTTCTGATGGGCGTGAAAAACAAAAGAGATAGAGAGAGAAATTAAATAATAAAATGTTACTTGGAGAGGTTAACTTGCTCCAACCGACCCTGGCCTTTTATTTTTTTTTTTATTTTTTTTTGGTCTTCTAGCAAGTTATGTTAGAATGCTTTAGGAGCACTAAATGGGTGTGTCATCTAGTGGGTTGGGTACACACTTTGGTATAGTTAAATAAATCACATAAAATGCTAAATAAATACACAATAAAAATACCGTTTTCTATAGAACCATTATATGAAATTCCCGAGTATATTTTCAACCCAAAATAACCCAACTCGTCACTCGCAATAAAAATCAAATTTTATTTCTCAATTACCCAATTACCCTTCACAATTAAACGGGGTATTACATCCTTCCCCCCTTAAAGAAAAGCTTCGTCCTCGAAGCTAAATCCACCCATACTCAATAAACATAGCGCTTCTATATAATGAAAATATATGATGATGCTCAAATTATATCATGAAATGTACTAGGGTTAACATGTGATATTAAGATTTATTTTATAAACGTAAGGGTATTAAATCGAAAGGTTACATCCTCCCCCCTTAGGGAGCGACGTTCTCGGAACTCAATTACCTCATTAAATAGGTGGGGATACTTCTTTCTCATATCATCTTTTGCTTCCCAAGTAGCTTCTTCTGTCTGATGGTTTGTCCATAAAACTTTCACCAGCTTAACGCTCTTGGTGCGAGTGTCCCTTGTCTTAGTGTCCAAAATCTTGACTGGATGCTCCTCGTATGTTAGAGACGGGTCTAACTCGACTGGTTCAGGGTCTAGCACATGAGATGGGTCTGGAATGTACTTCTTCAGTTGCGAAACATGAAAGACATTGTGTACACGTCCCAAGTTCGAAGGTAAGTCTAGCCGATAAGCAACTTCCCCAATTCTCTCCAAGATGTCGTATGGTCCAATAAACTTTGGGCTCAATTTCCCTTTCTGGTTGAATCTCGTTACTCCTTTTGTAGGTAAAACCTTGAGAAATGCTTTTTCTCCAATCTGGAACTCCAATGGCCTTCTTTTCTGATCTGCATATGACTTCTGCCTGTCCTGAGCTGCCTTCATTCTTTGCTGGATGAGTCGTACTTGATCCGTCATATCCTCGATAAGTTGCGGGCCAATTACTATCGTCTCACTGATGTCGTTCCAACACAGTGGTGATCGGCACTTTCTTCCGTACAAAGCTTCATACGGTGCCATGCCAATGCTGGCGTGATAGCTATTGTTGTAGGAGAACTCTATCAAAGGTAGTTTGTCAACCCATGAGCCTTGGTAATCCATGACACAAGCTCTTAGCATGTCCTCCAATGTCTGAATGGTCCTTTTTGTTTGTCCGTCTGTAGCTGGGTGAAACGCTGTACTGAACCTCAACTGAGTTCCCAATGCTTCTTGAAGAGCTCGCCAAAAATGAGAGAGGAAATTAGGGTCCCTATCAGAAATTATCGAACTTGGAACCCCATGATACCTCACTATGTTTTTAACATACGCGTCTACTCTTTGCTCCATGTTCCAGGTGTCCTTCATCGGAATGAACCTAGCTGTCTTGGTCAGTCGGTCTACTACTACCCATATCTGATTGAGTCCATTCTTTGATGTCGGCAAAGCAGTCACGAAATCCATGGAAATAGAATCCCACTTCCAAACTGGTACGTCTAATGGTTGAACTAAGCCTCCCATCCTCTTGTGTTCGAACTTCACCTTCTGACACGTTAATCATCTGGCTACGAATCCTGCTACCTCCTTCTTCATGTTAGGCCACCAGAACATCTTCTTCAAATCCTTGTAGAGCTTGTCGCCTCCAGGGTGTACTGAGTAAGGTGTGTTGTGAGCTTCACGCATCAATCTCTCCTTAGTTTCTGCACACCTTTGCGGTACACACCATCTTCCTTTGTAGCGAATGCTTCCATCCTCGTGAATCCTGAAGTCATTGGCTTTCCCTTCAGCGATTTTCTTTCTGATTCTTTCTAGCTTCACGTCTCCAGCTTGGTTACTCCTTACTTCCTCAAAGAATTCTGGTACGGCTGACATACTGTTGAGCAAGTTTTGTACTCCTCCTTGTTCCACTACTTCGATCTCGAGCTTCCCGAATTCATGGCACAACCATTCTGGCAAAACTATCATTGCGTTCAAGGCATGGCTGGCCTTTCGACTCAATGCGTCAGCAAATACGTTTGCCTTCCCTTTGTGGTACTGGATACGCAAGTCATAGTCCTTGATGATTTCTAGCCATCTTCGTTGCCTGTTTTTCAATTCCTTATGCGTGAAGATGTACTTTAGACTGCAGTGATCGGTGTAAAGCTTGCAAACTGCTCCATATAAGTGGTGTCTCCATATCTTTAGCGCGAAAACTATAGATGCTAACTCTAAATCGAGAGTTGCATAGTTTTCCTCGTTAGGTTTCAGCTGCCTTGAAGCATAGGCAATCACCCTTCTATCCTGCATAAGTACACATCCTAGCCCTTTCTTCGATGCATCGCTGTACACTTCAAACTCACCGGAGTCGTTTCGTAGGGCTAATACTGGTGCCGTAGTCAGTTTCTCCTTCAGGGTCTGAAATACTTCTTCACAGCTATCGTCCCAGTGATACTTCACAGTCTTCTTCGTCAGCGCAGTTAGTGGCCTGGCAATCTTGGAGAAATCCTTCACGAAACGTCTGTAGTAGCCTGCTAAGCCAAGGAAACTTCTTATCTCGGACACATTCTTCGGCGTGGGCCAATCTTTGACTGCTGAAATCTTTCCTGGATCCACTGATATTGCTTCCTTCGAGATGATGTGACCCAGAAATGGAACACGATCCAGCCAAAATTCACATTTAGACAGCTTAGCATACAACCGTTCCTGTCTCAAAGTCTGCAACACTTCTCTGAGATGTTCCTCGTGCTTCTCCTCGTCCTTCGAGTACACAAGGATGTCATCAATGAAGACGACTACAAAACGATCTAGGAATGGCCTCATCACTCGGTTCATAAGATCCATAAACACTACAGGTGCATTGGTTAGACCAAAAGGCATTACTGTGAACTCATAATGGCCATACCTCGTCCTAAAGGCTGTCTTCGGGATATCCTTCTCGGCTACCCGAAGTTGATGGTACCCTGACCTCAAGTCAATCTTAGAGAAGACACTAGCCCCTTGTAATTGGTCGAACAAGTCGTCAATCCGGGGTAGAGGGTACTTATTCTTAATGGTTACACTTTTCAACTCACGGTAGTCAATGCATAGCCTTAAGCTTCCATCTTTCTTCTTCACAAAAAGAAGTGGTGCTCCCCACGGTGAAACACTTGGCCTTATGTATCCCTTCTGTAGAAGTTCTTGCAACTGGTCCTTCAGCTCCTTCAATTCGGCTGGTGCCATCCGATACAGTGCTTTCGAGATCGGAGCGGTTCCAGGTGCTAAGTCCAGAGTAAACTCCACTTCTCTTTTGGGTGGCATACCTGGAATCTCATCTGGAAATACGTCGGGAAATTCCCTCACGACAGGTATCTCTTCCAACACATTCTCCTTCTTGGACACATCCTGGATGTAGCACAAGTAGGCAGAGTTCCCTTTCTTCACTTGATTGACTATGGTCATTGCTGACACTAGTCTAATACAGGGCTCCTTCTTAATGCCACGATAAGAAATCTTCTCACCGTTGGGTCCTCTTAGTCGAACCTTCTGATCATAACAATCAATAACGGCTCGATATTTGCTAAGCCAATCATTCCCTAGGATGACGTCGATGCCTTTAAGATCGAACTTAATAAAAATCCGCAGGCAAGGTATAGGCTAGAATTTTAACTTCTACTCCTTCAAATACAGTGTCACAAACTGCTTTGTGGCCAGTGGGTGTTGCTACTGGAATAGATTTTCTAGCAGACTTATTCAAACTCACTTTTTCAGCAAATGATGATGATATGAATGAGAATGATGCGCCAGAATCAAATAATATAAAGGCTGGGTGCTCATGGACAAGGAAAGTACCCGTGACAACTCTGTGAGCAGCTTCAACCTCATTCTTTGTCATGACTGCAATCCTTCCCACATTGGCATTCTGAGTTCCAGCTCCTCCTGCTCCAGCTCCAGGGTTCACATTACCTCCATGGCCAGCATTGTTGTTGCGGTTCTGAGCTCCATGCTGTCCTGCATTCCCCTGGTTGTAGTTAGGTTGCCTCCCATAGCCATCTCCCTGGTTGTTGCGGTTTCCAGGGTTCCTGTTCCTATATCCGATCTGCAGGATTGCTGGTTGCTGGTTCCCATATTGCTGGCGGTTTCCCAGATAGTTGTTCTGGGGTTGCCTCTGATAGTTCCCTCCTCGGTTTCCTTGCTGGTGCCTGGCTGGTGGAGAAAGGTATTCATAGGCTCGATGCCCTCTCCTTCCACAGTTGTGGCGTACGACAGGGTTCCCCATACAGTCCGCTCCAGGGTGGTTTTTCTGGCATCTCTTGCAGATGTAACGACGAACTGGCTGAGCTACCTGCCACTGCTAGTTCTGATGGTTCCCTCCATTGTTTGGCTTCAAATTCTTGTCCCTTGCCATGTTACTGATGCTACCTCCTGCTTCAGCTGCCTTGCGTTTCCCGTGAAACTCATCCTGCACCTCCTGGACTTGCCACATATCAGCTGCTCGATCATATGCCTCGTGCAAAGTATCGTAAGTCCTGCTACGCATGATCTTCCGCAACTGGAGGTGTACTCCCGAAATAAACTTGTTGATCTTATCATTGTAGGGTTTTGATTCATGGATTGCACAACGGAAGCATAAACAAACATAAAACCATGCAAAACCCTCCAAGGATCACAAGTCAAGAGACATAACTGTGGTAAGGGTTAGAAATCATAAACACACCTTTGGGTTCTCCTTGATGACTTCAAACGCGAATTGTTTCACGTTCTCTATAGTTGATCCACGCCTAGATTTGATCCTAGATCTCCCAAGTCCTTGGTGCTAGCCTGGAAGAGGAAGAAGAAATCACGCAAAACGAGACCCAAAAGGAGGGTCTCGGCCTCCTTTGGCCGACGGGGACGGGGCGGCGGCAAGGGGGCGGTCGGGCCTCCTTGTTGCTTGCTCTCTATTTCCTTTTGTTCTCTCCCACTCTATGTTATGTTCAATTATGAGCATAAGTTATGTGGGAAGGAAGGAAGGAAGGAAGGTCCTTAATATAGTCCAACAACTCCTTGTTAACTACCTAAAGGACTTATTCTAGTCCTACTAGAATTCAATTTAGTCCCTTCCTTGCAAATTAGTCCCTACTAAGTTTGCAAGGGTTTGCAAAGTGATCCTTCTAATTAATTAATCCAATTAATTAATTCCCAAATCTAGTTCAACTCTATATAGCGTGTGACCCCATAGGTTCTATCTAGTTGGTAGCAACTATTTGCTAATATGGAGCGGTCTCTAGCAAAACATCCATTCTAGCCAACTAATAGAATAGTCATCTTGACAACCTTTGTACAAGTAATTGTCTCATCCCTTTGTCTCTATATCCGGATTGGACACGAGACATACAAGTCACACTCGTATATCCAATCCATAGTTTCTCGATCCATGGGAATAGCCTTATTCCTGCAAATAACATCAATATCCATATTGATTTATTTGAGTCTGGCCAGACATTCTATAAGCACTATCCCTCGAGTGGCCTAGGATATTTGCTCCCGTTATGTGGGAGGGACAAATTCTGTCTACGTCCACTACGATCTCTAAGCTTGCTTCTTATTGTATCCAGTACACGCCTTTATAACTACCCAGTTACGGTGTAGCGTTTAACGCTACCAAGATCACAATAATCCACAACTAGAATATCTAGTGACTTCAAGTCTAAGGATGACAATACCATTGCACCGCGAGAAGCGCTTGTGACTCAACATAACGTGTATGTAGCCTTCTCGGAGATGGGTCAATCCAGTGCAACATTCCCTAATGCACACCTATGTGTTGGAGCGTGATATCTCCATATCAATCCAACCCCATACTAGTCTATAGATGATTGTCCCATTAATCATTATACTTGACTAGGGATATTTAAGATAAACAACACAATTGTAAATCTAAGGACTTCATTATATTAAATATCCAATAAATAATAAATGAATTTCTAGCCACAAATAATTCATACTAAACTAGATTGCCTCTAGGGAATCTATTCCAACAGTCTCCCACTTGCACTAGAGCCAATCTGGCGCATCTCGTATGCCCATACTCCTAGTGTGCCCTTCATGCTTCCACTGAGTGAGAGGCTTTGTAAGCGGGTCTGACAGATTATCATCTGTAGGAATCTTGCATATCCGAACGTCTCCTCTATCGATAATATCTCGAATCAGATGAAACTTCCTGAGCACGTGCTTGGATTTCTGGTGCGATCTGGGTTCCTTTGATTGCGCGATCGCCCCAGTGTTGTCACAGAACAAATCAACTGGATCCGCAATGCTAGGGACCACACCAAGTTCAGAATTAAACTTTCTGATCCAAACAGCCTCCTTTGCTGCGCCATTTGCAGCAATGTACTCAGCCTCTGTTGTAGAATCAGCTACCATCTCTTGCTTGAAACTCTTCCAGCTCACCGCTGCTCCATTCAGGCAAAACACATATCCCGATTGTGATCTAAAGTCATCTCTGTCGGTTTGGAAGCTTGCATCAGTGTAACCCCTTACACGCAACTCTTCCTCACCGCCAAATATCAAGAAAGCATCCTTAGTTCTTCTCAAGTACTTTAGGATGTTCTTGACTGCAATCCAGTGACTCTCACCCGGATTGGATTGGTATCTGCTTGTCATACTCAAGGAATATGACACATCTGGTCTAGTACATAACATGGCGTACATGATAGATCCTATGGCCGAGGCATAGGGGATTCTACTCATGCGTTCCTTCTCAATCTCATTGGAAGGACAACCACTCTTCGAAAGAGTGATTCCATGTGACATGGGCAAGAATCCATTCTTGGAATCTTGCATGTTGAACCGTTTCAACACCTTGTCAATATATGTACTTTGACTTAGGCCTAGCAGCCTCTTAGATCTATCTCTATAGATCTTTATACCGAGTATATAGGCTGCTTCCCCTAAGTCCTTCATTGAGAAACACTTTCCTAGCCAATCTTTAACAGGTTGCAGCATGGGAATGTCGTTTCCAATGAGTAGTATGTCGTCCACATACAAGACCAGAAAAGCTACAGAGCTCCCACTAACCTTCTTGTAGACACAAGACTCATCTTCGTTTCTGATGAAGCCAAACTCTTTGACCACTTCATCAAAACGTCGATTCCAACTCCTAGAAGCTTGCTTCAATCCATAAATGGATCGTTGCAGCTTACAGACTTTGTTGGCTTGCTTTGGATCCTCAAAACCCTCCGGCTGTATCATATACACGTCCTCGAGGAGATTCCCATAAAGGAATGCTGTTTTGACATCCATGTGCCAAATCTCATAGTCGTGGTATGCTGCAATCGCAAGTAGGATTCGGATGGATTTGGTCATAGCGACTGGTGAAAAGGTTTCATCATAGTCAATACCATGAATCTGTCTGAATCCTTTAGCCACCAATCGGCCCTTATAGGTAATCACATTACCATCCATGTCGATCTTCTTCTTGAAGACCCACTTGCACCCTATGGGCCGCGTCCCATCGGGTGGTTCCACCAAAGTCCATACTTTGTTGGTGTACATGGATTCCATCTCGGATCTCATGGCTTCCAGCCACTTCTGAGAGTCTGGGCCACTCATGGCCTCCTCATAGGTAGTAGGCTCATCATCTATGAGCATCGTGTCACCGGAATCGGTCACGAGAAGTCCATACCTCTCGGGTTCCTGGCGCACTCTACTAGATCTACAAAGCTCTTGTGTTACCTGAACAGGTTGCTCTACAACTGCTTGTGGTTCCTGCTCATGTTCCATAATCGGTTCAGTGATTTGTGGTTCTTGAACCTCTTCAAGTTCTACATTCCTCCCACTTGCTTCTTTAGAGACAAACTCTCTTTCTAGAAACACGCCGGTCCGAGCAACAAACACTTTGTTCTCGGTTGGATTGTAGAAGTAGTATCCCTTAGTTTCCTTAGGGTACCCCACAAATTTACACTTATCCGATTTCGGCCCTAGCTTGTCTGATTGTAAACGTTTTACATAGACATCGCAGCCCCAAATCCTCATGAACGACAGTGTGGGACGCCTCCCACTCCACATCTCATATGGCGTCTTCATGACTGATTTAGATGGAACACGGTTAATGGTGAAAGCTGCACTTAATAGAGCGTATCCCCAAAATGATAATGGAAGATCGGTTTGACACATCATAGATCGAACCATATCCAATAGGGTTCGATTCCTCCTCTCGGACACGCCATTCGTTTGTGGTGTTCCGGGTGGAGTGAGTTGGGACACGATCCCACACTCTCTAAGATAGTCGTCAAACTCTTGGATCAAGTATTCTCCTCCACGATCCGATCGTAGAGCCTTTATACTTTTGCCAAGTTGCTTCTCTACTTCATTCTTGAATTCTTTGAACACTTCAAAGGATTCGGATTTTGCCCTCATGAGGTACACAAATCCATATCTACTGTAATCATCAGTAAATGTAATGAAGTAGACATAACCACCCCTGGCAGGCGTGGCAAATGGCCCACACACATCGGTATGTATGAGTGCCAATTGCTCACTAGTCCTTTCACCTTTCTTATTGAAAGGGGACTTTGTCATTTTTCCCAATAAACAAGCCTCACATGTCTCATATGATTCAAAATCAAATGAGTCTAGTAATCCATCCTTATGGAGTCTAGATACACGTTTCTCATTTATGTGGCCTAAACAACAGTGCCATAAATAAGCAGGATTTAAATCATTTATTTTAATCCGCTTGGTATTAATGTTGTAGACAGGATTGCTTAGATCAAGGACATAAAGTCCATTAAATAATTGCGCACTAAAATAGTGAATATTATTTAAATAAAAGGAACAACAATTGTTCTTTATTGAAATAATAAAACCATCCTTGTCCAAACAAGAAATAGAAATAATGTTTCTGCTCATAGCAGGCACAAAATAGCAATTATTTAATTCTAAAACTAATCCTGAAGGCAGAGATAGCTCGCACACGCCTATGGCCAACGCAGCAACCTTTGCTCCATTCCCAACGCGCAGATCTACCTCTCCTTTAGCCAATCTTCTACTTCTCTTTAGATCCTGCATATTTCGACAAATATGAGATCCACATCCAGTATCTAATACCCATGATGTAGAGACAGTTAAATTGACATCTACAACAAAAATACCTGGTGGTGGTGGAATCACTATTCCAAGCCTCTTGTCCTCCAGATATTTTGGGTAGTTCCTCCTCCAGTGTCCAGGCTGACTGCAGTAGTGACACTCACCTTTAGTCACGGCCTTGGCAATGCCACCAACAGGCTTAAGGGCAGGTTCCTTGGACTTGGCAACTGACTTGCCTTTTCCCTTGGAGGAAGAGGCAAACCTTTTGCCCTTTCTTTTCTGTACCATCATTATGGCCTTGCCCTTACCCTTGTTGATGCTCTGTTCAGCCGTCCTCAACATGTTGAGTAAATCTGGCAGTGGTTTCACGATCTCGTTCATGTTATAGTTCATAATGAACTGTCCATAACTCTCGGGCAACGATTGCAACACGAGATCGGTTGCCAACTCTTGGCCGACCGGGAACCCCAGTCGGGCGAGATTCTCCAAGTACCCGATCATTCGGAGTACATGGGGTCCCACCGGATTCCCTTCTGCCAGATGACATTTGAACAGTGCCTTTGAGACCTCATACCTCTCTACCCTCGCCTGCTCTTGGAAGAGCTGCTTTAGATGTTCGATCATATCGACAGCATTCATGTTTTCGTGTTGCTTCTGAAGCTCATAAGTCATGGTGCAAAGCATTAGGCAGGCCGCATCATTAGCGTCATCAACACGCTTTTGATACGCCTTTAAGGCAGCAGGTGTTTGGTTCTCCGGACCTTCTGGAACATGCTCCTCTATTGCGTACAGTTTCTTCTCTTGCTTGAGAACAATTCTCAAGTTTCTGTACCAATCAAGAAAGTTGGTTCCAGAGAGCTTGTCCTTCTCAAGGACAGATCGTAGGGAATGTTGTGAACTCGATGAGTCGTTTGCCATTTGGAATTCTACAAAAGGGAAAATACGCAAGTTTTAGTATTTGTGAATTTTTGACTATATTTAATAATGGATAGTTTATCAAATATAGCTCCCACTATTTTTCTACGGATTAATAACCCTCAAGATATTAATGCGGAAAATATCCTTATATTTTCTAGTGGGCCAAGATCCATCTTTCATCTCCTTATGAGCTTGCTTTGGCAAGTCACCCATAATTTGACTACTTTAGGTAGGAACAATTCCAATTGCATCCCATATGCAACTCTTGGTTCAATTGGGCAAATAACTCCTTATTTATCCATCCGTATGGATAATCCCAATTGATTGCCTCTAGGTTTCTTAATCAAATTAATAGCCTAGTTGTGTTCAACCTCTTATCTAAATAATTGCACATTGTTACGTGCCATCGCATTCCATCATTATGAACCAAGTCGCCATGCTTTGGCACGCACGAACTTGATAAATAATGATGATAATGAGTGTTTAAATAACGAGAAGGCAAGAACACAATATTTGAATTTTGAGGGATTTTGAATTCAATTTTAATTGTTTTGTTGATCAATATGAACTAATCTATCTATTTGAGTTTGGGCACAACTCCAAATAATAGATCCGGGTTGTCTAATTATCTTATTATCCTAATTGCATGCATCATCCATACACCAACCACACAATAATAAGACATTAAAATAAACAACCACAAAACAGAAATTAAACGTGATGTGGATATGGCCTTTTCTAGACTAAGATAATTCCAACCCAGTGGAATTATCTATGAACCCTAAACAAACACATCTCCATGCGTCTTGATCTTTTGGTCCATCCTTCATAGTCTTGTGGAATGCTCCATGCTCCATCTTTTGTGGCTTCTTTGGCTTTGGGCTTCTTTTCTTCAATCTTGGCTAACAATCTACTTTATCTAGCACTAGCTAACTTCTATACTAAATAAAATAAATCTCACAAGTTGAGAAAAAAATGGCACGCAGGCCATAAAACCCTAATTAATTATTACAATTAATTGATCAGCTCGCAGGCCGTAAAACCAAACCACAAAATTAAACATCCACATCAAACCACATCCTAAGGCCATATCCAATCACCATGCGATTTGCACATAAACAGTTAAAACCCAATTTTAACGCGCTTGGTCAATTTTAATTGATTTTAGGATTTCTAGGGTTAAAATGGTCCATGGGCCCGACAATCAATTTTGCCCGGGCCCAACAAAGTGAACCACAAGGCCCTAGGGCCGGCCCAGCCCAAAACCCACGAGCCTAGGCCCGCGGGTTAGGGCCGCCCGGCCCCTAGGGCGGCCAATCTTGGGAGGCAAGCAAGGGGGGCGGTCCCTAGGGGGGCCGAACCTCCTTGAGGGAGTTGTTTCCAAAACAACTTCCTTGCTTGGTGCCCAAGTTTGGTTGTTTCCTTGTTTTGGGAGAACTCCTTCTTCCCCAAGGATGCCCAAACCCTAGATCTAAGATCCTAAAATTTCTCAAACTCACCAATTCATGCATCCAATGCAAAAATTGGATCTTGTAATGATTAATTATTGACAAATTGCATCCCATGCTTGATTTGTCTTGTTTTACGCGATAAACAATCAAATTAAGGTGTAAAACAACTAAAACGTAACACATAAACCACATTTATGCTCTACGACCTGTGGCTCTGATACCACTGTAGGGTTTTGATTCAAGGATTGCACAACGGAAGCATAAACAAACATAAAACCATGCAAAACCCTCCAAGGATCACAAGTCAAGAGACATAACGATGCTAAGGGTTAGAAATCATAAACACACCTTTGGGTTCTCCTTGATGACTTCAAACGCGAATTGTGTCACGTTCTCTATAGTTGATCCACGCCTAGAGTTGATCCTAGATCTCCCAAGTCCTTGGTGCTAGCCTGGAAGAGGAAGAGGAAGAAGAAATCACGCAACACGAGACCCAAAAGGAGGGTCTCGGCCTCCTTTGGCCGACGGGGACGGGGCGGCGGCAAGGGGGCGGTCGGACCTCCTTGCTGCTTGCTCTCTCTCCTTTTGTTCTCTCCCACTCTATGTTATGTTCAATTATGAGCATAAGTTATGTGGGAAGGAAGGAAGGAAGGTCCTTTATATAGTCCAACAACTCCTTGTTAACTACCTAAAGGACTTATTCTAGTCCTACTAGAATTCAATTTAGTCCCTTCCTTGCAAATTAGTCCCTACTAAGTTTGCAAGGGTTTGCAAAGTGATCCTTCTAATTAATTAATCCAATTAATTAATCCCAAAATCTAGTTCAACTCTATATAGCGTGTGACCCCATAGGTTTCTATCTAGTTGGTAGCAACTATTTGCTAATATGGAGCGGTCTCTAGCAAAACATCCATTCTAGCCAACTAATAGAATAGTCATCTTGACAACCTTTGTACAAGTAATTGTCTCATCCCTTTGTCTCTATATCCGGATTGGACACGGGACATACAAGTCACACTCGTATATCCAATCCATAGTTTCTCGATCCATGGGAATAGCCTTATTCGTGCACATGTTGATTTATTTGAGTCTGGCCAGACATTCTATAAGCACTATCCCTCGAGTGGCCTAGGATATTTTCTCCCGTTATGTGGGAGGGACAAATTCTATCTACGTCCACTACGATCTCTAAGCTTGCTTCTTATTTATCCAGTACACGCCTTTATAACTACCCAGTTACGGTGTAGCGTTTAACGCTACCAAGATCACAATAATCCACAACTAGAATATCTAGTGACTTCAAGTCTAAGGATGACAATACCATTGCACCGCGAGAAGCGCTTGTGACTCAACATAACGTGTATGTAGCCTTCTCGGAGATGGGTCAATCTAGTGCAACATTCCCTAATGCACACCTATGTGTTGGATCGTGATATCTCCATATCAACCCAACCCCATACAATTCTATAGATGATTGTCCCATTAATAATTATACTTGACTAGGGATATTTAAGATAAACAACACAATTGTAAATCTAAGGACTTCATTATATTAAATATCCAAAAAATAATAAATGAATTTCTAGCCACAAATAATTCATACTAAACTAGATTGCCTCTAGGGCATCTATTCCAACAATCATCCTCATCGGGTACAGTGTGGCCTGCAAACCTCAGTAGCTCCACGAACTTTTTGAAGTAGTCCGTCACTGAGCCGTTCCCTTGTTTTAAATTGTTGAACTCATTGCACTTCATTCTCTTGACATGTGCTGGGTAGAACCGGGTCCTAAGAGCAGTCTTAAAGGGTTCCCAGTTGAAGTTGGGTCGAGCCAGCAAGACCTCTTGACTGGTTGTCCACCAATCATCTGCGTCATCTGACAGATGGATGATGCGCAGTTGATCTTCTCATCATCAGGGCAATGCACAACCCTAAGCAGCTTCTCGAAATGTCTAATCCAATTCTCCAATTCAACGGGATCTTCCTTCCCACTGAATTGGCGAGGTTTTAGATAAGCTATCTGCTTGGCATAGCTTTATCTTCCACGCTCCTCGTTACTGACTACTCGGTCCATGATTTGCGTCATCTGTGCCATTTGTGCGGCTAGTTGTTCCACTGTCGGTTGGTTGTTTCTTTCAGCTGCCATTTGTTCTTGGCTGACTCTCCTGGTGTAGTATCGCAGTGGTCTATCAGTCATATTCCTAAACTATCACCTATTTTGTTATTTCTTATTTAATCAGAGATTAAAATGAATTATTTCATGAAATGCGTGGTATCTTATGCACATAGCACATATATCACATCCAATAAATCAAGCATATAATTTTTCTCTACATGATCATGTAAGACTGTATCAACACATATATCTCATATTCCAAACCAGTCAACTCATATATCATAAATCTCAAAACGTCATTCCAAGTTGGAAATGGACGTGGGTGGGTAGGACTTCAATAAAAATAATACTACCCATACCCCAATCGGCTTGTCAAATTATAAATTTTATTATCCTATATTCATTTTAAATTGCCCTACAGGTTTAAATTCATTTTTAGATTGCCTGCTCTGATACCACCTGCGACACCCCGCACCTCGCCGTGGGGAGAAGTGCGGGAATGACAACCCGCGCCCGTGATCACTCCCGGGTGCGGGGGAAAGAATGGTAAGCAAAACAAACATCGCATAATTATTTATTACAAACCATAAGTCTTCAAAAGTGAAACATTATATACTGTTAAACATGATGAAACATTGTCTAGGTGTTTCAATTATTTAAATACTAGATAAACTAGGTGAGTCCGCGATCCCTTAAGCCGAGCTGCCTTCACCTAGACCTGCGGGGGAAAGAAACAAGACCGCAGTTTTTCTAAAGTCAGCACAAACGCTGAGCAAGTAAACACCCCAACATGTAAATAGGAAAGAGGCATATTTTATTTTAAATAAAAGAGGAATAATAAGGAAGTAAACAACATATTATTTCAAATGACCAATATAAATTATCCAACTCATCATTTAATATTCTCAATCCAATTCCATATTTTCCAAAATAAATCAACTCCATCCATCATCCATATGAAAAATCCACATTTAATATTTAGTTGTAGCGGGAACAAACCAATCCAAAAATATAGAACCAACCATCTCGCATGCAACAAAGACCTTAAGTGTCGACACCCCCTTAAGACTCTAGCGGCCAGAAGGGTGAGTACATGGTGCGACTCGGGGCAATGGCAACCGAGCCAAATATAATAACCACAAAAAATATAGAAGAATTTGAATAGGGTTCCGCCGCACAACTGTTTCCACTTTACGATTACGTATTATTAATTTCATGTGATATTTCCAAAAGAATCAATAAACAAGTAATTGAAATATCAAGTTAAGCACTTAAATCACAAATCACATTTGAGACGTAAAAATCATAAAAATAATTGGACACGAAAGAAGGACGCGCACACTAGGTTAGGCATATTTACTCACCTCAAGTAGCACGACAAATATCACGATAAAGCTCCTACGGATACACGTAGCCCTCGTCTACGAATCCGTCACCTACAATTTATAATTCCTAAATTAATTACAAGTCTAATTATGCAAGTATGCTATGCAAAAGTGCTATATCTCCTAATGTGTCATTTGCGATTATCCCCTTAACCCCATTAATTATTAGTATACAACAATTATTTAATAAACTTGTGACATCAACACTAATATTTTTCTCATAAAAATATTACAACTTATATAAACACAAAATCGTAAAGTTATTGAGAAATAATTCCAAAATTAAGTTTATACACTCTTATTTTATAGGAAATAATAATTTAATAAACAAACTATTTATTCATAAGTGACTATAAAAGTTAATTCAAACTAATTCAATTATAGCTATTTATTTATTAGAAAATATATATACTATAAAAGAATTAAATTCTCAAATAAAATTCACAAAATGTTTATTCTAATAAAAACAAGTCATATATATAATTACAAACTTATGTTAAATAAATAATTTCTAATATCTATGAAAAATATTCAAGTAATATCAAATAATAGAATTATAGATTTTTATTTAAAAAGTCTACTTAATAGTCATTTCATAATTTAACTTCCAACCTATTTATTTATATCAATATTAAAAAAATAACCTCTTTTACTCAAAAAACTAGTTTACAAGTACTTTAAACTATTTAGTTAAACAACCCGAAATTATATAATTAAACCAAATCACACCCTTTTATATTGCTTATAAAACAACAATATTTCATATAAATAAAGTCCTATGTAATTTTTACAACATATTTACTGTTATATAGTCAAAATAATATATAGAGATATTAGTTTATAACATAAATCCAAAAATCACATTTTAAATCTTATATATTATATGAAGTTTGATAATATACACAAATCACCCCCAACTTTTCAGAAATTATACATGCAGTGCACTACTCACCCTCAACTTTTCAGAAACTACATAAACAACCTCGTTTTATGAACACAAGCATACAACTTCAACCCAACATACCTGTTTTGATTTAGAGCTAACAACATGCGATTTTGATGATTAGAAATGAACTAGAGAGTGATTTAGGACTCACCTACGCGAAAAATCGCGAGAAATGGTGAAGAAACGGAGCGGGTTACGTCCCCGAAGGTGGCGGTCGGCGGTGATGAACACCAACGACGAATCCGATGTTATGGCCTGTGTTTGGTGTTGCTAATGGACTCCTCGGACCTCCAGGAGTATTTTGGTACCAACTGGAGAGAGTGGGTCGCTCCGGTTAGCTCGGGTGAGCTTCTCGCCGGAATTAATGGTGGCCGGCGGCGGGTTTGGTGGTTCTGGCCGTTCTGCAGCGTGTTGCTGCTGCTATGGCTTCTCCTTGTGACGAAACAGAGAGGAGAAGTGTTTCAGGAGGTCAAAACAGTGAAGGAGAGAGAGAGAGGCAGAGATTGGTGGCGGTGTTTCGCCGTCAGGTTGGTTCGCCGGAGCTGTTTGGCGGCCTTCTCGGCGGCGCTGCTGGTGTTCTTCTCGTCCTTGGGTTGCTGCAGAGGGAGGAGGAGGCTCAGGGGTTCAAACAGAGTGATAGAGAGAGGACGGAGGTGGCGGCTTTCCCGTCGGGTGGTTCGCCGGAGTGGGTGGCGGCTCCTCGTCGGGGAGCTGCTGCTGCTGCTGCTGTTGGTGGCGTGTAGCAGAGAGCGAGAGGGGAGAGTGAGGGAGAGATGAGGAGGCTGCGGTGGTTCGGGTGGTGGTGATGGTGAAGGCACGGTGGTGGTGGTGCCGTGGGTTTGCAAGAGAGAGAGAGAGAGAGAGAGAGAGAGAGAGAGAGAGAGAAAAGTGTGTTTCTGATGGGCGTGAAAAACAAAAGAGAGAGAGAGAGAGAGAGAGAAATTAAATAATAAAATGTTACTTGGAGAGGTTAACTTGCTCCAACCGACCCTGGCCCTTTTTTTTTTTTTTTTTGGTCTTCTAGCAAGTTATGTTAGAATGCTTTAGGAGCACTAAATGGGTGTGTCATCTAGTGGGTTGGGTACACACTTTGGTATAGTTAAATAAATCACATAAAATGCTAAATAAATACACAATAAAAATACCGTTTTCTATAGAATCATTATATGAAATTCCCGAGTATATTTTCAACCCAAAATAACCCAACTCGTCACTCGCAATAAAAATCAAATTTTATTTCTCAATTACCCAATTACCCTTCACAATTAAACGGGGTATTACATCCTTCCCCCCTTAAAGAAAAGCTTCGTCCTCGAAGCTAAATCCACCCATACTCCATAAACATAGCGCTTCTATATAATGAAAATATATGATGATGTACAAATTATATCATGAAATGTACTAGGGTTAACATGTGATATTAAGATTTATTTTATAAACGTAAGGGTATTAAATCGAGAGGTTACATCCTCCCCCCCTTAGGGAGCGACGTTCTCGGAACTCAATTACCTCATTAAATAGGTGGGGATACTTCTTTCTCATATCATCTTCTGCTTCCCAAGTAGCTTCTTCTGTCTGATGGTTCGTCCATAAAACTTTCACCAGCTTAACGCTCTTGGTGCGAGTGTCCCTTTTCTTAGTGTCCAAAATCTTGACCGGATGCTCCTCGTATGTTAGATACGAGTCTAACTCGACTGGTTCTGGGTCTAGCACATGAGATGGGTCTGGAATGTACTTCTTCAGTTGCGAAACATGAAAGACATTGTGTACACGTCCCAAGTTCGAAGGTAAGTCTAGCCGATAAGCAACTTCCCCAATTCTCTCCAAGATGTCGTATGGTCCAATAAACTTTGGGCTCAATTTCCCTTTCTGGTTGAATCTCGTTACTCCTTTTGTAGGTGAAACCTTGAGAAATGCTTTTTCTCCAATCTGGAACTCCAATGGCCTTCTTTTCTGATCTGCATAAGACTTCTTCCTGTCCTGAGCTGCCTTCATTCTTTGCTGGATGAGTCGTACTTGATCCGTCATATCCTTGATAAGTTGCGGGCCAATTACTATCGTCTCACTGATGTCGTTCCAACACAGTTGTGATCGGCACTTTCTTCCGTACAAAGCTTCATACGGTGCCATGCCAATGCTGGCGTGATAGCTGTTGTTGTAGGAGAACTCTATCAAAGGTAGTTTGTCAACCCATGAGCCTTGGTAATCCATGACACAAGCTCTTAGCATGTCCTCCAATGTCTGAATGGTCCTTTTTGTTTGTCCGTCTGTAGCTGGGTGAAACGCTGTACTGAACCTCAACTGAGTTCCCAATGCTTCCTGAAGAGCTCGCCAAAAATGAGAGAGGAAATTAGGGTCCCTATCAGAAATTATCGAACTTGGAACCCCATGATACCTCACTATGTTTTTAACATACGCGTCTACTCTTTGCTCCATGTTCCAGGTGTCCTTCATCGGAATGAACCTAGCTGTCTTGGTCAGTCGGTCTACTACTACCCATATCTGATTGAGTCCATTCTTTGATGTCGGCAAAGCAGTCACGAAATCCACGGAAATAGAATCCCACTTCCAAACTGGTACGTCTAATGGTTGAACTAAGCCTCCCATCCTCTTGTGTTCGAACTTCACCTTCTGACACGTTAAGCATCTGGCTACGAATCCTGCTACCTCCTTCTTCATGTTAGGCCACCAGAACATCTTCTTCAAATCCTTGTAGAGCTTGTCGCCTCCAGGGTGTACTGAGTAAGGTGTGTTGTGAGCTTCACGCATCAATCTCTCCTTAGTTTCTGCACACCTTTGCGGTACACACCATCTTCCTTTGTAGCGAATGCTTCCATCCTCGTGAATCCTGAAGTCATTGGCTTTCCCTTCAGCGATTTTCTTTCTGATTCTTTCTAGCTTCACGTCTCCAGCTTGGTTACTCCTTACTTCCTCAAAGAATTCTGGTACGGCTGACATACTGTTGAGCAAGTTTTGTACTCCTCCTTGTTCCACTACTTCGATCTCGAGCTTCCCGAATTCATGGCACAACCATTCTGGCAAAACTATCATTGCGTTCAAGGCATGGCTGGCCTTTCGACTCAATGCGTCAGCAAATACGTTTGCCTTCCCTTTGTGGTACTGGATACGCAAGTCATAGTCCTTGATGATTTCTAGCCATCTTCCTTGCCTGTTTTTAAATTCCTTCTGCGTGAATATGTACTTTAGACTGCAGTGATCGGTGTAAAGCTTGCAAAATGCTCCATATAAGTGGTGTCTCCATATCTTTAGCGCGAAAACTATAGATGCTAACTCTAAATCGAGAGTTGCATAGTTTTCCTCGTTGGGTTTCAGCTGCCTTGAAGCATAGGCAATCACCCTTCTATCCTGCATAAGTACACATCCTAGCCCTTTCTTCGATGCATCGCTGTACACTTCAAACTAACCGGAGTCGTTTGGTAGGGCTAATACTGGGGCCGTAGTCAGTTTCTCCTTCAGGGTCTGAAATACTTCTTCACAGCTATCGTCCCAGTGATACTTCACAGTCTTCTTCGTCAGCGCAGTTAGTGGCCTGGCAATCTTGGAGAAATCCTTCCCGAAACGTCTGTAGTAGCCTGCTAAGCCAAGGAAACTTCTTATCTCGGACACATTCTTCGGCGTGGGCCAATCTTTGACTGCTGAAATCTTTCCTGGATCCACTGATATTGCTTCCTTCGAGATGATGTGACCCAGAAATGGAACACGATCCAGCCAAAATTCACATTTAGACAGCTTAGCATACAACCGTTCCTGTCTCAAAGTCTGCAACACTTCTCTGAGATGTTCCTCGTGCTTCTCCTCGTCCTTCGAGTACACAAGGATTTCATCAATGAAGACGACTACAAAACGGTCTAGGAATGGCCTCATCACTCGGTTCATCAGATCCATAAACACTATAGGTGCATTGGTTAGACCAAAAGGCATTACTGTGAACTTATAATGGCCATACCTCGTCCTAAAGGCTATGTTCGGGATATCCTTCTCGGCTACCCGAAGTTGATGGTACCCTGACCTCAAGTCAATCTTAGAGAAGACACTAGCCCCTTGTAATTGGTCGAACAAGTCGTCAATCCGGGGTAGAGGGTACTTATTCTTAATGGTTACACTATTCAACTCACGGTAGTCAATGCATAGCCTTAAGCTTCCATCTTTCTTCTTCACAAAAAGAAGTGGTGCTCCCCACGGTGAAACACTTGGCCTTATGTATCCCTTCTGTAGAAGTTCTTGCAACTGGTCCTTCAGCTCCTTCAAGTCGACTGGTGCCATCCGATACAGTGCTTTCGAGATCGGAGCGGTTCCAGGTGCTAAGTCCAGAGTAAAATCCACTTCTCTTTTGGGTGGCATACCTGGAATCTCATCTGGAAATACGTCGGGAAATTCCCTCACGACAGGTATTGTTGGAATTGTGCCCTAGAGGCAATCAATTAATTGTGACATTTATGGATTTACGATTCATTATGTTATCAATATGGAGATATGTTAACATGAATGAAGTCCTTAGAATATAAGTGTTATATTCTTAAATATCCCTAGTCGATTATAATGATTAATAGGACAATCATCTATAGACTAGTATGGGGTTGGATTGATATGGAGATATCATGATCCAACACATGGGTATGCATTAGGAGTAATGGCATACTGGATTGACCCATCTCCGAGAAGGCTACATACACGTTATGTTGAGTCACAAGCGCTTCTCGCGGTGCAATGGTATTGTCATCCTTAGACTTGAAGTCACTAGATATTCTAGTTGTGGATTATTGTGATTTTGGTAGCGTCTAACGCTACACCGTAACTGGGTAGTTATAAAGGCGTGTACTGGATACAATAAGAAGCAAGCTTAGAGATCGTAGTAGACGTAGATAGAATTTGTCCCTCCCACATAACGGGAGCAAATATCCTAGGCCACTCGAGGGATAGTGCTTATAAAATGTCTGGCCAGACTCAAATAAATCAATATGGGATATTGATGTTATTTGCACGAATAAGGATATTCCCAGGATCGAGAAACTATGGATTGGATATACGAGTGTGACTTGTATGTCTCGTGTCCAATCCGGATATTGGGACAAAGGGATGAGACAATTACTTGCACAAGGTTTGTCATGATGACTATTCTATTTGTTGGCTAGAATGGATGTCTTGCTAGAGGCCGCTCCATATTAGTAAATTGTTACTACCAACTAAATAGAACCTATGGGGTCACACGCCATATAGGGGTGAACTAGACATGGGAATTAATTAATTAATATGATTAATTAAATAAAGGATCAAATCGCAACAACTTGCTAACTTAGTAGGACTAATATGCAAGTTGGACTAATCCATGTATAGACATGATTAGGATATGCCAAGGTGGCCTAATTCATGTAGGGACATGATTAGGATTAATTTGAAAATAGAACTAATCCATGTATTGACATGATAAGGACTATTTTGCAAAAGGGACTAATCCGAACTTGAGTAGGATTAGGAGGGGTTCTTTATGTAGTAGGACAAGGAGTTGTTGGACTATATAAAGAACACTCCAAGATTATTTTTTCTCTGTACACACATCACACGTCTATATGATAGAAGTATTAGAGAACAAAGCAAGGAGAGAGAGCAAGTCCCAAAAGGAGGGCCGAACCCCCTTTATGGGACCGCCCCCTACCCGTCGGCCAAGGGAGAGCCGCCCCACCTTTGGCACTCCATTGTTGGCGATTTCTTCTTCCTCTTTCTCTTTCCGGGCTAGCACCAAGGATTGGAAGATCTAGATCTCACCTCTAGGCGTGGATCAACCGTAGAGACGTGACACTATTCGCGTTTGAAGTCATCAAAGGAGAACCCTAAGGTGTGTTATTGATTTCTTCCTTTACCATCGTTATGTCTCTTGACTTGTGATCCTTGGAGGGTTTTGCATGGTTAATTATTTTTTCCGTTGCGCATCCATGAATCAAAACCCTACAGTGGTATCAGAGCCTGGTTCGTAGAGCATAAACGTGGTTTATGTGTTACGTTTTAGTTGTTTTACACCTTAATTTGATTGTTTATCGCGTAAAACAAGAAAAATCAAGCATGGGATGCAATTTGTCAATAATTAATCATAACAAGATCTAATTTTTGCATTGGATGCATGAATTGGTGAGTTTGAGAAATTTTAGGATCTTAGATCTAGGGTTTGGGCATCCTTGGGGAAGAAGGAGTTCTCCCAAAACAAGGAAACAACCAAAATTGGGCACCAAGCAAGGGAGTTGTTTTGGAAACAACTCCCATAAGGAGGTTCGGCCCCCTAGGGACCGCCCCCCCTTTCTTGCCGCCCAAGCTTGGCCGCCCTAGGGGCCGGGCGGCCCTAACCCGCGGGCCTAGCCTTGTGGGTTTTGGGCCGGCCCGGCCCTAGGGCCTTGTGGTTCACTTTGTTGGGCCGGCCCTAGGGCCTTGTGGTTCACTTTGTTGGGCCCGGGCGGAAATCCACCACAAACAGGGCCTTCCATCTTTCTTCTTCACAAAAAGAAGTGGTGCTCCCCACGGTGAAACACTTGGCCTTATGTATCCCTTCTGTAGAAGTTCTTGCAACTGGTCCTTCAGCTCCTTCAATTCGGCTGGTGCCATCCGATACAGTGCTTTCGAGATCGGAGCGGTTCCAGGTGCTAAGTCCAGAGTAAACTCCACTTCTCTTTTGGGTGGCATACCTGGAATCTCATCTGGAAATACGTCGAGAAATTCCCTCACGACAGGTATCTCTTCCAACACATGCTCCTTCTTGGACACATCCTGGATGTAGCACAAGTAGGCGGAGTTCCCTTTCTTCACTTGATTGACTATGGTCATTGCTGACACTAGTCTAATACAAGGCTCCTTCTTAATGCCAAGATAAGAAATCTTCTCACCTTTGGGTCCTCTTAGTCGAACCTTCTGATCATAACAATCAATAACGGCTCGATATTTGCTAAGCCAATCCATCCCTAGGATGACGTCGATGCCTTTAAGATCGAACTTAATAAAAATCCGCAGGAAAGGTATAGGCTAGAATTTTAACTTCTACTCCTTCAAATACAGTGTCACAAACTGCTATGTGGCCAGTGGGTGTTGCTACTGGAATAGATTTTCTAGCAGACTTATTCAAACTCACTTTTTCAGCAAATGATGATGATATGAATGAGTATGATGCGCCAGAATCAAATAATATAAAGGCTGGGTGCTCATGGACAAGGAAAGTACCCGTGACAACTCTGTGAGCAGCTTCAACCTCATTCTTTGTCATGACTGCAATCCTTCCCACATTGGCATTCTGAGTTCCAGCTCCTCCTGCTCCAGCTCCAGGGTTCACATTACCTCCATGGCCAGCATTGTTGTTGCGGTTCTGAGCTCCATGCTGTCCTGCATTCCCCTGGTTGTAGTTAGGCTGCCTCCCATAGCCATCTCCCTGGTTGTTGCGGTTTCCAGGGTTCCTGTTCCCATATCCGATCTGCAGGATTGCTGGTTGCTGGTTCCCATATCGCTGGCGGTTTCCCAGATAGTTGTTCTGGGGTTGCCTCTGATAGTTCCCTCCTCGGTTTCCTTGCTGGTGTCTGGCTGGTGGAGCAAGGTATTCATAGGCTCGATGCCCTCTCCTTCCACAGTTGTGGCATACGACAGGGTTCCCCATACAGTCCGCTCCACGGTGGTTTCTCCGGCATCTCTTGCAGATGTAACGGCGAACTGGCTGAGCTACCTGCCACTGCTGGTTCTGATGGTTCCCTCCATTGTTTGGCTTCTAATTCTTGTCCCTTGCCATGTTACTGATGCTACCTCCTGCTTCAGCTGCCTTGCGTTTCCCGTGAAACTCATCGTGCACCTCCTGGACTTGCCACATATCAGCTGCTCGATCATATGCCTCGTGCAAAGTATCGTAAGTCCTGCTACGCATGATCTTCCGCAACTGGAGGTGTAGTCCCGAAATAAACTTGTTGATCTTAACATCCTCATCGGGTACAGTGTGGCCTGCAAACCTCAGTAGCTCCACGAACTTTTTGAAGTAGTCCGTCACTGAGCTGTTCCCTTGTTTCAAATTGTTGAACTCATTGCACTTCATTTTCTTGACATGTGCTGGGTAGAACCGGGTCCTAAGAGCAGTATTAAAGGGTTCCCAGTTGAAGTTGGGTCGAGCCAGCAAGACCTCTTGACTGGTTGTCCACCAATCATCTGCGTCATCTGACAGATGGATGATGGCGCAGTTGATCTTCTCATCATCAGGGCAATGCACAACCCTAAGCAGCTTCTCGAAATGTCTAATCCAATTCTCCAATTCAACGGGATCTTCCTTCCCACTGAATTGGCGAGGTTTCAGATAAGCTATCTTCTTGGCATAGCTTTGTCTTCCACGCTCCTCGTTACTGACTACTCGGTCCATGATTTGCGTCATCTGTGCCATTTGTGCGGCTAGTTGTTCCACCGTCGGTTGGTTGTTTCTTTCAGCTGCCATTTGTTCTTGGCTGACTCTCCTGGTGTAGTATCGCAGTGGTCTATCAGTCATATTCCTACACTATCACCTATTTTGTTATTTCTTATTTAATCAGAGATTAAAATGAATTATTTCATGAAATGCGTGGTATCTTATGCACATAGCACATATATCACATCCAATAAATCAAGCATATAAGTTTTCTCCACATGATCATGTAAGACTGTATCAACACATATATCTGATATTCCAAACCATTCAACTCATATATCATAAATCTCAAAACGTCATTCCAAGTTGGAAATGGACGTGGGTGGGTAGGACTTCAATAAAAATAATACTACCCATACCCCAATCGGCTTGTCAAAGTTTAAATTTTATTATCCTATATTCATTTTAAATTGCCCTACAGGTTTAAATTCATTTTTAGATTGCCTGCTCTGATACCACATGCGACACCCCGCACCTCGCCGTGGGGAGAAGTGCGGGAATGACAACCCGCGCCCGTGATCACTCCCGGGTGCGGGGGAAAGAATGGTAAACAAAACAAACATCGCATAATTATTTATTACAAACCATAAGTCTTCAAAAGTGAAACATTACATACTGTTAAACATGATGAAACATTGTCTAGGTGTTTCAATTATTTAAATACTAGATAAACTAGGTGAGTCCGCGATCCCTTAAGCCGAGCTGCCTTCACCTAGACCTGCGGGGGCAAGAAACAAGACCGCAGTTTTTCCAAAGTCAGCACAAACGCTGAGCAAGTAAACACCCCAACATGGAAATAGGAAATAGACATATTTTATTTTAAATAAAAGAGGAATAATAAGGAAGTAAACAACATATTATTTCAAATGACCAATATAAATTATCCAACTCATCATTTGATATTCTCAATCCAATTCCATATTTTCCAAAATAAATCAAGTCCATCCACAATCCATATGAAAAATCCACATTTAATATTTAGTTGTAGCGGGAAACAAACCAATCCAATAATATAGAACCAACCATCTCGCATGCAACCAAGACCTTAAGTGACGACACCCCCTTAAGACTCTAGCGGCCAGAAGAGTGAGTACATGGTGCGACTCGGGGCAATGGCAACCGAGCCAAATATAATAACCACAATATATAGAAGAATTTGAATAGGGTTCCGCCGCACAACTGTTTCCACTTTACGTTATTACGTATTATTAATTTCATGTGATATTTCCAAAAGAATCAATAAATAAGTAATTGAAAAATCAAGTTAAGCACTTAAATCACAAATCACATTTGAGACGTAAAAATCATAAAAATAATTGGACACGAAAGAAGGACGTGCACACTAGGTTAGGCATATTTACTCACCTCAAGTAGCACGAGAAATATCACGATAAAGCTCCTACAGATACACGTAGCCCTCGTCTACGAATCCATCACCTACAATTTATAATTCCTAAATTAATTACAAGTCTAATTATGCAAGTATGCTATGCAAAAATGCTATATCTCCCAATGTGTCATTTGCGATTATCCCCTTAACCCCATTAATAATTAGTATACAACAATTATTTAATAAACTTGTGACATCAACAATTATATTTTTCTCATAAAAATATTACAACTTATATAAATACAAAATCGTAAAGTTATTGAGAAATAATTCCAAAATTAAGTTTATACACTCTTATTTTATAGGAAATAATAATTTAATAAACAAACTATTTATTCATAAGTGACTATAAAAGTTAATTCAAACTAATTCAATTATAGCTATTTATTTATTAGAAAATATATATACTATAAAAGAATTAAATTCTCAAATAAAATTCACAAAATGTTTATTCTAATAAAAACAAGTCATATATATAATTATAAACTTATGTTAAATAAATAATTTCTAATATCTATGAAAAATATTCAAGTAATATCAAATAATAGAATTACAGATTTTTATTTAAAAAGTCTACTTAATAGTCATTTCATAATTTAACTTCCAACCTATTTATTTTTATCAATATTAACAAATAACCTCTTTTACTCAAAAAACTGGTTTACAAGCACTTTAAACTATTTAGTTAAACAACCCGAAATTATATAATTAAACCAAATCACACATGTTTATCTTGCTTATAAAACAACAATATTTCATATAAATAAAGTCCTATGTAATTTTTACAACATATTTACTTTTATATAGTCAAAATAATATATAGAAATATTAGTTTATAACATAAATCCAAAAATCACATTTTAAATCTTATATATTATATGCTGTTTGATAATAAACACAAATCACCCCCAACTTTTCAGAAATTATACATGCAGTGCACTACTCACCCTCAACTTTTCAGAAACTACATAAACAACCCCCTTTTATGAACACAAGCATACAACTTCAACCCAACATACCCGTTTTGATTTAGAGCTAACAAGATGCGATTTTGATGATTATAAATGAACTAGAGAGTGATTTAGGACTCACCTACGCGAAAAATCGCGAGAAATGGTGAAGAAACGGAGCGGGTTACGTCCCCGAAGGTGGCGGTCGGCGGTGATGAACACCAACGACGAATCCGATGTTATGGCCTGTGTTTGGTGTTTCTAATGGACTCCTCGGACCTCCAGGAGTATTTTGGTACCAACTGGAGAGAGTGGGTCGCTCTGGTTAGCTCGGGTGAGCTTCTCGTCGGAATTAATGGTGGCCGGCGGCGGGTTTGGTGGTTCTGGCCGTTCTGCAGCGTGTTGCTGCTACTATGGCTTCTCCTTGTGACGAAACAGAGAGGAGAAGTGTTTCAGGAGGTCAAAACAGTGAGGGAGAGAGAGAGAGAGGCAGAGATGGGTGGCGGTGTTTCGTCGTCGGGTTGGTTCGCCGGAGCTGTTTGGCGGCCTTCTCGGCGGCGCTGCTGGTGTTATTCTCGTCCTTGGGTCGCTGCAGAGGGAGGAGGAGGCTAATGGGTTCAAACAGAGTGATAGAGAGAGGACGGAGGTGGCGGCTTTCCCGTCGGGTGGTTCGCCGGAGTGGGTGGCAGCTCCTCGTCGGGGAGCTGCTGCTGCTGCTGCTGTTGGTTGCGTGTAGCAGAGAGGGAGAGGGGAGAGTGAGGGAGAGATGAGGAGGCTGCGGTGGTGAAGGTGGTTCAGGTAGTGGTGATGGTGAAGGCACCGTGGTGGTGGTGCCGTGGATTTGCAAGAGAGAGAGAGAGAAAATTGTGTTTCTGATGGGTGTGAAAAACAAAAGAGAGAGAGAGCAATTAAATAATAAAATGTTACTTGGAGAGGTTAACTTGCTCAAACCAACCATGGCCCTTTTTTTTTGTCTTCTAGCAAGTTATGTTAGAATGCTTTAGGAGCACTAAATGGGTGTGTCATCTAGTGGGTTGGGTACACACTTTGGTATAGTTAAATAAATCACATAAAATGCTAAATAAATACACAATAAAAATACCGTTTTCTATAGAATCATTATATGAAATTCCCGAGTATATTTTCAACCCAAAATAACCCAACTCGTCACTCGCAATAAAAATTAAATTTTATTTCTCAATTACCCAATTTACCCTTCACAATTAAACGGGGTATTACACACTGCATCAAGCTCTCAAAGGCTTGAAAAGATTACTGGAGAACCAGAACCCTGGACACCAAGGAAGAAGTTCGTAAAAGTTTTTCAGCTCACCCACTAGACAACATTATCTCTGATCCAACCACTGGTACACAGACCAGAGACCAATTGAAGAACTTATGTGCCTTCAATGCCTTTGTATCACTTGTAGAACCTAAGAATGCAAAGGAGGCATTACAAGAAGCAGGTTGGATCATTGCAATGTAGAATGAGCTGAATGAATTTGAGAAGAATAAGGTATGGAACTCAGTTCCTAGGCCAAAGACTCAGTCAGTTATTGGAACCAGGTGGGTGTTGAGAAACAAGCTTGATGAGAATGGTAAGATTGTCAGAAACAAAGCCAGACTTCTAGCACAAGGGTATAATCAAGACGAATGTATTGATTATGAGGAGACATTTGATCCTGTTGCAAGGTTAGAAGCTATTAGAATACTTCTTGCATTTGCATCTCACAAACACGTAAAGCTTTATCAGAGATGGATGTGAAATGTGCTTTCTTAAATGGATATTTACAAGAAGAAGTATATGTTTCTTATCCTCCTAGTTTTGAAGATGATAGTTTCTCTGACAATGTTTACAAACTTGACAAAGCTCTCTATGGCCTCAAACAAGATCCAAGGGCTTGGTATGACAGACCTTTAAAGTATTTACTTGAAAATTATTTTAAGAGAGGCCTAGTAGATAAAACTCTTTTCATTAAGACTCATGAAAAGAAGATCCTAGTAGTATATACCCATGTTGATGATATATTATTTGGTGCTACTAATGATGCTCTGTCAAAAGAGTTTTCTAGTCTAACGTGCAGGGAATTTGAGATGAGTTTGATGGGAGAATTAAATTTCTTTCTTGGACTTCATGTACATCAAATGAAGAAATGAATTTCAGTGCATCAAGACAAATATACCAAGGACTTGCTGAATAAGTATAACATGTATCAGACCAAGGTAGCTAAGACTCCTGTGAGTTCTTCACTATCCTTAGATAAGGATACAAATGGTAAGAGTGTGAATCAAAAGGAATACAAAGGTATGATTGGTTCACTATTTTATTTGAATGCTAGAAGACCAGATATCATGTCTAGTGTCTATATGTGTGCAAGGTTTCAAGCAGATCCTAAGGAATGTCCCTTAGTTGCTATTAAAATAATTTTTAGATATCTGAATGGTACAAAAGACTTGGGTCTTTGGTATCAAAGAAGGTCTAATTTCTATTTGAGTGGTTACCCAGATGCAGACTTTGCAGGATACAAAGTTGACAGGAAGAGCACGTCAGAATGTTGTCAATTCCTTGGTTCATCACTGATCATCCAGCATTCAAAAAGCGAAACTCAGTAGCCTTTTAAACTGCAGAAGTTGAATACATAGCAACTGGAGCTTGTTGCTCACAGATTCTGTGGATTGCTCAACAAATGAGAGACCTTGGTTGTGAATTCAGAGAAGTGCCTATCAACTGTCACAACATAAGTGCCGTTTCAATCACAAAGAATCCTGTGCAGCACTCCAGAACTAAGCACATTGATGTGATACATCATTTCTTAAGGGATAATGTTAAAAAGGTGATGTATCTTTATCCTTTGTATCTACTTCTATGCAGATTGCTGATATTTTCTCTAAACCATTGCCAGATGAGAGGTTTGTAGCTCTAAGGCTTGAATTGGGCATGCAAAGCAAAGATGCATTGGTTTAGGGGGAGTATTAGTTTACATGTATTATGTGTGAGAAATTCTTAAAGCCTTGAAACAATACTTTCATAGCCTTGAAAGTATTCTTCAAAGTTTTGGAGTTTCTGTCAGTTTAGCAGTTTCTCAAAACTTTGGACCTATACTTCAAAGCTTTGGAAAATAATCATGCCTATTTTGTTTAATAATAGGATCAGATAATATTTAGGATTATCTTAATCGATAATTGCAGAATATTATAATTGTTCAGATGTTTTCTCAAAATATCCTAAAATATCTTTTAGATACAGTTTTACACAAAATTTCAAAAGAGTCCTTTTATACTTCAAACTCATTTTCAACTTATAAGTCAAACACTCCAGGCTTTATCTTCTATCTCTTCCAATCTCTATCTTCGTATCTCTCTCTCTCTCTCTCGCGTTCTCTCTTCAATCTCTTTATCTCTTCTAAAACCCTAAACCCTAATGGAGCGAAAATCACAAAGAATTCAGCAGCAGAGTCAAGGATCAACAATGTAAGAAGATGCAAACAGAAAGGCTGAGATAACAATCTCTAACTCAGAGTCAGAGAGAACTCCAACCATGCAAGAGACTTCTCCTCCAGCAAAGAAGGTCAGAAAGGAGAATGATGTACATGAAAAACGATCTGGTTCTGGAAAAGAACATGGTGAAAGAAAGAAAGACCAGAGAGACAACAAGAAGGAAGAAGAAGAAGCCAGAAGTGGAGAATAAAGATGATCAAAAAAAGAAGTCAGAGGAGAAAAAGGATGATCAGACACCTGTGAAGAAAGCAAGAGTCAAGCACAGTACCTTGAAGACTAAGAAAACATGTTTCGGTAAGATTTTTCTTCCTGAATCTTGGTTCATAAATTCTGAGGTTAAAGGTGTTTGGATGGATGGTTATGCATCTTCTAAGATATCTTTTTGCAGTATCATCTCTGATGTGTTATTGGATAAATTGGATATAGATTGCATGAGAAAACTTAGAGATTCATCTGTTTGGAAGATTCTAAACCCTAGTACAGTGGCTTACCCTAGGTTAACTAGACTTTTCTACCTGAATTTTGTGCAAGAGTGAATGATAGGGTGGCTGGTGTGGACATAAGATTCGATCACAAGATCTTTGCCAAAGTTTTGGGGATTCCTAGGAAGTATAAGGTTGATGAATATCCTGACAGGGGGAATTTTTAGAAAAGGTAAAAACTGAGTTCTTTCTGGAGGGTACATCATTTGGACCAAAACAATTGACATACTATGTGTTGAATTGTGAAGCCAAAATTTTTTTCACCATCATTATGAGGCATGTAGTTCCCATGGAGTATTCAAAGGAACTGGTTACTGATAGGGTTTTGATTATGATGTATCTGATATGTCGAGGCTTTGACATTGATTTACCTAGAGTTGTGATGGAACATATGGTGTATTGTTGTACTAGGACCAGATACCATTCCCTACCCTATGCAAACCTGTTGCCTCTTTTCTTTGAGCATTTTGAGGTGCTTGTGAAGGACGAAGAAAAGGTCACCAGTGATTTTAGGTTAGTTGATGAGAATTCTCTCCAAAGAATTGGAGTAGTGTAGACTGGTAAAGAGAGTTGGAAGTTTTACTCTGAATTATCTTCTGCTGAGCTTAAAAAGAAGAACTATATGAAACCCAAGGCAACAACCACACCCACGGTTTCAACCAATCTAGACTTTTCCCAGATCATAGACAAGTTAGACTTTCTACAAGATGGACTTGAGGATTTGAGACAGGTACAGTTTGACATGTACAAGGAAGTTGGGAAGTTCAAGTATTCAATGGAGGTAAAGCTAGATATGATCATCAAATGATTGAATCTGGAAAAGGTACCATCTGCTGAGAGTCAAGAAGCTGATAACATAGATTCTTATATGGTCTTTGGAGAAGCAGTAAAGCTGAAGAAGAAGAAGAAGAAAGTGCAAGTTTTGCTCACTTCAAAGGATTAGTGTGAACAAAGTGATGATGAAGCTAATAATGGTGAAGCTGGTGCAGCTGATGCTGATGAAGATGGTGATGAAGTTTTTGTTGATAAAGTTTCTATTGATGAAGTTGCTGGTAATAAAGAGGTTGCTGGTGATGAAGAAGAATCAGGTGATGATGAAGCAGAGGAAGAAGAACAAGAAGATGGATCAACAGAAGATGAACAATAGGAAGCTGAGGCAGTCCAGAGCAAGAAAAAGAGAAAGAGCAAGGCCAAGGAAGAGAAGAAGAAAGTCAAGAAGGATACTGACGCTGATGCCAGTGTTTCAAAGCCTTGAGCTGCTTCTTCTATCTTTTTCTTTCTTCTACCTCAAAGACTTGGAGTTTATTTTAAATATTTTTAAGTTTTTATGCTTTCTTTTGAAACTCTGAACAAGATCCTACATTCCTTCAACTTTTTTGATGAAAGTCAAAAGGGGGGAGAGGATATGTGATATTTGGATGGATTATGTAATATTTTTTGGATGGTGTAGGTTTTATCTATGTTAGTACAGTTTGGTTTATATTTTTGTTACGTGATATGTGTTAAGTTCTATAGTTACATATATCTGTTGGTATTTTGATTGCTATTGAGTTGCAGGATAAATGAGACAACAAGAATATTTGTTTTGTTTTTCATCAAGGGGGAGCTTGATAATTCAATCCTAATGAATTATGAGGTGTATAAACTCATGGGGAGTTATACATTGAAGATGATGAAAGACATGACTGTTTGAGAGAAATGTCCAAAGCTCCAATGCTTTGAAGCTCAACATCTCCTATAGTCTTGCTATATACTTTCTGACATGTGTTGCAGGCTGAGCATTGGATTGAATGTTGTTTATAAGTCCTTTTATTGTCTCTTACAAATATTCTTGAGCTTATATATAGAGGTTATATGGCTGGACAAGTGTATAAATTGATATGTCTTAAGAATCACAGCTTGCATGCCAAAGCTTTGAAGGAAGCCAAAGATCCAAAACTTTGGAGTTTATACTGGATTTTAGCTAAGTTATTCTGACTAACAAATTCTTGGTGCAGGATAACTTATCTGGCTATGTTATTGGTTATTGACTTGATCTAAGTCTTAATCTTATTGTTGACTTTTATTGGGCTATATATACAGATATATACAGTGTTTATTTTATTAGAAAATAGATAAGCTTATTGGTTAATCTGATCTGCCAAACAGGTCACTATACTTATGCTATTCTTTCTGGATTTTGTCTTAACTTGTGTTCAAGTTTTGCAGGGCTAGACTGTGTTCAAACCTGCATAAAAAATTCAAACCAACCGTTTGAATGTAGCTATTGAAAGAAGCTATTAGGTGGTGGAGGATTTATGGAAATTCTGTTACTAAAATCTCTCAGGTTGTTGCTGACAGTCTGTTATAAACTGGATTTGAATTTCAAGCAAGAGGAGAGTTGATCTACAGTGAAACAGACGTGAGAGATCAATCAAAAATCATTCAAATAGATTGAGAGCTGAACATTGAAGAAGATCAATCATCTCAAACATTCCAGACATATGAAGAACACTTCCAAGCTTCATTGCTTATTCTGTATTCTGTCTTCTTCATTCTTGTGCTTTATTTGTAAAATTTATTAGAATTACTATACCTCACCAACTGTTAGAAGTTAGTTTTTCAAGTGAACAACAAGAGATTCTTATTGTTTCATTATATTGTAGCTGGAACTAGATCGGTTTGGAACCACAAGCTATATAAGTGTACGGGAATTCACTTAGGCTTGAGATATAAGGCTAAGTCTGTGATTAATAAGAATGTGTTTAAATTCTAGAGGGATAGTATCCCTCAGGCGGAGAGTAGGCCCATTAGTGGCTGAACTTCATACAAAATCAATGTGTTCATCTTCTTTGTAGTTCTGCATTTGATTCCATTCAAAACTATTCATCACAAAGCTTCTCCGAAGATTTGGAGGATTTCCTGTTTCAAAGATTTGAAGATTCTGACTATCACAAACTGTTTCAAATTGTTTCTATACTTGTTCAAAGCTTTGGAAATCTATTTTACCTCTTTATTAAGTCTCAAAATCCTATTTTTAGCAAAAGATTGCATACTCTACTCAACCCCCCCTTCTAGAGTATCTTGATCCTGTTTTGTACATTCATTACACGCTCTCAATTGGTATCAGAGCTTGAGTAACTGTGAGGATCTAACCATCTTGTGACAATGATTAATGTAGGTGGTGGAGAATTCTCACAAGGAAGGGCAGCCAACAGACCTCTAATGTTCTGTGGTGACAACTTTATTCACTGGAAAGCACTCATGAAGATGTTCATCATAGATCAGGACATAAAATTATGGTCAATCACTCAGAATGACCCCTTTATATTCTATTCAACTGCAGATAGAATCGAAACAATCAAGACTGAAGATGATCTTTCAATTACTGAATTGGAAAATGTATCAAAAAATTATAATGCTATGAACTTATTATATTGTGCCATTAGTGCACATGAGTTCAACAGAATATCCAACTGCAAAAGTTCCAAGGAGATTTGGGACAAACTAGTTTTGACATGTGAAGGAACTAGCTAAGTCAAGCAGACCAAACTCTGTTGGAATAGATGCCATAGAGGCAATCTTATTTAGTATGAAAATTATTTTGGCTAGGGTAATCATTGTATTATTTATGGAGATATTTAATATAATGAAGTCCTTAGATTACAATTGTTGTTTATCTTAAATATCCCTAGTCGTTTATATTATTAATTGGACGATCAATTATATACTAGTATGTGGGTAGATTGATATGGGAATATCAAGTCTAGCCCATGGGTATGCATTAAGGGTGATGACATACTGGAATGACCCACCACGAGAAGGCTGCATACAAGTTATGTGAAAGTCAAAAGCGATTCTCGTAGTGACAATTACATTGTGGTCCTTAGACTTGAAGTCACGAGAAGCTCTTGTTGTGAAATATCATGCTTTGATATTATCAAACGTTGCTCCATAACCGAGTAACTATAAAGATAGTTATCGGGCATGATAGGAAGCAAGCTTAGAGATGGTAGTGACGTAGAGAGAATTTGTCCCTCAGACATAACGGGAGCAAATATCCACGACCACTCGGGGGGTAGTGCTTATATTATGTATGGCCAGACAGATAAATTAATATGGGATATTGATGTTATCTGCATGGATAAGACTATTCCCAGGATCGAGAGAATACGGATTGGATATACGAATGTGACTTGTATGTCTCGTTTCCAATAAGGATATAGAGACAAATGGGTAATACAATACGGTAAATTGGTCACAAGGTTTGTCGGATCACTGACTATTTCTATTAGTTGGGTGACATAGATGTGTTGCTAGACACCACTCTATGTTAGTAATTGTTACTAGCAACTAAGTAGAAACCTATGGGGTCACACGCCCTATGGATTAAACAAGACTTGGGAGTTAATTAGAATGAATAATTAAATATAAGGATCAATACTCAACCACAAGCAAACTTAGTAGGACTAATTTGCAAGGTGGACTAATCGATGTATGGACATAATTAATATTGGGGCTAATATGTAGTTAATAAGGAGTTATTAACTATATTAGCGCACACCTAGCTTATTTTCTCATAAGTGTGTATTTTCATTGAGTGAGAGAACAAATCAAGGAGAGAGCAAGACAAGAAGGCCGAACACCCACCGTCCGCCCCTCCCTCGCCGCCGGCCTCGTGAGGCGCGCGACTCATGGGTGCCTCGTTGTGCGTGATCTTCTTCTTCCTCCTTCCACCTGCTGCTAGCATATTAACTTTGGAAGGAATCTAGTGTAATCCTAGGTGTGGATATTCATAGAGACGTGAATAGCATTCTACGTGGAGTGATCTTTCAGACAAATAAGGTACACACCGTTTCTACTCTTACCACGTTATGATGGCTTGTCCTGCGATTCATGGAGGTCTTTGAACGGAATCTTTATTTTGTGTTTCCACTGCCTTATCTGTATCAAAACCCTACAGTGGTATCAGAACCACAAGTCGTATCGTATAACGTGGTTTTTCGTGTTACTTTACAGCCAATTTTACACCATAACTGTTATTTTTTGCGTAAAACTGAAATTGACATAATGATGCAAACTGAATATGATTCAGTAGAGAATGAGCTAAATTTACATATCATGTAAACATTAGTGAATTCCGTCCACATATGATGTGTCTTTTGGTGATTAGAAAACTTGGCTTTGGGCACAATTTTAGGGAAAAATGTGTTTTTTCTTAAGATTGGAAATATGCATGCTTGGAAAGGAAGGTAGGAGTTTCTGGAAACAACCCTAGGGTTTGACCCTAGGGCCATCAGCCCCTCCCTATGCGCTCGTGGACCGAGTTGTGGGCCTAGCCGGGTCGGCCAGCCGGCGGCTTGACCGTGCGGGTTGGTCCGACGGGCCCAGGCACGGCTCGGGTGGTCCATAGGGTTCGACCAATTAGATTGGTTCAACCCCTTGGACCGTTTTGACCCTAGAAAAGTTCCAAAATCAATTAAAAATGACCAAGCACGTTAAAATTGGATTTTAACTGTATTATGTGCTTTTGCATGGTGATTGGATGTGGCCTTAGATGTGGATGTTTATTTTTGTGGTTTGTGTTATTGTAATTAATGTATTTAATTAAGTTTTACGGCATGCGTGTTGTCTTCTCCTTAACTTGTGAGGTCTCTCTATTTAGTATAGATGCTAGATAGTATTAGATAGTTAGATGATAGCCAAGACATGGAGAAGAAGCTTAAAGATTAAAGAAACCACAAGAAGACGACATTCCACAAGCTAGGCCCATTGGTTGCTGAACTTCGTAAAAAATCACTATGTTCATCTTCTTTATAGTTCTGCATTTGATTCCATTTACAAATGTTCATCACAGAGCTTCCCCAAAGCTTTGGAGGATTTCCTGTTTCAAAGCATTGAAACTTCTAACTATCACAAACTGTTTCAAATTGTATCTATACTTGTTCAAGCTTTGAAAATCCATTTCATCTCTGTGTTAAGTCTCAAAATCCTATTTTTTTGCAAAAGATTGCAAACTCTATTCAACTCCCCTTCTAGAGTATCTTAATCATATTTTGTACCTGCATTACACACTTTCATCATAGATGGCTAAGACCCATTTTCGACTAAAGAGAATGGAACACATGTACGCTGCCCAAGATCGTGGTTTAGTAGGTAGCACCGCCGACTATGAAACCCGTTTACGTGTTATGCTTTTCTCTTTCGAATTCTGAATTCTCTGATTGATCAAGAGCTTGACGCCATCACATTTAGACTTAGATCATTAATTAAATTGTGGGTGTCATTTTTTTTTGAGTAATTCATTGCTCCTACATGGAGAAAATTTTGTGTATATTGAACTCTCCTATGGGAATAAATATTGTTGGGAATAACTATCTTTTTGAAAGTTGAGTGTGAATGATGATGCATCTTATGTGTGACATCCTTGCGTTTTACACATTACATCACGACAATATATGCAATGATCAATATGTCATAGTATAGGGGCGGCCACTGTCGTATCACAACTACACTAAGAGAATTCACCAAGGGAGAATAGTAGCAGCTGGTTAGACGAGGATATCTTTTCTATTATTTAAATTAAAGAAACCGAACTCGTTCGTAGTTCCATCATTTGTGAAAAATTTGGGTCAATCACAACCATATAGGATTTAAATCCCACCAACCAACCAAGTTAGCATATGAGATACTATTTTTGAAAGAGAATGAGGAAAAGTTTTGAGAGCACTTTCATGGCTAACATGATTGGATTTCACTTTGGGATAAATAACCTAATCTTATACTTTGGACCCATAACCATTCGAATTGGATCCATCGTTGGCATATGAGGAGTAGTCTTTTAAGTGGCAAAGACAAGGGGCACGCAGACCAATAATGTTAAGTTCGTCAAGGTCCTATGGACAATCTACCACACGGAATATGTCATTTGAAGTATCAAAAAAGAGAAGGGAATAAGTAGCAACACCTCTTTAGCGAGGTGCAGTGAGTTTCCGGGACGTCACTCTCCTAAGGGGGAGAGGATGTAACCCTTCGACTTTTTGTTCTGTACCCTTCATCATAATAGTATCACATCATCACTTCTTGTTGCATGTCACGTTTTAATTTTTACACTAAGTCTCCCCGTTGACTAGCTTAGGTAACATAATAATTTTCACTTTGGTTGGGGTCAATTAATGAATTTTGGGAAGTTATGAGGAGCTAGCGTAATAATTGTCTTTGCTAGGGTCAATTCTAGAGTTTTCGTAATAATCAAACAATATTAGTAATTCCTTAAAGTTAATCATCAATTTTATTCTATTACTTTTATCTATTATTTTAACCTAATTACACCCCAAATTACTTTCTAATTAATATACCCAATTATTCTACTTCCTAAAATTTTGCCCCCAAAAATTAACTCGGTTAAAATTTCACCAAAATGTAACCCTTAATGTATGGTTTCACCACCTAGTCTGTTTCCCTATTCAAATCAACCAAATCCCTCCAAATCAAGGGCCCAAACCATCCTCCATAATTAACCAAACCAACCAACTGTTAATTTGACACAATAATTGACAATCATTTCCAGATGATTTAACCCCATTAATTATGTTACCCTAAACATATCCTACTCCTCCTTCTTTTCACTTCGGCAAAAGAAAAATCACCCTCACCCCACCTCTTTATTCACTGCCGAGAGACACCTCCCACTACCAACTTCTCTCTCTTCCTCTCGCCCGCCTCTGTGACACCATCACCAGCCACAGCAGCAACGACAACCCGAAGCTTGTGCCAAGCCCCGTTTTGCAGCGACTACGGAGTGCCAAAACAGCCCGTTTCGACGCCATTTTTTCCACTCGTCATCCACCGTTTTCAACGCTGTTTTTTCCATCCCGTTTACGTAGCTTTGTTTCACCACTCTTGTAAGTTTTAGTTTTGTCGATTTATTTCAAAATTTTAGTTTCTCGTCAGTCGATCATAGCATGTTTGTGCGCTTGTCCTGTCAGTTTGTAATAATACCATGTTTACATACATAGTATAAACTCTGGTTACACATGAGGATTAAAAGGTGTTTGTTCATGTTTTGGGGGGATTAAGTATGCATTGTGTGTGGTTGTTTCGTTCATGGGCTATGAGTGTGGGAGTGTGTGTGTGTGCATGGAGGTTACATATTCATGAACATGTGTGTTGTTTATATGTATGTGGGTCTGTGTGTGAGGGATAAAAAAGAAGAGAGTTTAAATAAGAAGAAGGAAGACGATGCTGAGTTTGTGTGGAGTGGTAGGAGTGGTAGTATTATTATATCAGTCACTGCATTCTTCTTCTTTTCCTTGATATAAACATTTGTTTCACTTTGTTTAGAAATACTAACTTCATATTTATTTTAGTTATTTCTTGTCTGATCTAGGACAAATTCTTTTTTTCAGAAAAAAATAAATAAAGCAGAGAGAAGACAGGATTTAGTGGGGGAGAGTAGTAAATTGTGGTCACAGTTTTAAGTTTAGTACCTTCTTTCACTTATTATTATTAATATCATTATTAGTACTATTATTATTATATAAAATATAGTATAATATTTCTTGTATTTTACGTTATAAAATATAGTGCATTGTTATTTAAGAGATCGTAGGGATTTGGACTTGACCCTAGACTCTGTACCTAGCATTCATGTGCATGTCATTTAAGGTTAGTAAATTTAATTGCGTTAGATGTACTGTGATTTTAATTAGAAAATTCGTAATTTGTAGGCGGTGATTTCACAGACGACAGATTCGTCGACTTCTAATTCGCTCTAGTTGCTACTTGTTGAGGTGAGTAAACGTAGGCCTAGATCCATTCCTTGATTCGTGCCAAAATATATTTTTTTATGTTAAATTGTCTCCATATGAAAACCTGTTTTCCGTGCCTACTTGAGAACTTTGTTGTCTTCTTGAAAATCATGTTTTAAACTGTCACACGAAAAGTAACAAATGGTGAATAACATAAAGTAGAAGAGATGTTTGGGGAACACTTTGTTGCTCTTTTCGTTTGGCCGATGTTGTCTACGGTCACTCGGCCCACTTTATTTTATTTTACTCGGTCTCAGTTAGCCTCGGGTCGCTCCATGTACTCACCTCTCTGGCCGCAAGAAGTCTTCGGGGGTGTGCCGGCACTTAAGGTCTTGGTTGCTTGTGATGGTTGGTTCTTCCCCGTAACAACAATTAATTGGACTTTCATTTTTTGGAATATGGATAATTAATGTTGGATACCCCTGATTCAGGGCATTGGTTTGGAAATTTTCCCCAATTGAAATGCCCAAAATGAAAAATTCTACTATTCTCTTATTTACTTTCTTTAAGTGCATCTTTTCAAATTGTTTTTCTCTAAACTACTTGCTTCATATTCTGTTTACATGCCTGTATCTTATTCACTTAGTATTTCGTGCTGATTTTAGTAACTACGGTGTCCTGTTTGTTTTAACCCACCACAGGTCTCGATGCAGGTAGCAGGGCTTAGCTGGGGATCGCGAGCGCTTATGACTCATCTAGAATTATTCAGAATAAAAATTTAGTTAATTTCACTATTTAGTAATAAAGTTTTGTTGGTAGCCCGCCTTTGAGGCACGTTTTAGATTTGTAATAATTTATGACTTAGACTTAATTTGAATGGTTTGTTTTTATCCTATATGTTTACCCTTGTGTTCGGGCTATCTCGAACACGGAGTGCACCCCAGATTTCTAGTGAGGGAAATTTGAGGGTGTTACGAAGAATGTATCCAAAATCAAATCCTAATTGTTCTCACTCGCGAAAAATTAAGAAATAGCATGTGACGACCCTAAGGGGCGGATGGTGGGGTGAGTTGAGTGTAGTATGGTGAGACCTCAGAGCCAACATCGATAGGTCCATCTCAGTGCTATCATCATCCTCTTCTTGTATCCAAATTTCATGTGCCTGCTGCGCTAATTCGTCTTCATCCATGTGTTGGATTTCCCTGCAACAAAAGTTCTGCTTCGTGATGGATCTTTGCATCCATGATTTCTTTATACACTAAAATTCCCCAGAGGGTGGGTGGGTCTATCAAGTATGCTTCGTGCACGTGATGCTTATACTTTGAGACGCTGGGCACTGACTCGTCCCATGCTTTGTAGATGAGTAGGTCTTTGAAATCGTCCTTCATTTTGGTCTACGGTTGCATTCTTGGTAGTCCATTGAGTATGAAGTGGCATATACTCAACATATTTCCATAATGCTCTTTTCCTCTTAGGATCCAAGTGATTCAAAGGTTTCCGACATAATGGCAATAATCTTCTAGAGTTTCCAGGCCATGGTGAGAAATCACGCCTTGTGGCAGATTGGCTCCAATGAGGTTATCGGGGGCAGGGATGGGTGGCGTGAATCCTACATGTGCAGCTGGGAACTTAACGGGTACATTTTTCTCCTATGGAATCTCAAAAGTATATCTTGAGGGACATTGTTAACTCCATATTGGAGTTATCTATTCTATTGACTTCCAATTGGTTTGTGAGCGAAAATGGAGTATTTAGTGTCGTTAAGATTTGTTTTTGGCATAATTTGATGAATTGAGCGTTGTATGCATTAAATGTGAAGTTCGAGCATTTCCAGCATCATTTTACGTGTATTTTACATGCTTTTGTCACATTTGATCTTCACGGGGTGTTTGTGTTGTGACTTTTAGGAACAGAGCACGCGAGGAGCAAGTGGATAGAGAAAACGAAATTCGGAAGCTATGGCGTGCTCGGGAATTGAAGAGGAAAGCAATATGGGATGAGTTAAGGGAAAGAAGCAAGATGGAATGAAGAAATGAGCGTTGGAACATGTAGGAGGCTCAAAATGAAGGAAATATGATGATTTGATGCTCGGGAGGTGATTAGAAGACGAGGAGAAGTTCTTGGAAGCAAAAAGGAGCATTTCGGATCAAAACATAGAATTGCTGGTCTTGCAGAGATCGCACGACCTGGAGAATATCAAAATAGAATGCTGAAATTTTTCCAAGGACGTCGCATGACCTCGTGTAGAGGTCGCACAACCTGGATGCCATCGACAACAAGTCAGCCAAGTAAAAGCAAGGTACTGCAAGACCTGGGGTTGTGCGACCTGGGGTTGAGCTCATGCGACCTGGGGCTGCGTCAGAAAATTTTTGGAAACTCTCGGAAGCTTTTCGTAATTATTCCTAAATTGTTCCAAACACTTGGGGAACGTACTAAAACACTATTAGGTCGTATTTTTAGTAGTGAGACACCAAAGAGACTCATCGTGACATCAACTTGGAGCTTGGAGCACATCGTGGAGCTTTAGAAACCTAGTTTGATCTCTTTTCTCCTTCGTTTCTGTGTTTTTGATCATGATCACACAAACTCTTGTCATTGTGATCATGAGTATGTGTAACTAAACCTCTTAGATCAGGACTCGAGTTTGGGGTTAGGGTTTTCACATTGATTATGCGCTTTATGAATTGAGATTCATGTTTTGATGACTTAATTGATGAAATTACTCTTGATTGTTTTGTGATCTTCATCTCATCTAGTTGATAGGATATGTCTTGTTAGATAGAATTTAATTTGCAATTTCTTGGTAACTCGGTAATTGTTAAATCGGAAAAATAAACAATCACCCTTTCATAGGCTTGGTAACTCGGCTACGTTGAATGGGATCACTAGAGTAGAATTTAGCGTTAATGCATGTTCATGGATAATGTTATGACAAACCACCTCACGAACAGTGAACGAATAAAAGAAGAACACGAGGATCTTACGTGGTTCGCTAGCAAAATATTTGCTAACTACCTCCACGGCGGAAAAGCATCCTTTATTCACTTAAGAGGAACAAGACTACAAGAATGTTTTGCATACCTAATAATGTGACTACTAGGTTCTTTATATAGTGCTAAGAAATCCCTAAAGTTTCCAAATCCGATTTAGAAACAACTTGTTTCCTAACTAATCCTCCAATGCCTTTGACTTCCAATGTTTCCTAATCAAAGTTGGAAACAATGATTTTAGCCGCCTTTGACCAATTCAAGGCACCACTCAACAAATATCCACCTTGACTTGAATTGTCTCGTCAACAGCAGTTGCTCCTCTTCTCGCAAATAAAGCTACATCTTCTCCGCACCCAATTTGTCTCTCGTCACAGAGACTCACTGGACCTCCACAGGGTCCGACATGCCCCGAAGGGCTTCACTGGCTCAAGATGTTGAGCAATTCCAGACAATGCTGGAACTTGCTCTCCGGAACCGGCTTGGTAAACATATCCGCGGGGTTGTCAGAAGTCCCCACCTTCATCACCTTGATCCTGCTCTCGTTTCTCAGAAAATGATACCTGATGTCGATATGCTTGGTCCTTTCATGATGAACCTGGTCCTTAGTCAAGCAAATCGCAATCAAGCTATCACAGTAGACTATCGCCTGATCTTGAAGTAGCCCTAGATCATTGACTATTCCCTTAGGCCAAATTGCCTCCTTTGCTGCTTCCGTTAGAGCCATATACTCCGCCTCCGTGGTGGACAAAGTCACCGTCGGCTGTAGCGTCGCCTTCCAACTCACAACAGATGCTCCCAGAGAAAATACATAGCCTGTCATTGATCTTCTACTGTCAATATCCCCTGCATAGTCCGCAACCAGCTACCTAGATGTTTTCACGTGACCCATAGCATAGGACAATGTCTGACGTACCCTTAAGGTACCTGAATATCCGCTTCACCGCCTGCCAATGGTCCCTACCTGGATGAGCAATAAAACGACTAACCACACTAACAGCGAATGCTATGTCTGGTCGAGTACAGACCATAGCATACATGAGACTTCCAACAGCGCTAGCATATGGAACCTTGGACATGTACTCCTTCTCCTCCTCGGTCTGAACGGTGTACATTGTTATCTTGCTGTTAGTTGCCATAGGAGTATCTATTGAAACAACCCGAAATTTAAATATATATTTTAGGAACAAATATGTATGTTTATAGCAATATTGAGTATAAACTGACATCTATATTTAATATTTTGTGGTACTATTGCTAGGTGACTATGTCATAATAAAATTGGAATAGAGTATATATACATATATATCACACTTATATTTAATAGTGTGTATATCACTATAGTGTCACATATACTACGTGGTGACTTATATCACGACATTCCGATAATATCACACCCGATTATTTTCTAAGAAATCCGGAATGTTATCTTCGTCACAAAATTTTCAGCCACAATTACATATTGAGACGGCAATCATTTCCGTAAAAGAAGGATCATGCCGTCTGATGAAACAAGCATGCCACCATTCTCTTATCTTCTCAATTATTTTCTACTTCTTCATCTTCTTCATACTTCTTCATTTCCTTCTATAAATACCACCTCCCGTAGCTCCATTTCACCACACCAACATAGCTACAACCCCTCTCACTTTCATAATCAGCTCATCATCCTTGCCATCTCCATCACAACCAACACCACCATAGTTCATCGCCGGAAAACTCCATAACCACCAACTCAAGCTCTCTCTCTCTCATCTCAAACCAACACGAGAACCATACCCACCACCCCTCAAGTCACACACCCACTACCTGATATTCATAGCATCATTAAGCAGCAAAGAACCTGCCAAAACAACCACCCGAAGCAGCCCCAACAGCCGCAACAAGCAGCAACCCGCAACAGTAGAAGCGGCTGCTGGACAGCGGCTTGTTCTTGCTGTATCTCCTTCGTTACAACTTGGAATCGGCCCAAATTTTAACCACAACTTCCCCTACTTGTCCTCTACAACTTTCGTTCTTTGGCCCCGACCAAAAGGAGTCAAAACAGAGCCCGAATTCACCCCGCGCTGAAACTGCTTTAGCCGAACAGCACCAGTGGGCAGCGGTGTTGTTCTTCCTTGTTCTCTTCCATTTTAGCTCCAAAACGACATCCGTTTTCTCCTACATATCCCCCTACTTGTTATCTATAACTTTCATTCTTTAACCACGTTCAAAAGAGGTCAAAACGGATACCGAATCGTTGCCCAACTTGAACTACACTTGCAACGTCAAGTAGCTACCTTCATCACCAACTCCGCCAACGACCACCACTTGGGACACGGCTGCTACCGTCCACTCCGTGACACTCCAAGGACTTCCTTAACACCATTCTCGCAAGCCGAAGAGGTTCAAACAGCCCGCGCTAGGTCACCGCTCATTTCATCGGAACCTCGGTATAACTTCATTTTCACGCGTCGCACTTTACATGTTCTTGCATATTCGTACTCTCACACTTTCCGGAAGTCATTCATGTTAAACTAGTTGGAAACGGAACGTTAGAAATGCATACAACAATTATTCTTGAAATGGGGGTTATAAATGTATTTTCTAGAACTAGCAACAACTCATGTTTTTGAGAATTAGACAAGTCTAGGGGGAGGTAAGTGTACAACTACATTTCTAGCTATCCTACATTATAAATACCTAAGTACTAATTAGATGTTAGTATAATAAATAATGATTAGTAGTTAGTAAATAAATATTATTGTGAGTAGGATGAAGATTAGTAAATTAATATTAATATTAGTTAATATTAGATTTGATAAATTAATATAGTGTTTTTATAAATAAATTTTGGTTAGTCGTTTTGACAAATAAACAATATCTTAGTACTTGATTAAGGGACATCCTTAAAATTCGACTAGGTCATCACCGAGTAATTAACTAGAATCAACCCGCTTGACATATAGGACACTTGCATATTAAGCGATTAATTATTAATTAGGATTTATCCTTATTTGTAGACACCGAGTTCATAGACGAAGGCTACGTCGGCTACATCTAAACTACCGTCGGAACTTGTAGGTGAGTTCGTAGGCTCAACCCTTACTCTTCAAAACGCGTGTTAACTATAATGTCTCTATTTGCCTTGACTTGAGCTTTAAATGTTTTGAACGCATTTCTTATGCTTACTCAATACTTGTGTTAATTGAACTCCTTACTTTCACATGTTGGAATTCAATATTTTGAGAACTTGTCACTCGAGAAGAAGTGATTTCCACTACTTGATGATATTTTAGAAATGATAATAATGAGACTTTTCAGAATGTTTAAGCTACTAATCACGTAAAGTGGAAACATGAACTCTCGGGGACTTGATATGGATTGACCAAGCAAAGCTTGGGACTTGATATGGATTGACCAAGCAAAGCTTGGGACTTGATATGGATCGACACTTAAGGTCTAGATGCTGAGGTGAGATTGGTTCGGACGAGCGGATTATTTCGCCGTTCACACTGGATATGATTATTGGTACTGGATCTCCCCGATTAAAGAACTAAACTGATTTTTTGGAATCAACGAACATGTCATAACTTATTTTAATACTTACATGTGCCTCACTCTGATTTACGCGTTGTGATGCGTTCTCATTCAGTTTTTACTGACTTTTACTGTGGTGTCCTTGTTTTGTGAAACCACCACAGGAGAGGCCTACGTTGGGGATGGGGACGTCGCATACTAGTGGAAGTATCACCTCGCTTGAATAAAGTAGTAATTTCATTATTCCGCTGTTTGTAATATAATGGTTTGTAATAACTCTGAACAAGGCTTGTGAACCTTTTATGTAATAAAGTGTGTTTTGTGAATCCGAAGCAAAGATCCTTTCTCCTGATCATGGTGGTTAATTCTCCATGAGAAGGGCACGCCCGGAATTTCAGTAATGAAAATTTGGGGGTGTTACAGTTGGTATCAGAGCACCTTCGGATTCAAAGTTTAATACACCCTAATTAAAGTGGAAATCAATTTCCGAAAATGAAACTCAAATTTTTTTTTCAAAAATGGACTAGGGCAAGATAAAACCTGAATTAAAACAAGTAAAGTCGGGGGTAAAGGGGTTATTGTGAGAAGCATGCGCTTGCTCTTACGATTGGAGGCATATCTTCAAGTATATATTGTGATATATATGATCTCTTTATGTGTTCATACTGTTTGAACTCGTAATGTGCAATTTTGATAATCTTGTGATTCAAGACTTTCTTATCTAAATTTTGTTGGATCATTGCAAAGACAAGAAAAAAAAAAAAAAAAAAAGAGAACAGACTTTTATTCATAAGGGAGAAAATGTAGGAAATAGTTACATCACTGGTACTTCATCCTTTCATACATTGCCGTTTCCTGTTTTTCCCTATGGTACACTACCAACATAAGGATGAACCCAAACAACCAAACCAAAAGAAAAGGGAGCAAAGGCTGATTGATGAAGGAGAGGCTGAGTCGCGCAAAGAGGACTATCACGTACACGGATATGATCAGTGTGATAATAGCCATAACACTCTCCGAAGACATTTCTAAATATGTTTGAGGTATGAAAGTAGTATGTTATGGAGCTTCTATTTATAGAAACCTCAAGAGCATCAAATTTACGTTTCTAACCTCCCTACTAGCCGTTACACGGATATGACAAAGGGTAAAAGTGACTTTTGGCCATTTATAGCCGTTGGAATGTCGGCTGACCGTTGGAGATTGAGGTAAAAAAAAATGTGTATTTACTTTTCACCGTTATAGCCGTTGAGAGGGGGTAATTAGGTCATTTGGGAATGTTTTTTTTTTTTCGGATAATCTTGCTTATGACTAATAATTCATTACTTCCTCAAGAATGGGAAAAATACATAGTTAAGACCATTACACTTGGAGACACATGAGACAAAATGGTACAACCCAGAATACAGCCATTACATTGATTGACTAGGAACGAGCATTTTGTGATCCTTCATTAGGAGTCTCTCTTCTACGAGGACCTAACTCTAGAATAGCAGGACGAGCTTTCCGAAAAAGCCACTCAATAACTTGAGTATCATTGCGAAACCCGAGAAGTCGCCCCAAATTCCCTAGGTGACGGTGAATCTCCTCTGAGATAAGGATCGAGCATGCGCGAGCAAGAGGGCGTGACTGATCCACTGGTCGAGATGCTGGAGTTGAAGATGCCCTCATAACCGAAAGAGGGGTTGACGACAGCACTGGGACACCGCAAAGCCAAGGATAAGGACCCGATGAATCTTGATGGAAAGATGGAACACCGGGAGTAACTTCTGGCTCCGAAATTATAAGCCCAGGTTCAGGCTCGGGTACAGACACCGAGGGGCTTGGGGGAGCCAAGGACCATGAGGACGGAGAAGGAGGAGGAGTCTTTGTAGGAGACTCGGACATGGAAACGACTAATAGATTGTAGTGACTTAGAGAATGAGTTCAAGGAAGAGTGTGATACATTTACCCGGAAAAAAAAGTCTAATATAGGCGATGATTAGAACTGTTGAGGGGACAATACCCGCGAACTAAGAAGAGTGCATTGAAAGCTTGTCTCCTTAATTCAACACCACTGAAACTTCTCGACTAAGAATGTCTGACCACAGACCTAGATTGACTGCACCCCAGGAAACACATACGGAACTTCTTTGACGATGTGGCAACTGTAACCCTTAATTATCACTGTTAGACGTATATCGCCATTAGCCTTCCTTGAGTGGACTAATCTAACTGCGTTATTATAGTAGGAACGCAAAAATGTCGGCAGCAAGGAGGAGCGCCCAAATGGAGGAACTACTCATCAACGTTACCGAACTCATTACGCGAAGGGAACAAAGAGATCAAATGGAACATGTCGGGACAAACTGGGCTAAGAGAGTCGACGAGAGACACCCTGACTTCTACCTTGGGCAAGAGGACCCAGTGATCCTCGAGAATTGGATTCGTAAAATGGATAAAATTCTGATCTCTTTCGGTTGCCCACCCGACCAAAAGGTGAATGTGACAGCATTCTACCTCCATGACGAGGCCGATAACTGGTGGACTGTCAACAAGGACGCATTGCAGGCCAATGGGAACCTTAACTGGGAAGCATTTCAGGATGCACTGAGGGAACGCTTCTATCCCCACCATGTTAAGAACAAGAAGTATGAGGAGTTTCTAGCCCTGAAACAAGGCAACATGACAGTGTCGGAATACTACAACAAGTTCACAGAACTGTCACGCTTTGCCGGGCCACTGGTAACCACGGAGGACTTGAGGATCAGACGCTTCACAAAAGGGCTTCGCTATAGCATCCAGAGGGACGTAGTTGCTGCTAGGAGTGCGAACATAAGAGAAGCGTATGAGGTAGCAGCTACCATCGGAGAAATCGAGGAGATGCAAGGGAATCGAGCAAACAAGAGGAAGGAGGAAGAAGGGAACAACTCTAAGGAACCCAACCATGCTAACAAGAGGTTCAAGTCTAACGCAATCGAGGGGTACCGTGGAATGAACCGCAATAACTTCGGGAACCACCACACTGACATCAACGGGCGAGCTCGTCACTACAATTGCAAACAGTGTGGTAGGGACCACCCCGGAGTTGATTGTGAAGGAAAGACAGTGGAATGTTTCTACTGTAGGAAGCGTGGTCACCGAGCGTTCGAGTGTAACGCGAAAAAGGCTGATATCTAGAATGGCAGGACCGGAGGGAACGGATACCCAAGACAGAACCAGGGAAACCCTCGCCCAAACTACCAAAATGGGAATCAATTCCAAGCCAACCACAACCAATACGGAGGAAGAAACCGTCGGAATAACAATAACCAATTTGGCGGAAACAATCGTGGGAACTACAACAACCAGGCAGGCAGACCCCAAGGGAACAACTACAATGCACCTGCAGGAAGCAACAACCGGAATGCGCAACCTACTGGAAATGGAACTAACAACCAAGGAAATGGAAACCAGAGGAGCGTCGGACAAATCTATGCCATGAACCAGGCGGAAGCAAACACTGCGACAAACGTGGTTACTGGTACATTCTTAGTCCACAACACTCCTGCTTACGTACTCTTTGATAGTGGGGCATCCTATTCATTCATATCGTCATCTTTTGCTAGAAAACTAGGACTTCAACCCTCTCATATGAACCCTGTGTCTATAGCTACACCTGCAAAACGGGTAGTAAACTGTGATTCCATCTTTAGGGGAGTAGTTATAACCATCCAAGAATGTGAGATACCCACTGACCTAATCCTCTTTGACCTAGAAAACCTAGATGTTATTCTAGGAATGGACTGGCTAGGAAAGCACCATGCTCATATTGATTGTCGTAACCAAAAGGTAAGCCTAAGAGGACCAAAGGGTAAGAGAATCTCTCACATAGGAATCACCGAGAAACCCAATGTCAAAATTGTGTCTGCACTTTCCGTAGTCAAAGCCATGAGTAAGGGACACCAAGCCTATCTATGTTCTGTCCGAGATGATAGTATGGGGACGATGAAACTTGAGGACATCCCAATTGTTAATGAATTTCCCGATGAAATCCCTGGAATGCCACCTAAGAGAGCCGTGGAGTTTACCATTGACCTTGTACCAGGGACAGGACCGATCAGCAAAGCACCTTACAGAATGGCACCAGTAGAGCTGGAAGAGTTGAAGGAACAGCTAAGGGAATTGTTGGATAAGGGGTATATCAAACCAAGTGTTTCACCATGGGGAGCACCTGTCTTGTTTGTTAAGAAGAAGGATGGAAGTTTGAGACTGTGCATTGATTACAGGGAGCTTAATAATGTGACTGTCAAAAACCGATACCCACTCCCGAGGATAGATGACCTCTTTGATCAGCTACAAGGAGCCGATACCTTTTCCAAGATCGACTTAAGATCAGGTTATCACCAGTTAAGGGTAGCCGAGAAGGACATCCCTAAGACTGCCTTTAGGACCAGGTATGGGCATTATGAGTTCACTGTTATGCCTTTTGGTCTAACCAATGCACCTGCTGTATTCATGGACGTGATGAACCGAGTAATGAAACCTTACTTAGACCGCTTTGTGGTAGTTTTCATTGATGATATTTTGGTTTACTCTAAGGGAAAGGGAGAACACGAAGAACACCTTAGAGCTGTTTTGCAAACCCTGAGGCAAGAACAGTTGTATGCTAAGTTTTCCAAGTGTGAATTTTGGCTGGATAGGGTACCTTTCTTGGGACACATAATATCTAAGGAGGGAATTTCCGTAGACCCAGGAAAGATAACCGCGGTTAGGGACTGGCCAAGACCCAAGAGTGCAACAGATATCCGTAGTTTCTTGGGACTAGCAGGTTATTACCGAAGATTCGTGAAGGACTTTTCCAAAATAGCCAGACCATTGACCAATCTAATGAAGAAAACCACAAAATACCATTGGGATGAGAAATGTGAGGAAGCCTTCCAAACCCTGAAGGAAAAGCTAACTACAGCACCTATTCTAACCCTACCATCTGAGTCGAGGGAGTTTGAGGTCTATAGTGATGCTTCGAAGCACGGGTTAGGATGTGTGCTAATGCAAGATGGGAAGGTGATTGCATATGCTTCACGACAGCTAAAATCCTATGAGGAGAATTACCCAACTCATGACCTAGAGCTAGCCGCAATTGTCCACGCCTTGAAAATTTGGAGACACCACCTTTATGGTGCAACCTGTAAGATTTTCACCGACCACAAAATCCTTAAGTATTTGTTCACCCAAAAGGATTTGAACATGAGGCAAAGAAGATGGTTGGATTTGATCAAGGACTACGATCTTCAAATCCAATACCATGAAGGTAAGGCAAATGTAGTCGCCGACGCATTAAGCCGGAAGACAAGCCATACCATCAATGCTTTGAGGAGTTTACCAAAGGAGTTGCGAGCTGATATTCAGAAGTTGGGGATTGAATTCCGTCAGCAGGAGGCAAGGGAAGACGTGCTATATAATTTGGTAGCCACACTAGACATCTTTGAGGAGATCAGAAAGGGACAACCCGGAGACGTGAAACTTGAAAGAATCAGGAAGAAAATCGAGGATGGGGCAACCAAGGACTTCCGAATACACGACGATGGGAGCATAAGGTACAAGGAGAGGTGGTGTGTGCCCCAAAAGTGTAAGGAGGTCAAGGAACGGTTAATGAGAGAAGCACACAACACGCCATACTCCGTACATCCAGGAGGAGATAAGTTGTATAAGGACTTGAAGAAGCAGTTCTGGTGGCCAAGAATGAAGAACGAGGTTGCAGAATTTGTAGCCCGATGTCTCACGTGCCAAAAGGTGAAGTTCGAACACAAGAGGAAAGGAGGTTTGGTGCAACCTTTGGAAGTACCCATGTGGAAATGGGATTCCATATCTATGGACTTTTTGACTGCTTTGCCAGTGACAAAGAATGGTTTAAATCAGATTTGGGTTGTAGTTGACCGATTGACGAAGACTGCAAGATTCATCCCAATGAAGGACACTTGGGATATGGAGCAACGAGCAGACGCGTACATCAAGAATATCGTTAGATACCATGGTGTACCAAAGGACATCGTGTCTGACCGAGACCCAAACTTCCTCTCACACTTCTGGCAAGCATTACAGAAAGCCTTAGGCACTCAGCTGAAGTTCAGCACCGCTTTCCACCCGGCTACTGATGGACAGACAGAACGAACCATACAAACACTGGAGGATATGTTGCGAGCATGTGTCATGGACTTCCAAGGTTCTTGGGTAGACCGGTTACCATTGATAGAGTTCTCGTACAACAATAGTTACCACGCAAGTATAGGGATGGCACCCTATGAGGCACTATATGGGCGGAAATGTAGGACACCCTTGTGCTGGAATGACATCAGCGAGACACTAGTTTTGGGACCACAAATGATTGAGGAAATGGTGAGTCAGGTCAGAATCATTCAGCAACGGATGAAAGCAGCCCAGGATCGACAGAAGTCTTATGCAGACCAGAAACGAAGACCCGTGGAGTTCAAGGTTGGAGACAAAGTGTTCCTGAAGGTATCACCAACCAAGGGAGTTTCTCGTTTCAATCAGAAGGGAAAACTCAGTCCCAAGTTCATCGATCCCTACGAAGTCCAGGACAGGATAGGAGAAGTAGCCTACCGTTTAGATCTTCCTTCTAATCTGGGTCGAGTCCATAACGTCTTTCACGTGTCTCAACTTAAGAGGTACATTCCAGACCCATCACATATCTTAGATCCCGAACCCTTAGAATTGGACCCTATTACTACGGACGAAGAACACCCTGTCAAAATCCTAGACACAAAGACTAGAAAGACTCGTACCACGTCAACCACGTTGGTCAAAGTGTTATGGAACAGTCACCTGACGGAGAACGTCACATGGGAAGCTGAAGCTGACATGAAACAACGATATCCCCACTTGTTTGAACAGGTATAAACTCGAGTGACGAGGACGTCACTCTTTTAAGGGGGAGGAGACCTTCACACTTTTAGTTACACTTTTACTCATCATATTTTACTCACTACATTGTTAATACATGAGATTACGTGATTTGCATTTAGTATTCATAGTACAGCCATGAGATATTACTTTTGCGCTTCGAGGACGAAGCTTGATCTTAAGGAGGGAAGGATGAAACAACCCGAAATTTAAATATATATTTTAGGAACAAATATGTATGTTTATAGCAATATTGAGTATAAACTGACATCTATATTTAATATTTTGTGGTACTATTGCTAGGTGACTATGTCATAATAAAATTAGAATAGAGTATATATACATATATATCACACTTATATTTAATAGTGTGTATATCACTATAGTGTCACATATACTACGTGGTGACTTATATCACGACATTCCGATAATATCACACCCGATTATTTTCTAAGAAATCCGGAATGTTATCTTCGTCACAAAATTTTCAGCCACAATTACATATTGAGACGGCAATCATTTCCGTAAAAGAAGGATCATGCCGTCTGATGAAACAAGCATGCCACTATTCTCTTATCTTCTCAATTATTTTCTACTTCTTCATCTTCTTCATACTTCTTCATTTCCTTCTATAAATACCACCTCCCGTAGCTCCATTTCACCACACCAACATAGCTACAACCCCTCTCACTTTCATAATCAGCTCATCATCCTTGCCATCTCCATCACAACCAACACCACCATAGTTCATCGCCGGAAAACTCCATAACCACCAACTCAAGCTCTCTCTCTCTCATCTCAAACCAACACGAGAACCATACCCACCACCCCTCAAGTCACACACCCACTACCTGATATTCATAGCATCATTAAGCAGCAAAGAACCGGCCAAAAAAACCACCCGAAGCAGCCCCAACAGCCGCAACAAGCAGCAACCCGCAACAGTAGAAGCGGTTGCTGGACAGCGGCTTGTTCTTGCTGTATCTCCTTCGTTACAACTCGGAATCGGCCCAAATTTTAACCACAACTTCCCCTACTTGTCCTCTACAACTTTCGTTCTTTGGCCCCGACCAAACGGAGTCAAAACAGAGCCCGAATTCACCCCGCGCTGAAACTGCTTTAGCCGAACAGCACCAGTGGGCAGCGGTGTTGTTCTTCCTTGTTCTCTTCCATTTTAGCTCCAAAACGACATCCGTTTTCTCCTACATATCCCCCTACTTGTTATCTATAACTTTCATTCTTTAACCACGTTCAAAAGAGGTCAAAACGGATCCCGAATCGTTGCCCAACTTGAACTACACTTGCAACGTCAAGTAGCTACCTTCATCACCAACTCCACCAACGACCACCACTTGGGACACGGCTGCTACCGTCCACTCCGTGACACTCCAAGGACTTCCTTAACACCATTCTCGCAAGCCGAAGAGGTTCAAACAGCCCGCGCTAGGTCACCGCTCATTTCATCGGAACCTCGGTATAACTTCATTTTCACGCGTCGCACTTTACATGTTCTTGCATATTCGTACTCTCACACTTTCCGGAAGTCATTCATGTTAAACTAGTTGGAAACGGAACGTTAGAAATGCATACAACAATTATTCTTGAAATGGGGGTTATAAATGTATTTTCTAGAACTAGCAACAACTCATGTTTTTGAGAATTAGACAAGTCTAGGGGGAGGTAAGTGTACAACTACATTTCTAGCTATCTTACATTATAAATACCTAAGTACTAATTAGATGTTAGTATAATAAATAATGATTAGTAGTTAGTAAATAAATATTATTGTGAGTAGGATGAAGATTAGTAAATTAATATTAATATTAGTTAATATTAGATTTGATAAACTAATATAGTGTTTTTATAAATAAATTTTGGTTAGTCGTTTTGACAAATAAACAATATCTTAGTACTTGATTAAGGGACATCCTTAAAATTCGACTAGGTCATCACCGAGTAATTAACTAGAATCAACCCGCTTGACATATAGGACACTTGCATATTAAGCGATTAATTATTAATTAGGATTTATCCTTATTTGTAGACACCGAGTTCATAGACGAAGGCTACGTCGGCTACATCTAAACTACCGTCGGAACTTGTAGGTGAGTTCGTAGGCTCAACCCTTACTCTTCAAAACGCGTGTTAACTATAATGTCTCTATTTGCCTTGACTTGAGCTTTAAATGTTTTGAACGCATTTCTTATGCTTACTCAATACTTGTGTTAATTGAACTCCTTACTTTCACATGTTGGAATTCAATATTTTGAGAACTTGTCACTCGAGAAGAAGTGATTTCCACTACTTGATGATATTTTAGAAATGATAATAATGAGACTTTTCAGAATGTTTAAGCTACTAATCACGTAAAGTGGAAACATGAACTCTCGGGGACTTGATATGGATTGACCAAGCAAAGCTTGGGACTTGATATGGATTGACCAAGCAAAGCTTAGGACTTGATATGGATTGACCAAGCAAAGCTTGGGACTTGATATGGTTTGACCAAGCAAAGCTTGGGACTTGAGTCGAAGGTGGCTCTATGGTTTCCCCTGGGGCGCATTAGCACAGGGTAAGGCTCTAGTACTACTCTCTTGAGACAACAGTTTCCCTCATAGGGGGTGTCGACACTTAAGGTCTAGATGCTGAGGTGAGATTGGTTCGGACGAGCGGATTATTTCGCCGTTCACACTGGATATGATTATTGGTACTGGATCTCCCCGATTAAAGAACTAAACTGATTTTTTGGAATCAACGAACATGTCATAACTTATTTTAATACTTACATGTGCCTCACTCTGATTTACGCGTTGTGATGCGTTCTCATTCAGTTTTTACTGACTTTTACTGTGGTGTCCTTGTTTTGTGAAACCACCACAGGAGATGCCTACGTTGGGGATGGGGACGTCGCATACTAGTGGAAGTATCACCTCGCTTGAATAAAGTAGTAATTTCATTATTCCGCTGTTTGTAATATAATGGTTTGTAATAACTCTGAACAAGGCTTGTGAACCTTTTATGTAATAAAGTGTGTTTTGTGAATCCGAAGCAAAGATCCTTTCTCCTGATCATGGTGGTTAATTCTCCATGATAAGGGCACGCCCGGAATTTCAGTAATGAAAATTTGGGGGTGTTACATCTATAGCTTTAGCTGATAACATCCCGAATCTTGCCAAGATCTTCTTGATGTATCCCTGCTGTGATAAGAAAAGCTTCTTCTTCTTCCTATCTCTATAGATCTCAACTCCCAATATCTTCCGAGCAGCTCCCAGATCCTTCATCTCGAATTCCACACTAAGGGACCTCTTCAGTTCTCTGATGTCCTTGATATCCCGAGTTGCAATCAGAATATCATCCACATACAGAAGTAGGTAAATACGTGATCCACCATGCAACTCTTTGTGGTACACGCAGCAATCATACTCGCACTTGTGGTAACCAATCTTCAACATGAAGCTGTCAAACCTCTTGTACCATTTCCTTGGCGACTGCTTAAGTCCGTAGAGAGATCTCTTCAGCTTGCACACATGGTTCTCTCTTCCGGGAACTTGGAACCCCTCCGGTTGGCTCATGTATATTTCCTCCTCTAACTCTCCGTGCAGGAAAGCTGTCTTGACATCCAATTGCTCAAGCTCTAGGTCGTGGTGTGCCACTAAAGCTAGTAACACCCGGATAGAAGTATGTCTGACCACTGGTGAGAAGATCTCGTTGTAGTTAACTCCCTCTTTCTGACTGAACCCTCTTGCAACTAGCCTTGCCTTATACTTGACGCCCTCTCCAGATGTAGTTCCTTCCTTTCTTCTGAAAACCCACTTGCAGCTGACTATCTTCCTTCCCGCTGGAAATTTAACAAGCTCCCAAGTCGAGTTCTTGCTAAGAGACTCCATCTCCTCTCCCATTGCGGCAATCCATTGTGCTGACTCAGAACTAGATATAGCGGCCTTGTAGGAGGATGGCTCGTCCTCTACCTCTTCCGCTACCTGTAATGCATATCCCACCATACCGTCATCTATGTATCTCGCTGGAGGCTTTATGACTCTCCTTGGTCTCCCTTCATCAATACTTTGATGAACCGGTTCCTCTGGTGTAGACGCATCCTCACTATCAGACTCTTCTGCTTCTTCCTCTTCGGCTTCCGGCGACGGTGTAAGGATTTCGGAATCCTTAGGATCAATAGGATCAGACTCTCCATCCACCTTCTTCTTTGCATCCCCAAGCTCCACCTTCACGGAGTTTTTCAACATATGAGACTCATCAAAGACTACACTTCTGCTAAGTATAATCTTATTGTCTGCCCATATCTTGTATCCCTTCACACCTGTTCTGAAACCCATGAATACTCGCTTCTTAGCTCTTGATTCTAGTTTGCCATCATCAACGTGATAATAGGCAACACAACCAAAAACTCTCAAATCCGAGTAATCCACTGCGTTACCGGTCCAGACTTCCATAGGAATCTTGCATCCTATACCTGTGTGCGGGCTCCGATTTATGAGATAGCATGCCATGGAAACTGCCTCTCCCCAGAAACCTCTAGAAAGACCTGCATTCGAAAGCATGCACCTTGATTTCGCCAAAAGTGTCTGATTCATTCTCTCGGCTACACCGTTCTGCTGCGGTGTGTGCCGAACTATGCGATGGCGTGCTATTCCCTGATCCTTGCAGAATCCATCAAACTATGATGAACAAAACTCTAAGCCGTTGTCCGTGCGCAGCCTCTTCACCTTCTTTCCCACCTGATTCTCTACTAGTGTCTTCCACTCCTTGAATCTTGCGAAGGCTTCACTCTTGTGCTTCATCACGAATATCCAAGTCATCCTGGAGTAGTCGTCTATGATGCTTAGGAAATACCTATACCCGCCAATCGCCTCGACTCGAGATGGACCCCAGCAATCCGAATGTATATAATCAAGGGTACCTTTCGTTCTATGAACCGCCTTAGGGAACTTGCTACGCTGTAGCTTCCCATACACGCAGTGCTCACAAAACCCTAGGCTCTTGGGCGCATGCCCGGTGAGATATCCCTTCTTGTGAAGTTCCTGCATTCCACATTCACTCATATGAACGAGCCTCATATGCCACAGCTTAGTTAGATCAGCTTCCTTAATCTCGGCTGAGACAACTTCAGCAGAACCCGTGATCGTCGAACCTTGCAACATGTGCAAAGTCCCACTCTTGACTCCCCTGAGAATCACCTTAGAACCCTTGCAGACTTGTAGATCTCCACCTTCACCTTTGAAACTGTATCCCTTGCTGTCGAGTAGACTCAAGGAGATCAGATTCTTCTTAATAAGTGGTACATGTCTGACCTGCTCTAAGGTACATAACTTCCCTTCATTCGTCTTCAATCTAACTGAGCCGCTCCCAATCACCTTACAGATGGATCCATTTTCCACGTAGACAGACCCTCCATCCGTTTGGTCGTACGTCGAGAATAGCTCCCTGTTAGAGAAAATATGATAGGAAGCTCCAGAATCAAGGACCCACGCATCTTGAGAGTGCGTGACAACATCCGCCATTAGAACGTAATCATCCTCATACGAGTTACCTTGTTCTGCTACGGCTGCGGATCCATTCTGCCCCTGTTGACCTCGTTTCGGGCAATCTCTCTTCCAGTGCCCCTTTTCCTTGCAAAAGGCACAGACATCCTTGGGTAACTTAGAACCTGAGAACTGCTTCTTCTTGTTCTTCTTACCCTTCTTGCTTCCTCCCGTTGCCATCAGTCCGGAAGCATGGTCCTCTGTACCTATGCCTACACCCTTATGGCGCAGTTCCCTAGCATGGAGCGCCGATCTCACCTCCTCTAGGGATAAGTCGTCCTTGTTCACAATGAACGACTGCACGAAGTTCTCATATGATGGAGGTAACGAGATCAATAACAAAAGTGCCGCATCCTCATCCTCCACCTTCTCGCCAATATTACGCAAATCTAACAAAATTGTGTTAAATTGATCAAGATGGTCCTTGAGAGTCGTACCTTCGAGCATCCGCAGGGTGAAGAGCCTTTGCTTTAGCATCAACTTGCTAGTGAGACTCTTTGTCATGTAGAGACTCTCCAACTTGAGCCAGAGCTTCGCTGCTTCCTTCTGATCTGCGATCTCGATGATCACGTAATCCGATAATCACATCATAATCGTTGCGTGTGCCTTCTCCTCCATCGCCTTGAACTCCGCTGATGCAACATTCATGCATCCCTTTTCCGCGGTCAAAGGTTCCCACAAGCCTTGCGATTTGAGCCAAGCCTCCATCTTTATCTTGAAGTTGTTCCCTCCTGTGAACATGTCGATCTTCAACATCGATCCGGACATTGTTATTGGTGGATCTTGAACTCTAGTCGCGTGCTCCACCTAGATCGCAAAACCCTAGCTTTTATTTCACCAAGATGTGAAACCCTAGCTTTGCTCCGCCTTGATCTTGATCTTGAAACACCGTCAACCTTGGCTCTGATACTAGTTTGTTATGACAAACCACCTCACGAACAATGAGCGAATAAAAGAAGAACACGAGGATCTTACGTGGTTCGCTAGCAAAATATTTGCTAACTACCTCCACGGCGGAAAAGCACCCTTTATTCACTTAAGAGGAACAAGACTACAAGAATGTTTTGCATACCTAATAATGTGACTACTAGGTTCTTTATATAGTGCTAGGAAATCCCTAAAGTTTCCAAATTCGATTTAGAAACAACTTGTTTCCTAACTAATCCTCCACTGCCTTTGACTTCCAATGTTTCCTAATCAAAGTTGGAAACAATGAGTTTAGCTGCCTTTGACCAATTCAAGGCACCACTCAACAGATAATTAAAACTTGGTAACTAAATTTTAATCTAACCCAGGCATCGAATGCTCACTTGATCACTCGGTGGGTTATTATTGCTCGATTAGCAAAGTGAATTTCATCGGTGTTTCACAAATCACAGAATGTCGTCAATAAGAAAATCCTAGAAACTCCTCCAAACATGGTGTCCTGGTTGTTCTTCCCATATTCAAATCTCAATATTCAATTATTCTCTTATTTACTTTGCGTTCATTAGTTTAGTTAACAAATCACAAATATTTTCCCACATAATGTTAAAAAACTACTAATTAATTTACGACAAGTCCCTTGGGTTCGACAAGTCCGGAATTTTCCGATATTCCTACACGCGACAGCCGTGCACTTGCAGTTGAGACATGTCAGACATCCTCGGTTTCTTCATGTGGTTCCTCTTCTTCTTCTCGGTCCTCCTCCTATTCGTAGTCTTCTTCAGGTGCCACTATCTGATTGTTGTTGAGCAAGTTTCACCTCTAGCAACTCAAGCCTCTGATGTATGTGCTTCGGTTTAACAAGATACTTGTTGTTACGTGTGTACATATCCTTGTTGGGCTTGTATTTTAAATCTTTAATGACGATTACCAAGTTAGGATAGTCCGCCTTTACTTCTGTCCATGGATAGGCGTAGAGTAGCCCCGCAAGGATGACGTCGCATATCGTCAAGGGGTCGCGGAAGTAGTTGTTTGAGTATTCGGGGTTAGGGCGGAAAAATCCCTAGTGGATACACCGTTTTGTCACACAATTACAATATTCCGAGACGTTTTCCTGATCTTCATGCCATGCCATATGGAGAGTCTCCAGGGCCAAAGGTTGGTGGAGTGCGCGCAGGTTGGTCAGCCACCTGAGAAGAGAAAAGATAGTATCCGAATTGTTCTAAACCCACATATACAATTATAACCTCAAAGAAATTAACTTTAAATAATCTAAATAACAAAACAACATTAATCACATGCGCTGAGCAATATCACAGTAATATCCACACGATGAGGCACAAAGTAATACACATATAGCACATAGCAATCGTCATCTCCAATCAAATGGGAATATCAAATTACAATTAAAAATATTTCTAGACTATCCCACAACCCCGACTTGTTAAAATTTTTCTGTCAGTTTTAGTTATCCTATATTCATTTTAAATTTTGAAAAGTTTTAATTTAAACTTTTTATTTGTTTAATGGAGATCGGAAGGTTGCACTAGCATTGGAGCCGTCGGCTCTGATACCAACTGAAACAGTTTGGAAGTACGATTTCTTGCTAGTACAACCCAACGAAAATCCAAAAGTGCATTTAATTAAGAAAAATGAGAAAATCCACCAATATAGTTACAAGAAATAAATGACATTGTTCAAATCTAAATGTTATTCTTGCTAAATGAATAATTACTTCCTAGTAGTGAATCCTAGCCTTCAGCTTATGTGCGCGCGCCCCCTCCATATTCATGACCTGCGGCTTTTCAAATGACAAAAGCCGACGCAGAAAATAGTTTACCAGTAAAAACTGAGAAAGCATATACCACAACATGTAACACGAGTTTTGTCTTAAAGAATCATTTTAAATCATGTGTTGAGTTGAGGTGTATTAGAGCCTGGCGGGTACGAATGCCTACAGAGAGGTTATGATGCAATATAACATCACATTTAAGGTGCCTCTTGGAATATCACAAATCCCAATTCACCTAGAGCGTTTGTAGATAGCCCGACACTAACCGCTCAAACCACATAGTTAAAAGACCTCAAGTGTCAACACCCCTATACAATTGCACCCACACATGCATAGTTAGTACTCTATAGCTTTCACAATTTTAAAAACCCATATATGGTTGGGTTTGAAACCCGAGGAGGATCGTTTCATGTTCTCCCCTGGACGTAGCCTCCACACACATCCTCTGTACATCGCCCTTTCATTTATTGTTCATTAACATTTCACATGATGATTCTAGTAACAATTGGTTCGGAATTTCTACAAGTAAAACACATATTTTTCAAAGGAATATGCGCAAGAGAGATTCTAAAAGTTCAAGACTTATAAAACAGTTTTCCAAAACAAAAGTTATAGCAAATTCATAATTTTCGGGAAAGTAACATGCCTCAAAAATATTTTGATTGTTAAGACATTGTGCATGTAAACTTACTTTGAAATGAAGAGAGCTCGTCACACGAAAGGAAGCACGAATTACTACTCGTAGAACATGTCCTCAACGAACTCGCCTCCTATGAAAACTGAATCTACAATAACAATTATTTATAATTAATACTTTGCTAACACGACAATATTGCACACCCAATACTATATGCAATTCATGCGCCACCAAATAACCTTCCAAAAAATTATATTTTACTAGCTATAAAATTGCAAGTCTAGAGTTTACATATTTTTTTGAAGTCCAAGTCTAGAGTTTACATTTAATAAGAGAATAGTGGGTTATAATTGTAAAATAATAATTGTAATAGAGAAAATCTTATTTAATAATCTAGAATATTTATTTGATTTACGAAGATAGGTTTTTCTAAATAATAGGTAGCTATCTAATATAAGGACTAAGTTATTAAAATGTAACTTTCACTAAAAGAAAAAGCTCGTTATTTTATTATAACGTGAAAACGTTATTAAACAAGAAAAACCCCTTTCTTTCAATATAGAAAAAATAATGTTATCGTGTGTTCAAGAAAGTATAAAACAAATGTTATAATTACTAATTTCCATACCATTTTAACAATTTATAAGTTAAATATTTATTTCAAGAAGAAGTACCACTGATTATGCCTAAATAAATTATAAATAAATACTACCTTAAATGTTGTTATAAAAAAACTTAACCTATCACTAGTTACCAAAAAATAAACTTGTTTTGTAAAAGACAACAACATACCCCCAAATTTTAGAAACTTCAAAATCAGCCCCCAATACAAAATGGATTTTGCACAAATGGCATTTGGCACCCCCAGGTTTCAGAATGTTCAACCAAACACCCCACAACTTGATAAAATGCAAAAAAACCATCCCACATATTTGTAAAATGCAAACAGTGACCCCTACCCACAAAATCCACCATCTTTATCTTCTACAAAACTTGTTGTAACCCCACTAGCATTCACACCCACAAATTTTAACAATTTTGATCACATGAAGGCTTTAGGAGAAAAAAAAAGAAGAAGAAGAAGAAGAAACACAACCAAACTAGCTACACAAATGAGTGTTTTAGTGCGTACCGAGACAAGAATAATCATTGAGGTGGAATCAGGCCTAGGTATTTAAGTGTAATCTACATGAATACGATACAATGATAATCATTTCGATAATGGAAGAAGAACTTGTAAACTCATAAATCAGTCGAAGACTTAAAAGTCTTATTTCAGGGATACCTTTGGGAGTATGTGGTAGCACTAGGAAATGGTAGTACAGACGAAGGGCTTAGACTAATTGGTCACAGTGATTAATAGTAATAAAGAAGTAACGAGAGGTTAAGGCATTAGTAGGCCTCAGTGACACAGGGTGATGAGAAGGAATTGGTAAGGGGGAAAATATAAAGAAATTATGGGGCAATATTTCGTAAAGGGTTATCATTTACCATGTTCAGTTTGGGAGTTGAAGGGCTTGTATAAGTGATTTAGGGTAGAGAGATTGGAGGGTCATGGGAATGGAAATTGTGGTTGTACTTGGAAGCATTTTTCTTAAGAAAATGAGGAAGTTGATATAGCAACTCTCTTGGAAAGCATATACATGGTTGGGTAGTAATCATAGTACGATGAGCCTACGCATGAGAGATAATGTAGGGCAAGTGATCATCAATGAAATGGTAGTGTTGGGAAGGGGAACTAGGAATATGGAGCTGGACTTGTCGGTATATGTATGTGATGTTAAGAAAATAATAAGATTAAGAATGAGGAATTGAAAAGAATTGGTCATGATACTCATGGGTCATCAAATGGAATTTAAGTAGGGACTGAAAACATAGAAGTACACTAGAAATACAAATGAATATAAATTTTCTTGGGATGTTATACTGGAAAATGGAAACATATGAGAAAGTGGGAAAAGTACATGAAAGTGACAAGGTAGTGTTGAGAGAATGTATCAATTATGGTTAATTCAAGAAAAATAATGGTAAAATCATAAGACAAAGAATACGATATCTTGAATGATTCAATAGGAATATCAAGTATGAAAGGAATCCCGAAAAGGGGTTTGGTGGGAAATTGATGGAACTGTGCGGCGTTCAAGACATTTTAGAGGGCGCATATGACTTTTAAGGAGAAGTAATGAGTTGTAAGTTATGGAAATGACGGTAATGATCAATTAGAAGAAGTTTCTGGAGGATCAAACATCTTAAGGCCATCAACATAACATGTGGTACAGCCAAGGAAGTGAGGTGAATTTGAACGTCAGTAGAGAGTTTCAAGGACTAGGATGGGTTAAATCCAGGTAAAGAATGGGAAAGAGATTGAGTTGTGACTCTCAAGGGCTTGTGACTCAGTCTAAAGGATGATAGGGAAACTACAATGATGGGTTAGACTTAGTAATTTTCCTAACACATAGGATATTTTTGTAAAAGCTAGGAAGTACCGATAATCAACAAAGACTAAACTACAGAAGCATGTCAGGAACCCGCATAATTTTTGACTCTTGAATCAAAAAATACAGAAACTAGATGATCTAAGCAATGAGGAAGTTAAAAAGCATCAGAAGGACACACTTGGAAAGTTTACAAGAGGATATAGGATTACAACCTAACTCAACAATGATTGCATCATCTGGTTACTGACGGACAAACGGAACGGGAAGTTTAAGCATTAGGGGTACAAGAGATTATAGATAGTCGGAACGGGAATTTTAGCACTGAAGAGGGGTGCGTAAGATAACATGACTACAGTGTATGAGAAAACGAGGCATGAAACGAAGAACATTAAGATCCGCAAGCGTTCATCGCATATTAAAGAAGAGGAATCAGTAGAACTACATAATAGTATGAGATCTTAAGGGACAGAGATTTATTTTAAGGGGGGTGGAATTTAACAACCTAAAAACAAAATGGGGGTTTTAAGATCATTCAAAAGTTTTGGGGAAATTGTGTAATTTTTCATAAAAACTGGCTGAGAATAGTAGAATTATAATGGATAAGCTGTAATTTCCTAAAGAGGAGGAAATCCTAAACCCCCTAAGTTTCTTACAACTATAACTACCCCCTATTGTGAACATAACTTAGCATTCACACTCTAGTCTCATGACATGTCACTAGGCGTGGTTGCACCACCGAAAAAATGCTTGGATGACTCACCACAACCCCTATATCGCTTACATATTCACACTTCATCATTCATTTTCATGATGGTATTGTAAAATCATTTAATAATTGATTCTTGTAGCCTAGGCCTCGATATGGTAAAATATTTATGAGATCCGAACTACGGGCTTGATACATTTATGGGACCCGGTCTACGGGCTTACAGCCGGTACATTGTTAGCTCTCGGCTAGATAGATAGATTCCTCCTCTGGATTGCGATCTAGAGGGGGTGTGCACACTTAAGGTCTAGTATGCCACGATGGATATGGAATTAGCAGAACTGTGTTTCTAATGGATTTTGGATTATTAGTATAACATTCTCTTTACTACTTTTTGTGAGTCAAGATACTGGGACAAATGTTTACTAGTACAATTTTTAGGATGTCAAAATCTCACATATAAATATATACTTTGTTATAAAGTCTTTTCTATTTGTTTTAATCTGATGTCTTTACGTCAGTGCCTTCTATACTTGGCCGGTGAGTACGCGGGAGGCCGAGAAGTAGGCAATCACCTAGAGAGTTGACACACCAGTATGTATGAGTTATTATAATAAGTTTCTTTGAAATTTCAATTTCTTTATTCCCTCTCATAACAGAATTGATAGTGTTAGTCTACTTGCTAGCATCAAGTTTCCAGATATTCCATTGCTTCGTAAGTGCCAAATTAAACTTTGTTCTTACTGTATGCTTTCTTGCAACTCAGCTGAATGTATCAGGATAATCCAATCAATATTTTTGATGAAAACCATTTGAAACTACTTTGTCTTTACACCTAGCAACTAAGCCATCTGCATTTCTCATAATTTTGAACATCAATTTACATCTAATTCCTTGCCTATGTTGAGGTAAAGATACCAGCCTCTGAGACCATAATGATTTCCAGGGTTCAATCAGAGAAAGAGAAAAAAGAAGAAAAGGATCCATTTCATTAACCTTCAACTTGACACAATTACATAGATCTATACCCCTTCTACCACATCTAACGACATACCCACCTAACATACTTTTGATGCTTAATTAAAACTGTCAATCCTCTTGGTTGTGTTTATGATACAATTACACCATTTTCTTCCAATAAATTCCCTATGGTTTTAGAGAGAGAGAGAGAGACGGAGAGCAAAAACTCTCCAAGTTACTCAGCTCTTTGTGCAAGAATAGTATTGTTCGTCCACTTTCATTCCCAAGATCTTCATGTTCATCCGTTATTTTTCGCAGCTTCAACCACCATTGACTTTCACTCCCCAATCTTCTGAATCTTCAAACCACTTGGGTCATTCCCATTTACTTTTAAAATCTATAACTATATCCCTCATATTGCTTACCTTCTCTTCATATATTCCACCGATTTGGACCAATCCAAGCTCCTCCGTTTCTACATCTTCCGCTACTTCATCTATCAATCTTTTTATTGTAATCATACTCTAGTCCTTCCCACCATGAATGCGTCTCTTAATCCGGAACCTAGCCTACCTAAAAGCTCCACTCATTTTTCCTAGCATATCTCAAATGTAAATTGATTCAATATGCATCTCATCTTCAACCTCATTTCCAACTCTTCCTTCAACAAGAAGACACAACGGAGGAAACATGAGCTAAAGCGGTGCAACAGAAATGGAAAAGATGGGAAAAAGGTGAATCGCCTGAGTTTACCTTGGTGCGGCATCATTTATTATAACGTTATGGAAGGTAAAAGGTATCCGGAGCCATAGCAGAACATGATACTGCGATATAGGCATTAGTGTTCGTGATAAGTGAAAACCAGATGAGAAGAGAATCGGTGAACTATGTCTTGCCCATGAGCCTTAGAGCTCCTTGCCTCATGCCCTGGTGCCCCAACAGGTGGACACCCCCTAAACAATATCGTGCAGCTGTTACCAGTCCTTCTAACTAAATAAACTTGAACTGGTGTTAAAAAAGTACATAAACAAGTTTCCTATGCCGAAATATAGAACATATGAACTTGATGCAAGGGGTTTTTCAGCTGAAATAGTCAACCATACCATAGAAAATCACCAAGGGATAAAACTAGTCCATGATTACAAAACGAAAGAAAATAGAGACCACCTAACACGAGACTAGGAAACAAAAACAACATTACATAGGGTAGTTATCATAAGAAGCGCACTTAGACGCTTTGTGCGCGCTACCAACATTACAACGAGACACAATAGAAATACAATGGAAATCAATACCATCAATATCTCCCTTGATCCTGGAGAAAGAAAGAGAATTCCGAAAGGCAGGGCTAATCTGACCCTTCTCCAGGAAATAAATGGTAGAATGCTTATGGAGCTTTGTACCAATGGTGAAATCTCCATTGAAATGTTTCATGCTCTCCCACGTGCCTCATTTCACGCTCCTCTTGTCCATCACAACCATGAAATCATCGCCGTTGATTTCAGCTAAGTTTCTGTCAGTGAAGTTACATTCTTTTGCGATTGCTTTTGTTTTGTCCGTAACAACACCCACCACATGTTCAAAAAAACTTGCATATCCCTTTTAGAAATTTAGAATCTGATGACATCCAAGTTTTTATTTCTCTCTTTGTTCTTTGAGCCATAAATTACTCACGCTGTCAAGAAAATGTAAGCTTGAGCTTGATGAAGATGATGATGAGATGTTGATTAAATTAAGATTACAGGTAGCTTCATATCCTACTACCTCCTTTACTCATCCATAACCGTACCTCATTTTAACCTTGACAAACTTTGTATAGACCAGGTAGTTTTTGGTGAAGCTGTGTTTCGATTCTTTCACTAATGAAGATTGCTAGTCATCATTAAGCTTCCTAAGTTCATATTCTTTATCCTTTCCTTCATCAACAACATTCAAACCACAACCACGTTACCAACGCCCCCCTTAACCTTGATCTCCATGTCCAAGGCTGTTAAAGCGTTCCCCCCGCACTCCATCGGTTGGAGCAAAGCTATTTGGACCAATATATATTTGAAAACTAAGAAATTATTGCTCCTTGCACCATATAGAGAGCGCAAACATAGATTTTCATGTAGGTAAAAAGTAGGGGGTTAAGTAGCGGCTCGGTTCAGTTGGTGTATTCCCGAGAGGTAATCTTATCATGAATTGTATTTATAAAGGCTTTTTATTCATTCTGTTATCGATACAGAGATATGTTGACATGATGATATCTTTAGAATAAACGTTGTATTCTTAAATATCGACAATCCATTATTATTGTTAATTAGTACAATTATATTGAATCGAGGATAATATGTGCATAGATTGATATGAGATATCAAGTCTAACACATGGGTACACATTAGGAGTAATGGCATAATGGATTGACCCACCATGAGAACAAAACATGGATGTTATGTGAGTGCCACAAGTGCTTTTCATAGTGACAATAGTGTTGTGATCCTATCAATTGAAGTCGCTACATTCCCTAGATGTTAAGTGATATGTTTTTATACTATCAAACATCACTATCTGTCAAGGTGGTCATAAAGGCGGTAATTGGGCATGTTATGAAACATGTTGAGGAGTGTGACTGATGTAGATATGATTTGTCCCTCCTACATGACCATAGTAAATATCCATGGCCACTCATGAGTGATAATACGGAAAACAAATGGTCGTGCTCAAAGAAATAATGTGAGATATTAATTTAATTTGTTTGTCTAAGTCTACCCATGGAATCGAGAAACTGTAAAGTGGATATACAAGGGTGATACTCAATATCTTGTGTCTAATATGAATATAATGAAAAAAGAATTATACGAGGTGGTAAATAGTTATAGAGGTTCGTCAGATCACTGACATTCATTTTACCTAGTTAGCATTGATGTTTCTAGATACCGCTCAATGCTTGTAATTGTTTCTGCCAATGTACTTAAGAACCTAAAGGGTCACACACAAGAATGGATTAAACTGGAACAAATTGCTCATTAGTTGGACTAAAGAGTAATTATGGATTTCTGACTTAAGTACAAATTAGTCCCAACGGTTAGGATTAGAGGAAAAGTCGAATTCTCTTATCCGTATAAATAGCATCAGCGACGAGGGAGACCAGTGAAGATCTTTTCTTGTGGATTCTATACAGACGTTGCATCTTCAGCGTTAGCGATCATCACCAGTCAATGTGACTGGGGCAATATTTTGAAGAATATCCTCATTCACATAGAAACCATTGTGGGTTTTAGGCATATATTTTTTATATTTCCGCTGCGTACGATTTCCTGAAACCCAACAGTAATATCAAAGCTAGGTTTTGAAACCATAATTTTATTATATGTTATTTATGGTTATTCACACCATTGGTGTTTTAACTATTAGATCGTATGAGAAACTGTAGGATCATGATATGTGATACAATCATGAAGTTGTATATGATACGATATGGGAAGTAGTGTAAAGTCATATGTATGATATACAAGACGACTTCTTGGGTTTTCCCTATGAGGGTTGATATTTAGGTTATTCAGACTGCGTAGATCTTTTGTGAAACCAGATTAACATTGCGACTATCAGTGGAAAACGTGTTTTCCCAAGGGGGCGCAACATATAGTATGTGCAACCGGGACTCCTTGGACGGATTCTTCCCTGCCTACCCACAAGGGGGAACGTCCCCCGTGACCCCCTTAAAAGAGGTGTTGCGCCCTTGGATCCCAAGCTATAGTAGGGTGATTATGAATTACGCGTTAAGAAACTGCGCAGTTAAAACTATATAAGTTCTTTTTTGTCTTGCTTGATGTTTAATTGCATGGTGCGTGGATATGGCCTAGTGTGTGATTGGTTTGTTGTGTTTTGGTTTTGATGTTTCTTGATGTAACCAAAATACGGCATGCGTGTCGTGCCTCTCTACTCATTCTGATTGTACTTCTCTTCTCATGTCATCCCCCTTGTACGTGAGGTTTCTGTCTCTCTCTCTCTCTCTCTCTCTCTCTCTATCTCTCTCTCTCTCTCTCTCTATATATATATATATATATATATATATATATAGGTAGAGATTATAAATTCCGTTGAAGCAACAAAGGTGGAGGCAGACGGACATGGATGCTTGGAATAGAAGAAGGAAGCATTTTCGAGAAGAGCTTGGAGTTCCTCTAGTTCCTATAACTTCACGCATATTTTATGTCTTGTTTATGGTGATGTATATGATGCATCACTCAATGTGAAAAAAAAAAATAATCTATTACAGATCATTCAATCAGATTTGTCCAATCCGTTTGGATTGATTAGTTGATAAGATAAACTAAAAGGAATAAGTCCCTCAAACTTAAAATATTAAGTTACATCCTTCATTTGCTTCACACTCGTTGATGCGCTTTTTAGCGTACTATTCGCAAGTATACGAATCATGTAATATAGAGAGTATTTTGGATTCGGATTATCGATCCCACAGGGACTTTGCAGGTTTCTCTAGTAATCAGTTTCAACGGACAGAGTGTAAAAAGGAGGAATATTTTGAGATTGTGGTTACGAAGTAAGTACTAAAAGTAAAGACTAAAATTATAAATCTTTTTGTGAGAATTTTCTGAATAATCTTAGGGTTTTAAAACTAGGGTTTGAGATACTAGGTCCGGGGATCCCCTAGGGTTCTTCAGATTTTCGTTCTTTGTTTGACATGAAAATACACAGCAGTCTCGTTATCCGTGCCACGTACCAATTGTGCAGTATATTTTCTTTTCCTGCACGTTATCACAATCCTCCAGACTGTCGGATTCCTGTTAAGCTGCCTAAATGTGCAGTCTCGTTCTAAGGCTGCAAGGGTTTCTAACTTGTCCTAATGGCCCGGGTCAGATTCTCTAACAGTTGGTCTCAACGATTTCAGGCTAGTCCTAACTCCCCTTCGCTAGTCGGCCCATCGAGGTAAGGTGCTAAATTCTGTCTTCTCTTCCTAACCCTAACCACACGTTTTCACCTACCGGCTTGGGTCTGTAGCAATTCTGGTTCACGACTCCGATCATGCATAAACAATAATAATCAAAGACAGAATAACTGATAAAAACTGCTCAATTAAGATAGTATGATCATGAATTCATAGTCAAAACGTAGAACTAATCTCTGAAAACGAAACCCTAGGTTCACCGAGAACCTAGGTAAAAGTTTAGCTACTAGAACTCATAACGAAATAACACTGTTTTTGAATGAGAGAGAAGAAGAGCAAACGGGTGTCTTGAATCTGGATTCACGTTTCCGTGCTCTCCGGGGACGCTCCGACTCCTCCGTGGATGTGTTGTGTTTTTTGTGTTGATTCTTTGTGTCTGGACGAGTCTTTAAATAGTGTTGTTTTTCCCGAAACACTTGTGCCAGAAATTACGAAAACTGCCATCGGTCCACCGACTCGGGAAAAAAGTCAACCTGGCTGCGTATATACGCAAGGGTTGCGTATATACGCAACCAGGGGCCCACAAATCATGCTACCATACCCCCTGCCTGCGTATATACGCAGGCAGGGGCTGTGTCCAGGCCCGACTTGGTCGTCTGCTGGGCCCGGTTGAGTCTCCTGGGTCCCACACGTCTTGCCTGAAGTCTCCGGTTTGCCTCCCTTGGTGTCTTCCTGCTTTTCCGTCTTCCCGTCTTGCGTTTTGACCCGAAACTTGTCAAAATTACCAAAATACCCCCGGGTTAAAACCGCTCCAAATTCTGTCCAATCTTGGCTCTAGCCATAGGAAAACTGCTGACTCAATTTGGGAGACAAAATATGAACTAGACTCCAGAAAAACGGGTCCGGTGCAAAATGACCAAAATACCCCTAGGCCAAAACTGTCCAGGAAATCGTCACAAACATGAAATAGTTGCTCCTGACTCTGGGCATCGGGAACCGAGACTCCATACTCGGGCGTGGCCTGACTGGGACCCACACTTGACGGGAGTCGGTTTTTCGGCCGGACTCCGTTTCAGCATTATAACCTGTTTTCGGAAAGCCCTTGACGTCTCCGTTCTTTTGCCCCTGGTTTCACTTCAAAATTCCAAGTCAAGCTCAAGATATTGTCAACCGAGCACATCTCGGTGATTCTCCGTTTTGGCGTTTTCAGCTTCCTCGGTCGGTTTTCACTGCCCGTTTTTCCTCCAGTCTTTCCGTTTTCCATTCCTCTCTCCCTTGTACCAGTCTCGGTCAAATCCTGCTCCGAGCATTTTCTGCTCGTTTCCCGAGGCGATCCTAGTTCTGTCTCGGCATGCATCCCAATGCACTTCCCGAACCTGTTCCTGTAAAGACAACATGAACAAACCCGCAATCGTATCCAATAAAAGTACGAAACATGCAGAAATTTACGAAGAGCAAATAAACGTCTCGTTCCTAAAACCGAGGCTTTCCGAGGGTGAATTCTGGCTAAAACACGGCTTTCGCACGTCAAATCAGGCTAAAAGATAACCCCTATTTGGGCGTTATCACTCGTCAAGAGCTTAATCAATAAAGTGTAGGCTTGCCATAGTAAGGATCCTTTATTTATCATTGTAAGACCCGGTGGTATAACCAAGTAATATGTAATATGTCAAGCAAATGGTCTAACTTAACTAAGCTACTTCAATAGGATTGAAAGCGTAGAGGCAATTTAATTGGGACTAGTCCTTGAGATAGATTTGATCAAGGAGTTATTCACACAATTTAACAAGAGTTACATCAGATGTAACTGAAAAGTGTTTCATTCCTAAATAACTAAATTGTGGGTGTTCAGCCAATGTTGACTCAAAAGAAAGTGAAACATGGATCTTAGCCCACTAGAAAGGTATGTGAAATGTTCCCGTGTTAATGGAGAGGGTCATTAATTTGACAAAAATAGTGGGAGAAATATTTGATAAAATCACTTGTTTAATAAAGAATTTTATCACGATACTTATACTTGTGTATTTCTTTCTTTGATAGATATCGATGGAATCAAACTCACATAAATCGAATTTATCGCTACGATCCGTTCTTGAGAAGGACAAATTATCTGGAACCAATTTTATGGACTTTACACAATCATTGTTCTTCACATTTTCCGACGGAAAACAATGCAACTTCAACAACCTGTAACTTGCTCAATTCTTGCTGTTTTATCTTTCATTTTGGCTCTATGTAATCCATGTGCTGCCCTATACAAACTATGTATTATTTTGAATTCATGTCTCTAACTTCCCTTAATGCAACCTGAAAGTCATTGCAAAATGTTATGTTCTTCATGTTTGTTCATGCTTAAGTTGTGAGCTGCATTTGCTCAAACTTTGAAGCCCTATATCTCTCTCATTATTTGTTTGTTTAACATGAATCTTGAACCAACTTGCTCCCCTATCTTAGATCTTCAAATGCATAGAAAGATATCCTCCAACGAGTCCCTGTGTGAGTCTAAAAGTCTTGTTAAAGTGGTTGCCAAACTGTGTTTCATGAAAAGTGTTCTTAACTCACTGATTTTTTTTGATTTTGCAAATTGAATATCTTCTTCAACTCTTGATACAATGAGCTAATTCTTGACTCATTTAATCCCTGTTGTAATGGCTACAACCCTATTTTTGTTATTAGCTCATAAGGAGTCTCTAACGTCTCCATTCTTTTCCAAAATGGGGGGGGGGAGAATGTTTAAATCTGTCAAGCTTGAAATTTGACTTAAGTGTAGAATTGAATTGAAATTTAAACCCTAACTTCTCTATTACTCTAAGTTTCTAGGCATGCAAATATGTTCTGGAATCCCTGATCAGCCATCTTTGAAACCCTATTTTCAGATTCCCTAACCTCTTTCTCAATTGATCATGATTTAGCTTCAAAGTCGGTTGTTTGTGTTGCTTTTTCTCAAGATTTGACTTTTAATATTTCAATCAAAATTATCTTTCTGGCCTTCACATCCTTGAGAAAAGTTTCTCGTATTTTTATTCTGTATCCACCTGCCAAATCTGACCAAGTTATTCTCCTAGAAAACTCTGTTTCGACCAAACTGTATAAGAATGGCAAGATTGTAATTTCAAATAAAAGTTGTGTAAAGTTCAAATCAATATCTTGGAGTTATCTACATAACCTACATGTATGTTTAGAGTTTCAATAAACTATTCTGGATTAATTTTGACCAAGTCAACTATTTGGGGGTCTTTTTACAATTTTGTTAAACTTTAGGGGTCTAGGTGATAATAACTAAACGTTTTAGTTTTCAACCCTATGACTATCTGGTAGTGTTAAATTGATAATTTTATAATACTGAGCATAGTTAGACTTGTTTCAGGAGTTTAGGCTCAGTCAGAGACTAGTATTCAATTTAGATAAGCTGCATGGACTTGAGTGTAAATTAATCAAAACTTGATATTCAATCTTAAGTATATAACTTGGGGACTTGGTGACTCATGATACTGGACAACTAAGCATAATTGAGGGGCTCAGGAATAGTCAGGGACTGTAATGATAGTATTGAGACTTCAGGGGCTAACTAGTCATTTTGGGCTAGATAAAAAGGGAGATATTGCATATGCATTGGACCTCACTAATGATGAAATGTACTCATAGTATATATACATATGTATGTGTACTGATTGCCGGATAGAGAATCAGCAGCGCTGATCACGAGTATTAGGCAAGCTATCAGGTAAGCATAAGAATGCTTAATTTTCTATTTGGAATACCAGAGTATATGTATGTGTTTGTGTACACCTGATACATAGATCTTGTAGTAAGTCACGTTCGATCATGCACATACATACATACATACATACATACACACATACACACATACATACATACATACATACATACATACATACATACATACATACATACATACATACATACATACATACATACATACACACGTACACACGTACACACGTACATACATACATACATACATACATACATACATACATACATACATACATACATACATACATACATACATACATACATACATACATATATACATACATGGATATGATTCATGCTCGTCTTTAACTTACTTGGTTTTTATCTTAAAATGATAACTTTAAACCCTTGTATGGTCACTACAGTCTTTGTACATCTAGCTGCTGCGGTGGAGGACACACATGGGACCCAGTCTATAGACTTTTAAGTAGATACATTGCTAGCTTACGACTGTAGGCAACTAGTACTACTCTCTGGACTATTGATCCGGTAGGAGGTGTGCATACTTAAGGTCTAGTCTGTCATGATTAGTTATTGGATACTTGGATAAGAAACTGAGTTTGGTTATGTCATAACTGGGTACTATATGAAATTTAGTTTACTGGTATACAATTATTTTCCTCCTTGATGTGGGCCAGATTATTGCGCTATATGTCATAAAAGTACAAGTTTAATATTTGAAACTTGTATATATACATATATAAATATATATATATATATATTCCTGTATAAATTCATTATTGTTTCGTTGTAGTGTGATGTCATCACGTCACTGCCTTATGTATTTGGATGGTGAGTGCGCAGGATACAGAGAATTAGGATATCACATAGAAGTTTTTACATCAGTATATGCAGGTTATAATAGTAAGTTTCTTTAAAGTTTCGGGTTTTCTTACTTATGTCTTGTAACAGAGCCGTTAGGATTAGACTCCTTGCTAAGCATTTGCGTGCTCAGCGGAGGACATATCCACAGCGTTACAGTTATGCCTTTTGTTCCCATAAACACCACATTAGTGACAAGTAGGAAAAAAAGTATAACCATGCGAAGAAGAGTTATAAGACATACAAAAATTATGGGAAGGATGGTGTTCATGCCTTTGATTCGTATGTTCTTGATGCTTCTATTTCCTTTCACGTCCATGTTTGTTGGTCCTGGAGTGAGTGGACGAATCAGTCTTCTTGCTTTTAGAAGTTACGGTCTTTAAAGACTCTTTAGAGAAAGGCGTGGAATCACTTGTACTAAGTGATGCAAATTATTCTTTGGATTGAGAAGCAACCACTAGAAAATCCAATGTTTTCATTTGAATCCTTGCATTTAATAGCCAAAGAGTCTTTCTCTTTTTTTGAAAGAAGAAAAATCTTCTCTTGAAGGTAAATATGCATTCTGAGCTCCAAGTTTTCTTTCCTGAGATGTTATTTCTCCTACTTGACCAGATCAAGCTATTTTTAGAGAAAACTGACTTGATCTTGAAGAAGTTTGTTCCTGCACGACTCTGTCATTTCTCTTCCTGGACCTTTTCTTTTTTTCACAGCTTCTCTTGAGGGACTGAGACATCTCACCATTTTATTCAATAAATTTAACCATATCATACAGGTTGAATATTTCCTCTCTCATCTTGCGTACTTATTCTAAAGGACCATCATACTTGTAAGGATGAGAGTTCTTCGATGAACCAATGCAACAAGGCTCTTCGGAAACACCAATGGTCAAACAACGCTTATCATTGAAATAATTGAGGGATGAGATGAGAAGGGTCTCATCATCATCACCACTCCAATACTCCCCAATGAAAACTCAGAAACCTTAGAGGAGGTCTCAAAATCATCCCTCCAACTTCCATCGTCGACAAAACCGAACAGTGCGACACATGGTGAAAAATCAATCGTTGAATACTTGATTCCTTCAGCGGGATTGATATCATTCATCTTTGGGGTTTCTAGAACACCTTTCCTTGAATGCCTACGAGCAGCTGATTTATTCTTCTTCTTTTGGTGTCCCACTGAGATTTTTAAATGTCTGTAGGACAGAACAGAAGAAGCTGTAGGGAACAATTTAGATCTTTACGTTAGTTGAGTTAAATAAATAATATAAGCTAAGGTAACATGGCTATGATAACCATTGGAAAAGGAGGGGAAAGCACATGCTCCGACAATAGATCACAGGCGTACGAGTCTGTCTGCTCCTATACACCCTCGATTTACGACACTACGCGACACAATGGAAGACTGCAATCGTAGAGCCAAATAGGAACGGTTCCTGTAGAAGATTTGATAGATCGAGTAATAGATAAAGCTATAAGACAGTGTCTATGTTAATACAAGAACTTGAGTAGAGATAAATAACGATGCAGTTAAATAACGTTTAAGATTAGAACTAATCTAACAGTTATATGAAAAGTAACAGACATGGCACACCATATTTTTTACCGTAGAAAACCTTCACCGTGTTCTCCACCTGAGAGAAATTAGGAGTAAAACACCATCTGTTGGCACCAAAAAGTGCTAGACACTTTATTGCACAAAACGTCTGATACACGATAGATAACGAGTTGTCCATCGGACGAGCTACACACCACACTACCTTTTGTCTACTTAGTTTCTGCAACCTCTTGTGTAGCACCCAACACTTGTGTCAATCCAAGCCCGCTTGAATCTAGTAGATGATAGCAGTAACTCCAGTAGTTCGTCAAGTGAACAACTCTGTCACCGTTTAGATTGTGTCTGAACAAATCTGTAGAAGATATGAAATGGTACATGTTGACTAGGATACTCTAGACAACTCTAACGGAACCTAGACATAACAGTTACACAAAGAAAAGCACGAGGGCTTATTCCAGAATTTCCAGATAAGGGAAACAATACTCAAATCTGACAGCAACTAATTTAACACTTCAGGATAACATATCTCACACTGAACTAGACGCTATGGTAGATATGAGAGAGTAATCCTAGTGTTCAGAATCTCTGAGACATCTATAGAGAAGAGACAGTCTAAAACACAAATATGATGCAAAACCAAACTAAGGATAATCTTTAAATCACGTTGGTTTAGTCTAACAGATAAAGACTCGATTCTAGATTCATATAAAATGACAGAAAACCGTTCTAGATAAATAGACGGAGATTAATCTAGAGACTCGATGAAAACAAAACAGAAATACTTGAATAGATCCTACAAGAGTATACAACGCCTTATGATTGAAGAATCAAAGCGAGGAAGCTGAAGCATCCCTGCAGGAGGCAGGAAGACGAACCGTCGGTCACTGGAAGTCCAACGGTCGGTCTTGGGCCCCTCGAATGCTTGGCCGAACCTATGAAGAGCTCTCTCTCTCTCTCTCTCTCTCTCTCTCTCTCTCTCACCCTCTCTCTCTCTCACGTGTGAGGGATACTGGCCTAATGTTTCTACTTTCTACTTAATTTTCTCTCAACCCTAACCCAATATTTATAAGAGAGGTTACTTGATTTCACAAGCAAGAGAGTTTGAGGGAAAATCAATTATAAATCTAGACTTATAAAAATTGATTTAAAGTTCAACTCTTATTTAAATAATACTCAATGAATAATAGACGAGTTTTACTTATAAATAAAATCTAATTTCAATAAAGAAATATTAATACTTAATTTCAGTTTTGATAGATGTAATTAATATAAAAGAAATATTCTTTGTCAAAAAAATTTAATTTACTTAGAAAATAAAGAAGTTGTCAATTATACTTTTTAATATTTAAGAAAATATTCTTAATCAAGTATAAATCAAATCTCCATAAAAACAATGTAGGAAAAAGAATAATAGCCATTATTATTTGGCCAACATATATGGGGAAAATAATTACTTATGGAAGAATTTCTTTGAAAGGAAAATCCTGCTATTAAATTCATAAAATATTTCTAATAGGAAACACATATTTATGATCATTATCACTAAATATATTAATTTCATAAAAGATATATTATATTCCTAATTAAACTCTCTTACTTGGAAGATAAAGAGAAAGATCTTAAAGAATCTATAAAAATAATATGTAAGTGACTTAAACTCCGAAAAGAGCATGAAAAAAAATCAGAGAGCCTAAATTACTCTACATGGCCGGCCTACTGACTGCACACAGCCTCCTCGGGTTTCTTGCGTACCTGTAAAGCACACCAAGGAGTAGTGCCGCTCTTTGGTCCTTTACTCTTTTACAATGAGTGCATTTTAGTCCAAAGACACATGGAGTGATACTACATGAATAATCCTAGATCTAAGAGTAACTCATGAAAATATTTTAACCCCAACGATCACATTACTTAGGATATTTGATAAATTCTTATTGGAGTCAATTCCGAACGCATGAATTACCTGCACGAACATGGGTTAGCATCACAAACAATCTAAATAAAGAGACTCGAATCATTTATAATACTGTTATACAATGCACTACATGATCTGAGCTATGTTTTTCATGAATTCACAAATACTAGAAACAGTGCGGGATCCTAGATTGAAAATATTCTGCCTCATCCTGTTTCACATACCAAGCGATTATATTTGACAAATAACATTGAAATATGCATAGAAACGCATGGACTATCAATAAAGCACATAAAGCTCATTGTTTAAATTACGCGTACAATTTCCTAATTTTACTTCTAATGTACTCCAATATCATGCAATTAGGTAGATAAACTCTTCAAGAAAGTAACTCCTAAATAGAGTTATCAATTCTGGCTGACCTTTCCGATGCCTAGACATTTATCCGCTAATGATAATATGTACCTTATTAATCAACTTTACGATTACATTTATAGATGCTTAATCTGAATTATTAAAATTTAGAATGGCTGGAGTTACTCTTTAATGCAAAAAAACTTTGTAACTGTCTCTTACCGTGCCTTTATTTACGGGTTATGCCAATGCATTATATGTCTTTCAAATTATGTTACTGTATACATGTTGATGATATTTTTACGACGATGATGACATAAGAGTACAGTTCTAATTCATATGAGGATAGATAGAGTTGGAACACTTGCATTTGGTAGAGCAACTCCACCAAGTGTAAGCACTTGTGATTGAATTTTGCAGCCAATGTGGGAACTTCATTCTCTTGTGTGATTTAAGCGCTGGACTACTATTGTGTACTGATCCTTTACGAGTTATATGCGATCACTCTATTGTAAAGATACTGAAATACAAAAATTCATGCAATGCGAGTTTTTTCTCTACATTTACTGATGTTGTAACACTTGCTTGTCTTTCTGGTATTTGTTGAATTTACAGATGAAAATTGTTTAAGTACATACTCGCTTGCCTTGATGCAGCCTTTTTGGATTTGGAGTCTCAATTCTCAGAAGTGGACCCGCTTGGGAAATGACCGTACGTAGTAGTTTTTGGAGTCGAGCGTGCAAGTGCAGTGTTGGAATCCCCCTACTTGTGCTATTTTTAGGTACTCCTGTACAAGGTTTTAAGTATATGTGAAATCTTGCAATTTAAAGAATATATGTAACATTTGGCGAACTTATTTAGGTTAGTTATGTAGATTTGATTGATATTTCAAGTACAATGTTCATTTCTAATTAATTTTTATGTATGAAACTTTTTTAAGTTGATTTCTGGTGTTTTTTGTTGTTGTATGCCAATGTGTTGGTGATAAAATAAAGATCACAGATAAAAATAATCATAGATGTATATGAATTTATACATTAAAATCAAAATTTCATTTTTAAATTGTTTATGACAGATGATGAGCACAAACGTGGTTAGATCATCAAAAACTGACCAAACGGCCAGAAAAATGACCACATAAACTACGAAATCAGTCGTCGTTTTGAAAAGAGTGACGACCAAAAATAGTCTTCTAGAAAGAAAGACGAAGAAAAAAAATTGAATCATTCAAAAAGTAAAGATGACGGGCGTTTTCCGTCCTTCGGCGAACCAACGACGCACTTATTCGGACTGTGCAATGACGATCGAAATTCGCCGTCTTTCCATTCTAGCGACAAGTTTTCTCTTCTAACAACGTTTTCTTCCGTCGTAACAAATCGGTTTTCTAGTAGTGGTAGCCATAACCTTTGAACCATTGTCTAGTGTGAATTAGCAACTTGGTAGCAGAGGCTCAATGACATTGAAGCAACTTTAACTTTCATGTTTTCGAGGTTATTCTCTTCCATAAAGCCATGCATCACCTAATTTCTTCCCCGTCATCGTTATTGCCTTTGAAGCTTTCATAAATAGTAGTATATTCAAAATCTACCAATTCCCCAATGATACATCCCAAGTCCTTCATCAGCTCATCATCAATGTACTTCGTGGGGATACCTTGGATTTAGACCCATAAATCATTCATGGCGAAGTAGTCGTCATCGAAAGTTGTGTTGGGAACCCATTTCCTAATGACCACCAGGAAACCAAGAATGTTACAAGGGCTACCCTCTAGCATATCCAAATAGACATCTCCATGAGAGGGTTTAAGAAGAAAATGTGGTCTTTAAAGAGCCTGACCTTGATTTTATCTCCAATCTTCCAGAACTCTTTGATGGCTCAGGCAATTGTGGTGAATCCCGGACTATGTAGTCTGCAAAAAATACCAGCATGCGTTTGTGGATCTGCTTCCTCTTCACCATATTACACCACCTATGTGGTTTTGTAACATAGAGGAGTTCCTTGTGTTGGAGACAGTTGGGATAAATGTCTGATGGTTGGTGTGTGGTTTGAATTGAATAGAAATCAGAAGGTCGATTTGGCTTCGCCATCCGAATAAGAAGTAACTGTAGGTAGATGAGAGGGGGAGAGAGATTTTTTTGAAGGCGGGGAACAACCAATGAAAAAGGAGAGGATGAGGAATGAGAATAGAGGAAGTTCACATGACTGCAAGATTTTTGCCAACCGCATTCGGAAGCACCGCTATCCATGTAACATCTATATGATCCTTTAAAGAAACTGAGCGCACATTATTTTCAATCTTTATTGTACCTTACGTTTTGTTGGTAGGACCAATGTTGGATCATAATTCGGCTACTTTGTTAAGTCACTCTTGTACTACTATTTCTTTATGAATAATATCTTACATTTCAAATAAAAATTATGATTTTGTTTAAAGGTATTGAATATTCTAAAATTGTACAAATGGGTGCGAGCTCAGTGATAGAGCCTTTAAAGCCCCTGTATGAAGTTCCTGACTTGAACCCGAGGAAAACATATTCTCCTAAAAAAGTACCCTGAAATTGTCACTATACCAGAAGTCGGTTATTACCCAATCTTGATATTACTATTACTGGACCCGTCTTTTTGTTTTGGAGGGACTACGGCACCCCTTTTGTTTTTGCACCGAACATGCTCTCTTGTAAAAATAGAACCGTTGCAATTTTTTCGCTCTGACCTCTCACTAGAAATGATTCCTGTTTTCTCGTCACTGGTAACCGCCTCCGATCTTCCTACTTTTGCCAGTGTCCCTGATGGAGATCTAGATCTTCGTCATGATCCAGTAACCTCCAAACGGAGGTTCGTCTCGTCTCCAATGGATTTTGTCCCTGCTCGAGAGGCGGTTAATCCTCGTCGTTTTGCTACGGCACTGATGAAACCTCCTGTGGTAATTTATGTTGATGATGGAGATCTCTTCTCTGATGTCTCTGATCTAGATCGGGTAAAGATTACCCAATCTGAATGGCCAGATGGTGGGGTGGAGATCCAGATCGATGAAGAACACTCAAAAAACTTCATAAACCATGGATTCGAGCTTTGATTCTGCATCTGCTGGGTAAGGCTCCTGAATTTTGGGTAATTCATGCTCGATTAACGGCGCAGTGGAAGCTGGCTCGTGGATTTGAGCTCACTGATTTAGAGAATAACTTCTTCTTCGTTCGATTTTACTGGAAAGAGGATTATGATAGGGTCTTGCTTGGAGGGCCATGGATGATTCAGGGAAGGTATGTCACTATACAGAAATGGATCCCTCATTTTGATCCGTTTGGTTCCCCGGTGCGTACTACTCCCGTCTGGATCCGTCTTAGAGGTTTGCCGGTGGAAAACTTTGATGAAGAAACCCTAGAAGAGCTGAGTGCTGTTTTTGGAAAGTTTGTGCGTATTGACTCCTCAACAATTGTGGGTAATCGGGGGCGTTATGCTCGATTCTGCGTAGAAGTGGACCTATCACAAAGTCTCCGGCCTGATATTTAGGTGAACAGCAAGCGTATTCCGGTGGAGTACGAGGGTTACTCATTTGTTTTGAGTGTCGGGTTTTTGGCCATCGAAAGGAAAGTTGCCCAACGTTGGTGGTGCCGACAACTCCGGTGGCTCAGCCGGAGAAGGAGGGAGAGACACCCATGTATGTGAGGGCGTAGAATACTGCTTGTGATAATTCAGCCGGAAAATATGGTGCCTGGATGTTATCCAAGTTTCAGAAAAAGAAGAAATCTCCGGTGAAAGGTGAGTCTAGTGGAGACAGTTCTGTTTCGGAGCCTTTGGCACCGGGTTGGGCTAATTAGCCGGGATTGAACCGCAACCTGGAGCTTAATGGTTCGGGTTCCCGGTTTGATGTCCTAGCCCATGAGAACTTGACTAGTGTTGGGCCTTTCTCTTTGGGCAAGGGTGAGGATGCTGGTGGGTTGGGCTCGTCTCCTGGGGCCCAGCAACCTCGGTCCAGACCGTCTAATAAGAAGGGCAAAAAAGTCAATTTCTAGGATGAGGGTCGTAACCCTAATCTGAGAAACCCCCTTTCAAATTTGGGTCAAAATTGTATGAACCCTAATCTCTCGCAGCAGGAGGTTGTTACTTGGAAAATTCATGGACCACTCCCTTCGGCGATCGAATCTGGTAATCGACAAAGTCATTCTCATGGTAGGGGAGGTATGGCACAACCCGTATTTAACAACGGTCTACCCCTGGATCAACAAAGGGGAGTTTGCCCTACAAAGCTTCTTCAACCCCCACATCGGTCCGGCGTGGGAAATGGAAATGAGGTTTTCAGTCCCTTTGCGTGCAAGGATGCTTCTTTGGATAATCAAGGAAATGCGAAGGAGGCCTCTGGCCCCCATAGAATCAATGTTCCGGGTAATGGACCCCTTTCCCAATAGATTTCCAATGAAAGTTCTCACTTGGAATTATCGTGGAGTTGGTAATCATGGGACAATTAGGACCATTTTGGAAGGGTTCATTCCCCTGAGGTTATGGTTCTTGTTGAACCAAGAGTTGATGGCTCACATGCTCAGTCTATCTGTAGAAGGTTTAGCTTTGATAGAATGGAGTTGGTTGAGTCTAATGGTTTTGCTGGAGGACTGTGGATGTTCTGGAATAGCAATATTGTGGATGTTGAGATTGTGGATTCCAATTCTTAATCTATTTCTGGAATCTTTAAATGGAATTCCCATGGTGAGTGGTTATTTTAAGCCATTTATGCTAGCCCCTCTCCTCCTTCTAGGCATGAGTTGTGGGAGTACCTCACTCAATTAGCTCAAGCGCATCAATTGCCTTGGCTAGTTGCAGGAGATTTTAATCAGGTTACCTCTGCTAAGGATAAAAGTGGAGGCAAGCCAGTTAACTCCAAAAGTTGTGCCAGGCTCCTTGACTGTTTCTTTGATTGCAACTTGCAGGAAATTGATTTTGATGTTCCTATATATACCTGGTCAAATTCTAGACAGCTGGCTTTGAAGATTCAACAAAGAATTGGCAAGGCTTTGAGTAACCCTATGTGGAGGCTTCTTTTTCCTGAAGCAGTGGTCAAACACTTGACTAAGCTGAATTTTGACCATCACCCAGTGTTGATAGACACTCATGGTCTATGCACTCGTCCCCAAACCAGAAGCCTTTCCGAATGGAATTAGCTTGGTTCTTTGAAGAAAGTTTTGCTGTTGTGGTAAGGGACTCTTGATTGAAGACTTCCCCATCCATGAAGCTATCAATTCTTCGACTGGAGCTGTTAAAGATTGGAATTACTTTGTGTTTGAGAATATTTTCAGGAAGAAAAGTGAAATACCCCGTTTTGTGACTATGGGTATTTTGTGGTATTATTATAAGTGTTGGGGAGTTAAATTTAAATTTCAGAGTTAATTATAATGGTTTGCTAGAGTTTGGGGTCTTTGTGTCTTTTATCTAAAGTTGTTAGTGCCTTATATTACGTTGGGGGGGGGGGGTAGTTGTCTTTTTACCTAAACTTGCGGTGGGAAAGTGTCTTTTCGCACAGATTGGTATTATTTTGACCCAATTTTCTTCATACGTAAAGTTTCCAATTCAAGAAGGTTTCCTTCCTTATGAGTTTTATTTTTTTTTCCAACTCTCATAAAAAAACCCTCAATCTCTATTTCTCTCTATCTCTCTCACGTCTCTCTCTCACTCTCCCGAACTCTCTCTCTCTCTCTCTCTCGTCTCTCTCCTCTCTATCCGACAGCAGCAGCAACAACAGCGCCACCGCCGCCTCTCTCTCTCTATCTCCCCGTGAAAGTAAATCTCTCTCTCTCTCTCTCTCTCTTTTCTTCTTCTCTTCTTCCCCTCCTTCCCCGTCTGTTTCTTCTTCTTGTTCTTCGACTTTTTCTTCTTCTCCTTCATGCTTTGATTCCTCTTTTCTCTTGTTATTTCCGGCAGCCTTTGATCATCATCTCCGTCATTCGATCTCTCAAATCTCTCATGTTTCACGTAAGTATCAATCATTCAATAATTTTCAGAATTTTATTCACTTTAATCATCAAGTGTTATCACATATTTCATCATTAATCACTTGATTTATTCTTGTTCATGATAACCCATAAACCCTAGTTTGTGTAGGAGGTAAAAACAACTTGAATTAATAGGATTAACTAGAATTTATCACTTGTTTGATGTGTTGGGTTGGTAGGACGAGTTGTAATCGTCGGGTAATTGAATTGGAGTTGAAAACGAGAACGTTAGACACTTTATGTGATGATCTAGAGTTGATATACAATCTGTCCGGTCGCTAAAAAGTTGGAATTTGTCGTTATAGGACTGTTTTTAGTCGCCAAAAGATGCTGAATTTGTCACTAATGCTGGTGGGTTTATTAAAGAGTGTCTAGACATGGAAATTAGTTGGATTTTGGGAGTTTTAACACTTGTTTTGTGACCTTGAACCTAAGTACATGTGTTTGAGAGGATTTGTGAGTTGTGACTAGTGTAATGTAAGTCTAAGTTGTTTGGTAACCTCTTTGTTTAAGTTAACTAGCCTAGTGGATGTGAAACTTGAACCGGCTAGTAGAGTAGTGTGGTTGACTTAGAACCAATCACCCTAACCACTTGTGTATCGGGTTTACTTGGTAATGTTAGGATGATGTTAGAACCCTAAATCGTTGAGCGTCATATGCATGTAGTATAGTTATCGCTAGTATTATAAAAGTATTGTAATTTAATTAGAGTATTGTTAACTTGTAGGCGACGAGTTCACCGACGACGGGTACGTTGAGTACTACGATTGAGTCGCCGTAGTTGATTTGCTTTGAGGTAAGTAAACATGCCAGGCCTAGTGTGCCTAACTTCCTTCTAGTCGAATGATTTATTAATTTACGTTTCAAAATGATTTTATGTGTTACGTGCAAATGCAAATATCTGTTTTTACGTGCTAAATGATTTTCTTGAAAATATCACCACAATAATAATAATGGACGATAACGTAAAGTGGAAGAGTTGGCGGGGAATTTTGTTATTGGTTACTATTGGCATTGGGCGTGTTGATCTCGGTCTTCCGTTCAATTTATTTTATTTAATCCGGCCTCACTTAGCCCCGGATAGCTCCCTGTACTCACTCCTCTGGCCGCTAGAGTCTTTGGGGGGGGGGGGGTGTCAACACTTAATGTCTTGGATGCTTGCGAGATGGTTGGTTTTCCCCCGTCACAACAAATTAATAAGATGGTTTTGGTTTTGATCATATTAGTGGAAAATGAATTAATATGTGATTTTCGAATTTCCCTATTGGATAATGAATTGGTTTGGAAATATTATGGAATTGGGAACTTTCATGTTTTTATTACAAGGGTCAAACTTTATTTCCGCTCTGTTTGAAAAGACTCCTACTTGTAAATTGGTTATTGCTTTTATAACTATCTCATCATCATTTTACATGCTTGGGTGTTTGCTTATCGGTATTTATATGCTGATTTTGTACTGTGGTGTTTCTTTTTATTTCTGCACCACGGGTCTAGGTGGTGAGTATTTGGCTTTGCAGGGGACGCGATTCATCACCAAGTTAATTAGCCATTTATTTTCAATATTTAGAACTCTTTTGGTTAGTTGTTAATACTCTCGTTTGTTTTATGCCCAGGTTTGAGGCACGGATATTTAAATTGTAATAAGTATTGTTTTAAATACTTTATGGATATTTTGCTTGGGAACCATCTTTAAATGTCCTTGTATCCGGGTTTAATCTCGGGTACGAAGTGACACCCCCGGGCCTCCAACTTGGTCATTTTGGGGGGGGGGGGGGTGTTACAGGTGGTATCAGAGTCGGCATTCGAAAAAGGAAATCGAAACCGGTTAGGGTAACTAAAATGAACATAGGAAAAGTGATTAAAATTTGACAAGCCGTTGGGGATTTGGGTAGTATTGATAGGACTATTATGTTTGTAATTGCTTAGAAAATAGGATAGAAATCGAGTACAACCACCCACCCACTTCTAACTAAGAGCCTTAGCCTACCCGAGATACTATTTAATTGGGTTTTGAGGCGTTTCATTGGAGTTCGGGTTAGAAGCCTACTGTTTTGGTGATCAAATGTTTGAGTTTGTTTTCAAAAGTCTTGTGGTTATAAATTTGAAGTCTTGAGAATATTTAGTTCATGAAGGTAGTCATTTTGTTTACGATATATACTTTGTGGAGTAAGAGACTTATGGAGTTGTTTTCTTTTGTAGATGGCTAGAACCAAAACAACAGCTAGGAAGCGTGTGTTGCTCGTCGAGAAGCACCTGGTTGTGACACCTTGGGTTGAGGGTGAGGATTTCACGACGTTTCGTGATCGCGTCGTTTAGTTTCGTGAGAAAAGGTTCGTTGCATTGGAGTTTCCTCTGTACCGTAATCCAGCTTTTCAGGCATATTGTATGGTGAAGGCACTTCCTATGGGACCAATGTTTGGAGACATAATAGCAAAGTATAGCAACCTTATGGACAATCAGCCGTATGAATGCTAGGGATTATCTCTACCAAGGTGAATGGAGGGTGACGACTTCATATGCAAATTGTTGATGGAGGTTCACTTGAAGTGGCAAGGCTACACGGTTATTGAAGTAAATCCTATTGAAGCCAAGGAGGTGATCAACATAGACTCCAATGATGATGAAGAGGTGATCAACATAGAATCCAGTCATGATGAAGAGGTGATCGTTATAGACTCTAGTGATGATGAAGAGGTCGAAGAAGACCCAGTGGAAGATGATGAAGTTGAGGAAGACCCCATGGAATACAGATGAGAGTGAAGAAGACCCGAGTGAGGGTGAAGAGTTCGAGGATGGCCCCGATGAAGTTGAAGAGTCTGATGTGAGCGATGAAGACGAGGATTAAGCATGTTAGAAATTCTTTAATTTCCTAGACTTTGATGAATTTTTTAGTTTTATTATTGGTTTGAATAAGGCCATGATGCCAAGCAATACTTTGAAGTTTCTTGAATGATTTTTGTATAGCCACTTTTGGGCTAGAGTTAAATTCTTAGCGATTTGTTTTAAGGATGAGGATTAATGCTCATGTTTTGAGAACCCAATTTGGGAGTTTAATAAATCTGGTTTCTGATTTTAGAGCATGATTTAATGGGTTAAGATTGTCTTGTGTATTGTTATCATCGATTAAGTGCATAGAAAGTGTTCATGGAGTTAGAATGCGAAAGCAATGATTTTGGTGTAGTTTGGTTCTGCGCAGCAGTGGGCTTTTTGTTGCAGCAGACGTATTTAATTTTGGAGTTATATTTCCCAGAATTTTTCCCAGAAAGTAGACATACCCAGGTATCTCCCATAAAATTTCAGCACCATATCAGTTTCTGAGACTTAGTTACGAATTTTCAAAGTTGGTTGTGTAGTAGCAGAATTGCAAAGTGACTAGCTGTAGCATTTTCGATGTTTACCTATCTTCCATACCGTTTTTGGATCCCAAATTTTTATGACAGTTAGTAGAAATGTATGGCTAAATCTGGGTGAAAGCCTAGCTCATTTTTAAGATTTTAAAATCAGTTTAAGACCTTTCAAAGACAAAGTTTCTGTTCTGGTGGTCTGTGACAACAGCTGTAGTATTTTCTGTGCATCTAGAGTTCTACAACTTATTTTGAGTTGATTTTTGTTGATTATGAAAGTAGACTCAGAGAGGTTGTAGCACACAAAAATTCATAATTTTAGCTCGTCCGATTGATCTTTTTCCAATTTTTGAAGAAGGACGAAAAATGAGACGTGATCAGCCTATGTGTGAATATATGTTTAATTGATTTAAATGATGATCAATGTGTGACATTACTTGCCTAATTGCGCGTTACATGCCATGTATTCATGATAACTTGTAATTCATGATACTCTATGAATAATAAAATAGGCTATAGTGTAGGGATTATGACTGATATACCACATTAATACTACACCAGGAGAAATTGTCAAGTACCGATGGCAGCCCCAAACAACAACAAAAAAAACATGGAGCAGTTCTTTGCTCAATTTGCTCAAATGGCTTAGAACGTGAACCAGGGAGAGCAGAATGCAGCCAACTGGGCGAAGAAAGTGGCTGGCATGAAGCCTGGGAACTTTACAGGCAATGAGGATCCTGTTGAGCTTGAGAACTAGATCGATGAGATGGATAAGATCCTTCAGTTAGTTGAGTGCCCTGAAAACTGCAAGGTTGTTTGCGCGACATTCTACCTGAAGAATGAAGCAAATATATGGTGGAGGAGCACACGTCAGAACTTTTTGGCTCAACCCAACTTCAATTGGGAGGCTCTTCAGGCTTCACTCCGCACTCGCTTCTATCCGGATCATGTCCAGGATCAGAAATAAATCGACTTTGTGAATCTGACCCAGGGGAATGGTTCTGTGACAGAGTACTTTAAGAAGTTCATGGAACCATCCCGATTAGCAGGTCAGCTGATGCCTAACGAAGCGACCAAGGTTAGGAAATTCATGTCATGTCTGCAACTCCATCTGCAGAAAGACTTGATGTGCAGAACGTACGATACTCTTCAGGAGGCATATGATAGAGCTTCAGCTGTTTGGCACAATCAAGAGGCACTAGATGAGAAGCGAGGAAAGCGCAAGATTGAAAGCGCTGGGGGCTATGGCAACAATCAGGGTAGGAACAACCAGAGTAGTCAAGACAAGAGGTTCAAACCCAACCATGGAGGAAGTAACCAGGGTCAGTACCGTGGTAACAAGCAAAACAATGGAGACGAACGACCTCGCCGCTACATCTGCAAGAAGTGTCAGCAAAATCACCCAGGTAAGGACTGCTAGGTAAACCTGGTCCATTGCCACAACTGCGGCAAGAAAGGTCACCGTGCTTTTGAGTGCCGATTGTGACCAACTAGAAACCAACAAGGGAACCAGGGAGGAAATTATCAAGGAAACCGACAGTTCAACAACAACAATCAGGACGGAAACAGGAATTATGGGAACTGAAACTACTAGAATAATGGGGGTAACAATTACGGAAGGCAGCAAGTGAACAACCAGGGTAATGGAAGGAACAATGGAGTTCAGAACATGAATGGGAACAACAACACACCGGCCAATGCCAACAACAACAATGGGACTGGAACGGAAGGAACCACAACGTCGAACGGGAATGTTGCACGGATTGCTGTGATGAACAGGACTGAGGCAGAAGCAGCAAATGGAGTAGCCACTGGTACATTTCTTGTCCATGATCAACCAGCATTTACTCTATTTGCATCTGGAGCATCGTATTCATTTATTTCGTCATCATTTGTAGAAAAGTTGAGTCTCAATAAGCCGTCTAGAATATCCATCCCTGTAGCTACCCCAACCGGTCATATAACAGTTTGTGACGCCATTTTTGAAGAAGTAGAAGTTAAGATCCTGGCTAGTACCTTGCGAGCGAATCTATGCAATTTAATCTTGGGGGATAGATGTTATATTGGGAATGGATTGGCTGGGTAAATATCGAGCAGTCATAGACTGTCACGATCAGAAAAATCAGGCTTAAAGGTCCAAAGGGAGAAAAGGTTTCTTACCGTGGCATCACAAAGGAACCATGTATCAGAGTAGTGTCAGCTTTGACCATAGTCAACCAATGAAGAAAGAGAATAGCGCTTATTTATGTTATGTCCAAGACGTGTCTAAGAAGGAGAATGTGCTAGAAGAGATACCGATAGTCAAAGACTTTCCCGATGTGTTCCCGGATGAGATTCCAGGAATGCCACCTAGAAGGGAAATTGAGTTCACTATGGACTTAGCACCTGGAACAGCTTCGATCTCAAAGGCGTCGTACCGTATGGCACCGGCAGAGTTGAAAGAACTAAAGGATCGGTTGCAAGAAATCCTTTAAAAGGGTTACATAAGGCCAAGTGTATCGCCTTGGGGTGCACCTGTATTGTTTGTGAAGAAGAAAGATGGAAGGTTGAGGTTGTGCATTGACTATAGAGAGTTGAACAGCGCAACGATCAAGAACAAATACCCTTTACCCCGAATTGATGACTTGTTCGTCAGTTGCAAGGAGCGAGTGTCTTCTCAAATATAGACTTGACATCAGGGTATCACCAGCTTCGGGTAGCCGAGAAGGACATCCCGAAGATAGCCTTTAGAACAAGGTATGGCTATTATGAGTTTACTGTTATGCCTTTTGGTCTAACTAATGCTCCCGCAGTATTTATGGATCTAATGAACCGTGTTATGAGGACGTTCTGGATCGGTTCGTGTTCGTCTTTATTGATGACATCCTCGTTTACTCAAAGAGCGAGGAAGATCATCAAGAACATCTCAGAGAAGTACTAGAGACATTGAGACATGAGAAGTTGTATGCCAAGCTCTCGAATGTCAGAAATAAGAAGTTTTATGGGATTAGCAGGATATTACAGGCATTTTGTAAAAGATTTCTCGAAGATCGCTAGACCGCTGACTACGCTAACCAAGAAGACGGCAAAGTATCAGTTGGGCGAAGATTGTGAAAAGCATTCCAGACATTAAAGGAAAAGTTGACTACAGCACCAGTGTTAGCTTTACCCAATGATTCTGGCGAGACAGCTGAAAATTGCCTATTCTTCGAAGAAGGGTTTAGGATGCGTGCTTATGCAGGAAAGAAGGGTTATTGCCTATTCTTCGAGACAGCTGAAAATTCATGAAGAGAACTATGCTACACATGATTTAGAGCTTGCAGCAATAGTTTTCGCACAGAAGATATGGAGACATCACCTTTATGGATCAGTGTGTAGATTGTACACTGACCATAGCAGTCTCAAGTACATCTTCACTCAGAAAGAGCTAAACAACAGGCAAAGACGTTGGCTAGAGATCATAAAGGATTATGACTTGCGTATTCAATACCACGAGGGGAAGGCAAACGTAGTAGCTGATGCGTTAAGCCGAAAACAGAGCCATATTTTAGATACTATGCTAGTTTTGCCAGACCGGCTATGCCATGAGTTCCGTAAGCTCGAGACTGAAGTGGTGGCACAAGGTGGAGTAAAGAATATCCTTGGGAATATGATAGTTTTGCCAGATGTCTTAGAAGAGATAAGGAGTAACCAGCCAGGAGATGTGAAGCTGGAAAGGATAAGGAAGAAGATTGCAGAAGGTCAAGCGAAGGATTTTAATATCCATGAAGATGGAAGTATCCTCTACAAGAGGAGATGGTGTGTACCACATAAGTGTGCGGAAACCAAGGAGAAGTTGATGCGTGAAGCGCACAACACACCCTACTTTGTACATCCAGGGGGTAACAAGCTCTATAAGGATCTAAAGAAGAATTTATGGTGGTGAAAAGGGAAGTAGCAGAATTTGTGGCAAGATGTCTAACTTGTCAAAATGTGAAGTTTTAACATAAAAGAATGGGAGGCTTAGTTCAACCATTGGATGTCCCAGATTGGAAGTGGGATTCAATTTCGATGGATTTTGTGACTGCTTTGCCGATATCGAAGAATGGACTGAATCAGATTTGGGTCGTAGTTGACAGATTGACCAAGACAACAAGGTTCATCCCGATGAAAGATACATGGAATATGGAACAAAGAGCCGATGCGTATATGAAGAACATTGTGAGGTACCATGGAGTACCAAGCTCTATAGTTTCCGACAGGGATCCCAACTTTCTTTCTCACTTCTGCAAAGCACTCCAAGAGGAATAGGGAACCCAGTTGAAATTCAGCACGACATTCCAACCTGCTACTGATGGACAAACCGAAAGAACGATTCAGACATTGGAGGATATGCTAAGGGCTTGTGATATGGTCTTTCAAGGTTCATGGGTTGATAGATTACCTTTGATAGAATTCTCCTACAACAACAGTTACCACGCCAGTATTGGAATGGCACCTCACGAGGCGTTGTATGGAAGAAAGTATAGAACACCACTATGTTGGAGCGACATAAGCGAGACAATAGTAATTGTTCCACAACTAATTGAAGAGATGACAGACCAGGTGAGACTTATCCAGCAGCGAATGAAGGCAGCTCAGGATTGACATAAGTCCTACGCTGATCAGAAAAGGAGACCATTGGAATTTCATCATCATAGTATCTAAAGATGATGCGTTAAGCATGTAAAAAGAGACCATTGGAATTTATGATGGCCAGGCTCTTGGGTACTCAAAAAGCACTAGCTAGAGGGCCTAATGAGTTCCTTCAAAACCTTGAAATTGATCTCCAAAAGCAACTCAATTATGTTCTTGCTCAAGAAGAACTCTTCTGGTTTCAGAAATCCAAAGTGGATAAGCAACTTTTGGGTGATAGGAATACTAAGTATTTCCATCTCACCACCATTATTAGAAGAAGAAAGATTAAATTTTCACAGATGAAATTGGCTAATGGAGAGTGGTGTGATGATGCAGAGGTGCTCAAGGATGAGGTTACTAATCATTTTGTGGCTCTTTATGCTGACTCTAGTCCCAGCTCTGGTCCTATCTCTTGGACTGGTGCTAAGCTCACCATGGCTGAGAAGGAATCACTAAAAGCTGACATTTCTGCTGTTGAAGTTCTCAAAGTTATCCAGGCTATGGTGTACCTGCTTTTTTTTATCAAGAACATTGGAAGGTGTTTGGGAAGTCTGTTATCAAAATGGTAAAAGATGTCGTTGCTTCTGGTTGTTTGCCTTCAGGTATTAACCAAACTCTGTTTTTCTTGATTCCTAAAGTTGAACACCCTTCTTGCTTTGGGGAGTTGAGACACATTAGCTTATGTAATGTCTCATTGAAGATCATTACAAAGCTCTTGACTCATAGGCTTAGGCCTATTTTACAGAGAATCATTAATCCTAGCCAATTCAGCTTTTTACCTGGTAGAATAGTTAGTGATAATATCTTACTTGCACAAGAACTCTTTCATGGGATGAATGTCATGAAAAGTAAGAAGGGTGTTGTGGCCATCAAAGTGGATTTGGAAAAAGCCTATGATAAGGTTAAATGGGAGGTTTTAGAAGCTATTTTGGTTCAACTACAGATTCCTGATAATTGGATTTCTTTGATTATGGCCTCTGTTAGAACTACTAGCTTTAGGGTCTTGTGGAATGGAGCTCAACTCAAGGAATTTAAACCTGAGAGAGGCCTTAGACAGGGAGACCATATCTCTCCCTATCTGTTTTTGCTAATAATGGAGTTTCTAGCACAAAAAATCCAAGATGTTGTGAATAAGGGGGATTGGGTAGGGCTTAAATGTGCAAGGGGTGGCCCTGCTATTACCCACCTATTTTTTGCGGATGATTTGGTGCTATTTTGTGTTGGTACAAAGAAGCAAATCAAAGTTATGAAAAGAGTTTTGAGGGATTTCTGTTCTGAATCTGGGCAAAGTGTCAACCTAGAGAAATCTAAATTGTTTGTGGCTCCATGTCTTTCCAGATCTTTAGCTAATGAATTCAGTGATTTTCTGGGTATTGGGCTCACTGCTGACCTGGGTCACTATCTTGGTGTCCCCATTATTCAAAAAAGAACTTCCTCCTCACACTTTCAATTTTTAGTTGATAGAGTGAGGAAAAGGTTAAATGGATGGGATGCCTCTCAACTCTCTCTCTCATGGGAAGAATTACTCTCATAAACATTGTGGTTCAATCACTACCTGCTTATGTGATTCAATCAAATTTACTTCCTCAAAAAACTATTCAGGAAGTTGACCAAGCCTGTAAAAGATTTATATGGGGTGGCACTATGGATCATGCAAAGCTCCCTCTTATTAATTGGGCTACTACTCAAATGTCAAAAGAGAATGGAGGGTTGGGATTTAAACACCTAGCTAGCTTCAACCTTGCTATGTTAGGAAAAGCATCTTGGAAGGTATTTGCTGGAAATAATGTGTTATGGGATCAGATTTTGAGAGCTAAATATGGTGTTGATTCTCCAAAATCATGCACTCTAGAGTCTGGAAGCACCTCCACAAAGCTTTTAAAGCTTCTTGTGTTGGATGTGGTAAAAAGGTTAGCAATGGTAAGAAGACTTTATTCTGGATAAACAAATGGTTGGGGAAGTTTGCTCTTTGTGACCTCAACACTACTGAGGTCACTGATAATGAATTGTTGTGCTCTGTCTGGGATTACTGGGATAGTGATTATGGTTGGAAGTTCTCCTTACTAACTAGCAAGCTCCCTGCTGTTGTTATTGATTTGCTCAAGATAGTGGTGCTGGATGAAAACTCCTTGGAGAATGATAACATTATTTGGCTTGCTGATCCTTCTGGTGATTACGTTGTGTCTACTGCCTACAAGGAAATTTGAAAATCTGAGCAAGAAGAGTCTTACTCCAGTAGCTGGAAAAAAGTTTGGTCAATTCAAGGTGTGCAAAGATGGAAGTCTTTTTTGTGGATTGTTAAGCATGACAAACTCTGTACTCAATCCCTCAAAGCCAAGAGGGGTATTATTAATGATGCTGGTTGTCTCTTGTGCCATGGTGCTGTTGAATCCACCATTCATGCACTTAGAGATTGCTCTTGGGCTTCTCAAGTTTGGAAGAGAATTCTACCTAATCAAGACTGGACTGATTTCTTCTCTGCTTCTATTTCTATAAGCCAGTGGATTGATCAAAATCTGAGAAATGATGACTTCATGGTGTCTAGTATGAAATGGCCTTTTCTCTTTAGTTGTATTGCAGCTGAAATTTTGGTTCTCTCATAACAAATGGGTGCATGGTCCTCAAGACAAAAGGCCATATCTCTCGTCCTTAACTCTGATTTTGAAAGAAAGGAATATTATTCTTATTGAATTATCAAGGAATTGTAAGAAGCCTCTTAAACCTCTTGAGGTTTGCTGGAAAAAGCCACCCCCTTCTTCTGTTAAAGTTAATGTGGATTGTGCGAAAGTTGGGTGGGGGACAGACTTGGCTGTGGGAGTGGTTCACAGAGATGATGCTGGTTCCTGGGTCTGGGGAGCCTACAAGTGTATTGGAACTTGCTCTGTTCTAAATGGTGAGCTTTGGGCTCTGTTTCAGGGTCTGAAACCGATAGAGCCTTACAACTTGAGACATGTTCTTCTGGAGTCAGACTGTGCTGATGCAGTCAACTTGGTCTTACATGGTATAAGCTCTAGTGCATTTTGGATTTTGGTTCACGGCATTCGAGGACTTCTCAATTCTACTGGCTCAACTTTGGTCAAGATTTGGAGGGAGGCGAATAAACTAGCTGATTTGTTAGCTAAGTCTTGTCCTATCACTTGTAAGGAAAGACATAATTTTGTTAGTGCACCTACTTTCTGTTTAGATGTGTTAGACTCTCATAAGAGTGGTGTAGGATCAGTTAGGATAATCTTGTAGTTTTTGGTTTTGTTTTCTCTTTTATACCAAAAAAAATAGAACCCTTGCAAATACACGTTGATTTTGCTGTTGACACAAGCCCAAGCCGGCAAAATGCGGCCGGCTCGAAACAATCAGAGTGAGAAACAGAGCACTGACACCAACAGATGGCAGGGATAGAGAGAGAGGGGTAGACTTAACCTTAGATAAATGATGACTCAGTCTTACTTGCCCTCCCCCACACGTCCGACGGAAGTTATTATAGAAAAATTGATGAATAGTTGGACGAAGAACGACCAATACGCCATTTCGTTTTACAAGTCAACTTGCAAATTGAGAAACGGAGACTGAGAGGGAGAGAGAGATGACACTGACTCGGAATTATACCTTTCTTCGCTACCTTACGAACCGCTAGCTTTCACACATTACACTCCTCATCTTTCCTCTATACGTATCTCTTTATAATTTGGATTTTGTTGACCGAAGAATTGGCAGACAAAGCTTTGTTCTCCCCCGATGGAGACGATATGTTCCTCGGGCGTTCTATGACATGTAAAACAAGACACCAGCTACTAAACACCCACGGCTTCTCTCTCTGTCCTGAAAAAATGGATGATAATAGCATTCCCTCGGCCGAAGAAGTGGGTTCTTCATCGTCAACAAGAGACTACACGGAAACTGCAAGCGAGAACTACATGGTGGAGCTCTCTGATCACATCAAAGAGCTGGGTTGGATTCTTACTCAACTGAAGGATGACCACAAGCTCATGGAAGCTCCTCAGATTCGAAACTCGGTCAATTCACTAGAAACCCAGTTCTTAAAAGCCAGTACCCTGGTCAACAACACCACCAGTTCAAAGCCACGGTCGAAGAATCAGGTCCAAGACTTGACCCACGATCTCGGAAGGTCAATTGGCCTCGTTCTCTTCGCTAGCCATGATGTTCCCGTTTCCATGGAAACAATCAAAGAAAAGATGGAGTGTTTGCGCCGTCAACTGATGGGTCCGAGGTTCATATCGAGCTGGGAGACAGATTTTGCCGGCAGTGACGATGCTGGAACAGAGGAGTACGAAATTGCAGAGGATGTGACAACTATACGGGACATGGATGATGTTCTTTTGCAGCTGAAGTACGGAAGTGATGATGAATTTAATTCTGCACTTTTGGTCCTGAGGACGTTCATTCAGGCAAAGAGTAGTAGAAATAACATCACTAGTGAGTGGATTACTGATGAAGGGTTGATAACAGTTCTGTTCAATCGATTGGGTTCGAGCAAATCCAATAATCGGTTGGTTATAATTCAGATACTGACAAGTCTTGCACTAATTGATGCTCAAATTAAGGTAATACCGTCTCTGAAGCACCTCAAATTCCAGGTGTTAGCATAAGTTCAATAATTTCTGCTATAGATGTCATAATATTGAGTTGTTTGAGACTCGGATTGCTTCTAGTGTCTTACTTTGGTTAGTAGAGTGCAGGACAAGATGGCAGACAACGGCTATTTATCGTTGGTAGTTAAGTCTTTAGCGCGCGACATGGAAGAGCAAAGGGGGGCTGTCGGGTTGCTGTTGAGCCTCTCGGATATTCCTGCAGTTAGAAGACGGATTGGAAGAATTAAAGGATGTATACTAATGTTGGTGGCCATTTTGAATGGGGGCGATCCCGTTGCCATGACAGACGCCCGGAGGTTGCTGAATCTGTTGTCTAACACTACTCAGAATGCTCTTCATATGGCAGAAGCCGGTTACTTCAAACCCCTAGTACAGTACCTTAAAGAAGGTATTTTATGCCTCAACAATAATTCTCACCTTCTTTATAGCTGTCAAAGATGTTAAACATATGTACTACCAATCTATTTATCAAAAAAAAAATGTACTACAAATCTGTCTCGTCTCTTTCTCACAATCTTGACTTTTTGACTCGTATCAGGGTCGCTTTGATCGGATAATTTGGATCGCAACGGTACAATTTTTTTATAATTTTTTCACCGTGTTATAGAGCTACGTTTACTCTACAACATCATAAAAAGATTCTCAAAAAATTGCATCATTTTACTATCTAAATTATTGGGTCAAAGTAACCCAGTGAATAGTGATAAGAGTCAGGATGGGGGAAAAGAGATGAGACAAAGTGGTACTGCTTTACTTGGTAGTTTACCATTCATTTGAAAAGCGCTAGGAGTTGAGTTCATCATCGCATAATGTCCTAGTAGACTTATAGGAAAAGTGGGTGGCATAACTCCGCGTGTTCTTATCTGAATAAAATGTGGGGGGGACATCAAGACTGACCCACAACAGGCTTCTCTTCTTGAAATGGCTTCTCTTCTTTGCCTTTGCAGGTTCAGACATGAGTAAAATCCTCATGGCCAGTGCCCTCTCAAAGATGGAGATCACGGATCCGAGCAAGGCTTCTCTTGGAGAAGGCGGAGCAATCGAACCCCTTGTGAAGATGTTCAACGATGGGAAACTCGAATCAAAACTATGCTCCCTCAGTGCGTTGCACAACTTAACCAGCCTCAATCAGAACATCCAACGTCTACTCAACACAGGCGTGGTGGAGTCTCTTCTTCAGCTCCTCTTCTCAGTGACATCCGTACTCATGACTCTAAGAGAACCAGCATCAGCCATCCTCGCTAGAGTCGCTCAATCTGAGTCCATTCTTGTCAACCAAGACATAGCTCATCAGATGCTTTCACTTCTAAATCTTTCCAGCCCGGTCATCCAACTTCACCTCTTACAGGCACTAATCAGCATTTCCAACCACCCTAGTGCGGCTAAAGTACGCAAGAAAATGATGGAAAACGGTGCAGTTAAGCTGTTGCTGCCCTTTCTATCACAGTGTAACACCAGAATAAGGATGGCTGCTTTAGACCTGATTTACTCGCTCTCTAGGGAACTATCGGTCGGCCTGACTGAAGAGCTGGGAGAGGCTAATATTAACTTGATTATAAACATTTTACCGTCGTCAACAGCAACCGAAGGCGAGAAGGCTTCTGCAGTTGGAATTTTAAGTAATCTTCCACTTGGCGATAAGGAAGCTACTGATGTAATAAAAAAGGCCAATCTAGTGCCTACTTTCATTTCCATGATGAGTACTTGGAGCAATGCAACATCATCATCATCATTGCCCGTGCTGGCGGAGAGTATAGCAGGTGTAGTTATTCGTCTCACGCTTCCTTCTGACAAGAAATTACAATCTCTCTCCGTTGAACAAGGGGCGATTATTCTGCTCCTGAAGATACTAAAACTTGGTTCACCATTGGCTATATCTAGAGCAGCAACGTCACTGGCTCAGTTATCACAGAATTCGCTTTCCCTCAGAAAGCCGAAAAAGTCCCAATGGTTTTGTGCCTCCCAACCTTCTGATGCATTTTGTGAGGTTCACAACGGTTACTGCTCTGTTAGGAGCACGTTTTGCCTTGTAAAAGCTGGCGTCATACCATTACTGGTTGAAATTCTGGGAGGGGACAAAAGGGAGGCTGATGAAGCTGTCTTAACCGCTCTTGCAACCCTTTTGCAGGACGAGACTTGGGAGAAGGGTAGTGACGTCATTTGTAGAACAAATTTGGGGGTGGAGACTATTATAAAAGTATTGGAAGGAGGAAGCCTGAAGTCCCAAGATAAGGCGATGTGGATGTTAGAAAGGATATTCAGAGTGGTGGATCACAGAGTTGAGTATGGAGAATCTGCTCAGGCAGTTCTTATTGATGTTGCTCAAAAGGGTGATTCCACATTAAGACCTGGGGCTGCGAAGTTACTAGCACAGCTTGACCTCCTACAGCTTCAGTCTAGTTACTTTTGATGTCAAGATGGCGATTCCTCCCGAAAAGAAAATCAAATGACCTGCATCAAACAGCAAAGGGATAAATCACAACAAAAAGAAACATATAAAGGAAACAGTTTTGTTAAACAGAAGACCAGAATAGTTGTAGACAAGTGTCAATTATAGCCCAGGTTGAATGGAAATATGGAATAGAAAAGCATGAAAGTCGGCATTCAAGATATTAATAGCTTTGAAGAAGTTGGATTACAGGTTTGATTTTATTTTTTCTTTCTTCTTGTGATGAAAAAGTAAAGCAAAGAGAAGTGAGCATGTTCTATGTAATTCTATGTAATTATTCCCGGAGTCAGAATCTTCTTAATTTTGTCAGAGAGAATCTTATTTTTCTGTGGTATTTTAGTAAAAGGCAAATAGATAAGGAATCACAGGTCACATGAGTAAGAAAAGACTTTCAATGAAAGGCACTTCACCAAACCCAAGTTTTGAGCTCGTGTATCACGAAAGCTGTACAACCTCCTACTCCCAACTTTCGTCAATTCTAGGTTATGAAACAAAGAACTGGACAGCATGAAAATCCATGATTTACATGTCGCAACTAAAACGACAAAACCAAGAGAAAAAAAAAAGCATCATCAGAAATTGATTAGTTTATTCCGCTAGCCATAAGGGTTTTTACATTCGTGACTATTAGTCTGTCACCAGACAACAATCTAAATCCAGAAACAGTTAAAAAACAACTGAAATTTCTGCAAGCTATCAAAACTAAGGATCGAACCAGTTTGTACAAAATTGTCAAAGTTCGAATTCTATCAACTGTATAGATGAAGCTACAAAATATATCTGCTTGAACACTGGTGTTAGAAAGGTTCACAGACCTTCTGTCATCGGAGGTAGATTCTTCTTCTCAATGATCCGAGAAATATGCAAAACATCCAACAGAAGCCAATAATGCAATCTCCTATCCAATGTTCCTCCTGGCATAAAAGGTCAAATAAAAAAAAAAAAAAAAAAAAAAAAAAAAAAAAAAAGCATTGTAGTCGTCACTCATCCATTTTGGTGTCATCATTTGGATTCTTTCAAGTTCCATAGCATTCCCGTTGGCAGCTTAAACTATATTGGACTCCACCTCAAGTGAAACGTCTCCGTTCTGATTTTCAAGAGGTCCAGTCTTTATATTCTTTTCAGGCATTGCCTGACACAATATTTCCCCCATGCGAAAGCATTCAAAGCTGGAATTCCTCCATCCAAAATCTGCATATCATCGTGCTTAGGACCACCTATGGACGGAGAGGGGATCTGCCCGACATTCAGGCTTTACTTGAGGTACACATAGCACGACGAATCAATCACTTACCCCAAATAATTAAATCATCTAGCTCTAGATCAAATGAAAGCAACTCTTTCTATGCCTCACCACACCAAAACTTTAAATAATTTAGTATTCCAAAAAAAAAATCACAAACTTCACAATTCTCTACTTTGTATTTAAAACAAAAAGTCGCGGTGAAAGAGATAACATATGGACTATTGGCCATTATGGTTAGCGAGAGAAGTGGTTGAGATAGAGGAAAAGATGAGAGAACCCTGCCGGAAGAAAGATAAGTGGCATAGAGACGCTTTAAGAGTCTGGCCCAGCTAGAAAAGATGAGAATAGTAAGTGATGGTCGTTGACACAACCTGTTATAGGTTTTGACCCTTAACGAAGCAGTGCTTGGATCAATTACTATCCATGGGAACCGACATGACCTGAACAAACTAGGGTTGTCAGGGATGAAGAGAGATGGGGCAAAATTTGTTTAGAAATGCGCAACCTATCAGAGGGTGAAATTCGAGCACCAAAGGCCAGGAGGCTTAGTTTAACCATTAGAGGTACCTGAGTGAAAAGTGGGATTAGGTATCCATGGATTTCGTAACAGCATTACCTGTTTGTCAGAATGGACTAAATCAGATATGGTAATAGTGGATTGACTTACCAAAACAGCTAGATTTATACCTATAGAGGACACCTGGGACATAGAAAGAAGAGTGCATATAAAAAGTGTGGTGACATACCATGGTGTACCAAGGACCATCGTTTTGGATCAAGATCCGGGGGGGGGGGGGGGCACCTGCCAGAGCGTAAGGAACAAAGCGAAGTGAAAGAACCTATGCCTTCCTTTCTTCAACTTGGCTTTATTCTTCTACTACGAACTGAACAAATACAGATGTTTTAGTAGAAAAGTAGAAGTACTAGAACGAGGAATAATTCTGTACATATTAATCAAGATGTCAAAAATCGTATCTCGTAAGCAGAAACTCCAAAGTTTCATATTCTATGTAAGCGAATATAGACACGTTCGACTCAAAACTTAACTGAAATGTGGTGGAAATGGCCTGGAGAAATGTGGTGCATTCATACATGTTGTCTTGGATGGAGGTGGCGGTAGCAGAAGATGGATGCAAAATTTTACCTAAAGTAACTTGCTTCACTTTTTGAAACTGGGGAGGGTAACCAAGTGGTTTTAATACAGGAGAACAGAAGATGACGATTTGAAGAAACTGGGGTTGGGGCAGTAAGGAAGTAAAAAGAATTTAATCCTAAAATGTAAGTGAAAACATAATGCATAGGTTGGGAACAAAGAACATAATCAGCAACTTTGTTAAAGTTCTCTGAATCACAACACAACACTTTGAATCACAAAGAACTCTGCTACTTTTACACGCAAGAAAGAGACTCAATGAAGGGACAGTGACAAAACCAACCACCAAGCCGCAACCAATCTTCAAGCTGACCTTGAACCTCCTCAACAGAACCGAATTCACACAATTTGGTGAAGGTTCCATCCAGAATATCGTACCTTACAACCTTCCCATTTATAAGCAAAACCAAGAACGAGTCTTCCTCTTTCTCTCCCCTTACCACCGAAATCACTCCAAAATTATAGTAATCTGATACCGATAGGCAGTGAACTATGTAGTTCAAATCAATGTCTTCAACTGTGGTAGTTACCGATCCCAAATCGACATGGTACTTCATAAACCACTCGGAATAGTCTGTTTACAGCTCGTAAATATCGAATATCGATATGGGTGATTCATAGATCTCAACCAGATTCAGATACCCGGCTGACTCCCCGAAGTATCTAATCCCCCGCCATTGCTGCTCAAGTGGAAAACTAAGCATGGGAAGAGTTCGAAGACATTCTTCTTCAACATTAAAATATAAAGAATCCCCACACATATTAACCCAATGAACCGATCCATTCCAAAATACCCCACTGCTGAATTCGGTGGTGACACTTGCTGTGAAGGGGTCGCCTGAAACTCTCTAAGTACCCGTCTCAGAAGGGTAGATGTCGATTATGTATTTTTCAAAATCAGGTGGATTTGCGATCAAGACGGAAATCACTTTGTAGCAATGCGATTTTGAAGGATCAAAAGCCCAAGTCAAACCGAAAATGGCAGTCCCGGTGCTGCCAGAACCCCAAAATTCTGGAAGGAAAGTGACTCCTTTAGTGGCTGGATTGAATACCAAGTACTTCTGCTCACGTGGATGGGAACTAGAAAGCCACAAAAGCAACAACCCATTGCAAGATTGCAAAATTCTAACCCTTAACAGGTTGGTGAAGAGCGGAACACAATTGAGAGGGGATTTAGTGGGTTTATATCCGGCAATAGAGTGGAAGGTTGGTTACGTTGTGGGCTGAAGACAAGTAGTGACCGACGGAGGAAGATCCCAGAGAGAGTTGGAGTGGAAATGTTGCTGTGGCGGGCCGAGGTGTAGGGATCGGTAATAAGAGAGAGCCGTCTCTTAGAGATGGATTTGAAACGGATGAGAGACTTGACGGGTAGGCGCAGTAAGATTTCAGTCAAGAGGTCGGGGTTTGAGGCCGCCACAGAAGCGGAGGAGGCCTTTCGCACGGTGGTTGTTCGCCTTCTTTTAGTGATGAGCATCTTGGTTTGGTGGTTGTCTGAGAATTAAAGTAGCAGGAGAGATTAATATATATCTGATATTTTTAATTTCTAGCTTGCTGTGCACTCTGTTTGGTTGATCTTTGATAGGTTTAGTTGACCCACGCAATGAGAATTGCGTGGGAAGCTTTCTCAGACTGAGACAATAAAGTGGTAATGTTTGGGAGAAATCAAGGGATAAAAATCTTCAAGAAACTACAGTGGTTTCCCAAACAATTATCTTTATTTATAAATTGACCGCTCTAGTTCCCCAACAGAGATGAGAATGTTGACCAAGAGATAAATTCTTAAAAAAATAATCAAGGCCACCCGGAATTTGAACCCAGCTTTGTAGTTTCACACATCTTCAAGAAGGAAAGGAAGTATTTAAAACTGTAACCTGATGTAGAGAAGTGATATTGCCACTTCCGTGTGGTATTTATTTCATGTATTTAGCAAGGAACTCAACTGCATGACTGCTTAGTTCATTCTTAATTTTCATGAACTCAACCAAGAACAAACAGCAGCCCGCGACTAATGTCAGGCATGGTCTTCAATCCCCAACTTGTTCCACGATAAAGAGTTCAATCAGAGTACATACAGAATGTTGCACTAAAGAAGACCCGTTAGAATCTAAAAATTTTCAAGAAAGAAGTTACAAATGATTGTTTTAGAAGAAGTTACAAAGGAATGATGATAAGAAGTTTCTCTTAAATAAGAGAAGAGACTCAATGATGTTAGTATCCAGGAAACCATTAGAACCATATCTTGTCAAAACTCGGTTAACAAAATTGTACCTCATGATCGAACCATGTGTCTAAATAGAGCACTAAAGCCGAATCTTAGTGGCTTCCATCATAAACCAGCAAAAGCACACAAAATCTACAGCTCAAAATGCAATATTGGTCAAGGATGCCAAAAAGCACATAGAAAGATACAACTGATACTATTCCAGAATATGCTTAACTAACCACCCAAAATATTCCGGTTTAATCTTGTAAATATTTCAAATGGCCACGACTCTCAACAAAATATCTAAGTTCCTGCTTCTTCAAGCGCCCATTCACAGGTATAGAAATAGTAACTACCTTAATACAACTCTTTCCACTGGTAATCCAATGAAGGGATCCTTTATTTTTCCAAACAAATGAACTGATCAATTCAAAAAAAAAAAACAAAAAAAAAAAAAAAAAAAAAAAAAAACCACTTTAAAAAGTGGGTGCTAACATGACGAGTATCCTATAAACCATCCAACAGTCAGTTTCCAACAACTACAAACAAGAACTCGGACTCACATTCCGGACACACTTTCTAATCAGTCAATTTTGCAAGATAGAAAGCAAAAGCCAAAGCAAGATAGAAAACAAGAACTAACGAGATATATTTTCACATTTCGAATTGAATGATACGTAGATTTGTTCTTTATTATGGATGAAGAACACAACACTAGATGTGTAGGGTTAGGGAACATGTATGGGAATTGAGAAATAATAATGCGTTAATCTTACAGTTCAACTTAATAGCAATTATTAAATTGGAACCCACAATCTTTGACATCTCTATGTTGTTAACCTACTCATTCTAATACTAATTTATTATGATATTCATACAGTTGAAATAACTATTTCAAGTGTCACCAACATATCCTTTCAATAAATTAAGGATTTCTGCATGTAAACCATATAATAGGGGACTTAAATCCATAACCCAACCGATGAAAAAATTATTTCACCAAAAGTCCACATATTTTAGTAAATTAATAACAATTACATTGAGCTCACCAAAATAATCAACATTTTTGTTTTTGTCTTTTTTTTTTCTCGTTTTTCTCTTTGAGAAGACTTCAAACCACACCAACAATTGAGAAGAACTCCAACAATCAGTGGTTTATCAACCATTACCTAGAACTAGGAGCTTCACGGATTCTTCACTTTGTGTAACAGAGATCTTCAAGCAGACCACTCATTGACTCTTAAACTTCTTGAAATGACTGTAACTCCAACAAAAAAAATAGCATATATATGTTTCACACCCAAGAAAGAGATTCGATGAAGGGACAAGGACAAAACCAGCCACGAAACCTCAAAGAACCCATTAGTTGACCATTGTCATCTTCAAGAGAACCTAAATCACATAATGTGGTGAAAGTTCCATCTACAATGTTGTACCTTGCAACCTTTCCACTTACGTGCAAAACCAAGAATGAGTCCTCTTTTTTCTCTCCCCATACAACAGCAAGCTCTACAACATTACAGTAATGCAATTCCGATGGTTCAGTGTAGGTCAAAACAACGTCGTCAATTAAAACATAGTCTTGAATCGCAATAGTTACCGGTCCCACATCTACAATGTACTTAACAAACAACTCTCAATAGTCTGCTTTTAACTCATAAATGTTAAATTATGATATGGGTGGTTCATAGATCTCAATCAGAGTCAAACGCCCAGCCAATTCCCCAAAGTATGTAATCCTCCGCTCATCCTCTTCCTCCCCCCGGAAAATGGCGAGTCTAGGCATGGGTAGAATACGGAGACGCTCTTCATCAACATTGAAATATAACGAATATCTCCACATGTTTACCCAATGAACCGATCCATCCCAGAATACTCCACTCCTAAATTGGATGGTGAGTGCAGTGAAGACTTCGCCTGAAACCCTCCAATGACCGGTTTTCGAAGAGTAGATTTGGATTATGAAATTGGCAGAAGAGTCATAAGGCCCCAAACTACTTTCATCCGCCAGATGAACACAAATTACTTTGTCGCTCTGTGATTTCGAGGGACTGAAAGACAAAGTCATACCAGAAATGGTAGGCGCGAGAACACGAGGCGCAGAACTACACGGATGCTAGAGTTTTGGAAGAAAAGTGAATTGCTTTGTGGTTAGATTGAATACTCAATAACTCTGTTCACCCTCTATCAAACTCGAAAGGCATAACAGCAACAAGCCATTGCAAACTGCAGAATTTCCACATATGACGGGTCGGAGACGAAGGTGAATGCATTGAAGAGGGGATGTTGGTTTTGTACCAACACTAGAGAGGGGGATTCTTTATGTTGTGGGTTGAAGAGAAGTAGTGAGTGACTGAGGAAGATCCGGCGAGGAATTGGAGAGGATATTTTGCTGTGACAGCTAGAGAAGTGAGGATCAGTGATGAGAAAGAGCCAGCGTTTTGACACTGATTTGAAGCGAATGAGGGACTTTATGGTTAGGCAGAGCAAGATATTAATCAACAGGTCATGGTTGGAGGCGACCACATGTGCGGTTATTGTTCGACTTCTTCTTGTGGAGAGCATTGCTGCTTTGTGATGGTCTGATTGTGGAAAAAGAGCAACTTATAAACAGCTCCTGTATTCTTATTATCAATATAGAATATTGCTGTGTACACTTTTCTAGGCAGTTTTATAGTAATGCCAAAAAGATAAATTGATGCCATCCAAGAATTTATGGCCCTAAGCAGAATACTCAGTGGATTATAGTAACGTCGGCTCTGTATATAATACCATCCCTTCCATACGGAATTGCACGGGACTTTTGACTTCCGTTATTACAACCCTTTGACTTCAAGTTATATTTAGAAATACCAAATCAATCATAGGTATACATACATATCAAATGTAAGTGAAAACATAGTGCACATACAAAAGTCAATAATGCAAGTCTTCGCACAGGTTAAGAACAATTACAAGAAAATAAGCTATTTAAGGATCACCAATAAGCCACGTCGTTGCAGTTCTCTGAATCACAACACAACACTTCAAAATCAGAAAGAAATCTGCTATTATCACACACAAGCAAGAGACTCGATGAAGGGATAATGACAAAACCAACCACCGATTCGCAAACATTGTTCAAGTTGACTATGAACATCGGCAAAGGAACCTAAGTCACACAATTTGGTGAAGGTTCCATCTAGAATATCATACCTTATAACCTTTCCATTGATGTGAAAAACCAAGAACGAGTCCTCCTCTCTCTCTCCTCTTACAACCGAAATCACTCCGAAACTGAAGTAATTAGATTCTGACGGATGAATGTTGGTGAAATCGATGTCTTCAACTGCAGTAGATACCGATTCCAAATTGACATGGTACTTGATAAACCACTCTGAATAGTCTGTTTTCAGCTCGTATATATCGAATCTCCATATGGGCGATTCATAGATCTCAATCAGATTCAGATACCCGGCCGATTCCCCGAAGTATCTAATCCTCCGCTCTTGCTGCCCAACTGGGATACTAGGCATGTGAAGAGTTCGAAGACGCTCTTCCGCAACATTGAAATATAACGAATCTCCCAACATGTTAAGCCAATGAACCGACCCATTCCAAAATACCCCACTGCTGAACTGGGTAGTGACACTTGCCGTGAAGGGCTCGCCTGAAACCCTCCAAGGACCAGTCTCAGAAGAGTAGATGTGGATAATATATTTTTCAAAAGTGAGTGAAGCCTCACAATCCGGTGGATTTGCGATCCGGACGGAAACCACTTTGTAGCTATGCGATTTTGAAGGATCGAAAGCCAAAGTCAAACCGGAAATGGCAGCCTCGGTGCTGCCAGGACCCAAAAGTTCTGGAAGGTAAGTGACTCCCTTAGTGGCTGGATTGAGTATCAAGTTCTTCTGCTCTCGTGGTCGGGATCTGGAAAGCCACAAAAGCAACAAGCCATTGCAAGATTGCAAAATTCTAACCCTTGACAGGTTGGTGACGAGGCGGAACACAATTGAGAGGGGATTTAGTGGGTTTCTGTCCGACAATAGAACAAAAGGGTCATTGGGTTGTGGGCTGAAAAGAAGCAGTGACTGACCGAGGAAGATCCCAGAGCGAATTGGGTTGGAAATTTTGCTGTGGCGGGCCGAGGTGTAGGGATCGGTAATAAGAGAGAGCCATCTCTTGGAGACAGATTTGAAACGGAGGAGAGACTTAACGGGTAGGCACAATAATATTTCAATCAAGAGGTCAGGGTTTGAGGCCACCACAGAGGCGGAGGAGGCCTCTCGCATTGTGGTTGTTCGCCTTCTTCTGGTGGTGAACATCTTGGTTTGGTTGTTGTCTGAGTATAGAAGTGCCAGGTGAGATTAATATATAAATGATGATGATCTGATATTTTTAATTTAATTTCAAGATTGCTGTGCACTCTGGTTTGTTGACCTTAGGTATGTTTAGTTGCCCCCACACAATGTGAATTCCGCGGGAAGCTTTCCCAGACTGAGACAGTTGTACATTAGTGTAATGTTTGGGAGGAATCAAGGGATACAAATCTTTAAGAAATGACAGTGGTTGTAAAAAATAGAAGTTTGTGGGCCCAACAATTATCTTTATTTATAACTTGACCCCTATAGTTCCCTAACCTAAATGAGAAGGTTGACCATCAGTTAAAGCCTAAAAATATCAATCAAGGCCAATGGAAATTCAGAACAGGACTTCTAGTTATATGGTACGTCTTTTTGACCAAAAAAGGTTATATGGTACGTCTTCAAGAAGGTAAGGAACAAAAAATGGTAACCTGATATTGAGAAATCACCTGCATGACTGCTTCCTTTTTTCTATATTCATGGCCTTCCATCACTAACATGTTCCACAACAATGTGTTCAAATGGGATAGTAGAATTACGTTTGTTTCAAAAGCAGTGAAGATCTGACTTCTGAAAGGATACAAAAATAACTAGTCCCATTAGAAACGAATGATTATAAGAAGACTACTCAGTTCTGAAGAGACTCAATTGGTTTTATAAGCAGAAAGCCATTACGCATTAGCATAACTTTTCAAAACTCTGGTAACAAAAATTGAACTTCATGACCGAACCATGGTCATACAGAACCAAAGACTACGACGCTTCGTCCTCTTCTCTCCCAAACAAGCGAAAGCACATAACACATACAGCTCAGAATCCATTGTTGATCGTGGATGCCTAGAAACACAAATAAGCAGCTGATCCTATATCCCCAACAGACCTGAGACCCTCCAACATATTCTGGTTAGACCATGTAAACATTCAACCTTGATATAGGATCACAAATATCAATTAAAATCAAATCGCCGCGACCGTCGACAATTATCTAAGCTTCTAATTCTTCTAGCCCAAGTCCCATTTAAAGATTTATAAGTAGTTTGAATAATATTTCTCTTTCGACATTAGTACTACGCTTTCCACTGGTAGTCCAATGAACGGATCTTTTCTTTCTCAAATAACTGATTTGATCCACTCAAGAAAACCCCACAGTAGAAATTGGGCTCTAATACAGATGAGTATCCAAGAAACATTCCATGGCCGGATTCCAACAATTACCTATAAATTTATTCGGATTCATATTTTCCAGAAATGAAGAACAATTCATACTACCTTTCCAACTCCATAATATTATCCTTTATTAAAATAAATAAGAGAAAATGACACGCATTAATCCTGGAATTCTAAGGATGCAACTAAACTCTGATAGTAACATTTTGCAAACTGAATTTTTCTTTTGCAAAAAATAAAGGCAGTAATTTAGTTTAAAAAAGTGCATGTCGCAATTGAATATGCTAAATTTAATTACATTATTTTTTACGTGCACAATATGGTCTAAACTCTAAATACGAGACTTGATTTATTTTGAATAATTTTACATTCACTTTTTTTTGGAACCGAGTGTAGAAGATATGAATTATTTCAATGCTACTGATTTTTTTGAATTTGAAATTTCGTGATGCACAGGTTAAATGCTACTATCCCATTTCCTACCCATGGTTGGGGAAGCTCATCAATAGACAAACAGAGATTCAATGCAAGTGAAGTTAACAGTCGGCTTGCTTCGCAGTTTGTACTCATTCTATTCCTTCCATATGGAATTGTGTGCGACGTTTGACTTCTGAAAACCAATAGTACTAATTCATCTAACATCCATCGACTTCCAATGATAATGTTTAGACTTTAGAGATCCCAAATCAATTGTAGAGAAAAAAGGAGCCTGCTGCAGTAGGTATACATACATATAAAATGTAAGTGAAAACATAGTGCTCATATTAGTCAATAATGCATGTCTTTGCACATGTCGGTAACAATTACAAGAAATAAGCTATTTTAGGATCACCAATAAGCAGGTCGTTAAAGTTCTCTGAATCACAACACAACACTTCAAAATCACAAAGAGATCTGCTATTATCACACACAAGCAAGAGACTCAATGAAGGGATAATGACAAAACCAACCACCGATCCGCAAACATTGTTCAAGTTGACTATGAACGTCGTCAAAGGAACCCAAGTCACACAATTTGGTGAATGTTCCATCTAGAATATCATACCTTATGACCTTCCCACTCATGTTCAAAACCAAGAATGAGTTCTCCCCTTTATCTCCTCTTATAACCGAAATCACTCCAAAATTACAGTAATCTGATCGCGACGGATCTATGTAGGTCAAATCGATGTCTTCAAATGCAGTAGCCCCCGATCCCAAATCGACACGGTACTTGATAAACCACTCTGAGTAGTCTGTTTTCAGCTCGTAAATATCGAATCTTGATATGGGTGATTCATAGATCTCAATGAGATTCAGATACCCGGCAGATTCACCGAAGTATCTAATCCTCAGTTCATGGTACTCAACTGGAAAACTAGGCATGGGAAGAGTTCGAAGACGCTCTTCCTCAACACTGAAATATAAAGAATCTCCGCACATGTTAACCCAATGAACCGATCCATTCCAAAATACCCCACTGCTGAATTGGGTGTTGACACCTGCAGTGAAGGGCTCGCCTGAAACCCTCCAAGGACCGGTCCCGGAAGTGTAGATGTCGATTATGTATTTGTTAAAAGTGGTTGAAGTCTCACAATCAGGTGAGTCCACAACACGGACGGAAATCACTTTGTAGTTACGAGATTTTGATGGATCAAAAGCTAAAGTCAAAGAAAGGGCGGTCCCGAGACTCCCAGAACCCAAAAGTATTGTGAGTCCCTTAGTGACTGGATTGAGTACCAAGTACTTCTGCTCCCGTGGTGGGGATCTAGAAAGCCACAAAAGCAACAGCCCATTGCAAGATTGCAGAATTCTAACCCTCGACAGATTGGTGACGAGGGGGAGCGCCATCAAGAGGGGAGTTAGTGGGTTTCTGTCCGACAATAGAACAAAAGGGTCATTGGGTTGTGGGCTGAAAAGAAGCAGTGACTGTCGGAGGAAGATCCCAGAGGGAATTGGGTTGGAAATTTTGCTGTGGCGGGCCGAGGTGTAGGGATCGGTAATAAGAGAGAGCCATCTCTTGGAGACAGATTTGTAACGGAGGAGAGACTTAACGGGTAGGCGCAATAAGATTTCAGTCAAGAGGTCGGGGTTTGAGGCAACCACAGAGGCGGAGGAGGCCTCTCGCACGGTGGTTGTTCGCCTTCTTCTGGTGGTAAGCATCTTGGTTTGGTTGTTGTCTGAGAAGAAAAGTAGCATGAGAGATTAATATATAATGATGGATTTGATATTTTTAATTTCAAGCTGTGCACTCTGTTTAGTTGACCTTTGATAGGTTTAGTTGACCCACGCAATGAGAATTGCGCGGGAAGCTTTCTCAGACTGAGACAGTGCAGGTAAATGTTTGGGAGGAATCAAGTGGATACAATCTTTAAGAAAATTACAGTGGTTGGCCCAAACAATTATCTCTCTTTATATATTGACCCCTTTAGTTCTCCAACCGATTTGAGAATCTCGACCAACATATAAATCCTAAAAATATCAATCAGGGCCACTGGAAATTCAGAACAGGACTTCTAGTTTTTTACATCTTCAAGAAGAAAAGGAACTTCTTAAAACGTAGAGAAATGATATTGGCACTTCTGTGTGGTAAATATCTTCATGATTGTTTAGCAAGGTCAAAAGCTTTAGCTCTTAATTCAACTGCATGACTGCTTAGTTCATTCTTGATTTACATGAACTCAAAAAAGAGCTCAAATCAGAGTACTTCTAAGTAACTTCACAAAGTATACAGAATGTTGCACCAAAGAATTCCTGTTAGAATCCATAATTTTGAACCAAAGAAGTTTCAAAGGAATGATGATAAGCAGACCTAAAAGGTTTCTTTAAATAAGAGAAGAGACTCAATGATTTGAAACCCATAAAACCATCAAGCATTAGCCATAACTTCTGGTTTGATCTCAGAAACATTTAACCTTGATGCAAGTAATCAATGCCACGGCCCTAATACAACTCTTTCCAATGGTAATCACTGAATGGTTCCTTTCTTTTCCCAAACAAATGAACTGATCCAGTCCAGAAAACTCCCATTACTTAAATTGGATGCTGACATAGAAGAGTATCCTAGAAACCCTTCAGTGGCCAGCTTCCAACAACTACAAACAAGAACTCAGACTCACATTCCAGACACAATTTGTAATCAGTTAGTACGCAAGATAGAAAGCAAAAGCCATAGCTTGAATTACAAACGTAGAAGGATCAATGTTTTGGAATATTCTAGAGCTTCAAATTCCACTTATTCTTCCTTAAGCACTTTTATCTTCTCTTGTGAATTATTACTTTTCACTAATGAGATCTTTCTTCACATGTTGGATTAAACCATATGTAGATTTGTTCTTTACATAGATGAAGAAAACAACATTAAATGTGCAGGGTTAGGGAACATGTATGGGAATTGGGAAATAACAATGTGTTAATCTTAAGGTTCAACTTAATAGCAAGGATTAAATTTGGAACCCGCATTCTTTGACATCTCTATTATATTAACCTACTTATTCTAAAACTAATTTATTATGAAGTCCATACAGTTGAAATAATTATTTCAAGCAAATCAAACATATTCTTCTAATTAGTTAAGAAGTTATGCATGTAACACATATAACAGGGCACTTAAATCCATAACCCAACTCGTGCAAATTTGTTTAACCAAAACACCGCATATTTTACTGAATTAATAACAATGGTGTGGAGAGCACCAAACCAACAAAAAAATCTCGTTTCTCTCTTTGAGAAGACCTACTTGTTACGAAGTTGAAACTTTAACAAACAAATAGTTACCACTGAGAGATGGTAGGTTTTCAAACCACACCAACAATTTAGTAAAATACCACAATCAGTAGCTAATCAACCATTCCCTAGCAGCTTTACCGAATTCTACACTTCGTGTACCAGTGATCTTCAAGCAAACCACTCGATAACCATTGAAGTTATTCTAATGACCGTAACTCTAACAAATAAATTAACATGTATTTTTTTATCACACACAAGAGAGAAATTTGATGAAGGGACAAGGACAAAACCAGCCACCATACCTCAAATAACCCATTAGTTGACCATTGTCATCTTCAAGAGAACCTACATCGCATAATTTGGTGAAGGTTCCATCTACAATCTGTAGAAGGAAATATACACAAGTTCTGTCGCTTCGCTGCTATGGCTCTCACTCCGGCGACCACCGCTACCTCTAACAATCCCTTATATCTCCTCTCTAAGATAAATGACATTATGCCCTTTAAATTAGATGGCTCCAACTATGTTCTGTAGAAGCATCAGCTATCCACTATTCTGTGTACCCAAAATTTCTATGGGTATCTTGAAGGTTCTATAGCCTGTCCTCCGCACTTCCTCCCGACGGCCACTGGTGGTGTTTCGGAAACAGTAAATTCGGCGTTCTCCACCTGGGTCTCCCAAGACCAGGCAATTCTCATTCTTATCAACGCTACTTTGACACCGGAGGCCTTAACTCAGGTAATCGGCCACTCCTCTTCTCAGCCTGCATTGCTCGCCTTAGAGCGCCACTACGCTTCGCTTACCAGATCCAATATTCTACAACTTAAATCTGAGCTTCAACAAATCAAAAATCAATTCAATTGATGTCTAATTTCAAAAATTAAAGTCGATTCGAGATACACTTTTTGTTGCTCTAGTCACTGTTGATGACGAAGATAGGCTTTTGTTCACTCTCAATGGCTTACCCCCGTAATATAACTCTTTCCGTTCATCTATTAATACTCTTCCGATCCTCTCAGCTTTGAAGATTTACATGTTTTACTCCGATCTTAGGAGCAGATGCTAGAATATCAACAATTTGTTCTTTATTTACACAACCCCTCTCCTTTTACCACTCAAACACAAACTTCTTTTGGATATGGTACTGCTTCGGCAAACTATTCGGCACGTGGATCTGGTTATTGTGGTCGTGGTCGTGGTCGTGGCAGCTGTGGTGGCTATGGTCGTTTTGATGGCCAGTTTGACCAGTCCAGGGGACAGAGTGTTTCCTATTCTCGTGGCGGTCAATAACACCGGAGTCGTTTCAACTCCTCTCAATCAAACCCTAGATCTGGTTCAACTCCTGCGAACCGGATCTGTGGACAAGACTATCACTCTGCCTTAGAACGTTGGCACCCGATGGACTACTCTTACCAAGGCAGACCACCACCACAACAGCTCACAGCCATGAATGCTACGACCCAACCTCAAGGTTCAAGTGCTCCTAATCCTGCGTTCTGGTTGTCTGACACCAGAACAACAATTCACATGACCTCAGACCTAAGTAATCTTTCTCTTGCTGAATCTTTATTATGGATCCGATAAAGTTACAGTTGGAAATTGAACCCAACTTCCCATAAATCAATCTGGTAAGGCAATTCTTACTACATCTTCTGGTAGCGTGTCTCTTCATAATGAGAAATTTTTGTTTGCTCTAGAGCAAATATGACATGGTGTTCTGATCAATACATCATAGGACACGTATTGAAGAAAGAGAATGAGTGGTAGACAAAAGAAAGTGGATTTCCTACATGTTCCTGACGTGACGTGACGTGTCATGTGATGTATTGATTAGAACACCATGTCATATTTGCTCTAGAGCAAGCAATAATTACTCCATAATACATTGCATGTTCCCAATCTGTCTGCTAACTTGGTTTCTGTACTTGATGGCTTTTTTGGCATGATCTCAGAGATGTTTTAAATGCTCTCGACTCTCCTTCCATAGAAGCTACTTCAGAAGGCTATTTGATGGCAAAGTATGATTAACATACACTCATACAAAAGATGGCGAATAATATAACGCAGAGCATGGATCAAATGTGAGGGGTGCAATCAAGAAAACTTAGCACTTCGATATCAAGAAAAGTAAGCACTTTGGTAACTAACAAACATACGCTGAAGAAAATATAACACTCGGTTACTATCATTCAGTCGGAAATTAATTGCCCATTTAGTCTACATTTATGGCAAATTACTTCATTCAGGACATCAATCAAAGTTCCACATTTACCTCATGTATTTGTGCCAATTTCTAGCAATAGGGGGTTCCAGAACAGAAAAACGAGAACCTTAATCCTTAAGACAGTCAAATCACCTACTGACCAATCTGTATGTACACACAGAACCCTCTAGTTTCCTAAGCAAGAGTTTACTTACTAGCGATAAACCAAGAGAATGCAAGTTAGGCCAACCAACAATTCCGAACAACCAATCCGGTCTCTCTATCTTGGAAAAAATGAACTAGTTCAAATAAGAAATCAAACTGGTGCAACAATCTAGTCAAGGAAAATATATAAAAAGAAGTTAACCAAATAAATGAAGTGTAAGAAAACATGAGCTGGGAAAGAAGGTTGCTACACCACTGCCACTGAAGCCTTCAGTTGAAAACCAATAAGTATCATATTTTTTGTGCGAGATTATTCATGGCTCTTAATCTTAAAATACGCACTCCTTTATTTTGTATGTTTAAAAATCCATAAGCTCTGAACACAACTGACTGATTGCTTTAATCTCGACTTTTCGTATACTCAAGTTAGCAAAATTCGTCCTATGCTACTATGAGTGAAACATGACCGATCTAGATAAAACGTTTATGAAATTATCTTTTTAATTTCAAATCAGATAGTACAATTTGCCACAAAACGCTCAATCTCACCATCACAAACTTTTTCGACATTAAACATTTCACATCAGGAAGTATACTGCATTGGTTTCATTATCAGCTCAGGTCTACCTTAGCGAAGGATAAAAATTAATAGTACTCATAGTACTCATAAGCAAATCCACACAGTTTATCTTAAAGAACGGAAAGAGACTCGATGAATTAAAAAGCAGAAAACCACAACTTCCCAAAACTCTGGTAAGCAAAAGTGTACCTCATGATCAAACTGCCAACGTACAGAACCAAAAACGACGCATTGTCCTCTTTCTCTGCCATAACAAGCGAAATCACACCAAATTTGAAGTCCAGACATGTGTCCGTGTTGCTGAACAACATCTCAAAAGATGACATTAATCAAATATCCACAACACACCAGCCAGAATATTTCTTGATCGATCTCGTACACATTAAACTTTGTTGAGGTATGATCACATATATCAATTAGATTCAAATGGCCACAACATTCACCAAACTACACAGGCTTCTTCTTCTCCTCCTCCTGCAAGCTACGTTTCTCATCCCAAGGGAATTTCTCCTTCGACATGAATATACAACACCTCGTGATTGACAATCCAATGAATAGGATCCATTCCAGAAAACCCCGTCGTTAAATTGGCCGGGAATATGGAAAGGTTTGCCGGAATCCAAGTGCCTTTGTCCGACGAGTACATCTCAATCTCGTTCAGGTGAACACACAGACTATGAATGACATGGCGGACGCAGACTACTTTGTAATCATTGGATTTGGCCGGATCAAAAGCAAACGACGCGGCATAAATTACAAACCTGGAAACATCAATGGCAGTATTGAACATATAGTACTACCATTTGAACCCGCCAAAACCCTGTAATGATCCCGGTTCAGGGACGGAGGAGCGGGGTTTGTAAAAGCGATTTGGGGTGTTACTCGCCGACAGGACCTCATTGTCTAGTGTGTTCATGAGGAAGAACGATTGATCGAGGAATAGACCAACGGGAGTGAAGGAACGACAGCGCGTGAAGTAGGAGTCCGTTAGTTCAGAAACCCATCGTTTCGACACCGATTTGAAGCAGAAGAGCGACTTAACGGCTAGGCAGAGCAGAGCAAGAATGCCGTCAAGACGTCGTCGGTGGAGGCGACTGTGGACGCAAACAATGGGTAGTGGTGAAATCTGAACTTTTTAGCTATCACTTTTGACCTTTATTAGGGAAACTAATGCAAAATAGTAACTTAATTAAATTAATTAAAGTCAAATCAGAATCAAATCAAAGTCTTTAAGCAGAAACTCTTCGCCGGTAAAATCTGCACTTGCCTTGCCAGAGTTGTCTTCGGTTCATCGTCCGGCGGGTGAAAGTTCCAAGAAAGAACCGAGCAAAGTGGAGAAGCGGAAAGGTCGCCGAGAAACCGAGTCGAACGGCGCCAATAGCAGTTTCGAGAAAGAAGCCTTGGGAAAAGATGTTGAGCGGGAAAGAATAAATTTTGAGGCTTTCAAGATCAGAGAAGAATTTAGTTCAGGCCAAACTTTAGTGGGCTTGACTGAAGTCCCAATTTTTGAAGCCCAAATTACTAACTTAGCCTAAAATGAAACATCTCAGCTTGTGGGCCAATATAAGGATGATGGCAAAAGCCCAATGCTTATGGGCTTATGTAACAAACCCTTGTGCCAGAAGCACACAACCAATTCACAATCGAGGAAAATCCCAATTGCTGATAAGCAAAACCCTAATCAAAATTCAGGAGAACAGATTGGGGAAGATGATGCTCAAAGTAAGGATGATAATGTTCAAGAGCAGGGACAATCCTCAAACGAAGTATCAGAAAGGAATTGCCGTAAATGGAAAAGAAGAGCAAGAGAAGCAGCAGCTGAGAAGTCGGAGTCTCAAAGCAGTGCTTCAATGGTCCAAAAACGAGAAGAGAAACAGATATGGAAATTGACGAAATTCAGCTGGGTAGTGGTGCTGAAGGTAAGAAGATCGAAAGCATGGTTCTTGATGAATTCCCAAACAACTTAAGGGTGGAGGAAGCCAGCCCCGAGTGGCCCTCCGGTGCCCAATGAAGCTTTTAGTTTGGAACTGTCAAGGCGCAGGCAGAGCTTTGACAGTTCGTCAATTCAAGAGGATGTCTCATCTTCTTGCTCCAGAAGTTGTTTTTCTTTGTGAAACCAAGAAAATAAGCAAATTTATGTGGAAAACTTATAGTGGTGGAGGTAGAAAGCATAGTCTTTGGATTGATCCACAAGGCCTATCTGGTGGACTTGGAGTAATATGGTTGAAGAGTGTAAGTCTTAAAGTTTTGAAGTACAACTACTTTTTCATTCATGTTGAAATTGAAGCTAAAGTTTAAAATGGCATCACATTTTTGTGTATTTGAGTACGAATGATCACACAAGACAGATGCAATTGGATTTTTTGAAGGCCTACATCTCTAGCATTGATGAGAAGTTTGTGTTATGGGGAGACTTTAATGACATTACTGACCCAAATGAAAAAAGAGGTGGCTCCTTAAGGAGCAAATCATCTTGTATGCCTTTTAATTCCTTTATATTAGATTGCGAGGTGATGGATATGGGCTTTAGGGGCTATCCTTACACATGGTGGAACAAAAGAGAGGGATTTTACGGGATTGAAGAAAGACTTGATAGGGGTCTTTGCTCATTTAAATGGAGTGAAGAGTTTAGAAATGCTACAATTGATCATATCATCTGCTCTGGATCAGACCATTCAGCATTATTGCTTGATACTTCACCAGCCCCTGTTAACTTCACTAAATCATTCAAGTTTGATCCTCTCTGGGTCAGGCATGAAGGTCATGAGAAGATTGTTACTGAAGCTTGGAATATGGATTTCCAAGGGACAAAAATGTTTAAAATCAAAAGCAAGCTTAAATGCTGCAGGCAAAAATTAAGGCAGTGGAGCAAAAAGTTTGTGAGAGGACTTAGTACAGCAATCAAAGAAAGGGGGGAAGAAGTCAAAGCCATAAGAAATGAAGGTATTAATGCTGATACTTCTCTTCTCCATAATCTTGATTTGGAGCTAAATTCTCTCTGGGCTGACGAAGAATCATTCTGGAAACAAAAGCCAGGATTGATTGGTTGGATGTTGGTGACCAAAACACATCTTTTTTCCATGCCACAACAATGCAGAGAAGAAAGTGGAACTCTATAAATGGCATTTTCAATGAAGAAGGGAAGTGGTGCACATAAAAAAGAGATATTGATAAAGCTTTCATGGATTTCTATTCGAAGTTGTTCTCTGCAGATCAATTTGATGATCCATGGCCTGTGGTTGCCAATGTGTAGAAGATGGTAACCCCTGAGATGAATGCTGAGCTCATTAAAGAGATATATGTGGACGAAATTAGAGATGCATGCTTCTCCTTAAGCCCAGATAAAACACCTGGCTACGACGGCTTCACAGCTAGGTTCTTTCAAACTTATTGGGGTGTTCTAGGCGCTGACATCTGTGATGCTGTGAAGGACTTCTTCAAATTTGGAAAGCTTCTTCAGAGCATGAAATCACGCATATTACACTAATTCCCAAGGTACACTCCCCATTATGTGTGAAGGATTTTAGGCCTATCAGCTTGTGTACAACTTTCTACAAGATCTTTGCAAAAACACTAGCAAATAGGCTTAAAATGATTATTGATAAGCTTATTTCTGAGTGTCAAAGTGCTTTTGTTAGCAATAGGCTAATCTCTGATAATATTTTGATTGTGCAAGAGCTCATAAATTGGATTAAAAATAAAAGAAGTGGGAAAGATGGTTGGGTGGCATTGAAGCTTGATATGCTTAAAGCTTTTGATCGAGTAAGATGGGATTTTTTGGAAATGATCATGAATAGAATGGGCTTCCACAGAAAATGGATTAACTGGATAATGGTGTGTATTAAAACAGCGAGCTTTAGGCTCAATGTCAATGGCGAAGTTAGTCCTTTTATAAGGCCAAGGAGGGTAATTCGGCAAGGGGAACCCCTTTCACCATATTTGTTTGTGTTATGTGCAGATGGCTTGACAGCCACATTGAATTATTTTGAATCCAAAAAGTGGTTTTCAGGTCTTAAAATTTCAAGGCACTGCCCTTCTGTCAATCATCTTCTATTTGCTGATGATTCAATTTTATTTTGCAAAGCCACGGTTGCAGATTGTAGTGCAGTGAATAAAGTACTTGAGCTCTACGAAAAAGCCTCCGGCCAAGCTGTGAATAGAGAAAAATCACATTGCTTATTCAGCCCAAACACAAGCAAGCTGCTGGTGAAGTTTTTGCAGAATTTTCTCGGCATTAGCAAAGAGATGAGGAATTGCAATTATTTGGGGCTGCCTGCAATCATTGGAAGATCTAAAGTGCAGAACCTAAAGTTTATTATTGACAGAATCAAGGAAAGAGTAAATGGATGGAAGGAGGCCTATCTCAACAGTGCAGGAAGAGAAGTACTAATCAAATCGGTATTATCTTCTTTGCCAACATATGCCATAACATGTTTCATTTTTCCCAAAAAGGTGTGTGATGAACTGAGCTCAGTGGTTTCTAATTTCTATTGGGGAGGGAACTCTATTGAGGACAAAAGAATTCATTGGAGGAGCTGGAGTCATCTTTGCAAAGAGAAATCTAAAGGGGGGGCTTGGGTTTAAAGATTTCACTTATTCAATTTGTCTCTTCTAGCCAAACAGGCATGGAGATTGATGAATGGTAAGCCATCTCTTTTCAAAAAATATTTAAAGGAAAATTATTTAATGATTGCAGCTTCTGAAATGCCAAAATTCCTCATGGATGTTCTTGGGCATGGAGGAGCCTAATTGAAGGAAGAAGAATCATTAAGATGGGTTTTAGATGGTCAGTGGGGAACTGCAAGATGATTAGATTGTGGGATGACCCATGGATTCCTAGAGATGACAATTTTAAAGCCATTTCAGCGAGAGCACACAGAGATGGAATTAACACAGTTGCTGACATTATTGATAGTGCATCAAGACAGTGGAAGGAGGATCTGGTTAAGAGTTTGTTTGACTTGGATGAAACCGATCTCATTTTTTCAATCCCTTTGGGGTCTGTTGTTATTGAAGACAGGAAAGTATGACATTACTCATCCAATGGTGATCTTACTGTCAATTCAATTTACAAAATGCTTATGAGGTCAAGAAGCACTAAACAGTCTGTCAGTTCTTCCAATGTTGCTAACTGTGATGGTGGTTCTAGAATGGAGCCTCTATGGACTTCTATTTGGAGTTTAGAAGTGCAGCCTAAGGTTAAAACTTTTATGTGGAAGTTGCTTAATGGTTGTATTGCTGTTGCAGCTGCTCTGAAATTAAGAGGACTTAATGAAATTCACGAAAAGTGTCCTTTTTGTGGGGTGGACAATGAAACAGAATTTCACTTAATGTGTCAATGTTATATTGCCAAGCAAGTGTGGAAGCTATCTCCTGTAAGGTGTGTTTTCTCAATCAACCCAGTTTCGTCACTTCAGGAATGGTGGAGTGCATCAATTGATCTTCATGAAAATGTTGAAGGAAAGTTGATAGCCATGGGTATTATGGCACAAACATGTTGGGAATTATGGAAGGCAAGATGTGATTGGCTATTCAATAAAATTAGATGGAATCCCTCCCAGATAAATTCAAAGGCCATCCAAAAATTTTATGAATTTTTTGACAGAAGGAGAAGCCTGCAAAAGCCATCTTCCTTGAAGCAGTCAGAGGTGAGAAGCATAAATGAAGGCTGGGAGGTAGAATTTTTCTGTGATGCTGCAGTTTACGAATTCAAAAGAGGTGGTGCTGTTGGAATTGTTATAAAAAAAGAAGCTCGAATTTTGGATGAATTTCCTTCTCCCGTTCACTATGTGAGTACACCACTTATTCTTGAATGTTTGGCAATTAGATAGCTGCTGAAATTGGCTACAGAAAGATTAAGGTCTGCTCAGATTCAAAAATTGCAATTGATTTTCTTAATGGAAGTTCTGGTAGCTGGCCAACTGATGTTTTTCAAGTTATGTTGGATTGTAAGCATTTGGCCTCTTCCTTTGATTTTTGTATTTTTGTATTTGTGAAGAGAGACTTTAATTTGTCTGCTCATTCTTGTGCCAGAAGAGCAGTTACTCTATTTTATTCTCGACCTTGGCTGGGATAGCCTTTAATGAAATCTCTTCAGTTTTCAAAAAAAAAAAAAAATCAGAATCAAATCATTAAAATTCCAAAAGTAAATTTGTGTCTCTCTCCCCTCTCTCGGGATCTAAAAAGAAAAAACAGCCCACAATTTTGGGAATTTATTCTTACAAAGTAAAAATTGTTGCTTACAAAGCCACTACCTAATTTAGTGATTAGAAAGACATATTTGACCTTGTCTTTAAAATATGTGCATTGTGATTTAATTGAGCACTTTAATTGCAACAACTAACAAAAGAGATTAATCTCACCTTTTTTTGTCTTCTTATCCTTCACATTAAATTGTTAACATTCATCAGTAATTTTAAGTTCCGGACATTTTTATGGTTTGAGCACTCCTAATTATCCCTCTTCTTTCACTACTATCGAATGGCAAGCTAATAACAAAATCATCAAGTCGAACTCATGTTTTCTAATCAGATTTAGCCATCAAAACATTTGAGGGGCTATTACATGTTGATAACACATCAAACAATTAAACACATCTTATGTGTTCTATGAACTTCAACTTGAACCCAAGTTCACGGCGAATTGTTTGATTTCCTGATGCATCGCCAAACCGCCCATTCATCCCGAAAAGGCTCACTCGTTGGCGACAACACTTGAACAAACCAGCTAGTAAACTAAAAAGATATAAATGGTAGTAGGCTTGAAAGGAGAGACGATTGCAACAGATCAATCAAAAGATTTTGAAGGAGTCCTTTTTCCCTTCTTAGGAGGTTCCAGTCACAAATCATGAAATAGGTGAAATATGGCATCGTTTGGTTGGCAGTGAAATGTTTATAGAGAAAAATATTCTACGCGCAAAAAAAATTTCGGGAAGGATTTTATCTGAATTTTTTCTCGAGTTTGGTTGACACTTGCAAAACATTTTGCTTGTGTATGAGACATTACTAAAAAAACTAAATATAACAATAAATTAATTAATTGGTGGCGGTGCTAGTGGACGTTGACGACAGTAGCGGTGGAGGTGGGTGGCGGCAATGGTGGTTCGATAAATCCATTAAAGTGGTCAAAATTTATCGGATATGGTCTTCTACTCTGGAGCAAATCCGCCATTCACGAGGGTTGTACGGTGTACCGTGATGGTGAGGGTGTGGAAACGGCGACAAAGCTGTGAGAAAAAGAGAATGCATATTTTATTTTGTTTGATTTAAACTAAAATAGTTACCGAAGAAATTAGGAAGTACAAGCAGTGGTATAATCCAAGAGAGAAGGTTGCTTTGCTATCATAAATACAGAGTGAGGAGCAGAGGAGAGAGATATTGGTCTTTATGAGAGAAAATGTTAGTTTTGGTATTGCAAACCTAATACCACTCCATTTCTTCTCTTTCTCCTCCTTGGGGAGGGCACGATTATTAAGATAATAGTGCTTTTTACTATTTTGCCCCTTCCCGTTTTATATATTTCTTATCCTGTCCCCCCCTCTCTCTCTCTACATCCTAAATGTGATGAACAACACAATTACCTCCACCACAACATGTCCTCCACCACCAGTACCAACAACAATATAAACAGATCTAAGTATAAAATTCAGATCCAAACATTAAAATTGCAGATCCAATAAAAAAAATTACTAATATAAATCAAAACACAGAGGAAGAAGAGGAGAGGAAGTAGAAAAGAAAAAAAGTAAGATGAAGAACACAGGCTGAGGAAGAGGAGGCGAAGAGAAGGAGGCGAGCCCGATTTACAGAGAGTTACAGAGGGAGGTGGAGATGCACCATCTGATTCTTTATATGATGACGATGGAGACGATGACAACTCCGACAGGAGGGAGACGACCACGACGGCGACGGGAGGGAGACGATGGCGACGTGAAGGATACGACGACGACGGGAGGGAGACGACGAGATCTTGCGGCGCTTCCGTCGAGTTCGCCGTCGATTTCGCCGTCAATTTCCCCTTCTTCCGCTGTCGATTGCGCCTTCTTCTTCCTCTTTGTCGTTCAAACTGTCGGCTCTTTCTCTCTCTCTATCCTCTATGTGTGGTGGATAATGAATCGACGGAGTGAGGAATGAGTCAAATCAGTGAGCCAGTGGGTAGGGTTTGTTTTTTAGAGAAAAAAATGGGTTGAGTGAAGTATGTTGAGATGAAAGGTGGGGTATTATTGTAAGGGCAAATTCGTCATTATTCGTTATTAAACATGCCAAATGAGGAAAGGGGGAGAAAGAAAGGAAACTTGCCAAAATAGAAAGGGGGAGAAAGAGAAGAAACGGAGTGGTAGTACTTAGTGGCTTTGTAAGGATCAAAACTTGCTTCGTAATAATCACCTCCCCACAATTTTTTTCTTTCTTCATCTCCAAATCATTCGTGCTCTTTTCCTTCTCCTACTCCTCCATCTTCTCTGGCGCCTCCCACCACTAAACACCCTACTCTCTCACTCGTATCTCTCACTCTCATGGCTTCAGCGTCCTCTCCTAACAACGACGTTGTGAACAACGTTCTTGGATAACTCCACTCCGAGACCCAAGGAACAACTTCCCCATCCTCTTCTCCGGCGCTGACGACGACAGCGGCAACGGCTGTGGCTGCTTCGTCTTCATCACCGGCGCTTCCCTTCGACGGAGTCAATCCTCACCAAGAGATGAGTTTTTTTCACCTTGTGAAGTAACTTATCATAAAATTCATGTTATAGGGTTAGAAAAAATTAATTTTATGTTGGATTTTTGTGTCAAATTCATGTTAAATTCTTGTTGTTTTGTATAATTCTTGTATAAATTGTTGATTTCATCAAGTTACCACGGGGAGCCCCTACATGCCACAATTTTTTCGGACTTACAGAGAGAAAAGGCTCGCAGGGGTGCGAAGAATAATATGCCTCATCTATGCGCCCCAATCTCATATGGGGCTTACAAAGAAGGGTTCGCTGTTGGGCCCATGGAACAAGTCTATCACGCCCTTCTTACAATACCACATCTACAAACCCCGATTATGGTTGGCGCGTATAGTTGGGGCATGCAACAGATGTCCAGTGCTCCCCTGCTGCAACCCCCATATTTTCAGCTGAGTTAACAGTCTGGGGCGCGCACTTACATGCCCCATACTGTTAACTAAGCTGAAAAGTTATGTCTTGCCGCAGGGGCTTACATGACATATGATGTGTTCCCGAACTGCACGCCCTAACTTAGTGAAATTCACTAAGTAGTACTGATACAAAAGGATCTTTCACAATCATGTCCCAGTTTTTGCCAACTAGGTCGAGTTGAGGAGGTATCAAGTGCCATTCACTCACGCTAGAGCTAAGGGGAATTGATGACAAGACTTGTTAGACTCCATGACGTTAGGAAACTCATGGAAGAGAGGCTCCCTAACTTGGCATGGATTTCAACATATTGCTATGAATAAATGTTCACTAAGAGGCTACTCGACTTATTGATTCAGCCTTCGGTTAACACTAACTTCCATGACAAAGAACTATGGTTCAACTTTGGGGGCATGCCAATTCGGTTCTCCCTCCAAGAGCCTGTGCTTTGTCGTGGAGTAAACGTCCGCAAGTTATATAAAGATGCACATAAGGACGAGTGGATGGAAGATTTAAGCGTCATTCATAATGTCTACGACGATGTGAGGTGTGCGTATACCTTGAACATGTGTGCCCTGAAACTTGAGTAGCATCTCGAAAAGATCGATGAGGATCACCTTACTCCTTCGATGATGATCATCAGATGGACTCGACCCTGTTGCAAAGATTTTTGAAGCTCTTAGTTGCTATATATTTGGTAGGTTGGTGTACAACACCTCGAGTCATGATAATATGCTTGCGTCTGTGATACAGAAGTGCAACGAACTTGATTTCTGTAACGCCTACAATTGAGGTACAGACTAATTCAATTGTTTAATAAAAGTTCAACTACACCAAGAAGCATACGTAATCGATCACCTCCTTGCTTTTCATTGCTACAGTAATTGTGTTAGTTATGCATGTTTGTTTTTGTTTATATTTAGATATGGTATATGCTAACCACCAGTCGTCTCAGCAGGCAATCTTGCGCCTACAAAGTACTCCCGTAGATGTTACCTACCTGAGCTTACAAGGACAAGAGGTACTTCCAAGAGTGTGGTGGCGTACTTCCCGATTGTGGACAAGGTTAAGGATGAAAATGTGATCGAACTCGTGCTGCAAATCATATATGTTCGCCCAACATAACCCACGATGAACACTCAATTGTCACCCAATCAAAAACCGATTTTTTGAGTTGTAGAAACTTGATTTTAACATCTAAAAACAACTTAGTGGAAGATTTAGAGCATACCCACGCCAAAAATCGCAAGAAACAGTCAAGAAATGGAGCGGGTCGAGTCGCCAAAAATGTCGCTGGAGTTGGAGCTCGACGGGGCTTTATCCGATGGTTCAAGGCTTCATGTAAGGACTCCTGGATTTCGTTCAGACATACTACAGTCGAGAGATCCCGAGGAAAAGAGCTGGGTGGCGTTGGTTTGAGTTGATCAAAAAAATGGAGTTTCCCCGGCACTTGTGTCTGCTGCTACATCTGATTCTTCTTTTTATTTTGTTGTGGAGGTCAGAACTGAGAGAGAGGGAACATGATGGAGAGAGAGAGAGAGGGGGAACGAGAGAGAGAGAGAGAGAGAAAACAAAGGGGTGGTGGGCTGGGGTGGTCTTTCCCATCAGGCCAGTGGTGGTGACCATTGTTGCCAACTACTACAGCTATTGATATATATATATATATATATATATAGAGAGAGAGAGAGAGAGAGAAAGATAGAGAGAGATATGGAGAGGGAAAGAAGAAGGGCAGAGGTGGTGGAGATGGCGATGAGCTCGGTGGAGGTCCATGTAAAACTGATGGTGTTGATGTTGGCGGTTTCTTGATCAAGAAAAGGTTAGGGTTTTATAGATGGGTGTTTCTTGGGGAGGTAGTTTAGGAATAGTAAAAAAAATTAAAATAATTAAATTATGGATAAAAGACAAAAACCACCCCTCTAGTATTGGTTATATACAAAAACAACCCTCGTGTTCCGGGATATACAAAAACCACCCCTCTCAGTGGACAGCAGCTAACGACAAGTAACAGAAAACTTTAAAATACCATTTTACCCTCAAATGAAAAAAAATACCCTAATATATAGTTCTTTTCTACTCCCTATCCTTTCATTTTATCCACATCTCTTCCAAGACTCTTCTCTCCTCTCTCCTCCATCACAACCAACAACAATATCTGGCGTCTCCTTCTTCAGAGCTTCCACGACACCTTGTGGCGGCGACGATGCATCTGGAAGTTCAGGTATCTCTGAAGAAGACCATGGATCTCTAATCTCGCGGCGAATCTTCCCCACGGTCGCTTCCGGACGCCTCTGTATCAAGGTTCCTTTCTGATCGTTGCCGCTGGCGACGGCGGTTCTCTACTTCGTCGCATGATCGGATATGGGGGTGATTTGGGTCCGATTCTGGTAGGGTTTGATTCGGTAGAGACACAACCGCATCTGGATCTGCAAAAAAAAAAAACGATCCCCAAATTCAAACACAAACCCAACAAAAAAGAACCGATTACAACAGCAGGGATGCCGACAACGGCGATGGCGATAGAGAGGAGGAGGACGAAGGAGACGGACAGGGACGCCGGCGACAGAGAGGACGACGACGGCGAAGGCGACAGATAGGGACGTCAGCAGCATCAATCTGGGTCTTCCTCGTCCTCATCCCCTTTCTCCGATTCGTGCTTCCTTCTCCGATCTGTCTCTGTGGATGTATCCGAACCCGATTTCGGACCTGTTTCAAGATCCATCTTTTTGCAGGTGAATGGTTTCAGGTGGATGCAGACTGAGGTGACATTCTGGTTTTGTTTTGTAGGTCAATGGATTCAATGGTCATGGTGGTGGTTATGAAGGTGGTATTGGCAGTGGTGATTTGTTGGGTGTAATGGAGGGTATTGTTTCAGGTTGTGTGAGGGTGTAGTTGCAGGTAGTATAAATGGTGGCGGAAGTCAGTTTAGGGTGCAAGTAGTTTAAAGGTCAAAGCCATGGTGATTTGCAGGTTGGAGTTTTGAGGCAGAGGGTGTTGATGAAAGGGATAAGCTGAGGTAAAGAATGGTGCTGCTAGGGGTTATTTAGTGGTTTAGGCTGGTAATTTAGGGTGTTGGAGGTTTATTTCAGTTGGAAACTTTGTGGTTGTGATGGTATAAGAGGTAAGATTAATTGATTGTTTTAGGTGTTGTTGGTGGTACCATTTTTAGATTTAGGTGGTGTCTGAGTTAGATTTGGGTTTCTTTTTGTTTGTGGTAGGTGCTGCTTGAAGAAGATAAAATGATGATGATTTTTGGGTTTTGTTTTTTGTTTTTTTAACACAATTTTTGGGTTTTGGTAACTGATGATGGAGGTGATGGGAGGCGAATCCCTGGACCAGTTCGATTGCATGTCTACTTTACCGATTAAAACTAGTTTCAACATGAACGCTAGAAAACCTACTAGGAGGAATTAGGGTTCATACATGCGTCCAAGCTATCTGATGTAGGTCTGAAAAACTCCGGATCTTCTTCCGTATTCCTCAAGTTCCTCCTGGATGCAAGTGTGGGCTTGCTGCTTCCAGAATCCTTCTTGGCCTCCAGATGTATTGCTCTCACTCTCGAAACCCTAGATTTCGTGTGTATCTGAAGCATACAAATTCTGAAGACTAAGGACACTTATATAGGCTACGGGAGGGACCTGGAGGAGAAAATACGAATCAGGCTCCTAACTTTATAGGACTTCTGGTTCCACCCGAACCTAGCCCGAATAAAGTTAATTACAGTTAGTACCACTAAATGACTGTTATTGCACTCATGTCCATATTCTCAAAAACTAATATTTCGAGCTCCTGTTATCAAAATACTTATGATCTCCCCATGTTAAAATATCCTTCGATTAAATTAATTACTGACTAATTCATTTAATCGACCTCTTCCAAATTCCTTGATCCTTACCACTTAACTTATTTGATATGTCCAGATTACCAAGTAATCTACGTGACAAAATCAAAACTTATAAGCTTCATAAAGGGGATATCATCAATCCCATAACCGGGACATGGATTCCTTCGATATATCAATTTACACCATGGACTCAATAGTATCACCCAACTCATCGAGGTTATTGACTCCATAGCAGTCTCACTCACATGACTTGTCAAAGCAATAACTACTAAGTACATGTGCACATTGACTATCTAAGGATTAAGAGCATAAGTAATCATAATAACCATGAGACACAGCTTGTCTTATTATGTCAGTACAAATACAATGATCTCAACTTGGTCATGTTCAATATACACAAAGTATACTAGCACATTGAGTTGAAACTATAGTATGAACTATACTGTTTTCTGTAGCCAAGACTGACCTACTAAAACAATGTGCTACAATCGTTCCGATGGTTTGTCTAATTCCATCTAGATTGTGAAATCACAACTTTCATTCCACAAGAATCGAAGATAAGATCTTTTGTGTGTAAGCTAGACTCTACACACCAGATCTTCTACTATGTAGAACAATAGACAACTATGCACAATAATAATATAATGCAAAAACATTGCCCAAAACCATTCTCACAAATATCAAATCCATATAATCCAATACAAAAAGCGTGGCTTTTAGTATTCAATCCTTAGATAGACTGTTTCCATGTCTGAAAGGGATCAACCCTTTCTTGGAATCCTGCATGCTAAACCTTGCAGCAATAGTATCAATCTTATTGGCTTGTGACAAGCCCAACATCCTATTTCTCCGATCTCGCATAAGCTTGATCCCTAGAACGTATGCTGCTTCTCCCAAGTCTTTCATATCAAATTGACTAGATAACCATACCCGCACACTAGATAATACACCCACATTGTTTCCAATGAGCAATATATCATCAACGTAAAGTATCAATAATACCACCATGTTTTCCTTACACTTCTTGTATACACACGGCTCATCCGGAAATTGATCAAAACCAAAAGATTTGATTGCCAGATCAAAACGGATGTTCCATGATCTAGATGCCTGCTTAAGTCCATAAATAGACCTCTTAAGCTTGCACAACTTGTGCTCCTGGCCCTTAGCTAGGAATCCTTCTAGTTGCATCATATAAATTCACTCATCAAGACTTCCATTAAAGAAAGCTGTCTTGACATCCATTTGCCAAATTTCATAATCGAAATGAGCCGCAATGGACAAGAGAATCCTGATAGACTTAATCATGGATACTGGAAAAAAAGTTTCCTCATAGTCGATCCCTTCTTTCTGAGTAAAACCTTTCGCAACAAGCCTTGCTTTGAAGGTTTCACCCTTCCCGTCTACCCCTCTCTTTTTCTTGTAAATCCACTTACACCTGATGGGTTTTATCCCATCTGTTGGATCTACAAGATGCTAGACCTGATTGAAGTACATAGACTCCATCTCATAAATCATAGCCTTTTCCACTTTTCCGCATCCGTACTTCCAACAGCTTCATTATAGTTACTGGGATCAGTATCATGTACATCAGGGACCTTGCCAAAAGACTCTCCCAAGTACATGTATCTGTCTTGTTTACGAGAAACCCTCCCACTACGACGAGTTTGTACTTGTGATTCACCAGCAGTAACATTTTCCCCACTGCTCAGTTGCGCCGGAATGTCACTACTATCTTCTGGATCACTAGTATTGTCATTTCCCCCACTGCCCTCTTGCGGTGGGGAGTCAACACTAGTTTGTTGTGTATCACGGTTATCTACATTTCTCCAACCACCCAAAGGTAGAATGTCGATATCATTTTCTTGTGGTGTTTCCTCACGTACAGTTGGCATATCATGACCTTGGACTACTTGATTTCCTCGCATTTTTTCTTGAACAATTTTACTTTTAGGCTTGTGATCCATAATATATTCTTCCTCTAAGAATCTCGCATTGGTGCTAACATTGACTTTCTCATCCTTCGTACTATAAAATAAACCACCCTTTGTTCCTTTAGGGTATCTTACAAAGACACATATTTCTGTCCTTGATTCCAACTTACTTGCATTCCCCTTCAGCATGTGCTGGGCACATGTGCTGGACTACCCCAAATCCGAACATGCCGTAGACTAGGCTTGCGCCGCAGTCCAAATTTCTGTGGGTGTAGTTGGTACTGACTTAGACGAAACCAAGTTCAGAATATATGCAGCTGTCTCTAAAGCATGCCCCCAAAAGGAAGTTGGTAAATCCGAATAACTCATCATGGATCTCACCATTTCTAAAAGAGTCCTATTCCTTCGCTTTGCCACACCATTCTGTTATGGCGTACTTGGAGCAGACAACTGGGATTGAATCCCTTGTTCTTCCAAGTAATCCCTGAATTTTCCCAAGAGGTACTCGCCACCTCGATCAGATCGAAATGACTTGATATATTTTCCTAGACGCTTCTCTGATTCTGCCTTAAAAATCTTAAATTTCTCAAAGGCCTCAGACTTACGCCGCATCAAATAAATATATCCATATCTTGAGTAATCATCAATAAAAGTAATGAAATACTCAAAACCTCCCCTCGCTTGGACATTCATTGGTCCACAAACATCTGAATGGATAAGCTCCAATAGTTCTTTGGCCCTATTACCCATTGCCAAAAATGGCCTGTTGGCCATCTTACCTTCTAAACATGACTCACATGCTGGTAGTACCTCTACTTTTAATGAACCTAATGGTCCATTCTGAACCAGCCTTTGTATTCTGTTTATATTGATATGACCAAGTCGTAAATTCCAAAGATATGTTTGATTTATCTCGCAAGGTTCCTTTCTCTTTTTAGGTAAGCTATCCGAGTTATTCAGTTCATATAGCTGCGCTATGGGAGTCTCAGGATTTATAATGTAAAGACCATCTACCAATGTACCAGAACAAATAAAACGTTTATTTTTCTTAATAACCATAGAGTCATTAAAATAAACTGAATATTCATTCTTAACCAACTTAGAAACTGAAATCAAATTCCTTCTAATGGAAGGTACATAAAGACAATCTTTCAAAACTAAAATCCTATCATTCCCAAAATGTAAGAAACAAATTTCTATTGCAACTGCAGCTACTTTATTCGTGTTGCCCAAGTGTAGATAAATCTCGCCATCACTAAGCTGTCTGGTTTCCTGGAACCCCTGCAATGAATTGCAGACATGGTTAGTGGCTCCCGAATCTACACACCATGTTCTAGTAGATCGAACCGCTAAACATGATTCAACTATTAGTGAAAGAGATATACCTGAGTTGTTCTGGATTGGACGCGTTAGGAACTTTGGACATTGCTTCTTCCAATGCCCTCTCTGGTTACAGAGAAAACACTTGCCTTTCGGCTTTCCCAATGTCCCCTGAGGAGCAAGTGCTTGCTGTGGCCCACGAGCTATTCCTTGAGGTGCCGGAGCAACCTTTGGAAATACTGCTTGTGCAACTTTCTTCTTCTTCTTAGCCCTAGGGTTAGAAGTAGAAGCCTTTTTAGCCACCATTACATTAACCAGTTTTTGTAGGAGTCCCTCAGCTGCTTGAAGCTCCTTTAACAATTCAGCTAAAGAATAAGTCTTTTTGTTCATATTGTAATTTAGCCAAAAATTGTTAAATGAATCAGACAACGTCATGAGCACGATATCGACCTGAGTTTCCGCATCGGTTATCGCTCCAAGGATCTCTAGTTAACCTAGAAGACTTATCATCTTCAGAACATGATCCTTTACAGAGGATCCTTCAACCATTTTTGTGTTCATGAGGTTTTTCATAGCAACCTGCCTGGCAGCACGATCCTGATCCCCAAACATCTCTTTGAGGTTCTCCATGATCTCAAGGGCAGAGCCCATGTTCTCATGCTGATGCTGCAGCACATTAGACATGGAGCCTAATATGTAGCATTTAGCCATCTGATCGGATTTCTGCCACCTCTTATAAGGCTTGGCTTCTTCCTCAGAAGCCCCTTCTAGAGGTTCTTCAGGACATTCCTCAAGAAGCACAAATTTGTAATCCTCAGCAGTTAGCACAATATTCAAATTCCTCTTCCAGTTAATATAGTTTGATCGAGTGAGTTTGTTTTGATTCAAGAGAATAGATAGTGGGTTGAATGAGTTCGACATTTTGAACCTGAGAATCATGTAAATAAAACATATAAGGGCAATGTAAACCACCAGTAGTCTAACACACACACAAAAATAGTATGCCACGATGGGTGGACGTATACCATTCAATCTATAGTTAGACATGGTACCTTTGGTCTTGCAAGCCATAGCAGTGACTCCGATGGGGAGGATACTATAACTTACATATAAGTGTATACCATCATTTTACTTGTAAAGCCATTACCCCATTACATGACACTCATATGGAGAGATGACACATAAAGAGTAATTATTAGAAGTATCCTAATAGGAATTTATACCAGTGATACTGTAGTGGTTATGTTCGATAAGAAGGTTAACTCCAAGGCTAACACACACAACCAACTACATCACTTATAAATCAATGATGGTGACCGCGGGAACTAGCAGCACTAGACTCCCTCTCCCACTTAGTTGTTTTAACAACTTAATACAAATTAAATTATTTATCCATGTTGTCCGTGATTAATATGTAAGCATCCACAATAATCATACACATATACAAAACACATAATAAGCATGCAATCATACACAACCCTGCCATTATGGTCCAAGCTTCATTATCTGCGCTACCATGCTCCGATCCCAGCTTTTGCGAGCTCATCTTCAGAGTTTCCCGCCGATCCAACTCGGCGCTGAGTTGGCTAGGGGTTTGCAGGGGGCAGCGCGTCCCTGCTAGGGTTCGGGGGGTTCCCCCCCAAATTTTTTTTCTGGGCTGCTGTTTTAGGGGTGCAATTTTTGTCCATCGTTTGCAACCCGACGTGCCCTTTTTCTGAAAATCGCCATGCCATCTTCGGCCTTCTGTCTACACTATAATTACAGTAACCCTATCCTCCATGGATTCCGCAAAGCAGTCTATAACAGAGTACCAGAGACTGCTACAGACTTACAATGCCTCCAAGGAATTCACAAGTTCATCTAAAACTGGAATAAGAGGACCTAGGGTTTACTATTACAGATTACAGATTTCAGCCACGACAAAACAGCGTGGGAACCAAAACCAAATCAAACCACATACATCAAACTGTATGACCATAATAGCAGGACACGATTCAATCTGCAAAACAGAGTTAGACACCGCAATCTTCCTATTTTAACATGCATAGCCAGTTTGATTATTGGACAACATGGTTGTATATCAGATATGCAAAGTTGAACCTGGGCTCTGATACCAATTGATGGGAGGCGAATCCCTGGACCAGTTCGATTGCATGTCTACTATATCGATTAAAACTAGTTTCAACATGAACGCTAGAAACCCTACTAGGCGGAATTAGGGTTCATACCTGCGTCCAAGCTATCTGATGTAGGTCTGAAACACTCCGGATCTTCTCCCGTATTCGTCAAGTTCCTCCTGGATGCAAGTGTGGGCTTGCTGCTTCCAGAATCCTTCTTGGCCTCCCTACGAATTGCTCTCACTCTCGAAACCCTAGATTTCGTGTGTATCTTAAGCATACGAATCCTGAAGACTAAGGAAACTTATATAGGCTACGGGAGGGACCTGAAGGAGATAATACGAATCGGGCTCCTAACTTTATTAGGACTTCTGGTTCCACCCGAACCTAGCCCGAATAAAGTTAATAACAGTTAGTACCACTAAATAACTGTTATTGCACTCCTGTCCATATTCTCAAAAACTAATATTTCGAGCTCCTGTTATTAAATACTTATTATTTCCCCATGTTAAGATTACAGATATCCGTCGATTAAATTAGTTACTGACTAATTCATTTAATCGACCTCTTCTGAATTCCTTGATCCTTACCACTTAACTTATTTGATATGTCCAGATTACCAAGCAATCTACCTGCAGGGTTTGGCAAAATCAAAACTTATAAGCTTCATCAAGGGGATATCATCAATCCCATAACCGGGACATGGATTCCTTCGATATATCAATTTACACCATGGACTCAATAGTATCACCCAACTCACCGAGGTTATTGACTCCATATGAATCTCACTCACTTGACTTGCCAAAGCAATAACTACTAAGTACATGTGCACATTGACTATCTAAGGATTAAGAGCATAAGTAATCATAATAACCATGAGACACAGCCCGTCTTATTATTTCAGTACAAAGACAATGATCTCAACTTGGTCTTGTTCAATATACACAAAGTATACTAGCACATTGAGTTGAAACTATAGTATGAACTATACTGTTTCATGTAGCCAAGACAAACCTAGTAAAACAATGTGCTACAATCGTTCCGATGGTTTGTCTAATTCCATCTAGATTGTGAACTCAGAACTTTCATTCCCCAAGAACAATAGACAACTATGCACAGTAATAATATAATGCAAAAACATTGCCCAAAACCATTCTCACAAATATCAAATTCATATAATCCAATACAAAAAGCATGACTTTTAGTATTCAATCCAACAGAAAGCTGGTGGTGAAGATGGTGATTTAGACGTGGGTTTTGGTGTTTTATTGGTGGTGAAGAAGAACACCAAGAACACCAAGCACACTAAGAATATCTAGAACATCAACAAAATAAACACAAAAACACATAGAGGGCAAAATGGTCATAAAAAGGTCAACTTGCACCCCCCTACTGACTAACATTAACAAAGGGGTGGTGATTGTCTAACTGCCGTCCATTGCAGGGGTGGTTTTTGTACTCCCCAAACACAAGGGTTATTTTTGTATATAACCCATACTTGAGGGGTGGTTTTTGTCTTTTACCCTTAAATTATATATAAGAAAATAATAGATTTCTTGGAGAGATTGTAGAGGAACATTTGACAAGAATAAAATGATAACAATAAATATAAGGGTAAAAGACAAAAACCACCCTCCATTTATGGGGAAAATACCATTTGCCCCCTGATTTATGGTGAAAATACCATTTGCACCCTGTCAGTGGATGGAGGGTGGACAGATACCACCCTTCTGTTACAATCCGTTAGTTGAGGGGTGCAAACTGACTTTTTGTGACCATTTTACCCTTATAAATTGTGGAAAAATAACACCTTTTTTGTTTTATTATAGTGTTCATTATGTTCTTCAGGTTCTTGGTGTTCTTGAGCACCACCTCCACTACCACCAAATCCCCACCAACACCACCACCAAATCCTCACAAACACCACCACCACCACCACCGAATCCCCATCAACAACACAACAACAACAACAACAAACATTCATTTCACAAGAAACAGAGCATGAGAGCAAGCATTAATGGGTAAAAACCACAAGAGAGCAACAATTTTCTTACAACCAGTGCTAAAGAGCATGGCCTTTCAACACAAAAAAAGTATAACAGAAAAATTAAACTCCAATTCAACTTTCAACTAGTTAAAAAACAACTACACAATTGAACCTTATAACAAAAGAAACCCAATAACTTGAAACCTCTTTAGACAATTCCCTTCTTATGCAGCTGACCAAAAACCCACCACACTCTCCATATACTTCAAGTCCATAGTCTTGTAATCATTCCTGAAATCAATCCACCGACCAAGCCTCCTCACAACCTCCTCCCACTCAGTAACATACCTCGTTACAATACTCCGGCACTTCTCGTTTTAAACACCGATACCCATCTTCAACACATCGTCTCTCGTCTTGATTCCCTCCTGCTTATCGATCTTCAACTACACCAGCAACACTCAACTTATCGATCTATGACCCACCACCAACGGAGGCTTGAAACCCCACCGTCGTCTCCCCCGACGGCTCCTGGTGTTGCCCTGTAGCTTCGAAGCCATCACTACCTCCGCCAACTTCAAAGCCAAACCAGATTTCGAATTGCTCTGCGAACCCATCTCAGTCTTCATCAATCTGGCCTTCAATTGTCGACTCGCCGTTAAATCCCAAGATTAGGGCTTTTTTTGTAGGTTGGAGGTGGGTTGTGGCTTCTTGGTAGATGAGCAGAGAGAGAATCAGAGAGAGGGACGGGGACGGGGATGGAGGTGGGTTGGTGGATCGGTGAAGGAGAGGGACGGAGTGGAGGTGGTCAGTGGTGGTGGAGAAATTGTGTCGGGAGAGGGAGAGGGAGAGAGAGCAGATCCATGGGAGAGAAGAGAGTAGGAAGAGATAAGGTGGCTAGGGTTAGGAAATGAGAAGGAAAAGTATTTGTAGTGGGGTAATTTCTCAATTTTCAGGGGTATTTTTGTCTTTTCACCCTTTCGTTAGCCTCTGTTAGTCTCCATCAACTGACAGGGGTGCAAATGGTATTTTCACCATAAATCAGGGGGCAAATGGTATTTTCCCCATAAATGGAGGGTTGTTTTTGTCTTTTACCCTAAATATATTAATGGGAAAATACACACACCCACATATAGAGAGAAATAAGAAAAAGATTACTCAGAGAAGTAAGCTTGTAATAGTGAAAATATTAATTTGATAATAATAAGAATGACGGGGTGATAAGAAAGTACTAAATAATTAAGAAAAATCAGTTTATAAAATTTGGATTGGATAAAATAAATTTAACACAATAAAAATGGCTAGTATTTACTAGAATTTAAGCGTAAATAAAACACAGATCGTCTCACCTGTCGAATTACGAAACTACCCCTATGCAGAATACAGAGTATTACAAGTTTAGTTGAGATTGATGTTGTCGGTGGCCACGAGATCTGATTTGGGTTTTAATTGTCCATGAAAAATGGACTTTAAATTGTGATGCTTCCTCCACAAGCCGTAGAAAGTCTCCAAGATGATAGTAAGACAATAATCAGGAGATTTGGGGTTGAAGGTCTAGGATAAAAATAAAATAGCTCAGCTCCCACATGGTATTCAGGCTCAGATTTTGGCCATTCCTTTACCTAGAATGCCTCAGGAGGGCAGCATTACTTGGGACCATTTATCCTCAGGAAACTTTACTGTGGCCACAACTTATAAGCAGCTCCTTAAGGATAAGATTAGTGGAAACCTCTTTGAGCCTACTCATCAGGGACGTAGTGGTCTTATAGCTGATTTCCCTTGGAAGGACTTTTGGAGGGCCAAGATTTCCTACAAGATCATGTTTCTGGTTTGGCAAGCCATTATTAACAAGCTTCCTACTAGAGATAGGCTTCATAAGTTCAAGTTAGTTCCTTCAAATAAGTGTGTTATGTGTTGTACTGAGGTTGAGTCTGTGCATCATTTGTTTTTTACATGTAAGTTTGCTAAGGCCTTGTGGTCCATCTCACCATTACCCTATAAGAGTCCCATTTCCTTCAGATCTTTTGTCCATTCCATTGTCATCCAGTCTAGCATGGGGGACTATTCCGAATCTCTTTGCTGGTTTGGTGCCATCATATGGTCCATCTGGAAGTATAGAAACACATTGTGCTTCCAGATTGATAACAGGAATGGTGAAGAGGACGTAGGTTTCATCTCTCCCATCATTCATGCAAAAGTCCTGGAAAGTAATCTCATGCAGGCTTTGCCCAGGAAGAGTCAGGAGAATTTGCAGGCTATGCCTAGCACAATGACAAGGGTGATTAATCTAAAGGAGAATTCTTGTATGATTAGTAAAATTGATATTTTTTTTGGACACAAAGAGGGATGAAACGTAAACAGGTGTTTTGGAGAGCTGAGATGGCAGGATTGGTGATGACTAGTCACATGAATCTCTTCACTCAACATTCTTCAAATGCTACCATGCATGGGATATTCACATTTCAATCTTTATGTCACTAGTTCTCATGTTTTCAAAATTATCCAACAAATGATGGACAAGAGGAAGGAGGATCAGCTGAGGTGCTCACAAGTGTGGAGGTGTGCAAGGCAGTGGAAAAGGAAGCTGAAGGATCTGGAAGCAATGCTGTCTAATATTTGATGCGGTGTTCTTAATCTTTGTACTCTTAATCATGTTCAAACTTGCAGTTGATAGGTTGGTTTTGGTTGGGGTTGTTCTGCCCCTTTTGGTTTAGCTTTCGTTTGTGTTGCTTGTTGGATATTTGCTTCGTTGGCTCTTTGGTAATTGATGTTCTTGCTTTGAATCAAAAAATAAAAATAAAAATAATCAGGAGATTCCAGAAGAAATCAACCTCGTGAGCTAGAGTGATGCCAGAAGAATTTTGCCAGCATGAGAAAAATTGTTTCGGTCCAGACGCAGAATCAGGGGCAAAGTTGATGAATTGAAGAGCGAGATCGATTCTTTTATAAATCTAACCAGAAACAACGTCCTAAGAAGAACTCGTGACTTTGTCAAGAGTACCACGCCATTTCAGCCAAAATCTACTGTTTAGTTTATTGAATATGATTTTGATTTGAAACCGATTTGGATGGATCTTTTTACTGATAATTTATTTAATTTGGATTTGAATTATAATTTAGGAAGATTTTGGGAATTGTTCCATTGTTGACATAAGTAGGATTATCATCTATTTAAGTACAGCTTCTGTTTTGACATATTATTACATTGAAGTTATTTCAAAAAAAAAATGAGAGACGTTCCCTGGTTTTCGTCCATCATCCCCTTTGCTTCTGCTACTGGATCACACGCCACAATCAATTCCGCGTCATAGAGGAGCATGGTGAAAAATTACTGCATCAGTTTTAGCATTTTGCATCAAGAATTGAGGAGCCTACCAATTTCCTTCATACATGATACTTCAAAGACAATGGTTTTTACTGGTGACAAACGGCTGGACAAGCAGCAGAACTACAAAGGGAGTTCAAAAGCTGCATTGCCTGGTATGTGGAGCCCGCAAAATGTTCCATAGACGATCTTACTTATTGGAGAAAACTCATAGTGGAATTCACCAGATACAGAGTTCTGCAAATAACCAAATACTACCAGGATGCAAAGATAGGTAGGAAAAAGGCAGAATGACACATACATCATGATAACTTGCTCCATTAAAAATGATTTGATGGGAGGTTTTTGAAATGTATCGTGAGGGATGAAACAACCCGGCTATTAGAGATGGTGCACTTAGCAAAGCACGAAGGCGCCACAATGCTCGCATATCAGGCTATAGGCTTAGGCTTTTATTGGCTGACCCTTGAAGCAAACACTCGCGAGAAAGTTAGGAGATGCAAGAATTTCCAATACCATAATCCACAGGCCATTAATAGATTTGCACGCATAAGGATCTCCATGGATTTCTTCAGGCCAACTTATAGACCTTCCAGAGCACACATACAGATACTCACAGCAACTAAGTTGTAGTGGAAGCAATTGCATTAACAAAAGTAACCGAGAACATCATTTGCTGATTTAGCAAGCCAAACACAATCACATTTAATAATGGAACACCATTCGTGAACAAATAAGTCGTGGTAGTGCTTGAGAAATATGATCTTAGGCAGCTCACTTCGATAACCTGCTATACACAAAAGGACCTCGTCCAACTGAAGCTACTTACAAACTTTATTGAATATTTTGAGAAAACACTTTGTGAGCAACAAAACTCAGCCGGATCAGATGCCCTCTGTACTATGGGCCTGATAGAAAACCTTCAAAACAATTGTCGAATTTCATATGGAATTTTCTGTTAAATAATTTTTTATTTCCTTTTAGTGTCAGAATTCGTATTTTAGTTCAGAACCTGTGAGCAAAGCAGTGTCATCATGTCAAAAGTGTTAATCTCCTTTTTACTATTAACTAGCAGCTTTACTAACTGTCCCAGTCATGAACGATTAAGTGCAGAGCCGACGTGAGCAACGTATACATACACCAAAATTTGTAAGAGCCATACAACATGGATATACACACCAAGGAACATGATCAATCGGAGTGTTGTAAACAATAAATTGACGATTAAAATTAAATCAGATGAACTAAATCGTAAGAACCGTGACCTGACAACAACGGACATACAATAGGGTGAACCACCTAAATTGCTTCGTAAAAGTAAATTGACTCAAAGCCTGACAAGAGCAAAACAGAGTTGACCTTCCGGTGGTGGTGTACGGAAGGTCCAAATTTGCAAAACAGTGCCCACAGTCAAGTGATTGGAGAGATGAAGCTGATTCCATTCTCTAATGAAGACAAACATTGGGCTAGTCTTGCCGTTTTCCTTCTTGAGATCCCACTTTTTGAAGGTAACTTGTGTTTCTTCACAGTTGGGTTGTATCACTATGGCACTAATCTCAGATGGCTTACCCATCACCTTCTTGTCCAGGTAAGTCCTCTCTTCGTCATTCAAGAAGTCTTTATCAATGAGTTGAGTCACCGGCATAAACAAACGGTTGTGTTCACGGCTCAAGTCAGTCTTAGACAACTGCTTGTACAACAATAGCTCAACCCTTTCCCCATTCAGAGCTCTGATTCTCTCCGCCATGTTTGCCGGAAGTGGTGGCGGCGGATTGGGAGCAACAAAGTTCTGCTTTTTGATGAAATTCGCACTAACCTTCTTCGTCTTGGGCTTTTTCTTGGGCAAATAAACACGACTTTCAATGGGTTTTCTCTTCTTCGATACCTCATTAGGGTTAGGGTTTTGCGTTGTTGATTCTCGTACTATTAGTGGCGGCTTCTTGTTGACAGAAGCAATCAAGGGTTCTGGGTAGCAGCTGCGGACGGAGTCTGCACCATTATGGAACAGTGGCTTATTGAATGATCTTCCTACCACAATCTTCAGTCTTTCAATATTTTCTATGTCATCGAAGACCGACCGCTCTGTTCTTTCATCATCGACAATCTTTTTCTTGATCGACTCTAAGAAACAATCGGTGCCTGGTTGCTCGACAATCAATCGATCCCTCTGTTGCTTTTCGAGTTGGCCTTTCGCGCATCGAAAGATTTGAAGGAAGGTTTTGGAGAAGGGGTCATTGAGCTGTGGATGAACATGCGCCACCGACTGCAAGCTCAAAAACTCCATCGCTTATGGACAATCCTCCTCTTTCAGACTTCTTAATCTGACTTTTTTTGAGGAGCTTCTTAATCTGACTTCGTGAATTCTCATCAATGGTATAAATAGGTTATACACGGGGTAAAAGACACTTTCACCGCCTTTAATTTGGCTGAAGGACACTTTCGCCCCCTTTAGTTACACTGAAGAACCTTTTCACCCCTTTCAGTTTGGAAAAACACGCTTTCACCCCTTCATTATGGTGAACTTCAAGTAACTAACACCCGTGATTGTGTAGCCTATAGTTTGAGGGCGGGTACTTCACTGAAAATAGTTATGGAAACATATTTTTCCCCCATATCATGTCAAAGTCCATGGGTGGGTTTCGCGGGATTGGGATACGTTTACCTTTAATCCTTCTTTTATGCTTCACTCTAGTACTGCCTCGACAGAACAGCTTTGGTGAAGTCATAAATGTGATTTCATCATACTCTTTGACTGTTTCATTTTTGCCAGCAACAATTGTTCTTATGTGTTTGGCTCCATCAAAAGTGTCTTATGTCTTTTTCAATTTTTTGGCATGTGCTACTTGGAAGCACAAAATTCATTTATACCTCACTTTAGGGGTTATATCTTAACATTATTTTCTACCAATTTGTGATAATATTTGAATTTAGCGTCATTTCAAAGCTTGTTTGTGTGTAATTTGATAAAATGACATCCATAAGCAAGCAGGTAGAACTCAGGCGATCTATGCGTGGATTGGATATATTTTGGTGGAGATGATCTCAAGCATCGTGTTTTGTGTTATTGATGGAAATGAACTTCAGAAACTTGGGGGCTCACAAAAAGTAATGGAAATCAAGGAAAATAAGAAAAAAAAGAAGAGCAAAGAATGATATGGAGCTCGTACGAGCTACATATAGCTCGCACGATCTGTTTGTATGTAGAGAAATTTAAACTGCTCGCACGATCTCTTTTAGTGCCTTTGTTTTGTGTACGAGCTATCCTTGCTCGTACGAGCTTATTTAAGGATCTCAAATGAGCTGCATGCAAAATGAAGTTGTCTGGGAGCTTGCACGACCTGATTTAAAGGCGACTATGCAGAGCTAGAATACAATTTTAACATAATTAAAACTTGGAAGTGTTGGGAATTGATAAACATGACCTAGGGACTAGGAAACTCATTCATTCATCATAGGATGGTAGCTTGGAGCATTCAGGAACTTTCTTGGAGCGGAGATTCGTCATGGATACAAGGATTTCATCGTCTGACTACTTCTTCTTGACTGTATCTCTATTTTGTATGGATAACTTGTTAATTACTACGTCTGTTAATAGCAAACTTCATACCTAGGTTCCAGGGTGAATCTAGGGCACAACTGAACACGTTTTTTTCCGTATTTTCTGTAGAACTTCACGATCATTACAATCTCAATATAGTATGATCTGGTTTCTTTATTTCTTTTCGTCTATGCCTCATTAAAATGTTTGGATGTTTTGATCACCCGGATGGCCTAGCAAGATAGGTTCGTGAGAGAGAGCCATGGTACCCGGGTTGAAAGGAGATGAGATAATAATCTCGAAGCGGGAAGAACCAAGAGGTGTCTCGTTACGATTAATTAAAAAGCTTTGAATCAACCAGTAGTACGACTTGTTCGATGACCGGTAGAGCGAGAGGTTTGGTATAACGTCAGGTTCTTGAATGGACTTGAACAATTGTTAGATTCTGGCGGACTCATAAGCATAGAGTTGAACGATACGTAACAATATGCATTATCGAGAGGACTCACACTAATTAGTTAACGCGACATAATAAGTGTTGGTGTATGCCCAAGAGGAAATCTATATTATCATGACATTTATTTAATGATAATTTTTTATTCATATGTCTTTTTTTATTATCTATATGATGATATGTTGAAATAATTAAGTCATTAGAATAAATGTTGCATTCTTAAATATCCATAGTCTAGTATTAATGTTAATTAAGATGACCGTAATGCATCGAGACTAGCATGCGGGTAGATTGATATGACATATCAAGTGTAACACAGGCGTACACATTCGGAGCAATGATGTACTGGATTGACCCGCCATGAGAACATTACATGGATGTTATGGTAGTGTCACAAGTTATTCTCATAGTAACAATGATATAATGATCTTATGACTTCAAGTCACGACATTCCCTAGATGAGGAATGATATGTTTTCATATCGGCAACATCACGCTGTAACAAGGTTATAAAGTCAATAACTGGACATGTATGAAACATGTTGTGGGTGTGAGTGATGTAGATACGACTTGTCCCTCCTACATAACGGGAGAAGATATCCATGGTGTAACACCCCTCATTTTCGAGAGCATTCTTAGTGCAATATCAAGACTTTGGGGGCGAATTTGTAAATAGTTTGTCACGACTTTAAAGTTTGAATTTTAGAGTGTTTGAAATTTTTAGAAGTTGTTCGGATGATTTTGAAGCACTTGAAGTGTTTGGGGTGGTAGTGGAATTATTTAAAAGTAAGTAGAAGCTCTAGTTCTAGTTGTACCCAAAAGTTTAAAAAACTATACTTTCACCCCCCCCCCTTGCATGTATGCCACTTGTCCAACTCCTTGTGACATCTCAAGAGGTAGGGAAAACTCGACTCTCCCACTTGACCATCTGCTGAGAAAGAGAGAGAGAGAGAGAGAGAGAGAGAGAGAGAGGGGGGGGGGGGGGAGAGAAAGAGACTACATCAACTTCCTCTTCTTCCTCCTTCATCACCACCACTTCTCCACCACAATGTCCACCGTCTCTTCTCCTCTTCCCGACCTGCTACTACCGGAGGTAGCCACCAACACCAGGAGTAAAACGCACAAATCAATTTCGAAAAATATGGAGTATCGAGTGAGAAATCCGAGTTTGAAGGTAAGAACCCTAGTTCGGTATTTCGTCGATTTCTCACTTCTCGTTGCAACCCATTGAAATTAACCCACATATTCATGTTCCTTGTGTTGAGGCGAGTCCGGGAAGCATAAGCATGGCCCCCAATTCGACAATATTTGCTCCGGCCACCATGCATGCCGAACCCATCCGCCGCCAAACCTCCATAGCCACCGGATTCTTGGTAAGCTCTCATTTCTTGCTCATTTTTGTTGGGTATTTCACCAAAATGATCCTTAGGACACAAATAACCTATTTAGCAACCTCTAATCTGCCCAGAATGTGGTTAGGATCGAGTTTGATTCATTGTTTCATCCATTTTGTTCGTTTTTTTTGGAACATAAACTGCCCCTGTTCAAATGCTCGTATCTCCCTCGTTTTTTATCCGTTTTGAGTGATTCAGGACTTTCTGGAATCCTCAGAAAATTAGCTACAACATTCATGTATTAATATTTTTCAAATTCGGTCTCTAACCCAGCCAAAAATCGAATTGAAGTTGTTGTGTCCGTGCTTGTTCATGCTGATTTTTTTCCACCAGCATTTTTGATCCAACTTTGGACTCATGTATCTTCCTCGTATTTAATCCGTTTTGGATGATTCTTAGCTTTCTAGAAATCCTGAACATAGCTCTATAACTCTCATTCAGATTTATTTGTTTGATTTCAAGTCTAACCTACCTTAATTTGGCCTTGAAGTGGACTCATTTGATGTGTTTTGAACCATCAAAAGCTGAATTTTTTTCTTAGTATGGAGCTATGTTGAAGTATCAATTTTGTGACATCTATAACTTCCCCAAATTTTAATGAAATATTTTTTTTCTTTCTTTTGTGTGTAGATGATGTATACAAATCCATATCTAATGAAATCATCAGTAAATGTGATGAAGTAGACATAACCACCCCTGGCAGGTGTGGCAAATGGCCCACATACATCATTATGTACTAGCGCCAATTGCTCACTAGTCCTCTCACATTACTTAGTGAAAGGGGAATTTGTCATTTTTTCCAATAAACAAGCCTCACATGTCTCATATGATTCAAAATCAAATGCGTCTAGAAATCCATCATTATGGAGTCTAGATACACGTTTCTCGTTTGTTTGGCCTAAACAGTGCCACAGATAAGCAGGATTTAAATCATTTATTTTAATCCTCTTAGTATTTATGTTATAGACATGATTATTTAGATCAAGGATATATAATCCATTAAATATTTGCGCACTACAATAGTGAATACTATCAAAATAAATGGAACAACAATTGTCCTTTCTTGAAATAGTAAAACTTTCCTTGTCCAAAAAAAGAAATATAAATCATGTTTCTGCTCATAGCACGCACAAAATAGCAATTATTTAATTCTAAAACTAATAATGAAGGTAGAGACAGCTCGTACACGCCTACAGCCAATGCAGCAACCTTTGCTCCATTAACTCTTCTTTAGCCAATCTTCTACTTCTCTTTAGATCCTGCACATTTCGAAAAATGTGAGATCCACATCCAGTATCATATACCCAAGATGAATAGAAAATAATATTGACATCTATAACAAAAATACCTGGTGGTGGTGGAATCACTATTCCAAGCCTTTTATCCCCTAGAAACTTTGGGCAGTTTCTCCTCCAGTGTCCAGGCTGACTGTAGTAGTGACACTCACCTTTGGTCACACCCTTGGCAATGCCACCAACAGGCTTAAGGGTAGTGTCCTTGGGTTTGGAAACTGCGTTGCCTTTTCCCTTCGAGGTAGAGGCAAACCTTCTGCCCTTTCCTTTCTGCAAAATTATTATGGATTTTCCCTTACCCTTATTGATGATTTGTTCAACTTTCCTCAACATATTGAGTAGATCTGGCAGAGGTTTCATGATCTCATTCATGTTATAGTTCATGATGAACTGTCCATAACTCTCAGGAAACGATTGCAAGATGAGATCGGTGGCCAACTCTTGACCCACAGGAAGCCCTAGGCGGTCGAGGCTCTCTAAATAGCCTATCATACGCAACACGTGCGGCCCCACGGGGTTTCCCTCTGACAGATGACATTTAAACAATGCATTGGAAACTTCATACCTCTCAACCCTTGCATGCTCTTAGAAGAGCTGCTTCAAGTGTGCGATCATATCGACTGCATTCATGTTCTCATGTTGCTTCTGAAGCTCAGAGGTCATGTTCCAAAGCATTAGGCATGTCGCATCATTAGCGTCATCCACAAGCTTCTGATACGCCTTTGGGGCTACAGGAGTATTGTTTTTCGGACCTTCAGGAACTTGCTCCTCTAGAGCGTACTGTTTCTTTTCCTGCTCGAGAACGATTCTCAAGTTTCTGTACCAGTCTAGAAAATTGTTCCCTGAGAGCTTTTCACTCTCAAAGATAGAGCGTAGGGAGTGTAATGAGTTCGATGAGTTGTTTGCCATTGGTATTCTACAAAAGGAAAATATGCAAGTTTTAGTATTTGTGAACAATTAACTATATTTAATAATGGCTAGATTATTAAATACAGCTCCCACTATTTTTTTACGGATTAATAACCCTCAAATATTAATGCGGAAAATATCATTATATTTTCTAGTGGGTGCCAAGACCCATATTTCACTTCTTTTGAGCTTGCTTTGGCAAGTCACCCAAAATAAGTTATTTAGGTAGGAACAATTTCAAATTGCATAATTTATGCAACTCTTGGTTCAATTGGGCAAATAAATCCTTATATATTCATCCCATGAATAATCCCAATTGTTTGCCTCTAGGCTTTTAATCTCATTAAAATTACCTAGTTGCGTCAAACCTCTTACTTAAACAGTTGCACATTACTTGATTGTGCCATCGCAACACAATCATGACAAATCAAGTCGCTCTGCTTTGGCACGCACGAGCTTGATAATCATGATCATGAAGAGTGTCTAAATAATGATAAGGCGAAAACGCAATATTATAAATGGAGGGATTTTATTTTCAATTTTAAGTTGTTTTGTTGATCCATATCAAATGATCTACTTATTTTGAGTTTGGGCTAACTCATAAATAAAAGATCTGACTTGTTTATTTATCTTATTATCAAATTGCATGCATCATCCATACACCAACAACAATAATAAGGCATTAAATTAAACTTCCACAAAAGAAATTAACGTGATATGGATATGGCCTCCTAGACTAAGATATTCCCAAGCCAATGAGAATATCTATGAACCCTAGAATAGAAAACGCATCTCCATGTGCCTCCGTCTCTTGGTCCATCCTCCATAGCCTTTGTGGAATGCTCCATACTCCATGTTGTGGCTTCTTTAATTATTTGGGCTTCTTTTCTTCAATATTGGCTATCTATTATATTTCGTAATAGCGAGAAACTAAACTAAATAAATAAATCTCACAAGTTGAGAAAAAAATCAGCTCGCGGGCCGTAAACCCTAATTAATTATTACATCAAATTGATCAGATCCCAGGCAGTAAACAAACAACAAAAATTAAACATTCACAACAAATCACATCTAAGGCCATATCCAATCACCATACAATTGCACGTAAACAGTTAAACCAATTTTTAACGCGCTTGGTCAAGTTTAATTGTTTTTGGATGTGCTAGGGTTAAAACAGTCGCACGCTAGGCCGACCTGAGCCAATTGTCGTGCCCTAGCTTGGGCAGCAAGGAAAGGGGGCGGTCCCATAGGGGGCCGAACCCCTATATGGAGTTGTTTCCAAAACAACTCCTTTCTTTGTTTCCCAAGATTAGTTGTTTCCATGTTTGAAAAAAACCCCTTTTCCAAGCATGTGCCCAAATCCTAGACGTCAAGATCCAAAATTCACATCCTATGTGAGTCAAACTAACTAATTCATACATCCAATGCAAGAATTAGATCTTATTTGGTTGAATCACATTCAATTTGAATCTAATATGCTTAATTTGTCGTTTTAACGCAATAATCAACAATTATAGGTGAAAAACAATAAAAATGTAACACATATACCACATTATGATGTACGACCTGTTGCTCTCATACCACTGTTGGGTTTTGATCATGGATACGTAGTGGAATAATCAATAATATATCCGATCAAGACCCTCCTAGGATCACATGAAGAGAAATCACGACGATGGTAAAGGATTCGTGTTATGTACCTTGTAGGTCTCCTTTGATGACTTCAAATGCGAATAATGTCACGTCACTACGGTTGATCCACGCCTAGGATTGAGATCTAGATCTTGCAACTCATTGTTCTAGCTAGGAATAATGGAAGAGGATGAAGAAATCACGCAACGGAGACAAGAGGAGGGTTCGGCCTCCTCTCTTGGCCGAGGGGTTGGGGCGGACGGCAAGGGGGTTTGAGCCCTCTTGTTGTCTTGCTCTCTCCTTCCTTCTCTCACTCAACTTATGTTATGAGCATTAGTATGTAGGTACGGAAGCTAGGAGCATCCTTGATATAGTCCAAAAACTCCTTGTTACTAAATAAAGACCCTCTCCTAATCCTAGTCAAGTTCGGATTAGTCCAACTTGCATATTAGTCCTACTAAGTTAGCAAGTTCTTACCATTTGATCCTTCTAATTATTAATCATATTAATTAACTCCCAAGTCTAGTTCTATTTATATGGTGTGTGACCCCATAGGTTTAAACTTAGTTGGTAGTAACTACTTACTAATATGGAGCTGTCTCTAGCAAGGCATCCATACTACCCAACTAATAGAAATAGTCATCTTGACAAGCCTTGTGCAAGTATTGTCTCATCCCTTTGTCTCAATATACGGATTAGACACGAGACATACAAGTCACACTCGTATATCCAATCCATGGTTCCTCGATCATGGCCTTATTCGTGCAAATAACATCAATATCCTACTCCCTCCGTCCCATTTTAATTGTCCTATTTGACTTTTATGACTACTTTGACTAATAAAATCGAGTAGCAGAACGATGTAAAAATTTGTCAAACTCTTCATATTGTTGTAGATTTAAGAAAACTCTACAATATTGTGAAAAAGTTAACAAGTTCTTGAATCATTTTTCTAGTCAATTTAGCTAGTCAAAGTGGCTTGAAAAGTCAAATAGGACAATTAAAATGGGACGGAGGGAGTATATTGATTTATTTGAGTCTGGTCAGACATTCTATAGGCACTATCCCTCGAGTGGCCTAGAATATCTGCTCCCGTTATGTGGGAGGGAAAAATTCTATCTACATCACTACGATATCTAAGCTTGCTTCCTATTATTTCTGATACGCGCCTTTATGACTACCCAGTCACGGTGTAGCGTTTGACGCTACCAAAACACAATACTCCAAAAGTAGATGATCTAGTGACTTCAAGTATAAGGATGACAATACCGTTGTCACCGCGATAAGAACTTGTGACTTTACATAACGTGTATGTAGCCTTCTCGTAGATGGGTCAATCCAGTATGCCATTACTCCTAATGCATACCCATGTGTTGGATCATGATATCTCCATACCAATCCAACCCCATACTAGTCTATAGATGATTGTCCTGTTAATCATTATAATGGTCTAGGGATATTTAAGATAAACAACACAATTGTAAATATAAGGACTTCACTATATTAGATATCCAATAAATAGTACATTGAATGTTCTAGCCAATTTATTGCTCATACTAAACTATATTTCCTCTAGGGCACCAACAGATATGCAAGATACCTACATATGAGAATCTGCCAGATTCTCCCACGAAACTGCTTGTTCAGCGCAAGCATGAAGGGCACACTAGATGGCATACGAGATGCACCAGATTGGCTCTAGTGCAAGTGGGAGACTGTTGGAATGGATGCCTTATAGGCAATCTTATTCAGTATGAACATTAATTTTGGTTATTGTATTATTTATGGAGATATTTAATATGATGAAGTCGTTAGATTGAAAATGCTTAAATATCCCTAGTCAATTATACTGATTAATAGGACGATCAACTATAGACTAGTATGTGGGTAGATTGATATGGAGATATCAAGTCTAGCACATGGGTATGCATTAGGAGTAATGGCATACTGGATTGACCCACGACGAGGAGGCTACATACAAGTTATGTAAAGTCACATGTGCTTCTCGTCGTGACAACGGTATTGTCGTCCTTAGATTTGAAGTCACTAAATCCTCTAGTTGTGGAATATTATGTTTTGATATCGTCAAACACTACACCATAACAGGGTAATAATAAAGGCGCATATTGGACACAATAAGAAGCATGCTTAGAGATGGTAGTGATGTAGATAAATTTTTTCCATCCCACATAACAAGAGAAAACATCCGCGGCCACTCGAGGGATTGTTCTTATATAATTTCTGGCCAGACTCAGATAAATCAATATGGGATATTGATGTTATCTGCATGGATAAGACTATTCCCAGGATCGAGAAACTATGGATTGGATATACGAGTGTGACTTGTATCTCTCGTGTACAATCTGGATATAGAGACAAAGAGATGTGACAATATAGTCACAAGTTTTGTCGGATTACTGACTATTTCTATTAGTTGGATGGCATGGATGTGTTGTGAGACACCGCTCCATGTTAGTAATCGTTAGTACCAACTAAGTAGAAACTTATGGGGTCACACGCCATATGGATTAAACTATACTTGGGAATTCATTAATATGATTAATTAATAGACGGATCAATACGCAAACACATGTAAACTTAGTAGGACTAATTTGCAATGTTGACTAATCCATGTAGGGATATAATTAGTAGAGGGGCTAATATGTAGTTAACAAGGAGTTGTTAGAATATATATATGAACACTCCTAGATTATTCTCATTAAGAGTGTCATGATTGTTATAACACAAAGAGGGAAAAAAGCAAGGAGAGAGAACAAGACAAGAGGGTCGAACCCCCTTTGTCCGCCCCTACCCGTCGGCCACAAAGAGAGGCACGACCTCTTCTTTGGTTCATTTTGTGTGATCTTCTTCTTCCTCCTTCCATCTATTGCTAGCACAAGACGAGGAAGGACTCTAGGCTTGATCCTAGGCGTGGACTATCCATAGAGACGTGGACACTATTTCGCGTTTGAAGTCATCCAAGGAGACAAACAAGGTATTTGATACTAAATCATTTACTATCGTTATGATGTCTAGTCATGTGATCCTTGGAGGGTATTGTGCGGATCTTTACTTGTTTTATTCCGCTGCGTAATTCATTACAAAACCCTACAGCTTGGTGGCCAGTCCTGGTGTTTTATGGGTTTGTTAGAGCTCTAGGAGGGTGGCGGAGTGCCGAAGAGTGGAGGAAAGAGGCAGAGGAGGATCTTTGCTTGCTCGGGGTCTCCCTTCGGGTCAAGTCTTCGGTTCAGATTGACGATGGCCTTCGGCCACTGTTGCTGCTACTCCTGCTATTGTTTCAGGAAACGGCGAGGGGGAGAGATAGGGAAACATTATTACCGAGAAGATGAGGAGATAAGGGGGCTATGATGGTGGTAGTTTCCGGTGGTGCTGGAGAAAGTGTGGTTGTGGTGATGTCGGTAGTTGTTATGGTGTGGGTTGTTGTTGCTGCTGCTGTTTTCATTTGGAAAAGAAAGGGAGAGACTGATTATTAAATGTGCAAACCTATTATTAATTACAGTTGTTGTGGTATCATCTCTAACTTATATTTACGTTCCAAAGCTCATTTTACATGTTGTAGTATGATTCATACTCAGTTTTTACTGACTTCAGATTTTTTGTGGTCCGCTTTCGCTATTTCAAAACCCGCAGGTTGCTAGGAAAGGGATGCTCACGACAACTACTGACTAGGGACTCATACTATGAACATCTAGTATTTCACTTAGTATTTCTATTTCAATAACAATGTACTCTTATCCCTTTCAGACTCTATCACTGTGTTATCCTAAATTCGTAGTAAATTATGTTTGGATTATCGAGGTTTGCACTAGCTAAGAACCTAAGGTCCTATCTGTTCCCTATGGGTTTGATCACCCCGGGCAGAGACATCTTTCCAAATGTATGGGTCAGCCGGCCGTATGATTTGGGGGGTGTTGCAGTTGTTATCAGAGTCGACAGTTCTAAGTTATTACTACTCTTTGATTTCCACAAAATTAAGATTAAAAAAATTTAAAATTAAGATTGATATAGGACAACTAAAATTGGTAAGAAAATTGAACAAGCTGGGGATTACATGGTATCTTAGTTCATATTACTTCATAACTGCTAAATATGATGATTATTGTTGGCTAGAAGAGCTAATTGCTATGGTGTGCTTCTTTGCGATATTGTTGGTCATGTGTGATCATTTTTGCCTGTTTATTTCTCGAATCGATAGTAATGTACGTGGATTTTCGAACCTTTATATGACCTTATTCCTTCTTCATCGGATGGCCTCCTAATCGAGTATTACATGCATGTGAATAAAATAGAATTTATATTGAGTAAGACTATATTCGTAAGGTACCATGCGATATGTCGACCGTCATCGCTACTATACCACGAGATGCAGAGCCTAACAATCTGAAATGAACCAAGGAAACCGGCCAGCTCAAGCAGAACATGCCCCAGAGTATGACCCAATCTGGTTCCAGAACATGGAACAGGCAACACTGACTCTAACTCACATTCTGCACAATGCCCAAGGTGGAGGAAATGATGTAGTGAGAAGGATCTCCGAAATTCGACCCGACTTCTTCTGTGGAACCGAGGATCAGAAAACCATGGAGAAATTGATCCACGACTTTGGTAAGACACTAATATCGGTACGCTGCCCATAGAACCAATGAGTGGAAGTAGTTGTGTACTACTTCAAGAAGGAGGCTGACTACTGGTGGTCTCCCAAGGGAGGTGAGCTTATCGCCCAACGAGGATTTGGCTAGGAAAAGTTGAAGGCATCACTGCGCGAGCGATTTTACCCCGTCATGTCAAGTTTCGGAAGCTTAAGGAGTTCTTGAACTTGGCACAAGGAAATGTCAGCTTCTGAAATTACTATGATAAATTCATTGAACTCTTGTGTTTCGGCGGAGAGATTGTACCGATAGATGCGAGGGCAGCCAAGAGATTTGTGGAAGGCCTAAACTTCCAAATCCGGAGGACCTTGGGTGTGACTTGTTTCGAGACACTACATGAATCGCATGAAGCAGTGCATGATGTACAACGGATGTTCGATGAGAATTTTGAGGAGAGTAGGAAAAGGAAAGTTGAAGCACAAGCGGCACCAAATCTCCAGAACCGCGGCAATGGAAACAACAGTGGAGACAAGAGGTACCGACCCAATTCAAACCCTGCCAACAACTTTGAAAATCAAAACATTGGAGGACAGGGCCCGGTACGAGCCAACCACTACAAACAATGTGGAAACAACCACCCAGGAGTAGAGTATCGGGAGAGAAGGTGACTTGCCTCAATTGTGGAAAGAAGGCCCATCGAAGGTATGAGTGCTTGTCAAGGTCTATGGGTACAACCATGGAGGAAACTTCAACAACCGTGCCAACCATAATGGAGGAGTAAATGGTGGAAATGGGGCATATCGTCAAGGTTTCAATCAGGGAGGAAACAACATCAACGGAGATAACTAGTATGGAGGAAATTAGCAGAACTACTAGTCGGGTGGTTACAATAGTGGCTTTAACCGAGGAAACAATTGGCAAGGAGGGAATGGCTACAACAACTGACCCCACGGAAGCAATGTCACATCAGCTTCAACAGCACCTGCAGCCACATGCCGCACTGGGACCATAAACGTCATGAACCTAATCCAAGCAGAGCAAGATAACGTGGTGACTGGTACATTCCTTATCCACTCTACCCCTGCCTTTGTCTTATATGATTCAGGAGCCAAATTTTCATTCATATAACCTGCATTTGTTAAGAAACTAGATTTACCCGGTCCTAAATCTATATCTATTACAATATCTGCTCCTAATGGAGAAGTTGTAACCTGTAACCCCTTGTACCCCAAAGTCAAAAAGGAAATCCTAGGAACCAAACTACCTTCAGATCTTATTTGTTACGGCCTGGGAAACCTAGATGTCATCTTTGGTATGGACTGGTTCAGCTGGACTGGTTCAGCAAGTACAAAGCGACCATAGCACATGCCACCCAAAAGGTTAGGTTTTGTGGACCTAAGGGTGAGCGTCTATCCTATAGAGGTGTAACCAGCGGACCTACAATCCAAATTGATTCAGCCTTAGCCATCCTCTCATAAGTGAAGAAATGGAACAAGGAATACATTTTTACAATCCAAATTGTCTCTATTTTTCCCGTCAAGTGTTTTGTGAAATGCTTCAAATTGAGCTCCATTTATACTACTCAAAAGATCAGCAAATCTTCCTGATTTTCAGCAACAAACTTCCTGCTTATTAGGCAACAATCTTTGACTTCTTCAACAGTCTTCCCAACGGATAGTTGATCAGAATCTCCAAGGATAATGTAATGATATTGTCTTAAACGTATTGAGAAGCTGTCATGAGTGTCTTATTGATCACATAATAACATTCTCTCAATGTTTCCATTCCTGCAAAACCCAGGTTAAGAAACCAATCCTGCGAAATAGGAAATGAAATTTTCCCTGCAAAACTAAGTCAAACAGGTTAATTAGATGAAGTCTAATTGAATCAAAAGCTTTTTTATTTCATCATCAAGTAGTAAAAGATCAAATATAGGGGTGAGAGAGTTAGAATCAGATCATAAGAACTCAAAAAAACTCCCTCTAAGAATATGCATACAGGTCTGACAGTTCCAAGGCTTTGAACATTGTTTCAAGGCCTCTGCTATTTCAAGCCTGTGAAACCTGTGATTCAAGTCTTTGAGAATTGTTTTAAGGCCTTGAAATAGCTCTCTATTTCAAGCCTGTGAAACCTGTAAACTTACAATCTCCCCCTTGATGAAAGACAAACCTCAATCTGTTTGATCCTTAGTTTCTGTAAAAAAATACTTATTAGCACATAATACAAAAAGTAATAACACATAAGTTCCAACAATATCCAACTTATTCAATAACATAATTAAGCAGAAAAAAATAAGTTTCAGATAATTCCTACTGACCAAAAGACATGTCACTAAAAAAATAAAAACAGCCTAAGTTTTCTCCCCCTTTTTGACTTTCATCAAAAAGAATGAGAAAATGTTGGACCAGAGTATTTGGAAAATTTTGAAAATAATTTTGAATAAAAGAGTGGGCAAGAAAGTGTAGGCAATAGTTTATGGGGTTGGGTCTTCATCTCCATCATGTTCTCCTTCTTCCTCCTCACAGTCTTCATCATTAGTCTGTTTCTGCAGCCTCTTCATTCACACCAGCAATCTCTTCTTCAGCCTGATCTTCAAGTTCTGAAATGATTGGCTTTGGATATTTCTTCTTCTTCTTCTTGATGTTTATCAACAATGCATCTGAATCAGGACTTTCTACTTCTTCTCCCTCTTGAGAAACTTGTTCATCTATCACCTACTTTCCTTTGTCCTTGTCTTGAGCAGCCTCTTCCTGTTTTGAGTGTTCACTGGGTAAATTCTTGTCAGAACCATCCTTCTTGAGACCTTCTCCACCTTGGAAGACATCCTCTGGGACATCAAACACAGTCATGCTCCTGAAGATGTTCTCCACCATGTACTTTATCTTTCTGAGATCAGTCTCAAACCCATGCTGATTTTCTTTGATTTCACCAGTGTCCATCTCTAAACCATTAAGTCTCTGAACAATTGAAGACAAATTTGGAGGCTGTGAGGTCTGGTTTGAAGTAGGAGTCAAGGTCTTGGGCTTCAAAAACTTCTTTGCACCCAATTCTTCTTCTGTCAGCTCTGAATACAGCTTCCAAGTTTTGGCTTTTATCTTCACCACTCCAATATTCTCAAATGCTTTCTCATTAAGAAAACAAAATCCAAAAGTGATAGTCTCTTCACCAGCAGTTGGATTCTCAAGGTGTTGAAAGAAAAGTGTGAGCAAATTTTCATAAGGTAAAGGATGCTTTCCCTGATCTGTTTGGCTAAACAACATATGTTCCATTACCAGCTTTTGAAGGTCAATGGAATACCCATGCATAATCAGATACATTTACGTATAGCATCCTATCAGTGATCAACTCCTTGGAATGTTCCGTTGGAAAGATACATCTCATCAAGATAGTGAATAAAACTTGGCTTCAACATTTAACACGGAGTGTGTTAACTGTTCGGATGAGGTAAGAATGTGGGGAAGAAAGAGTTCTTCTTTAGCCAACTTCAAAAATTCACTTTTGGGAGGATGGTTCTTTGCGTCATACCTCTTAGGACAGCCTAGAACAAATGCAAACTCAGCATGATCTAGCTCCATATTAACACCAGCAACTCTAGTCTTGATATTAAGTGTGGAGAGTTTTTAATTTGCTTCATGTTGAGATAGAAGAATCTGTTAAGTCTTGGATAGGCTAGCTCAGGAGGGTTTAAAATGAACCAAAGAGAGCTTTTCTTTAACATTGTGATGCGATTCAGATTCTTTCCAAGCAACATAGGAAGACTGACCAAGCTACAGAAAGCAATAGGCCTAGAGGCAAAACCATCCAACCACTGACCTTTGGAAGTTTTTGTGATGAACCAAGTTTCATCAAGAGCTCAGTTCTTTGAGTAGACCTACAAGGCTCTTTCCACATTGTCTTCTGGTTCTTCCACTTTCACCTTTTCTTTTCCCTTTTCAGCTTGAGAGGCCTTCTTCTTTTTCTTCAGCTTCTTGGGAGTTGTGATCTGTGTTTCTGGTTGCTTTTATTTAGTAGTTTTCTTCTTCTTCTTCTTCTTCTTCTTCTTCTTCTTCTTCTTCTTCTTCTTGTCCGAAGATGGTGTCACAACCTTCTTAGCTTTCTTCTTTGGTGAAGGAAGTTTTGTAAATTCTTCTGCACTGGGAGTCCTAGAACTTGAATCCCCACTGATTGTTTGAACTTCATCCTCAGCTGTATTTCTCTTCTTCTCTGTACTAGGTTTCGAACCACCAGCCATCTTGATTCTGTCAGAGGCTCTTCTTGTGCTCATTAGGGTCTGGAGAAGAATAGAGAGAAGTGGGATTTATATGGAAAGAAGGAGAAGAGAATATGATAAATACTACAGGAGTTTGAGTTTAAAAAGGAAACTGCAATTTCTTTCTGATCTCAAAAAGATTTGTAATGATCAGAATAGATTCAAATCTTTGAAGCCGTCGGAAACAAATATTTTAATACTATATTTGGCTAAAAAGAGATTTTGAAAAATTTTGGGGGCAATATCGAGCAAATATCTACAGAGATAAAACCCAATACTGAATGATCCAAGAGTTATTGTTCTAACAGTTTAACAGACTTATTTTCAAGGCTTTGAAAAGGCTTTCAAAGTCTTGAAACACTGTTTTACTGAAACAAATAAAATCAAAACTTTGAATAGATTTTCAAGGCTTTGAAAATCAGTTCAAACCTTTGAAAACACATAACAACTTACCTTCCTTACCTTGTACTCCCCCTAAACCAATGCATCTTTATTTGGCATACTTAATTCCAGTCTTAGCGCTGAAAAATCTTTCATCTAGCAGTGGTTTAGTGAAAGCTTCATGTTAGTAGAAAAAAATTCAAGAACAATATCACCTTTCTCAGTATAATCTATGATGAAATGGTGTCTGACATCAATGTTCTTGGTTCTTGAATACTGAACTGGGTTCTTTTTGATTGATATTACACAGGTGTTGTCACATTTGATAGGTACTTTTCTGAAATCAAATCTAAGGTCTCTCAACTGTTGAGCAATCCATAATACTTGTGAGCAACAGGCTCCAGCAGCTATGTATTGATCTTCAGCTGTTGTAAAGCATCTGAGTTTTGTTTGTTGGAGTGCCAACTGATCAAGGAGGATCCAATGAATTGAAAACTTGCCGAAGTGCTTTTTTTTATCAACTTTGTAACCTGCAAAGTCAGCATCTGAATATCCACACAAAGAAAAGTTAGAATGCCTTGGATACCAAATCCCTAAGTCTTTGGTACCATTTAGATATCTGAAGATTCTTTTCACAGCAGTTAAGTGTGACTCCTTTTAATCAGCTTGAAATCTTGCACACATACATACATTGAACATGATATCTGGTCCTGGCAGTAAGGTATAGTAATAATCCAATCATACCTCTATATTCTTTCACACTGACACTCTTACCAGATTCATCCTTATCTAAGGACAGTGTAGACCTCATAGGAGTCTTGATCTCTTTGGATTGATACATACTATAATTTTTTAAGAAGTCCCTAGTGTACTTGCTTTGATGTAGAAAGATTCCCTTCTTCATCTGAAGTATTTGAAGTCCAAGGAAGAAGTTTAGCTCTCCCATCATGCTCATTTCAAATTCCCTGCTCATAAGACTTGAGAATTCTTTGCACAATAGATCATTAGATGATCCAAATAAAAATCATCAACATAAATCTGAAATACACGTAAATCTTTCTCATGAGTCTTTATGAAAAGGTTCTTGTCTACTAATCCTCTTTTGAAATCATTTTCAAGTAAAAACTTTGAAAATCTTTCATACCAAGCTCTTTGGGCTTGTTTCAAACCATAAAAAGCTTTTTCAAGTTTGTAAACATGATCTGGAAACTTGTCATGTTCAAAACCAGGAGGTTGTGCAACATAAACTTCCTCTTGCAAGTATCCATTCAAAAATGCACATTTCACATCCATCTGAAATAGTTTCATGTTCTTGTAGGATGCAAAGGCAAGTAAAATTCTAATTGCTTCTAACTAGCAACAGGAGCAAAAGTTTCCTCATAATCAATACCTTCTTCTTGGTTGTAACCTTGAGCAACTAACCTTGCTTTGTTCCTGATCACTTTGTCACTTTCATCCAATTTGTTTTTGAACACCCATCTGGTACCAATGACATATTGGTTTGTTGGTGGTGGAACTAGGTTCCACACCTTATTTCTTTCAAACTCAGTGAGTTCATTTTGCATAGCTATAATCCAGCCTGCTTCTTGTAATGCTTCCTTCACAGTCTTAGGTTCTACAAGAGAAATAAAAGCATTAAAAGCACAAAGATTCTTCAACTGTGATCTTGTTTGTGTACCAGTGGTTGGATCATAGATGATGCTGTCAACTGGATGAGATGAAAAATATTTGAATCTCTTTCTTGGAGACCAGGGTTCAGGCTCTCCATATTGCTTCTCTGGTCTTGAAGTAGTAGCTTGATCACTCATGTATTTTTTATCATCCTTATCAAGGCTTTGATCTCTATTTTCAAGGCCTTGAGACCTATTTTCAAGGTCTTGAAAATGGCTTCTGTTTCCTTTTGAACCTTTCTTGAAACCAAGTGAGTTTTCAGCTTCTTCTTCTGATTCATGCTTGTTCAGATTCAAGTCCGCAAAACTTTCACTCAAAGAACCATCATAGCTTTCATCAAAAATAACATGAATACTTTCTTAAACTAGCTTGGTTCTTTTATTATAAATTCTATATCTTTTTTAGTCAGAGAGCAACCAAGAAATATACCTTCATCACTTCTTGCATCAAACTTACCCAAGTTGTCCTTTCCATTGTTGTGGACAAAGCATGTGCATCCAAACGGCTTGAAATATGATATGTTTGGCTTTCTCGCTTTGAATAGTTCATAGGAGGTCTTCTTCAGGATAGGTCTGGTCAAACACCTGTTCAAAATGTAGTTTGCTGTATTCACAGCTTCTGCCCGATAGTGTTTTGGTAGCTTGTTTTCTAAAAGCATTGTTCTTGACATATCTTCAAGAGTCCTGTTCTTTCTTTCCACAACTCCATTATGTTGAGGAGTTCTAGGATCAGAGAAGTTGTGAGAGATACCATGCTTAACATAGAATAAATCAAATTCTAGTTGATCAAATTATCTACCATGATCACTTCTGATTGAAGTTCTCTGCAAAGCTTTGAAAATTCAGAGAGGGCTTTAGATTTTTCTTTTAGAAACATAACCCAAGTAAATCTAGAAAATCATATACAATAACTAGCATATACTTCTTACCTTTTGGAGTTGGAGTCCTCATATGACCACAGAGATCCATCTGAAGTAATTCAATAGGTCTAGTAGTACTTACAAACTTCTTTGGCTTGAATGAGCTTCAGGTTTGCTTACCCTGAGCACATGCTTTGCATACTTCATCATCTTTGAACTTATGGATGGTAATCCTCTTACCAGATCTTTGGAGATAAATTTTTTCAAGGTATGCAAGCTAATGTGACCAAGCTTTCTGTGACAAAGCTTTTTATCCTCTTTCAAGGCCTTGAGGCACTTCAAGCTTTTACCTGCAACTTTGTTAGTCTGAAAAGTATAAACATTGTTTGATCTAAAGGCTGTGAGAATGCAATTGCCTGATTTCTCATTATGCACCACACACTTCTCTTTATCAAAGATAACCCTATTACCATTATCACAAAAATGGGATACACTAAGCAAGTTAAATTTCAAGCCATCCACTAGACATACATCAGAAATTGAATTTTTAGAATCTGTACCAACTTTACCAATAGCAAGAATGTTTCATTTTCCTTTGTAACCAAGTGTAATGGAACCTTCTGATTGCTATTTCAATTTTGAGAAAAGAGATCTCTTTCCACTCATGTGTCTTGAGCAACCACTGTGCATAAACCACTTCATTTCTTTGACATTGGTGACAACCAGCAAACACCAATCACTGCCTTACCCAGCTGCTAGACCATAAACCACTTCTTTCTTTGAAATTTCTCCAAGAATCAAGTTCAACTTGTGTTCTGAGCCTGCAATCTTGGATTTGACTAATTCAGATTCTTGAAGTTTCTCAGTAATAGTAGTCTTTTATTTATCTAATTCATCAACTTGATGTCTTAGATTAACAAGGCTATCACTCAATAGAGAGTTCTCAATGACTACTTCCTTAACTTGTGTTTTTAAGGTTCTTAAACTGATTTTCAAGGCCTTGAAATCACTGTCAGTTTTCTTCTGAGAGATTTCAAGATTCTAATTCAGACAAACAAGATGTAAATTATCTTTTACTTGCTCATGAACTTTTTCTTTCAAAACTCTAATCTCTTTCAGATATTCTTCTTCAGTTAAAAGCTTTGTTATGAGATAATCTGAGATGGCTTATTTTGGTTTTGAAATCAAACAGTTTATCATTACGTCAATGTGCTTTTCAGAACTTTCATCATGCTTGGCCATGAAGCATAGGTTGGCATGTTCTTCTTCAAATTCAGAGTCTTGCTTTTCTTGTGTGGATAGTCTCTAATCAAGTGTCATGCATCACCACACTCAAAGCAATTCATAACTTTTGATTTATTATTATGTGAAGAAGACTTACCTTTGTAGTCCTTGCTACTGGGTGATCTGTGTCTTTCTCTGTTGAAGTCTTTGTTTCCAAAGTTTTTCTTCATCTTAAGGATTTTGGTCAAGGATTTGTAAATCAAAGTAAATGGATATTCATCATCATCCTCAGTTTCAAAGGCTTTGAATTTTCTCATTCTCTTTGGCCTTGAGTGATAAGTTCTTGACACCTTATGGTAGCTCTCCATCAGCTTCATTCATGGATATTTCATGTGTCAAAGCATCCCTTGTAGTTCATCAAGTTGGATTGATGAGAGATCTTGAGCTTCCTCAATAGCAGTAGTCTTTGGTTCCCATTTTGCCTTTGGAAGACTTCTCAGAATATTCCTCACTTTTCTTAATTTGAAATATGCTTTCCCAGTGAATCAAGGTTATTGACAATGTCTGTAAACCTTTTGAACATGACTCTGATTGACTCATCTGCATTCATCTTGAATAGCTCATATTGTCTGAGATAGATGTTGATCTTGGTTTGCTTGACTTGACTGGTTCCTTCAAATGTCACCACAAGCTTATCCCAGATCTCCTAGGCACTCTTACAACCTGAAATCCTGTTGAGTTCATCTGTACTCAAATCACAATACAAGATGTTAATGTCTTTTAAATTTTTATAGAATTGTTATAATTCAGATGACGAGAGAGAGTCTTCAAATTTGGGAGTTTTAATCCCATCTTTCTCTGTGTAGAAAGTGTGAGATCCATTCTGAATAATGGTCCATAGCTCTATGTCTTGATCAATGATGAACATTTTCATCAAGGCTTTCCAGTGAGCAAAATTATCTTCACAAAATAGAGGAGGTCTGTTAGCAGCTCTTCCTTGTGAGAAACCACCATCACCTGCAGTACTCATGATGACCAGATGGTTAACTCTATACAGTGATACAAGCTCTGATACCAATTGAAAGGGGAGTAAGCAGGTAGAAATGCAGCACTGATACTCTAGAGGGGGGAGTTGAATAGAGTATGCCAACTTTTTGTAAACTTGCAAAGATGAGATTTTCTGTGAAGAGTAATGAAGTTCAAGGCCTTGAAAACAGTTTCAAGCCTTTGAAGTGAAATACAGTTTAAGTGAAAACAGACAAGTCTTTTTCAACGCCTTGAAAAGAGTTCCAAACCCTTGAAAACAGACAAGTTTGAATGCTGTGTAAAACAAGTCTGAGAATGAAATGAACAATGCTAGTAACACATCATTTATAGAGTTCAGTCCACTTGGAACTACGTCTCTACCTCAGGGATCTTCTCCCTTCAGGATTTTCAACAAAATTCTTATTAATCAAAAGCTAAGCCCTACATCTGAAGCACAAAGATATGCCTTACTCTGTTACAGCTTGTGGTTCTCTCTAACCTATCTAGTACCTACTCTAGATAACTGATTAACAAAGAATTATCTATTATTCACTTTGAAAAATCCTTGAGAATGAGAGCTAGGAGTATTATAAGAATGATATACAAATTAAGTACAGAACAGAAGAACACTGGAAGTGGAACTGTAGTGAAGAATGCAGTGATCTTCTCTGAGATGGATTGTGAGAATGATGTGCTTCTTTGATGTTTGTCAATCCTGAAATGTGTCTCTCTTTTTCCCCGATGAGTGTTGTGTGAAATGATTCAAATTTATCTCCATTTATACTGCTCAAAAGATCAGCAAATCTTCCTGATTTTCAGCAACAAACTTCCTTTATTAGGCAACATTCTTTGACTTCTCCAACAGTCCTTCCAATGGATAGTTGATCAGAATCTCCAAGGATAATGTAATGATCTTGTCTTTGAACGTATTGAGAAGCTATCATGAGTGTTTCATTGATCACATAATCACATTCTCTCAATGTTTCCTTTCCTGCAAAACCCAGGTTAGGAAACCAATCCTGCAAATAGGAAATGAACTTTTCCCTGCAAAACTAAGTCAAACAGGTTAATTAGATGAAGTCTAATTGAATTAAAGCTTTTTTATTTCATCATCAAGTAATAAAAGATCAAAATATAGGGGTGAGAGTGTTAGAATAAGATCAGAAGAACTCAGAAAAACTCTCCCTTAGAATATTCATACAGGTATGACAGTTTCAAGGCTTTGAACATTGTTTCAAGGCCTCTGCTATTTCAAGCCTGTGAAACCTGTGATTCAAGGCTTTGAAAAATGTTTCAGGCCTTGAAATGGATCTCTATTAAAGCCTGTGAAACCTGTGGAAACTGTGAACTTACACATGTCTCTCAACTTAAGTCTTACATTCAAGCCATATCCTTGACCCTGAACCAGTTGAGCTTGAGCCATCTCTCTCTTACGAGGAGCAACCCATCAGAATTCTCGATCGAAAAAACAGAAATAATCGCAACAAGACAACTACGCTGGTCAAAGTTCTCTAGTCCAACCATTTACATGAGGGAGCTACGTTGGGAGCAGAAGCTGACATGAGGATTTCTTGACATACATATATGTGCACAATGTTATACACGCGCCCATGAATTGTATAGAGAATTCATAATGATACCGTATGTCCATAGCTTCGAGGGCGAAGCTTTCTTTTAAGGGGGATATGATGAAATACCCTACTTCATTAATGAGGGGCGATTGTGCAAAATTTTCTTAAATTATTTGTTATGACATTGGGGCTAAACTTGCATTACTAGGAACTAAGAGGGAGTAGCTGTCTTTTACATAAACTAATATACATTATCATTTATTTATACTGTATATATACTACTACAAATATGTGTATTCATACTTGCAACTATAGCGTACCATACAATATGTATATACTTATAAAAATACCTGTACAATACTTAGAAAAATAAGAGAACAAAAAAATCAGATTCTTCAACAATCTGAACATCCCTCCGAATTTTTCTCCATTCTCCAACATTTTCTCCTTCCCCACCACGCAAAATCACCTCCCCTCTATTTAATCTTCTTCTCCGTCTTCTTCTTTCCCCAACACCCGACACCACCATCACCACGGCCACAACCTGCACCACCTCCATTACAGCCCACAGTCCTCTCAACCCCTTCGCTCCTTCTCTCTCCCTCTACATCTTCCCTTTCTCTTGAAGAAAAGCACAAGCAGCGGCGTGGAGGCCACCAGCCCCCGACGGGAAACTTACCGGCGAACCACCACCGCCGCCTGCTTCAATCTCTCACCCAATGCCCCTCTCTCTCATCCCCTCTCTCTCTCTATCAGAATGAAAAGAAGCAGCAGTAGCTGCCACAATAGTGGCCGCAAACCACACCACAAGAATCTCCATTTTTTCCGGCGATAATCTCCGTCGTCGAGCTACGGTGGTACCCACCCCCAAAGCTTGCTTCCATTCGCCTCCGGAGGGTCCGAGGAGACCATAGAGCACCTCATCATTTACTTAATGTTTACTTGCTCGATAAACTTAATAAGTTTTTTTTCTGAAAATAAATTCTTGAATTAATAACTTGATTATTAGAATTTTTATTAAAATAAAAATTCGATAAGTAATCTAGTAAGCTACATGTAAATTGTAAATATTATTATTATTATTATTATTTTTGTATATAGGTATGTTAGATAGTTCAATTCTAAAATAAATATGTTTACTACAAAGTTTATCTAAAAGATTTCCATTAAAAAGACGGGCTATAATAAATATTAGTATGTTTTCCTAAAGCCAAAATTAGTTATTTAGTATCTGGGTTATTTAAATGAGAAAAATATTATTTAAATTATTACTCACATGTTAATTATTCTTTGAAATATAAATATAAGAGTCTCATGATTTGATATATAATTGAATATTTTATTGTAGGAGTGATTTTTTAAAATAAATAAATAATTATTATTATTATTTTTGGAAAGCTTATTTTAGAATGATAATTAGAATTTGCCCTATTAAATTTGATATTGAAATAAATATTATTATTTCTTATTTAAATAAAGATCCTTATTCATAATTAATAATTAGTGTTTAGAAATTTTTCCTTTTAAAATAGTTGTAAAAAAAACTTTTAATTAGCTTAAAGCTCTTTCATTATCTTCGTTAAATTATCCCCTAAACGACTATGGCTTACAAGTAATATTTAGATTATTAATAAATAAATTTTTATAAATTATATTACCATTTGTTGGGGAGAATTAATTACGGGCACAAATTCGCATAACATGTTGAGCACGGTTGCATTTTCGAAAAATGAACTATATATTAATTAGGATAAATTTCGTGTTCGTAGACACCCAATTCGTAGGCGACAAGTTTATTGAGTACGAGTACTAGGAATTTTCTTGTCGCGCGTGCACGACTCTACATGTTATCGGTAAGTTCATATGTACACCACCTTAACTGCGAAAATGTGAATTTGCCGTGTGTTGCTTCCGAACTGTAATCTTGCTATATATCTCATGAAACTTAGAATAATATTTTATGGATTGATCACACGTTTGAGATTCATGATTTTGAGAACTCTTTGAATATCCTGTATGGAAAATATGTGGTTATGACACGATCTTTGAACCAAATTATACGGTTATGTAATGAATGTTGAATAATGCACTATAATATAAATGGGTCGATGTACAAAGGATGTTCGTGGAGGCACTTGCATGAGAACCTCCTCCGGTCCTAATCCTATGACATTACATACCAGGCCCCCGTGTTTCACCGTCATACACCAAGGTGATGCGGTTACGGGGTTATATAAGGCGTGAAAACTATGGAGTACTACTTATACCTATGTGGGTCACTACGGTATGGGAGTGTCGACGCCTAATGTCTCGTAGTTGTGATTTGAGTGGTGTTGCGATGGGCTACCCACAACGCTCATGGAGAATTGGGACTTGTGATATCCCAAGTGTTGGGTTTTGTAACGGATTACGGAGCGAAATTAAACAAATAAGATCCGTACAAGACCCACAAGGGATTACAGGAAGAGACATCATAATTATAGTGAAGGTTCAAGTATTGATTACCTTGTTTGTCTCTTGTGATGCCTTCAAACGCAAAATATTGTTCGCGCCTCTATAGCTAGTCCACGCATAGGATCAAGAACTAGATTCCTCCATACCTATGTGCTAGAACCAATAGAGGAAGGAAGAAGAATCGCGCGAAACGAGCACCCAAGGCCGCGCCTATAAGAGGTCGACGGAATGGAAGAGGCGGAGGGGGGGGGTCGGGTTCGGCCCTTCCTTGTCTTGCTCTCTCCTTGCTTTTCTCTCTCTCACTCAATGTGTTACGAGCATTAGTGTGAGAAATAACCTAGGAGTGTACTTTATATAGTCCAACAAGTCCTTGTTAACTGTATAAGGCCCCTATCCTAATCATGTCCATACGCGGATTAGTCCAACTTGCAAATTAGTCCAACTAAGTTTGCAAGTAGTTGCGTATTGATCCTTCTATTAATTAATCATATTAATTAATTCCCAAGTCTAGTTTAATAATTATGGCGTGTGACCCTATAGGTTTATACTTAGTTGGTAATAACGTTTATTAACATGGAGCGGTGTCTAGCAACACATTCATGGCACCCAACTAATAGAAATAGTCATTACGTTGACTAACCTTGTGCAAGCATTGTCTAATCCATTTGTCTCTACATCCGGATTGGACACGAGACATACAAGTCACACTCGTATATCCAATCCATAGTGTCTCGATCTTGGGAATAGTCTTATCCATGCAGATAACATCAATATCTATATTAATTTATCTCAGTGTGGCCAGACATTCTATAAGCACCATCCCTCGAGTGGTCGTGGATATTTTCTCCCGTTATGTTGGAGGGAAAAATCATATCTACATCACTACCATCTCTAAGCTTGCTTCTTTATTGTGTCCTACTAACGCCTTAATTACTACCCAGTTACGGTGTAGCGTTTGACGATGTCAAAACACAACATTCAACAACTATAGGATCTAGTGACTTCAAGTCTAAGGATGACAATACCGTTGTCACTACGAGAAGCACTTGTCATCTACATAACTTGTATGTAGCCTTCTCGTTGTGGGTCAATCCAGTATGCTATTGCTCCTAATGCATACCCATGTGTTGGATCATGATATCTCCATATCAATCCAGCCTCATACTAGTCTATTATTGATCGTCAAATTAATCATTATAATTGATTAGGGATATTTAAGATAAACAGACATATTTGTAATCTAAGGACTTCATTATGTTAAATATCTCCATAAAATAATACAATGAATATTCTAGCCAAAAGTGATGTCCATACAAAATAAGATTGCCTCTAGAGAATCTACTATTCCAACACCAAGAGGCACTCCTATTGTGATTTATTGCATCATGACCTCTCTGTTGACATTCGTTACCCGCTGGGCTAAATACGCCTCAGCTGAAGTGATTATTAAATTTGGAAACCAATTATTACTTACAGTTCTCGTGGTATCATCTCTTACTTATATTTACGTGCCAAAACTAATTTTACATATTGTAGTATGATTCTTACTCAGTTTTTACTGACTTAAAATTTTTCTGCTGTCTGATTTCGCTATTTCAAAACCCGCAAGTTTCCTAGAAAGGGACGCTCACGAGAACTACTGACTAGGGACTCATGTTATGAACATCTAGTATTTCACTTAGTATTTCTGTTTCAGTGAACGATGTATTATTATCCTTTCAAACACTATCACTGTGTTATCCCAAATTTGTAATAAATTATGTTTGGATTATCTGGGGTTGCACTAGATAAGAACCGAATATACTATCCGTTCCCTATGGGGTTCATCACCCTGGGCGGAGACATCTTTCCAAATGTACGGTTCCGCCGGCCGTATGATTTTGGGGGGGGGGGGTGTTGCAATAATCTTTACTTTTGTGAAATATGATTGCCATTTGAGTGTTGAAATATGTTCCACTATTAAGGATGTGAAGCCTAAATGGGGTTCTATTAAAATATGGGGCTTGACTACGATGAATCCATTATTTCGGTCGTTAAACATGCTACCACTCGATGCATCTTAGCTTTTGTTGCATATTTCTCTTGGCCGTTGCAACAATTAGATGTTAAAAACGCATTTTTACATGATGTTTTTACATGAAACTGTTGATATGAAGCAACATGCTGGTTTTTTCAATCCGAAGATTTCTAAACATGTTTATCCACTACACAAGTTGATATATGGCCTTCAACAAGCTCATCCGGCTTGGGTTGAGTATTTTGCAAAATTATTTTCATTAGGCTTTCTCTCATCCTTTGCAGACAGCTGTCTATTTAGTCGTCATCATAACAACTGCATTACATTATTATTACTCTATGAAGATGACATTATAATAATTGGGAATGACTTTCCCTACGTCAATACTCTTGTTACCAACCTTGAATCTTAATTTGCGATGACCAATCTTGGTCCTCTCACTTATTTTCTTGGCCTCCAAGTGGCTAGCTCCACTGACGGTTTTTTAATCCATCAAGAAAAATATATCACTGATTTTTGATCTTGTTTTAACATGTCTACTTGCCAGCCAGCTCCTACTCCACTGACTGCTGGGGTCAAATATCACATTCTTCAAGGTTCACCTCTTACAGATCAAACTATTATCGACAACTTTTTGGTTCCTTGGAATGCTTAACTTTTAATCGATCGCAACACTGTTTTTTTTTTCCTTTCTGTAAATCAACTTTTTCAATTCATGCATTTACCTACCAAAATTCATCTTACGACGCTAAACGCATTCTTCGTTACCTTCAAGGCACTGAGTCACATGGATTGCTTTATCAAAAAGGTCGCTTACCCTTTCAGGTTTTTATCATTGCAGGGCGGGTGATCCGATTGACTGCCGCAAACCTAAAGGTCTGGTCTTACAATGTTTCTCGGCCCAAACCAGATCCACCGGGCCTCCACGAAACATCCCACTATAGCATGTTCCTTGACTGAGGCAGAATATCGAGCCTTAGTAACTGCTGCTGCTGATATTTCTTGGTTCAAATTGTTATTTTATGACTTTCACTTTACTATACATGATCCTCCTATTTTTAGGATGGCAATCTATCGGTATTAGCTCTAACGCCTAATACCTTGTTTCATGCTCATACTAAAAATATTGAGCTTGATTATCATGTTGTTCGTGATGAAGCCATTCCTAAAGAACTAGTTGTTTCATTTGTTTCTATCACAGATCAAGTCGCCGACATCTTCACAAAACTCTATTCTGGTTGCTCCTTTTGAAGAAATCAAGCTAAGCAAATGGTTTGTCCCTCCCCATCCGTTTAAGGGGTTGTAATAATTGGACTACCAAGTAAAGAACATTCACTACTAGAAATATTAGCAAAAGCGTCATTAGATTAATGCGGTATTTGCTAAAAATTAATGCTGTATTTAGCAAAAACAGCACTAATTGCAGCATTAATGCTAATGCTGCATTAACCAGTGCTGTTTTTTTCATTGCAGCATTAAGCTAATGCTGCAAAGAAAAGCAGCATTAACTAATGCTGCGTGACACGTTTTCTTACGTGTATACGCAAGTGCACGGTCAAGTAGTAAGTGGAGTATTTTACGACTCCGAGTATCGAACCCAAGGGAATTTACGATTATTAGCTAATTAAGAATTAAATTTATGATACGTAAGTAACCGGTAAAAAGTGTTTGATTTTATAACGTTGTCGCCCACAAACAAGCGACTTAAACTAAATAACAACTAAGTTAACTATTTTTGTATGCTTTTCTGCTGAAAAGAATAATTATCACGGAATACGATTATGGAGAAGGACTAGGCAATCAATGGTCCCTAGGGTTGTTAACGATTTCCGGGTTGTGCTTGAACACTCTACGCACGTTCTAGTTATATCGGGTAATACTCATCACGATCTTCTCTCGATCTCACGTGGATTTGTGTAAACAATAGCTTTCGGGTCCTCTCGGTCCACCTCCGTCTACAATTACACTCTAGTTGATTTGTTAGGCTCGCTCACCGGGTCCTGTCGGTCCACCGAATTCACTAAGTTCTAACAAAATCAACCGAAACTACCCTCACACGATTAATCAAGTTTCTATCTCCTCTCAGTCTCAAGAAACTACAAGATTATCTACCTATTCTTTAACACGTCTCAAAGAATTCACTTTCGTGCAATTCTATCAACAAGTAGCATTCTACGGGTGATCAAGCCAAGAACACTAAGAATTGAGTACAAGAATAGATAAACTAACAAGAACGTTCATAGAATTAAGCAAAAGCATGCATCAAGTCCAAAATCCGGAAAATCATCCAACAAACCCTAATTTTCCATCAATCACCTAGCTTAAAGTGTTTAGCTAGACATAATATTGTTCAACATGATCAAAATCATAGAGTTCATGAAGAATAGAAGAAGAAAAGATGATCAAACGCTTGAATCTTCAATGTTGATGATCTTCCAAGCTCCAAGCTTTGTCTCCTATCTTCCCTAGCTCCCCAAGACTTCAAAGATGCGTCAATCTCCTCTTCTTAGGTCGTCCCCCACGTTTTTTACCAGCTGGGCACGCTTTTTAATGAAAACTAACCGAAATTGCACTTCAGCCCCTCTACTTTGTAATTCCCGGACAGAATTCTTTGCTGATTTTGCGCGGGCTGTATCTCCCTCATACGGACTCGTCTTTGGGCCTACCATATACCGTTGGAAAGCTACGGATGTCTACTTTCCAATGCCGCAATCCTTGCTTCAAAATTCTTTGTAGATTTTCCTGGGCATCGAAAAGAGTGCAGGCTGGTCCTGTGTGACTTTTTCAACTTTTCTTCGTTTGTGCGTCTCCTTTTCTCCTCTTCATCTAGCTCCATTCCAAGCATATCCAAGCATATCATAAGCTCCATTGCACCTATTTTACCTGAGATACACAACACTAAACAACCCGTGCAATTATCATAGCAAATATGAGAGAAAACATGCACAAATAAGCTAGAAACACAACTTTTCACTCTTAGGCTTAGAGATAGTCAAATTCACATATTTGTGCAAATATAACATATAAATCATGTGAAATAAGCCTATTACAAGTTATATGGAAGTATAAAAATAACTCCTAAAAGAGAGTTATCAAATACCCCCACACTTACCATTTGCGCGTCCCGAGCAACAAATCAAAATTTAACCACCTTCTCACTTCATCCCACCACCAACAAGATACGAGCCAAGACAATTGCATACTATTCGAAACACCGTTGCATACAAATATTAACTAGCCGACTCAATAACAAAATACGACTCAACAATGTAACGATATGATGCAAATGCAAGGTACGACTCGATCCAACTCAACACATATTTACACACGCACACAAAAGTATTTCTTTTTTGTTGAGATTGGGCAATCTCGATAAGCAAACTGGTAAGTCATCAGGCTCTCATATCCCCTTTGGAAACTCTACAACCTCCATGATCGGCAGAACTTGCGGCCAGTTTCGTTAGACAGAACAAGCACGAGCACTTAATAATTTGCACTCACACACTCATCAGACATATCCCTAGTACTTACCATCCGAGCTATTTATCCACGGGTTAAAACTGTTGACGGCTTAGGACGGGTGGGATAGGTTATTTAGAAGCGTAGTCCTATACGTCATGATATTCTCACATAACCCGTTTCTCACACTCCCTCACCGAAATCCAAGGAACCCAACCGAATCTCACATACTTCGGCCCTCATTCCCTCAATCCCGGTGCAATGCCGTTCTCGCGGCCACAAATGTGAAAGAGTGTCAGAAAGAATCATAGCTAATCTCTTCGGTTCCCTTGCAATTGCCAAAACACGCTCCTTTATTTCCTTCTCATTCCTTTCATTCTCTATATTTTTTTCTTTTTTTTTTATTTTTTATTTTCTCACTTCCCACAAATAATCAACGCATGGAGCACAAGTAATACTGAATGAACCCGACGAGATAAAAATATCATGTAGATAATGTGGGGGTGGAATGTGTCAGATCAAGGAGATATAATAATAATCGTCGACACCCCCACACTCGATGTAAACCAACTCACAAAATCCGGTAGTCAAAGTGATACATGCTTTCCAACCGATCCTCCTCATCACCTAAGATATAGAGAATAACATGAAAAACTAGCACGTCCTCCTATAATATCAATCAACCCCACCCCATATTGTGCGGAAAGAATGTCACGCACTACGGCACTCCACCTGTGATCGTGGTGTAAGGACACGATTCACCGCCACACCGAAGTGTGCTGCCGTCTCTAACTCACCCTCACATCCCCTCGTAAGACGAAACCTGTAAGAGTATCCACAATGAATGTATCAAATCAGCACACCCTCATCGAACCTCCCTAACTCGACTCCCTCTATCATGACGCATAGGAAAGGGCCATTCTAACAAGTGATGAAAGTCACAATGAAAGGCTTCCTAGGCTAGAGGCTGTGAATAAAAGGGGTAAATGGATCGAAGAGGGTAACTAGTGGACCTAGGCTGTGAGACGGGACGTGAGGTCCCCATAAAAGTCACTCGCACGACTGTTCCGTTGCCACTACGAGGAGGGTTGACGACTACCTAAATGACGGCGGTGTAGTACTAGTAGGATATCTAAGTCTGAGAGACAGTTACTTGCATTTCTAGTGTGCATTAGCTCTATAAGTCTTCCTACTCCAGATTCTCGCGTCTCGGCCTCACTTCGGATCTTCATACTCCTAGAGAATTCTATCATTAAGCCCTCGCCAAGTTCAACTCATTTTGATTGCCCTTTCTCTTAAAAACATCAATTTTTACTTTTATGATTTTTTTTTTTTTTTTAATTCCTACTCTCTATGCAGGGCCAGACGCGAAAGAAGACTCGAAACTGACTCATTTCAGGTAGGTGGACTCAATTAAGTAAACGTGCAAAATAAAAAAACAAACACATATATACACCGCTAATACATCACCATACGTCATACGACACTATAAATAGACACGACACGGACCACGAATACGATACAATACGAACTAACAATCTACATGCTGACAGGCTAATGCAAACACGGACTGGCTAGTCAAGACTAAAAATCCCCCCACACTAGAATGCGTCGTTGTCCTCAACGAATTTAGTGATCAATCAAGAGGACTCGGCAATTCTAATGCGAGGGGCGGTGAATCTACTCAGGACCCCCAAACGGTTTCATTGCACAAGAAAGTAGCAATTCAAATTAGAGATTATAGTCGCTACGTGCACGTGACAAGGAGAGTAGACAAAATTTACCAATTAAGCGCAAGTTTCAGGCGAATTTAGCAGACAAAATCTTATGAAAGTGCCCAAATTCAATTAAAAGAGAGAGTTTAGCGATACCCGTAGCCCTGGAGTTCCATTCTAACGGGGCTGGATCGACAAAATCAGTCAAAAACGGTACGGTTGACTGATTTTTCGATAAATTTCGCGATGTGAGATTTTTAGCTCAAGAGCTTCTCCTCGTTGTCCCCGTCACAACCCCGCAAACGGTTTTCTCTAATTCTTACCGGTTGAGAACGAATTGGCAAATTTTTCTTGAGAAAAACCCTAGCTTTCACAGTGCTCCCCCCACATTATCCATGCTGATTACTTGAAACCTGACCAATGGACGTCGAAGCCGCTGCCAAGCCGAACGGAACGCACCAGACTCCAGCGAATTCCGGCGAATCTCCGGTCGGCAGCGTTCTTGAGACGTCGCTGCTGTGTTCTGTGAGAGAGCATTCGTGGGGGTCTGAACGAAAAGAAAACCCCACCGTGCGCTGATTAGGCGAGCAGATCCTACCAAACCCCGTCGACTTCCGGCGATTTTCCGGGCTGTAGAGCTTGTGAAGGTCGCCTCCGTTCTTGGAGTTTCTCTGCGTGGGTCTGCCGCACAAAAGCTCTAAACGCTGCTGTTTTGTTTCTGATCGTGCGATCACCTTATGGTGATCGTGCGATCTGATGTGATCGTGCGATCTCCTCGTTGATCGCCAATTCCAGTGAGTTGGTTTTTTGTTTGTTGCGGCTGGCTCCTTAGCAGATCGTGCGATCACAATTCGTGATCGTACGATCTTCTTTGATCGTAGGATCTCCTTTCTGATATTATTCTCCAGTGAGTTTGTTGCGGCTGGCTCCTTAGCAGATCGTGCGATCACAATATGTGATCGTACGATCTTCTTTGATCGTAGGATCTCCTTTCTGATATTATTCTCCAGTGAGTTTCTCAACTTTTTTTCGTAAAAATTTCTTCTAAGTATTCATGCTGATCCCACGATCAACATGTTGATCATGCGATCTCCTGGCAAATTTTCTTCAACATTTTTTTTTTTTTTTTTTTTTTTTTTTTTCTGATCCGCTTTGTTTGCTTAATCTTCACGGTTCCTTAGTTTGAATTTCATGTGCCCCTATGTGCTCTTGAGCTCATTTTTTTTCCCCGTGACACGCTTCCCAACATCTCGGGAATCTTCTCGTGATCACATCTTTCTCATTCAAATTCCGCCTTTCTTTTACGTCCGAACTCCGATGCGCGCATTTCCATGCGAGTCTACACACATCAAGAAGGGGAGTCCGAATAGCGTAATAACCTGTAAACCTGCGGAGACTCAACTCAAATGTCAAATTCTCGCTCTCTCACCCCTCAGATAACAAAACGGAATTAAAAACTCACACAACAGTATTTAAAGCACTCTCTCTACACTAATGCATAAAATACGTTGGGTTGCCTCCCAACAAGCGCTTGTAATTTAAGGTCGACAGCCCGACCATGTTACCTCTGCCACCTCACGAGGGTGGTCTGGCACATTGTGCCGCTTCCAGCTTAGCTTTCCTGTGTTGGATTTGAAGCACTGCTTCATGTGCATGCACCGCTGATGGCTTGTTCCTATCCCAATAATCAGGTGGATCCCCTTGCGATAACTCTGGGATTTGGCGCTTCACTTGTACAGCAAATGGCACCCCTGGCTGATACTCCCATGAACACTGGGGTGACGGTTTAAAGACCCGAAAAGTCTCCATATCATCATGTACCCTCATAATCAGTTCTCCATTCTCTACGTCAATGAGAGTACGACCAGTCGCCAAGAATGGCCTACCCAGAATGATAGGCACATCACCCACCGGCATGTCTAGTATTACGAAGTCAGCTGGAATTATCAGGCTCCCAACTCTCACAAGCACATCTTTGATCATCCCACATGCTCTCTTGGTCGATTTATCTGCAAATTGGAGAGTTATCCAGGTTTTCGGGGGCTCCCCCACACCTAACTTTTTGAATACCGACAACGGCATCAAATTCACGCTCGCTCCCAGATCACAGAGAGCTCTTCCAGTGTAGGAATCACCCAATGTAGCCTCAATGACAAAGCTACCTGGATCCTTCTTTTTCTTAGGTAACCCATGCAAAACACATGAACTAACCTGTTCATTTAAGTTTACTCTCTGAAACTCATCCACCCCTTTCTTTCCAAGAACTGCATCTTTAATAAACCTTGCATATTTTGGCATCTTTTGAAGTGCCTCAATCAACGGAATATTAATGTGAAGTTTTGAAAATACGTTTAGAAAGCGCATGTATTCCTCAGAATCGTCCTTCTTCTTCCTAGTACGTAATGGAAATGGTATTTCTGGAGAAGAAGAAGGAGATGGAAGTGGTACCTCAGTAGATTTCTCTGCATCCTGGTGAGTCATGCCCTTTGATTGGGGGATCATGACAGGTGTCTTCTCAGAATCGAAGACTTCATGTTCCTTTGCTTTAGATGCTTCCGCTCTGGCATGACTCGGATATGGAGGATCTGTAAGTGCAATACCACTTCGAGTGGTGATGGCTTGAGCCTGTCCCTCTGATGTGTCAACAATGATACCCAGTGCCCTTTGTTCAAGTTGTTCCTTTAGATCTTTTATTTCTGCTTGAGCAACTTGAAGTGCAATTGCTACAGAGCTGACCTGTGTGGACATGTCTGTCATGTGCTGAGCCATCGTCTTTATCATCCCTGTCATATCGGTCAACTCTAATGGTGGTACTGGCTGCTGCTGATGCATCTCTGAAACATTTACTTCACGCACTACCTCTACCGCATTCACCTGAACCGTGCTATATGCCACTGAGCTATGCTTCATCGGTTCTTTTTGTTGGTGCTCATACTCCCAGCTCTCCTCTTGCTCAACCACACGTCTCATCAACTCATATGCACCGTCAACATCACATTTGAACAAGAAACTGCCCCCAGCTTCTCTATCAATCTTGTCTTTGTCAAGCATTCCAAGTGCATCATAGAAGACCTGTATGATCTGGCTTTTTGCAATGCCATGGTTGGGGCATTTGCGTAGCAAGAAGTTGAGACGCTCCCATGCTTTGACCATGGATTCATTTTGCTTTTGCTTGAATGACCAAATCTCGTTCTGCAGCTGAATCATGCGTGAGATGGGAAAGAATTTACTCATGAACTGGGAGGCACAGTCTTCCCATGTCTTGATTGAGTTGGATGGCAATGAATCCAGCCAATCCATAGCAGCTCCCTTGAGGCGATGAGGGAAGAGCATTAGTTTTATTGATTCGGAAGTGACCCCACTATAACGGATTAGCCCACAGTGGCTCTGAAATCTCCCAATGAATGCATGTGGGTCTTCCTCGTCTGTCCCAGCAAAAGTGCACTGGTCCTGAGCAAATTGAATTGTGCTCGGCTTGAGACAGAAGGTTTCTGCCTGAATTGGTGGCACCACAATTGCTGGCTCTCTTCCTTTAAGATCCGCCTCAAATGCGTGGATTATTGCTTTCCCTGAACGATTATATGGCATTGAGTTCGGGTGCGGTCTTGATGTTGCTGCCAGTGCTTTCTCTACAGCTTCAGCCACCAAAGCTTGTAGCTGCTCTGTGGTGAGGCTAATCTGCCCTTGTCCTTCTGCCATACCTACCTGAGAAAACAACACTAGCACACCCGTGAGGTAACCAGATAGTAACAAAAAGAAATTAAAAGTAGTACCCTAAATTAATTTTTAACTAAACTAATAAACCGTTTAATTCCCCGGCAACGGCGCCAAAAACTTGACACGTTTTCTTACGTGTATACGCAAGTGCACGGTCAAGTAGTAAGTGGAGTATTTTACGACTCCGAGTATCGAACCCAAGGGAATTTACGATTATTAGCTAATTAAGAATTAAATTTATGATACGTAAGTAACCGGTAAAAAGTGTTTGATTTTATAACGTTGTCGCCCACAAACAAGCGACTTAAACTAAATAACAACTAAGTTAACTATTTTTGTATGCTTTTCTGCTGAAAAGAATAATTATCACGGAATACGATTATGGAGAAGGACTAGGCAATCAATGGTCCCTAGGGTTGTTAACGATTTCCGGGTTGTGCTTGAACACTCTACGCACGTTCTAGTTATATCGGGTAATACTCATCACGATCTTCTCTCGATCTCACGTGGATTTGTGTAAACAATAGCTTTCGGGTCCTCTCGGTCCACCTCCGTCTACAATTACACTCTAGTTGATTTGTTAGGCTCGCTCACCGGGTCCTGTCGGTCCACCGAATTCACTAAGTTCTAACAAAATCAACCGAAACTACCCTCACACGATTAATCAAGTTTCTATCTCCTCTCAGTCTCAAGAAACTACAAGATTATCTACCTATTCTTTAACACGTCTCAAAGAATTCACTTTCGTGCAATTCTATCAACAAGTAGCATTCTACGGGTGATCAAGCCAAGAACACTAAGAATTGAGTACAAGAATAGATAAACTAACAAGAACGTTCATAGAATTAAGCAAAAGCATGCATCAAGTCCAAAATCCGGAAAATCATCCAACAAACCCTAATTTTCCATCAATCACCTAGCTTAAAGTGTTTAGCTAGACATAATATTGTTCAACATGATCAAAATCATAGAGTTCATGAAGAATAGAAGAAGAAAAGATGATCAAACGCTTGAATCTTCAATGTTGATGATCTTCCAAGCTCCAAGCTTTGTCTCCTATCTTCCCTAGCTCCCCAAGACTTCAAAGATGCGTCAATCTCCTCTTCTTAGGTCGTCCCCCACGTTTTTTACCAGCTGGGCACGCTTTTTAATGAAAACTAACCGAAATTGCACTTCAGCCCCTCTACTTTGTAATTCCCGGACAGAATTCTTTGCTGATTTTGCGCGGGCTGTATCTCCCTCATACGGACTCGTCTTTGGGCCTACCATATACCGTTGGAAAGCTACGGATGTCTACTTTCCAATGCCGCAATCCTTGCTTCAAAATTCTTTGTAGATTTTCCTGGGCATCGAAAAGAGTGCAGGCTGGTCCTGTGTGACTTTTTCAACTTTTCTTCGTTTGTGCGTCTCCTTTTCTCCTCTTCATCTAGCTCCATTCCAAGCATATCCAAGCATATCATAAGCTCCATTGCACCTATTTTACCTGAGATACACAACACTAAACAACCCGTGCAATTATCATAGCAAATATGAGAGAAAACATGCACAAATAAGCTAGAATTCTTTGCTGATTTTGCGCTTCAGCCCCTCTACTTTGTAATTCCCGGACAGAATTCTTTGCTGATTTTGCGCGGGCTGTATCTCCCTCATACGGACTCGTCTTTGGGCCTACCATATACCGTTGGAAAGCTACGGATGTCTACTTTCCTATGCCGCAATCCTTGCTTCAAAATTCTTTGTAGATTTTCCTGGGCATCGAAAAGAGTGCAGGCTGGTCCTGTGTGACTTTTTCAACTTTTCTTCGTTTGTGCGTCTCCTTTTCTCCTCTTCATCTAGCTCCATTCCAAGCATATCCAAGCATATCATAAGCTCCATTGCACCTATTTTACCTGAGATACACAACACTAAACAACCCGTGCAATTATCATAGCAAATATGAGAGAAAACATGCACAAATAAGCTAGAAACACAACTTTTCACTCTTAGGCTTAGAGATAGTCAAATTCACATATTTGTGCAAATATAACATATAAATCATATGAAATAAGCCTATTACAAGTTATATGGAAGTATAAAAATAACTCCTAAAAGAGAGTTATCACTGCGCGTTGGAAAACTTTTCTCTCTCTAGAGCCTCTCCCCCTCTGCTCCTTGAGCCATCATCTCCACTTTGTTTCAAGCTCCTGTCCACCCCATCTCCTCCGCTCTCTCACCAACCGTTGCAATTCTCCACCTCCCTCGGTGACTCTGCAACCAATAGCTGTTGCAGCCATCCACCACTCCCCCTTTTTTTATTGCTTTATTTGTTTACTCTAGCACTCTATCTCTAATTCTAATCTTTCTCTCAACCTCTAATCTCCCATCATCATAGTCTAGTGCCTACTAACACTATCTCCTTGCAGGTGATCAAGATCTCAAGGAGAAGTTTGTAGCTAGTGAAGCACTTCTCCCTTCTGCAGAAGCTGCAGTCATCATCTCTTTTCCTCCACATGCATTGGCCTACTGTTCTTTTTGTTTCTTGGTTCTATTTGTTTATGTTCTAATTGTTCTCTTATATGTATTGCATGACCCTTTGCACCTAGATAACTTCTGTGCCCTCCCTAGTAGTGACTATCTTTCCAATCTCATTCTCTCTGATATTCTTCTCTGTGACCTTATTCTTTACCACTATGTCCAAACCCTACCAATACGACTCTAACAGCCCCCCTTCAAACGATTCCATGGAGGAAAGGCTTGACGAGAGAGGTTCTGTGCTTTCCCTGGATCCCTCAAGAGCATTCACCTTCAGAGAAATCCTGAAAAACACATTGATCGCTAAATTCTTGGGGAAGACCTCTTTGTCGCCTCCAGTCATGCAAAAAGCCATTAGCAAAGCTTGGAAAACTTTTGGTTCGGTTTGGATTGAAAAAAAGGGTGACTTTTACCTCTTCCACTTTCAAAATCCAAAAGATAAAGATATTTTTCTCAATGAATCTCTAGTCTCTATTCATGGCCTTTCACTGGTTTTTAAAGAAAGATTGAACAACCAAGCCCTTTCAGAAATAGATTTCACAAAAGCAGATGTTTGGTTTCAAGTTCCTAATATTTCGCTAGAAGGCTTTGATTTTGAAACAACAGAAAAATGGGTAATTTGGTTGGGGATCTAGTGGTTGTTGATTGGTCTTTCAACAGAGTTCGAAGCATGCAAGGTTTACGAATCAAATCCAGAGTGGCTCTGGATCAGGCTTTAACACCCGGTGTTTATGTGAACGTCCCAGGGGAAGATGAATTCAAGTGGGTTTTTTTCAGTTATGAAAGAATTTTCAAGATTTGTTACAGGTGTGGTTGTGTAGGTCATGATAACAGACACTGTAATACTAACCTGGTGGCGGTTTTGGAGAAGTTGGAAGCTAGATACCTGCAATCTCACCACCTCTCTGCCTACCCCTTCCATGTTAATCCTCACCGGAAAATGTTTACACACCTCCTAAAGTTTCACTCAAAGCATGGCCCTCACCGCACCATCAAGCTTGATTCTAGTGTAAACCCTATCTATACCTTTCAAGAGCTCTCTGTCTCTCATGACCCAAATCAAGGTCCCCCCTGCCACCACAACAACCACCTGCAAATCACTCACCTTCATCAAATGACTCTTTTAACTTTTTTACCCCACCCTCCATCCCAGAAAGTGCACCCTCAAATCAAACCTCCCTCATGAATGCCACCTCTGCTTTTATACAAAGCTACTTCCCTAACATTCACCATTTAATCCAACAATCTCAGGCGTTTCTTCTTCCCCAGCAACACCCTTCCTCTTCCCTTCCATTTCATGCACATGTTCCCGAAGCAGTTATGGCTGACTCTCTCTCTCACCCATCCCAACCGTCCACAATCAATAGTGGTTCATGTTCCCAGCCCAAATCACCTCAACCGCCTCCAATGAATGAGGGTGCAGTTCCAGAAACTCCTTTCAATCTATTCAATAGAGCCATGCACCCCTTTTTTTTGAAACGGGCGACTCTTTAATCCACGAACTGAAAAGCCTCCCCCCTATCACCACTATAAAACACTTCGACCAATCCCCAAGGACCCCTTTTTAGCAGTTGTCATCTAAGACTCTATCTCTTTCTTGTCCCAACCCTCCTCTTCTCCCAACTCACACATCCCAAATGAGGCAATTACCCACCACCTATAAAATGCTTTCTTCCCGTTCTGGCTTCTCCATCAAAGCCCCTGACTTTACTCCCTCAAACACTTCGGAGGCAGACACTGATCTGGAACAGAGAAAGAAAGAGGTGGTTGATATTGATAAGATGCTCAAAGAAGTTAGCCCTTCGATCCCAAAAAAGACCAGAGGGAAAAGAGGTGAGGCCAAGAAGGAGAAGGGGATCATGCAGAAAAAGGAGGTTAAGAAAAATTTGGGGAAAAATTTGGGAAAAGGCAAAGACAAACTCATCAGCAAGCCAAAAGGAGCCTTGCAAATCCCGGCTTTGAAAAAGGTGGCGAAGAAGAGAGAAATCCCAGTGGCCTCGGTGGCGGACATCAAGGGGAAAGGGAAGAAGCAAAAAACCACTGCCAAAATGGAGGCTCAAAAAGGTATCGTTAAATGTTTTCATGATCTAATTCAGTCTTTAAATTTTAACCCCTTTTCAAACCAATTTTTCAAGTTCAAGTTCAAAAAACGTTTAAGACCACTGTGTGACACTGATCCTTCTGAATTGCACCCCAACAAAAAACTTAACTCTGGGTTTAGGGTGGTTGTCCCTCAACAACCCCAAGAGAGCCATGAATATTATTAGCTGGAATTGCAGAGGATTGGGGCAGGACTCTGCAATTCGGGAAGTTTTTTCACTGACCCGTAAAATTAAACCTGTTCTTCTTTTTCTTTCTGAAACTAAACAAAAAAGTTGTTTCATTCAAAGAAAATTTCGTAAATTAGGTTTTGACAAGCACTGTTTTATTGACCCTATAGGCTCTAGTGGTGGTCTTTGGTGTGCATGGCATTCCTCTCTTTTATCTGCCTCTCTAAAATGGTCTTCAAAAAATCTCCTTCTCCTTGAAGTATCAAATTCTATCCCTTCACTTCCCTCTTGGTACCTAGGTTTAGTGTATGGCAATCCTAATTTTGATCAGCGTTTGCATGTTTGGAATCTCTTTGATTCTATTCTCCCAGTTAATAGTCCCTTGGTGCTTGTGGGGGACTTCAATCAGGTTATCTTTTCTCATGATAAAATGGGGCATTGTGCTTCTAACATTAGAGGTTCTGAAACCCTTCTTAACTTCTTAAATAAATGGACGCTGTTTGAAGTTAAAAATATTGGTCCTTGGTTTACCTGGACAAACAATAGATTAAGTAGCTCTCCTACTTTTGAAAGACTTGACAGAGCATGGTGTAATGTTAATCTAATTAGCCCTTTTCCTGATCTAACTATTCATAACCTTGGCATTGGCTCCTCTGATCACTCTCCTATGGTTTTAAAATTCTCCCAACCCTCTACCATTAGCTTCCCTCCCAGGCGTTTTGAAATTTGGTGGCTGAATACAGCTGATTCTAAGGAGCTCCTGAAATATATTTGGAGCATTCCCATTCCAGGATCACCATGTTTCAGAGTGGCCAAGCTTCTAGCTATCACTCTTAAAGCTTTTAGAGCCTGGGCCTCTTCTAGACCCTCTCTACATAATCAGATTAATCATGTTAAAACCCAACTTGCCTTCCAACAGTCTCTCCTACCAGATCCTCAAGCAGCCTCCTCTTTAATACACCTTCACCATCAACTACATGATCTGCTTAACCAGGAAGAAATCTATTGGGCCCATAGAGCTAGATGTAAATGGTTAAAAGAGGGAAATAAAAATACAAAGTTTTTCCATGCAAGAACCAAAATCAAAAAGACTGTTAATGGAATATGGAACATCCAACTTTCTGATGGCTCCTTTGTAACAGATCACAATGACATCATGAAGCTTTTCCTTGATCACTTCCAATCCATATACTCTGAACCCTCACCCAGTCTAGCTGATCTCTCAGCCCAAAATGATAACTTGTTCTCATTTTCTCTTCTTTTAACATTACTAAATTTTTAACTCCTGAACAGCAAAGTCTCCTCTCTAAGTCATTTTCTGCATCTGAAGTCACTCAAGCAGTCTTTGAAATGGCTCCCCTAAAAGCTCCAGGCCCTGATGGCTTCCAGCCAGCCTTCTTTCAAAAAAATTGGATCCTTTGTTCCACCACCATTATAACAGCAGTACTCTCTTTCCTCAATTCGGGTCATCTGCTCAAAGAGATAAACAAAACCCATATAATTCTCATACCTAAGTGCCATAACCCTCTCAAAGTTGGTGACTTCAGACCTATTAGCTTATGCAATGTTCTCTACAGAATAATTGCCAAAGTTTTGGCTAATAGGCTTAAGCAAGTCCTTCCCTCCCTCATCTCTATTAACCAAAATGGTTTTATCCCCCAAAGGCTAATCCAAGATAACATTTTCATTGGCCAAGATCTTGTTCATACCATCCACAAAGCTAAAACTAATAATCAATCTAAGTTAGGAGCTCTAAAATTAGATATCTCCAAAGCTTTTGATCGTATTAGATGGGATTTTCTTGAACAGGTAATGGTACAAATGCACTTCCCCTCCCATTTTATTAAGCTTATTATGCAATGCATTACCACTGTCACCTATTCCATCATTCTCAATAGATCTCAGTCCAAGTTCTTCAAACCTAATAGAGGTCTAAGACAAAGTGATCCTCTCTCCCCCTTCCTTTTTTCTCTTTGTGCAGAAGTCATTTCAAGCTCTCTCACAACTGCTGAAGAGGATGGACTTCTGCAAGGCATTCCCTTCTCCAATAATCAGACAATTTCCCACTTGCAGTTTGCTGATGATACCCTTCTCTTCTTCAAAATTTGCCCTCAGACCAGTAATAACATTAAGCTCATTCTTGACCTATATGCTACTCAATCTGGCCAATCTATAAATTTAGACAAGTCTTCTCTAGTCTTTAGTCCTAATTGCTCCCCTGCTGATAAGAATCACTTCCTCAACTACCTAGGACTAGCACCAAGTGACTGCATAGGGAAGTATCTAGGTATCTCTCTGGACAATAAAGGGGCTAGTAAGACTATTATCAAGAACACCATTGACAAGGTCAGGCATAAGTGTGCTTCTTGGCAAGGTCTTCTTCTCAACCCCTTAGGAAGAGCCACTTTGATTAAGTCTGTTCTTAGCAGCTACCTTGTTTATCCCATGTCCATTTGCCTCTTCCCAAAGAAAGATTGTAACACTATTAAATCTGTCTTCTCTAAATTTTACTGGCCAGGGGATTGCAATAAAAAGCGTATTCATTGGCTCTCTTGGGACTTTCTTTGTAATAAACCCAAGAATGGGGGATTGGGTTTTAAGAATTTACATTGCTTTAATAATGCTCTTTTGGCTAAAAGCAGTTGGAGAATCCTCAAGGATCATAACTCTCTTTTCACAAAATATTTTTCTGCAAAATATTGCAAAAGAAAAACTTTTTTGAGCCTCAACCCTGCTTCTTCCTCTTCTTCTGCTTGGAAAAACATCTGTAAAGGTAGAGGCACTTTGAGAATGGGACTGCAATGGAAAATTGCTTCAGGAAATGTTATTGAGTTGGGTGATGATGGGTGGATCAAAGATGTGCCTGGGGCTTCAGTTAAGGAATGCTTATTTCAAGCAAATCACCATAATATTCCCACTAAGGTTGGCCACTTGATTGATCAGAAACACAGAGTGTGGAAAACTGATCTAGTAGGTGATATCTTCCCTAATTGGTTGAGAGATAGAATTCTAGACACACCAATAGAAAGTCTGGATAGCACAGATACCCCCTATTGGGGAGCCTCCTCCAATGGAATCTTCTCTGTTAAATCCGCCTATTCCCTGCAAAACTTCAATAACTCCTCACCCTTGTCAGTAGCAGCCAACATCCACTTTAACCCCATCACTCTTAACTACAACTTGAAAAGACTCTGGTCCTCAGGACTCCCATCTAATATTACTCATCTTTTTTGGAGAATTCGCACTAACTCTCTGCCTTGTCTTTCCAATATTAACACTAGAATTACCGCTTCAAACCCCTTCTGTCCTAGCTGTCCAAATCACATAGAAGATGCTGATCACATTTTCCTTCACTGTCCTAAGGCTCGGGAGCTTTGGGGTAGAGCCCCTCTTCACCCTTTTCAGAAACCAACACATTATTCCTCAGATGTCAATAAGTGGTTAATGAGATGGATAAACAAGAAAAAGAAACTTCAAAAACAAAATAACTGGCATTGGATTCCAGCTATTTTCTGGATTCTTTGGATCACCAGAAACAAAATTTTATTTGAGCAACAAAATACTACACCTAGCTCTTTGTTTCACCAGGCAGAGGCTCTTGCAAATTTTCTGACTTTATGTTGATTTACTTTGTGAGTTTATTTTAGCTAATGAAGGTTGGGTGGAGGTTGAAGTCAAGAAGGGTAGGCCAGAATGGTTGCCAGGACAAGTGCAGTTTTATCACCAGGCTTTGGTGGAAGTGTCCCAAGCAGTTCCTCTAGCAGTACTCCCCCTTGTACATGGTTCTTTTGATTTCAAGAATGCATTCTCTGCTGAAGTGTCTGCTAAGGCCCCAGGAGGTGAAGGAAGTTCTAATGCTCCAGAAGTTGTTCAATCCCTTGAAGCTTCAAGTGTTAGTGCCTCTGGAGCTGCAGCTGCATCTGGAGAAGAGTTCCCTCCCATTCTAGACAATGAACTTATGTCAGCAGTCATCCCCTTAATTGATGTCTAACAAGCCCTGTTTCTAAGTTGCTAGTCCTCAGGTTCTCATATTATCTCTTTTATGTATCAAGTTTGCTTTGGATATTTTCAACATTGATGTAGTATTGGTCTCTGAGTTTTCAGCTGGATGATCATTGCTAGGCTCTCTCAGCTAGCTTTGATGTTTAGTTTGGTAGTTTATGGCCCGTTAGTATTAGTATCCTTAGTCTGGTATTTCCGAATGGTATGTATTTATCTTGATCATTATCTATTGAAGTTCTACTTTTCCCGCAAAAAACAAAACTAATGCTGCACAGTTCTAGTCACAGTTTGCAGCATTTATACATTAATGCTGCATTTAGGGATGAAATTGCAGCATTATTGAACTTTAATGCTGCATTTTTACACATAATTTTGCAGCATTATTACAACATAATGCTGCATTTTATACATAATTTTTGCAGCATTATAGAGATTACTGCTGCAATTTCAGTTCATTTTTGCAGCATCATCTTAGATTAATGCTGTTTTTTTTGGACTTATTTGCAACATTAGACTAGTGCTGCAAAGTATAACTAACAACCCATATTTTATGCCAAAAATTCATATAAACTCGGTACTTTGCAAGCAACAAAACATACTACTATACAACACACATTTCACTTGCTAAATCAAAAAAATTCATTAGAAATTAATAATATTTTTTATTACATTATCGTCAATGTATCATCAAAACCGTGTTGCACTACGACTAACATCTACAAAAAGTTGGGATACCGAGTCTAAGAATAGTCTAAGAATAGTAGAAACGGGATACAGCGACCTCGAACATTGCATGTAGTCCTCCAAGTTCTCGTAACTTTTCCTTGAAGTTGCCACCTGTCCTCCTTACTGTGCCGGATGCGTCTGAATGAATGAAAACAAAAGAAAAAGTTTACATCGTAGCCGGCAGGTGGAGAAGGACCAGGAACACGTACTCAATTATCTGGGATGAGAAACCCATCAGAATCATTGCTAACACTAAGATAACCAAATGATTCATAGCTATTTTCGCATCTACATACATGCTTTAAAATTAATGCAATCATGTATTTTCAAACATACTTTCCTTGAATCCGGAGTGAACATGCTTTATCAACTATGTTTACAATACCCACCCAGAGGATTCATAAAACAGTGATAGTAGCTCAAACAGTGTCAAATAAAGATGGTAATTCGCCCAAAAACTTAGACACAGATCATAATTAAGGCACAAATTCCATTACAACAATCAGAAACAAGAACTGAGAGTATTGTTCTCCTTGTTTTGTTTGTCAAAGTAAGCACTTTTTTATAGAATTGAACTACTCATTGCATCATCGAAAGCACATAATTCATAAACTGGGTTCATCTAGCTCATATAGAATGAAGTAAACCGTATTACCTGTTAGCTGCAACCTCGATTTTGTATATGATTTCTTCATCCCCAGTGACTTCTTCAGTATCATCCAAGTGCTTTTCTTTTCTGATGATAGATTTCTCCGTCGTCTGCACGCGAAGATACACACACATCCTCAACAAATTCACCAATTACATCAAAGAAGAGAGATTCATAGTAATTACATCAAAGAAGAGAGATTCATAGTAATCAAGGAAGGCTCTAATGATCCTACGAAGCAGAAACACGCACATGGGCAACTATTAGTTAATTGTGGATGGCAACTGGGAAGGAAGAAAAGAGTTATTTAATTCTCTAGCTAAAGCTTACCTTTCCCTGACAGCACCTCCAGACAAAACTCCACCATAAGCACGGTTAACAGTCCTGCGGTTCCTAGACAATCTTGACCTCTTGTATTCAGTAGGTCTCAAGTGAGGAATCTGCAAGAAAGGTAGCATTCTATGTAAGTTTGGAGCCTTTAGCTAAGAACATCATAGACAACTTTTGAATTTCAATACAAAAGAGTAAAGAGGTCTCCTACAGCAACATTTCATAGAGCTAATACCACATGGAAGAATTCCCACGGCCAATGACATGGAACAATGGACAAATATGACTAAATCATATGATATACTGTGGCCAATGACATGGAACAGTGGCCACATGGTATTCTCTAAATCATAATTTGAATTAAAAAGCGGCATGACCAATGGACAAATATGACTAAATCAGAAGTGCATTGCAGTTTAAAACTTACTCCCTTAACAAACTTACACTTGAGAAATGCTCACAATTTCACTTTAGCATGGAACAGGCACTCTGAAGTTACAACCAAATACCAGTTTTGGACAGAATACACTGAAATTGTAGATATATGGATGAAATGGCAGCTTATATCCACTGCCTCTTCAGTTTTCACCACATCTTCAGTCAATAAACTCTCTCTCTCACACACACACCAAACCTAACTCGAAACCGTCAGCTCTAATTCAAGAAGAATAGACAAAGAGGATGACGTAGACGAAGGCGATTTCAGAATATAATTGAAATTCATAAGCCCAAATTAGATAGAAAATGAGACCCATAAGCCCAAATTAGATAGAAAATCATAGCATCGGAGAGAATGAGCACAAATTAGAGGGGGGAACAAACCAAAACTCATGTACCCAGAATTCCAACACCGTAAATCAATTTGGTAGATACCATAGATAGTACTGTAACATCATAAAGCAGTCAATTCCAGACACTTCAACATCAACTCGACAAAGTTCTCAGTCTAACTACTACTTTTTTTTTATCTATTATTGAGCACTTATCATGGCATGTGTCCTCACCACTAGTTATTGAAATCACTACAAAAAGGACCTGGTTAATAAAACACACTCCGCAAAGAAACTGAATCAAGAGAGGTCGGAAGGTAAAGCTTTTAACATCACACCCAGAGACAAAAACATGACGTAGTTAATAAAACACACTCCGCAAAGAAACATAATTTTGTATATGGAACCAAAATCGCAAAGAGCTTCAAGTCTCTTAACCATTTTGCAAAAGCAACAAAAACTCAGTAATTATGAATGGATCAGGCGAATAAAATCAATTATTATGATTCAGAGGTAATAACTTTATATCCCTGAGAGATGACGTCCCTAAGTAAATACCTCAAGAATTCCTTTAGCTTCATTATCAAATACTTTGCAGAGGATCTCATAGCTCTTCTCAAGTCATATCTGCAAACATAATGATGAAGACCAATTCAAATCACAAAAGAATCGAAGAGGTTCAAAGCTATGTAAGATATTGTAATGCATAAAGCTATGGAGATAAGTTGTCTAGAAAGTTACTCACGATCTAAAACATCCTTTGACAGTGATAACCAAAGCATCCTAGGGCAATCAGCTTCAGCAGAAGATGAAGAAATTGCTAATAAACAACAATAAACACATTGCTGGAGAGTGAGAGAGTGATGATACCTCGTCGTCTAGAGTGCAATCGAGCCCAACGGAACTCTGAATATCCCGCGCTTCGTCAATTGAACCGAATTCTTCCCCTTCTCTTCCTCATCCACGTCGTAGGAAGACTCGTCGCCGTCGCTAAGGTCATCGAGGTCAGCCACGAGCTCTAGGTCAAAATTGATAGCAAGGAGAAGAAGACGAACCGAATTGCGGAGAGGGGAAGCGGAAGGGTAGCGTTCGGTGAGGAGGGATTTGATCGAGGACAGTGAAGCTTCGAACAAATTCTGAACCGCAGAAGACTCGTCGCCGTCGCTGTAGCTTCCCGACGAATCCGTCGAACTTCGAAGGGTAGGGTTTGGGTTCAGAGAGTGGTAGATACAAGTGATGGGGAGAGAAAGGGTGGAGTGGAGAGAGAACTCAGAGCAGCTAGGCCACAGCTTTGAGGAATGAGATTGGGATTGGGAGGGAGGTTTGGCGCTTACAGGAAAATTTTAGATTGGTGAAAAATTTGGGATTGGGAGGGAGGTTTAGTGTTTCAGATAGGCAAAATTGCACCGGAGGTACCCATATTTTGCCAAAACTGGCAAGTGGGTACCCAAATTTTCAAATCGTGCACCACAGGTACCCAAATTTTCAAAATCGTGCCATGGAGGTACCCAACGCTAACTGCCGTTAACTTTCTGTTAACTTTCCATCCAAATTGGACGGAAAAGTATAAAAAGACTATTGTACCCTTTATTTTCACCTGCAATATATTTTAAAATACAACTGTTAATAACGAATCTAAAAAAATTAAAAATAATAAAAATCTAATGTAATAATTTGATATATGTAAGATAATGCAATATAATTAATCAAAATTACATATTTTACATCATTACAAGATATGAAATATGTTTTCATTAACATATATCCGTCAATCTTAAAATCTTTAACTTATTTTTTTAACAAAACTATCAAAATTTCATAATCTCAAAATGGAAAATTAACAGGAGGGTACATGTGAAATTATCAAACATACTTATATGTTATTGTTTTTATTAAATATATATATATATATGAAATTATGTAATTTTGAGATTGTTTTTATTAACATATATCCGTCAATCTTAAACTCTTTTAACTTTTTTTTAACAATTTAAAAAAACTCAAAATTTCATAATTTCACATGATTTTTTTTAATAAAACAATAACATACAAGTATCTTTGATAAGTTCACATGTACCCCTCCGTTAATTTTTCATTTTGAGATTATGAAATTTTCATATTTTTGTTTATAAAATACTAAAGACTTTAAGATTGACAGATACATGTTAATAAAAACATATTTCATATCTTGAAATGATGTAAAAATATGTACTTTTGATGAAATATATTGCATTATCTTACATATATCAAATTACTAAATTAAATTTTTATTATGTTTAATTTTTTTCTGTAGATTCGTTAGTAGCAGTTGCATTTTAAAAAAAGTTGGAGGTGAAAATAATGGGTATAATAGTATTTTTATATTTTCCGTCCAATTTGGATGGAACGTTAACGGAAAGTTAACTGCAGTTAGCGTTGGGTACCTCCGATGCACGATTTTGAAAATTTGGGTACCTGTGGTGCACGATTTGAAAATTTGGGTACCCACTTGCCAGTTTTGGCAAAATATGGTACCTCCGGTGCAATTTTGCCTTTCAGATAGGCGCTTGTTTTTTCCATTTTTTTTTTACTTTTTATGAATGCAGCGTTAGTTTGGTTAATGCTGCAAAGTAGAACCAAAAAAGCAGCATTAACGTCATTAATGCTGCAATGTGTATGATGTTTAGCCAAGTATTGCAGCATTATTGGATTAATGCTGCAATTTAATTGGTGTTTAGCCAAAAATTGCAGCATTATTGGATTAATGTTACAATATTACAGCATTTAGTTTGCAACATTAATAATAATGCTGCTTTAGGGTATCAATTACCGCATTTGTTCAAATGCTACAAATAAAATGTGGTATTTGCTAAGATTTCTAGTAGTGATTCCTATGTTATACAGCAGCAGTTGGAGCCCACAGTACACAACCCAATACTCTATTTGTAACCCATTACTATGTAAGGGTATCCATGTCCTTTTACTAACCAAAACCTAACCCTATTTCTCTCCTACCGTTGGATTTGTCCGTACAAATCCAGCCGTTGAGATTCATAGTATATAAGCTTGCTTAGACCATATTAGGGTTATATTGCATATACAGAGTATACACAGCCGCTTCTCTCTAGCTTCTTCTTCTTTGTGTTTATAGTTCATAAGCCCTTAATCACTATCAGTTACATACACCCCTAATTATAGTATAAACACACATGTATATCTAGGGTTATTCCTTCATAGATACTATCTTTTTACCGCTGCGGGATTGCCAAATCTCTACTCTCCAGGGTTCCTGTATCATAAGCGAATCTACAAAGTTATGAACATCGTCTCTTGGGTCGAGTGAATAGTAAGTGTATCTTTTTATCATTCATCAACTATCATAAACTAAGTCTAAATTCTTATTTTATCGATGCAGATCTAACCGTTTGATGGATCTTGGTATTCTTTATTTGACTAGATATCAAATTATTAGAATTTTGTTGACCAAACTCAAAAGTCGCCGATCTATAAGGAAATCCGTGCATGTTGTAAAATTTCACATCAGGATATCCATTTTAGGTTCATCTTTCAAATATACAGTACAAATGAAATTGTAAGCGGTTCATGACCTTAAATCTAAGCCTGGTCTAGATTGTGCTACAAATTTTTCAAATAAAAAAAGATATGAAATTGTAAATAATGAATAAATTTTTTGCTTCCTTTATATCTTAGCTGTCGTGACATTTACTTACAAAAAAATTGAATGTGATTGTGGAAAGATATTCTACATAAGTTTAGATGGAGAATAAGAATTCTCCAAAGTAATTAAATTCAAGATCATTGTTCCTGATATATCAGCTTATCAGCACTCTAGGTATGTTATATAAGTATTATTGTCTTATAGTTAAGTATTGTGTAACGTATTTTTCTTCTTCGGTCAATTATACATATCGTGCCTAGGCCCTAACTCAAATTTCACTGTCAGACTCTTCTTTCCATTTTTTTTATGAACTCTTTCAAATTTCTTTACAATCAAATGTAGTAGTATGTGTTAATTTTGGTACCAAACATGCCCTACTGACGCATTAACAACCTGTAGTCGGTTGGGCCAGTTGATGCAATAGCTATGCAATTTTCTGGCATGGATCTGAAAGCCCACTATGGGCCCAATATCATGGATCAAAAGAAAGCTCAAAACGCCGAAGATGTGTGCGTGTTGTTTTTTTTTGTTTTTTTTTCCCAAGATGTTAATAGTGGAGATTTTAAACGTTTCCAAAGTTCCTCTTTTTTCCCTTAACAAAAATAATCAAACAAATAGAATCCGAGTTTTGATTACTAGTGTTATATACCACTTGAGTCCTAACACAACACAAAATTAAGTTTTTCTATATTCGATGTGATTGGGTCGAAATTCTTTTGAACAAAGGTGTCAGTTAAGTAATTAAGGGGCAAAAAATGAGAAAAAATATTATGACCATTTGATTAGCTGAGTATCACTTTTTTTTTTTCGCTTGTATCCGTCGATCCTTTGTGACCTTATGCTTAGATACTTTGAAAATACTACGTAAACACTACTGTACAGACTGCAGTTGGAGTTTTACATAAGTCGAGATTTTTTTTTATAAATCGGGTATTCAATCCTGAAATGTTCGCAAGTAAATTTTCACCAACAGGGGCGGACCTATGTAGGGGCAAGGGGGGGGGGGGGGGGGGGAGGGGGCAGTTGCCCCCCTGAAATTTGAAAATTTCTACTAGTACCCCCAGTTTTATAAATTTTTTATGAGTAACCCGAAAGGAATATAGAATCTTGCCCCCCCCCCCAAAAAAAAATAATTTCAAACTGTCCAGTTGTCCAAGTGGTTTCATATGTTCTAATCTCCTCCTGGTCAACTATTTTTTTTCATTCTTTTTTTTTGCCAATTTACCATTTACCATCAGAAACTCATTGTCTCCTCGAAAAAAAAATACAAATTGTGACTTGTGAGTATTGTGTTCATTATTAATTTGATGTTTGTGTGTATAATTGCTTATGAAATATAACGACGTTTGACTGTTGACTTTGACTTCTCGAATCTTGCCCCGGCTGGGTTGATTTCCTGGCTCCGCCACTGCTCACCAACAGGGTTTGACACAACTGGTATATCTCTTGAGTATAAGGTTCAGAAACAGCATATGAAAAATGATTTTGTTAGGAGAGGGCAAAACTCACTTCGATGATCTCTAAACATCGAGAAGATTAATCTCTGCCTACCGACTGAAGTACACCGACTAGTTCACACAAAAAAAAGTAATTATGTAATTTTTATAACAAACATGGCCCTGATGATCCGAGATTTAAAAAAAAAAAAATCCTCGGCACTGTCAACATTTGTTTTAGAAAGGGTCAATTACTTATTAACCATGCCCAGTATAGTGAAATGATCCATGCACCACCTCCACCTTGGAAAACAACTACTAACCACCTATTGTTTGATATTGATAACAATTTACAACTGCGGCACTTTTCCGTCCAAATTGACTGACGGAATAAAATGGCATTTTTGCCATTCTCTACCTCACCTACCAACTGCTACGCCTTTACTTCTTTTGTTGACCAGGAGAGCTTTATTAATGGAGGGTTTTACCAAGAGAGCTTGTAGGAGAAGATACGGAGAGAGATAAAAATCGGATTCGATGTTCCTTGAAACCCTACTGGTACTTCAAATATGTGATTACTATTCCAGTAGAATTAACAAACCGCAACCAAAATGTCCCAGCCAGCCCCAATATCACTTTGCTAATGTTAAGTTCCTTAACCAAAGCCTCACATTGCATCTGTATCATAATTTGCATCCCCATCACATACCTTAACCTATCTCCGTTAAGTATTTCGCCTCATCATCCACAGTCGTTTAACCGAGCAACAAAATCGCTCGGCCCCGTCGGACCAACGCCGTCGCCGGTGAGACCCTCCGAGACTCCGTCGTCGGCGAAATAGAGCGACGACCGCAACGGAGACTGCGGTTGGCACTGGGAAATAGGCTCGGCTTTGATTGAGCCGGTGGGGAGTTGGCGGCGGTGACAGGGTAAGTAGATTCCTCCGCCACCGCCGCCTTCGCCGGTATCGACGATTAAGTCTTCCTTCGATGGCGGTGTCGACGATGTCTTCGGCCTGAGAGCCACAGCGTTGGCAGTAGAAATAGCCGGTGAAAACCTGGTGGCCGCAAGCGTAGCAGGTCAAACGAACGTATCCACCATTTGGGTGTTCGATTGGGAGTCTCTAATGCGTGTTGGAGTTGAAGGTGTAGTTTTGTTCATGGTGATTGCGGTGTGGAGTTGGTCTTTCCTCTTCTTCTTCCCTGTACAAGAGACATCTCGATGGCTAATTAAACGGGATTTTGAGAGATTTTATCTTTTAAATCTTATTGAGAATTACTTTTTAATTCAAAATGTAATAAATAATTAGTTTTCAATTAAAATGTAATTGACTTGAATACCCCTAAACAAAAGGACGCAAAAGACATAAAAACAGCCGTTAACTAACATTTTTGGATGGAAAAGTGACCCAGTTATAAATTGTTATCAATATGAAACAATAGGTGGTTAGTAGTTGTTTTTCAAAGTGGAGGTGGCACATGGATCATTTCACTATACTGGGCATGGCTAATAAGTAATTGACCCTTTTAGAAAATCTGAAAGGCATTTTGACACTGACCTGCAAATGACTCAAAATAATAAACGGGGTCGACTGTTAGTAGAACATTGTCCCGGGGCTTCCTTTGCAATTTACTCGTCGTTGTTTAGTTTCCCACCCAGTTGAGCGTTCTGTCATGTACCCATCTGCGCTTCTCCTTTCACCCGCCACCTGACATGGGTTTACAATACAAAATCACCCACGCGGTCACACCTGCAGAGGGACTTCAATTGAACTAGAACTAAAGATATTTCGGAAATCATCAGCGTTCTTCTCTCTCTCTCTAACCGCGATTCCCTCGCACGACATTTGTCTTCTTCTGTAATTGTAACGGACGATTTATATCCATGGAGCCTCTGGAATCAGTCCGTGGTTTTGGAAGAACGACTGTCCGAGACACAGTGAAGCAATGGCTCCCCGGCAATCCATTCCATCTGGGTGGTCCAAAATCGAGCGATTGAATCCCAAAAATGGGAAACTGGAAAAGGTATCTTCAACTCCCTACTTCCATTTCACTTTACCCATCGATTGTTGTTGAATTTTGTTGTTTCAGACTGATTTAAGCTCGAACTGCTACTGAATTTTCCTCCTCCTCTGAGTTATGATCAGAGATTGATTGATTCTCAGATGTTTTTCCTTAGATCTGATCTTCATATGTCTCTCTTCCGAATGATTAGGTTGGAATTATTGACTCTGTGTGACAGTTACTTAAAATCTTGACTGATTAGGTTTCGAATTTGATGCTTCTTGTTCAGTAAATGAGGGCAAGACCAGCATAGCCGTTGAACATTAGGTGCCTGTCGATTGATTAGGTTTGAAGGTTTGAGTATGTTACTTGCAATGAGTATTATTTATCCATGCTCCTAATAAAATACCGGCAAAACATTAAAATTTACTTGATTTTCATGAAAGATGTTGGACAGAAACGACAAGTTCAACTGACACGTGGGTGGTTTCAGCACAAATAGAAACGTCAATCACTCCAACGTTCTTCTCAGAGACATTAAGTCGAAAGCAATTTTTTCTAGTTTTCTTCAGGGTTCCATAACCTCTTACCTACGCGCTCCCACAAATATCCTTGCTTTTATCTTTTAAGAAAATTAATAAGTTTGCGCAGCAAAAACTAACAAACATTCACGAGTCACGACATTTCAATTGTCAACTGCAAATGAAAACACAAATATTCCATGTACAGTCAAATTAGTTAGAAACAAGTAAGACGTCACCTCATATCAATGTCAGGTGTAGAAAGTATATACTCATTCTCATATTCTTAGCGATGATGTATCGTGTATGAGATCTTCATCGAACGAACAGTAAAGGTGTAACCGTGTAACTAATATGCTTACAATAAAAGCATCACTTAGGTATGTTTTGACCTCATTTTGATTTGACCTATTTTAAGTATTAGGATTTCGATATAGTTGACCCTTGAAGCTTGTTCCCAACTTAATACAAATGAATTGTTTCTTTCTTATGCGCACCCAGGGAGTAGAAAATCTTAAGATGTCAATAGCAATTTTTTATGAGAGTTTGAAGTAATAAATGTTTAACTGCTCGACACATTCAACTACGAAAGATTTATGTCATATGAGGGACATTAGATTGTTGTTGTTTTCAAGAATTCAAGAATGGAGTCGTCCTCCGTCCATTCGAAGACCCAAAATACCTAGCTAATATGGCTTTCAAACATGTCAAACTCTCTCAAAATAGAGCAGCTACGGTGGTAGCTAAAGTGGTAGAGCGTTGGAAGTCCCCGCATGAGGTCCAGGGTTCGAACCCGGTTGATGACAAAACAATTTCTCGAAAAAAAAACTCTCTCAAAATAGATATACAACATGTATATGATAAACGTTTTTCTTTAACTGAATTCATGTGTGCGTCATAGTCGAATGTTAAGTTTCACTCTTTTTCTATTGGATGTTGGCAAAAGTTATCTCATGGAGCTAAGTTCACCTCACTTCAAAGAAGCATGCCTAATATTTTTTCCTCAAAGTATATTTTCATTTATCATAAGAAGTATGTAAGTACTATCTACCGAGTTTTGTTTGCAATGTCCTTCATTGTGATAGGCTATGTACTTCTATTTAGCACAAATGCGACTTCAATGTAACTAAAGATCATGTGATACCAGTGTGAAAGGGCCAAGGGAAGAGAGCTTAATAAAAAAGTGTATATGAAAATCTGCATAGAGTTAATCATGTTTCATATTTGTGAGTGGCCATTGTCCAATGATGAATGGTTGGTGGGAATCTATAATTTTCAGTTAGTACAAATCAATACCATGAATTCATGACATGTAATGAATTTAAACTTGAGGATATCAGGATAATGCATATAAAAATGATGATACTGTGTGTGTATCGTGTATCCCTCCGGTTCGTGAAGCTGGTACAGGAAAGCAGAACATTATACAACTATTCTAGCTGTCCTATTTCTAATAGTTCCTATGACCATTTCCTACAAGAAAAGCACCCTCCTTCAGAATAGCAGGTGACCAACGTGCACGTTTTTGTTAAAACTGGATTACCTGAAAGTACACTCACTGGGTACACCCTGACAACCTGAAAGCATTGCCTGAGAAGCAGCAGTATTTGAGCTCAAGCTCTCATTCAAGCTTTAAAAAATTCACGTCAAGGTCGAAATATATCTGCCAGAAAGAAAAAGGTAAGTCAGAGGTATGTTCAATCAAGCAAATGTAGACCCTCTTAGGTAATTTCAGCTCTTCACTGAGTCCATGTGTTGATCAGTCATCCTTTAACAGAATGAGTCATGCATCCTACTGCATAAAATGTGTATATATATAAACACACTAAGCCCCTTATTCGAGAGTATGATAAGGGGTCAATTTTAAAAAGAATTTCATATTTCTCAGCCCAGGCAACTCTCACTCTTCAACAAGAGTAGAAACCCCATTCTCTTCGTCTGCTTCTCCTTCCAGCCGACTCTGTACATTCCGTTTCGGGGAAATCCATTGATTTTTCCACCGGAGATGGGTTTCCTTCCTGCAGCAATTACACTTGAAGCTTCAAGATTTGATTTAGTTGAACAGTATATATATATATATATATATATACATACATATATATATATATATGTATGTGTATCTATATATATTAAATTGGGTTATCTGAAGGTCCTTCGTTTAGGTCACCCATAAAATCAACAGACCAACCAAACAATGAATCAAACTTCTAGATTTCTATTTTCGTTTGGAATGCATATATTGAGTGAAGTATAGATGAATGAATGTTTTCAAGGAAATAATAAAAACATTTAAACATGTTGAACACCGAACAAAAATGGCCAAAAAGCATGGTCTCGGTCTTTCAAAGCAAGTAACTTAGATAGCTATTGAAGCAAAGAAAAATAAGATCACCGTTAAGTTTTAATTGATGTTTTGTCTTGGTTTTGAGTTTGTGGGAAAAACTTGGGACCAAAACAGAAAGCTGAAATGGACCCCAGTGCAAAGAATATTCATCCCTGAGCTCTAGAACAGACTAGAACCATATGACTTCAATCTCGGTCCTGCAAGACAAGATTCAATCAGGCAATTGCCAACCATTGTTCTACAATCAAGCAGGCACCCTGAATACTATACTAAGCATATTATTTTATCTTATCGAATATGGATGCAGCATATTCAGTTGAGAAGTCCCACATCGGCCATTCAAGAAGAAAAAAATTAATTAATAAGTGTCCCCATGGATTTCAACATGGTTATCCAGATGAAGGTTCACTGAAAGAAAACATCAATCGAATCCATCGTACAATTAACCTTCCACAAAAAAGGTATCATTTTCACCTATCATTCAAAATCTAATTAAGGAATCAAATTCCAAAACGTGGCCCAAAATAAAGCACTAAAACGGTTTGGTTTTGGATGTAGGATTAGGAAATTTGAAGTCACAATTCAAATATCTCTGTCATCAATATTGATTGAAAAAGCATTTGATGCACCCAATGAAAAATCCGTCACACTGTATACACGGGCGGATGATTCCAGTCATATGCATCCCATTGACCAAGGACATGATGCATAAAGCACCCTAATACATTGGAGAGATGTAAATATGTGTAGACAAGCACCAATGATTGAAAAGTACAATTGGGACAAAAAAAGAGTAACGCAAATAAAACACAGAGAGAGTTAATAAAGATAATCAAACCTTACCAGAATTGTCCATGTCGACACTCTTCTAAGAGGACCGTTAAAATGGAGAGTGCAACTGAATCTGTTTTTCCATTATGAGTCTTTGTAATTGAAATTACCTGTACTTTACATAAAAATATCTAAACTTGGCGTTATCCATAAACCCTAAAGTAACAGTAGCAAACACACCTATATGTTGTGCGCTTGGTCGGTCTGTCTTGGAGGAATAACAGAAGCAAACGGAACTTACCTTGGCCTTGATACAACTATGGGCAGTAGGAATTGGTTTGTGAATCTTGGAGTCAACTCCATTGTTTGGAACAGTGCATTGGAGAAGTGCTACTTTGTCCCTTATGTTCGTGGTGGAGAGGCAACTCCGAATGTTTGCGGCTTTCTTTGAGTGGTTTGGGTAGGCAGTCTGTAGAGCAAGATTGGTATTTTGTGTGTTTATCAGGGCCATTATTGCCCATTTAAAATACTAGGAACGGTAAATGGTTAGGAACCCTTCAGTTATATTCTAGAGATGTTCTTCTGTTCCTAGTTTCGGTGGATCTAAAATTTAAATTGAGATCAATGAGTTAAGAGAGAAGAAACTAGAGAGGTGCATTTATTCCTAATTAATTTTATTAGATTAACTTGTGAGTGACAATAGCATAGTCTGCATTGTTTTGTGGGTAAATAATTTAACTGTCAAGTTTATCAATCTTGCATTTAAACTCAATTATGCAAGATTTTATTACTTTTGGTGACCGTATAATGCAGATTTTCCACTATGAACAAACAATCTATAAGGAGTACTAACCGTCAAGATGAATGATTAAAATGAACGTGTATGTATAAGCTCCACGGTTTGGTTTTTCTTGAGTCAAATTACAATATGTGAACAACGTACATCTTAGTGCTAAGTACTTTGTGAGTTTGTGTGGTTGTTTCCTTAATTAACGCCGTATAAAGTGGCTTATTTGTATTTATAGCTGTCTGTTCGGTTCCTGTCTCCACAAGTTATATTGATATTTTTACTTGACGTTTTGCATTTATAGAGTGCTGTGGCAGCAGCAGTGATCTATTTATGTCTTATCACTCTTATGTTAATAAGTCCATTCAATGCAACTGAGTGAGTTAGACGGTTTATTGTGATTTGTGAGTGTTGGGATTGAACTAAAAAAGATTTTTTCTCTTTCATTCTCAATCTTATTTCTGTAGCTACAAGAAATCTAACTTCTATCTACAAGAGTTCTCTCAACTGTCGTATCTTTTCTACGGTGTATAAATTCTCAATCTTATTTCTGTAACGATTTCTGTCTCCACACACACATGCAGCGCTCTGTCATGGTCTGTCGGTCTTAAACTTATGGTTATATTTCCCCTTGATCACTTATTATGCAGTTTTACACAAATGCTCTGGGCCAGAAATTCTACAGCATGGAAGATCTTCTGCGTTATGTGAGTTTTGCTAAGCAGGAGAAGCTTTCTATATATTCCGAGGCAAGTTTAGCTGTAAAAAATGCTTCTGTGATGTACTCCACTAGTAATGCAAAACTACCATAAAGTAAAGCATCACCATTTTTCTTTTGAGGAATGAGCATCACCATTCACCTATGCTTACGTAGACATGAATCAATGTTACCTGAAAGGACTTTACATTGACACCATACTTCAAATTTATTATGTTCTGTTCATTTAGTTAAGTATTCAAAAAGTGAAGGCTGCTAACAAGTATTACCAACACAGGTTTGAAAATGCTTATTTATTCCATTTCTAACTCTAATTTCCCGACTTCATTGGGTTGACACAGTAAATACGAAAATCTTCTGATTACTTATCCATTATTGTGAACAGTGTATGTGGTGCTACACAAGCACAAAGTTATTGAACTTTCATCATAGTTATCAAGAGTATGTAATTGAAATAAGATTCATTGAGAGCAGTTATCATATAGAAAAATCCCATGTAATTGAGAAATAGTGGATGTATACGTCATACCTGAAATAAAGCTTCTCCTAAAGCTCATCTTGTTCATGCATGTCTATCGAGTGGTTGCAGGGATTTAGTGCTCCGGCTACAGGTGAATCTTCACTGTTAAACACAAAGAATGCAAATCGGCGTCCCAGAGGAAAGGTCAGTTTCCATTTCCTAGTTTTGTTCCCCGACTAATTGAGTATGTAAAATTTGCTAACTTGCTCATTTGGTCCAATTACTAAGAAAAATAGTGGATGGCAATGATGATACCGATTTGAAGGAAAATATAGATCCCTTGATACCCATGTAAATAAGTTCATGAAGAACGTTTAAAGATGGACTAATGGACTTCTATTGCTCAAAAATCCTTCTTCACTGTGCCTGTTTTCTGCATTAATAGCGGTATGACATAAGTAGTTGATTAGTTCTTCATTATGTTGTTCCTTAGTTTTGTCCTTCATATTTGATTAGATTCTAACCAGAAAAGAGAAGAAGTCCAAGAACATAAAATAACTAATGGGAATTCAATAAACTAATGAAGTTTAGTCTGCGTCTGAGATGCGTTTTAGACTGGCTCAATGGCAGATTTACAACCCAGTCTTAAGGGGTTAGTTTGAATGACTAGAAAAACTGAATCATCCTTCTTACTTGGTCGTTCGATTAATCTGATAGTCGAGTTATATAGATCATGTAACAGCGGTGTAAAAGGTTCATTATGTACTTTGTTGTAATCCATATGCTACAAATTATGAGTAATCTTTGTCCTCTGGTATTACTTGATTGTATTTTGTGATGTAAGTTTATATTTTATGAATTGTCACCGCAGTTTGGGCACTGATTTCTGAACCATAACTGATAAACACATACTTCCCTCTTAAAGTATCCGAGGATTGCCGTTAGTTAATCATCATGCTCCATTTATTAGCATAGTATAAAATTTTACATGGGCTGTGATTAGTTTTAAACAAGCATATCACCTTTTATTCTTATTCTAAGTTTTCTCCAGCAGCGTACTTCTCTCATAGTGGATGATTCTGGAGAAAGGGCACCAGAGAAGATACAGCCGGGAGAGCTCATCAACATCGATGCCCCAAGGTAATGTTTTTGACACTGTTTTAGTTCATACCGATTCTCTGTCTCTTTAGAATGGTAGCAGTGTATTACCACTGGTAAATATATCTCTTTTTGAGTTTCTGATACATCTAGTAGCTTGACATTACCTCACCCCTTACCTCTGACCTTTGGCATATATTGCCAACACCCCTTTGTTTACTCACAGTAACAGAAAATTTGCTATTACTTATTTGTCCTCCTAATAAAGAGAAAATGTGTTGCCACCACCTCCGCTTTCACCACAACGTCCTCTCTCCTACAACTGGACCACCACCACCACCACCCACAACCCAAACACCAAGAGACCAAGATTGCAATCTAATCTCAATGTTAAAGAGTCCCAGGCTGGCTCCTCGAGTATTTCTCATTTATATACTGTCTTTACAAGGTTAACCTAACTTGCTAAATTACATAACTGTCCTCGTATATTGATACACAATTACACCCCGGAAGTCGGAGCGGGAGAAGCACAAACAATCATGTTGTTTTTGAAATGCCCAAAGAGATGGCAGGGTATCCCCTTGGTGAAGATGTCTATATATTACCAATCAGGACTTGAAGAACCCGAAGGTTCCTTAAAAGAACATTTTTGCGAACAAAATGCAAATCAATGTCCACATGTTTTGAGTGTTGATGCTAGAATGTGTTGCCATAATGATAAACCGCACTAACAATGTCATAGTAAACACAGAGGCACGAGGCAGGGGTACCAGAAGCTCAAGAAGGAGGTTCCAAACCCAGCATAACTCGGAAACAACATTGGCTACACCGTCGTATTCAACATTGGATTAGGATACTGTTGTTTGATGCATAGAGGACCATCTGAGCTAAATGTCAAACACAAAAAAGGGTAACCGAATGTGGATTGCCAAGTATCTGAACAACCAGCCCAGTCCGCATCAGTATAGGCAGTAAATCCCCAGGGTAGCAGCAAATATCCAAAATCAGTAGTCAATGTGTACTTCTAACATACCGTAGAATTTTCTTCAAGGCATGAAATGAAGGCTCCTGAGGGTCATGCCTGAAGAGAGAAGTGCATGCTAAGTAGTACTTAGAAGGCACCCGTTAGGCTCTTGTAGAGAGTGGGTTCGGAGACTGGAGACGAATGAGTTTGGAACCAGACTTAATAGGGATAGGGGGCGGGATGACAGTGGTGGAAGGATGCCGACGCGTGTAGTGAAGGCGGGAGTTGCGGTGGAGGAGTGGTATTGTTGTGACTATGGGGTGTCACATCAGTGAGGGAAATATACTCATCGGGATCGGGAGATCTGTACACTCGAAGAGAGACGGACCAAGGAGTAGAGAAGGGAAAAAATCTCATCAAACATGATGTGTCAAGATATATAAACACGTGCAGTGGATATGTCTAGATAGTGATAGACAAGATGGTTAAGAGGGTACTTAAGAAGAAACATCCCGTGGAGCGTGGGACCAGCTTATGGGAAATGGCCGCAGAGTGATTGGGGTAGCACAAACACTCAAAAGTCCGAAGGTGATAATTGGTGGGTAGGCGATGATAGAGAACGACAATGAGAATATATTTCTGGAGAGCTTTAGTGGGAAGAATGTTGTGCAAGTGGACTGCCATAAAGAGAGACTCAACCTATAAGCCTGAAGAAAGGGAGGCCTGAGATACTAGTGTATGAGCGATATTGTTGATGCTATGAATCATACGCTCAACATTGGCATTTTGATGAGAAGTTTGGGGGCACGCAAAACGAAAGAAAAAACCATGTTTTGTGGCATACTCATTGACGGGATCGCTATCAAACTCACTCCCGACGTCAGACTGAAAGCTTTTCACAAACTTATCAAACTGAGTACCAACAAACACACTAAATTGACTGAATTTGATCATAGCCGCGTACTTGTGTTTTAGGAGAAACACCCATAAGAAATGAGAGTAATTATCAAGCAATAGGATATTACCCTTGTAGTTTGATTTATGCAAAATTGTAGAAGTCCATAAATGAATATGATGATATAAAAAGGAGCGGCCGTACACGATTGAGAAGGCAGAAAAGGTAATCGAACATGTTTGATAAGTTAACAAGTATGGCACAAAGTTGTTGCCTGTTGAGCTGGAGAAGTTGAGTGACTCGACTGGATGGGGTACAGATCTCCCAAACTATTATTCTGAAGGAAAAGATTCCTAGAACGAAGATCCTTTATAGAAAAAAACATATGGGTCAATCTCAATGGAAATATTATTATCAACTATGAACATGAATGTGGTTTTTAATAAATTTTGGATTAAGGTGACCTATTTGAGGTGTAAGGTTAGGGATAGGGTATTAATTGTCTGTCGTCCGGACACTGGGATGCTCATACCACTACCTACTAGCATATCAAAAACATGGTAAGATGACGATATAGAGTCGAGCATACTTGTTTGAGAAGTAAAATAATAAGATGGTCCAGAATCCATGTACCAAGTCTGTTCCCGAACATTGAGAGTTGTGCACGAGAACTCTGTGTGGCGCTTAACGGGGAGGGGGGAGAAGGACGTAGCAACAAGAGCATGAGAGCGAGGGGCAGGCCCTGGTCTGAGGACACCGGGCAGATGGTCGTGCAACCGCCCAGCCCAAATCCGTGGAATATGGGCTGCCATTGCTGCTATCGTTGTCTTTGCAAGAGCCGTTGCAAGCAGTGGTGGAGCTAGAATTTGCCAAGAGGGGGCACAATTTAGAAGTTTGGATGATATTTTCTCTCTAAGTTACCAAATTATCATATATATATATATTTTTTGGGTAAAATACGAAATTATCATATTCATGTAAAGAGAAAACAAAATATGAAACAAAATATTTCAAGGGGAAGGTATATACAGTTATTAGAAACTTGCGTAAGATTTTTTGGGGCCCAATTAAAATTGCGGCTAAAAGGACGAGGTGTTTGCAATTTCGGGGGAATAAATATTGGCATTGTTTAGTATATATAGGGAGGACAATTTAACATATCAACTTATCATCTAAAATGGGGATATATTTGCATATGTTGGAAACTTTTGGTGGTGGTGGTCGGGGTGGGGGGGGGGGGGGGGGAGGAGGCAGTTTACCTCTTGTGCCCCCAGTAGTCTCCGCCTCCGGTTGCAACGCCCACCCCCATTACCACGGCCATCGGGTGGCGATTACGGTTGCTGTGGGGAAGGCCGTCGAGACGAGGTGGCCATGAGCAGGTGATTGGATCGGGGAGCAGCTGCATCTTGGCGAGCCAAGTTGATACAGAAGTCAAGAAGTTGGGCGGAGGCGAGGTGAGGTCTGTGGTATCAGGATGGCGACATTCATTCCCATAGACCGGAGATAGGCCATTGGTTAACTGAATGGCCAACCGTTCATTCAAAAGTGCAGTTCCCACATTCCCAATTCTATTGGCAAGGTATTTGAGTTTAGGGCAGTAGTCATCCAGCGAAGACCAATGATCTAACCGGAGCAAAACTAATTTAATTTCCAGCTCAGCAACCCGAGAACCCTTATTATCACGAAACATGTTTTCAGTTTAATCCATGCTTCACGAGTGTTTTGGTGAAGGTTTGGCCCGTTATCCGACCAAACGTTCACCAAATCTTCAGAAATTGTCTGGCAGATCCAAGAGAGGATCACAGAGTCAATCGATTCCACACGTCATCAGCTTTGGGGGTGGATGTGCAGTGGGAGCCTTGATGTGGTAGAAATATGATAGGAGTTTGTGTGGAGCAAAAGAACGTCGCCCCAACGATCATATTGAACCTTTGTCGTTATCGAGAATCAACCACACTTTATGTGCCTCACTATGGAATACGTTGGAGTGAGGCCGGAGACGGGAAGAAGAGAAAGGGCTATAACCTTCTCTCTGATAGCGTGCTAGATTGTGACAGAGTCCCTAACTGGACTCCTATATTATGTCTCATACATACAGCGTATTTACATGGTTAACCTAATGGCTAAATTACATAGCTGTTATCGTATATTATATACACACATACACACACACACTACTAAAATCATCCTACACAATATTGGCAAATTCAGACCAAAAGCAATAATTTCCACCACTAAACTCCCACCTTCACTTCGTCCACCACCACGGGTATTATACACCATCACACAATTACAGCACCACCACAAACTTATGGTTTTGTGTGGTCTTCGACACCTCAGCCTGCCCAATTGATTTGCAAAGAAAAAAATGGAGTAGAAACTAAATATGAGTTTGTTGCAACCAGACCGTAGTTGAAGAACACGAATAGGATAAAATAGAACACAGAGAACATGGACTGCAAGAATGAAATTCAGACCCCAAGCCAACTTCAATGTGTTTCAGGGTTCAACTACGGTCTGGTTGCAACAAACTCAGATTGTAAATAAGGTGTTTCGGGTTTCTATTTAGAAGATGAAGTGTTTCAGGGTTCAATTTTCAAGGGAATACGGGTGTCTCTGTGTTTTGTTCTGTGATGATTGTGATTCAAGCATCGTCTTTTCAAGATTTCTAGATCCCCACTTACGTGTTAGGTTTCGCCTGGTGTTATTCTCTAGGCTTTTCAAAATTTGACAGAGTTAAAGAGAGGTTTGGAAGGATAATCTGAAGGGGAAATTAACAGCCAGGAGAAACAAAATTGTGTTCCAACATTTGATGTGCACAATTGGTCAACTCCACGAGTCTAGTGAGGGAATGAAACCGAATCAAAGGAAACAACACCTTGAGGCCAATTGGAGAAGAAACAACAGAGCATTAGGGAACATTAACGATGAATCCAAATTAGTCTGGACTAAGAAACAACGGAGTGTGTTTTATAATTGATGAGAAAACAAGGACGTAATTGAAGGGAAACACAGACCAATTGAGTCTGATTCATATGCCACGCACGTTTCAAAGACAATAAACAGTTTGATGTGCAAGTACACAACCCAATATACTGTCAATTTGTTGGCACGTCAACATTTACGTGTTCCATGAAAATGATGTGGTATGCCATTTAATAGTTAATACCTCCCTGAAAGTTTATGATATTGATGGTTATTGGTAGTTATATGTCCTCGTTCTCTTTCATCGCTATGATTATGCAATATGCTTTAAGTCTCAGTATATGGACTTCTAGAATTTATTTTCAGGTTGTCTGATATATTCCCCTCGTTTAAAAGACATGATATTACATCTTGCTTCATATTGTCTTCATTCTATTCTGCAGTGGACCGCGAAGGAGTGCCAGGCTGTGCCTGAACTTGAGAGCTAGTCAAATCTGAGTAACATCAGAACTTGGAAAATTACAATCAAGATTAAGAAGCCCTCTAATTAAGATATCTCCGAAACCAATCTGCTGTTCATGTGTTTTTATCTAGATTGTTGTTTTACATAGCTTTAAAACTATCTTGACATTGCATGTAATAACATGTGTTCCTTCCAAATTGTTATGTGAATGTATGCATAGATTGAACTATATATAGCTGCAACTCTTTGAATATCTTTTTCAATGTCGCGGAGTCTAATGGGACCGAATTGGGGGCGGGCCATACTGCTTTACAAGGAGAGTGCAAATTAATTTTATATGAACCTGTCGTGTCTTTTTTAACTTAGTGTCGGTGTTGTAACGAATATGCACCTTGCGTGCGAAAATGAAACGTTGAAGACAAATATTTGACGTGATTCGTTAACGAATTCGTTAACTACGTCCATCGTGAAGTAAGAATAATTTATCTTTTGAAGAAACACGAGTAAAAAGACTTTTACTATTGCTCTGAATTAATAGCTACTTAAACTCAATGAAATATTACCAAAAATAGGTCCCGTAGCTGGCCTAAGCCACACAGCCACCTCAGAAACTTGTGCACTATTGTGCTCATGCGAGCACATCTCTGCTCTTGCGAGTTGGTTTGTGCTCGTGCGAGCACCGAGAACTCGTGCGAGTTCTTGGTCACCTCTTGCTCCTACAACTTGTCCGAATCACCTCTTTTTGGCTTGTGCTCGTACGAATTCCTGCAGTAACTTTGTACGAGAATTCGATTCAAGGAATGTTTCAACAAGTCTTCACCTTGACTTGAATCTTCTCGACAATCGAAAAAAATGCTTCTCCAACTGAAAACAAAGCCCGATATTCTTCGCACCCGATGTCTCTAATTAAAGGGAGTAATTGACCCCGAAGGGCTTATTGGCTCGTGATGTTGAGCAATTCCAAGCAATGTTGGAACTTTCCCACCGAAACCGCCTTGGTGAACATATCAGTGGTTGTCAGCTTTCCCTACCTTCTGCACTTTGATCCTCATCTTGTTTTTCAGAAAGTGATATCTGACGTCAATATGACTAGTCCTTTCAAGATAAACCTGGTCCTTAGTTAAGCATAATTCAATCAGACTGTAACAGAACACTATCGCTTGATCATGAGGTAAGCCTAGATCATTTACCAATCCCTTTAGCTAGATTCCCTCCTTCCCTACTTCTGTCAAAGCCATCTACTCGGCCTCCGTGGTTGGCACAAAGTCACTGTCGGCTGTATCATCGCCTTCTAGCTCACAACATAACCTCTCAGAGTGAACACATAACCAGTCATAGATCTCTTACTATCCACATCTCCATCATAGTCCGAATTTGAAAAACCAGTGACCAAAGCATCCCGATTGTCCTCATAACAAATACCACAATCTTATGTACCTTTAAGATACCTAAATAATGCTTCACCGTCTGCCAATCTTGCTTCTCTAATTGAACCATAGAACGAATCAGCACAATAATAGCGAATGCTAAGTCCGGCCGAGTACAAACCATAGCATACACAAGGCTTCCAACTGCGGTACCATATGGAACCTTAAACATGTACTCCTTGTCCTCGTCAGCCTGAATGGTATACAATCCCAACTTGCTGTTAGATGCCACATAATTATCTATAAGCTTTGCCGAATACATCCTTATTCTACTTAAGACTTTCTTGATGTATCCCTGTTGTGATAAGACCAAATTCTTCTTCTTCCCGTCCCTATAGATTTCAACTCCAAAAAATTCCGAGCAGCACCCAAATCTTTCATCTTGAATTCCGCACCTTCAACTTTTGAATGCTTGTCTTATTCTGAGCCGCAATATTAATATCATCAATATAAGAAAATAGATAGATGTGTGAATCACCCAGTACCTTGTATTACACACGACAATCATATGGACACTTGTGATAGCGAAACAGCAACACATAGCTATCAAAGGGCTTATACCACTACCTCAGAAACTACTAAAGCCCATATAATGATTTCTTTTACTTGCACACATAGTCTTCTTGACCTGAAACTTGGAATCCATCTGGTTGGCTCATGCATATTTCTTCCTGCAGCTTTCCATGTAGAAATGATGTTTTCGCATCCAGTAGTTCAAGATCCAAATCTAGATGTGAAACTATTGTTAGTAGTACTCTGATTGGGGTGTGCCTAACAAACGGTGAGAAGATCTCATTGTAGTCAACTCCCTCTTTGGTGAGACCTCTAGCCACTACTCTTGCTTGATACAAGACCCCCTCTGCAGCTGATATTCCTTCCTTCTTTCTGAAAACCCATTTGCAAGTGATAACCTTCCGACATTCTGGCAGTTTTACAAGCTCCCAAGTCTGAATCTTGCTAAGTGACTCCATCACTTCTCCCATCGCAGCAATCCACTGTGTTGAATCTTCTACAAATATCGTAGCCTTTTAGGTGGACAACTCATCATCCACCTCCTCGGCCTCCTACAACGCGTAACCCACCATACCGTCATCCATGTATCTCGCAGGAGGCTTTACAACCCTTCTTAATCGACCTGCAACAATACAATGATGTTCGACTTCTTGTGATGGCGAATCTTCTAAATCTTCTGCTTCTTGTGCTTCCGTAACTGGTGGTGGAATCTTGGGCGCATGATCATTCTGAGGTTCCTCCATCTCCTCTTTCTCATAATCAACCTCAGTTTTTTCACATTATTGGTGATCTTGGTTTTCAGCATCGAAATCTTATCAAAGACTACACTTTTGTTAAGTATAATCCTGTTGTCTGACCAAATGTTGTACCCCTTCTCACTTGTTCCGTATCCCATGAAAACTACATTCTTTGATCTTGGCTCTAACTTACCCTTATCTACATGATAATAAGCGGTGCAGCCAAATACCCTTAGATTCAATAAATCTGCAACTTTTCCGGTCCACACCTCAAAAGGTGTTTTGCAACCAATACTAGTATGCGGGCTCCAATTTATAAGATAACAAGCTGTTGATACTACCTCTCCCCTGAAATACTTAGCAAGACCTGCATTCGAAAGCATACATCGTACCTTCACTTGAAGTTTTCGGTTCGTCGTTTTGCCTTACCATTTTGCTGTGGTGTGTGTTTGAACTGTGTGATCAGCGATAAATACCCTAATCCTTGCAGAAATCATCAAACTCTAATGAAAAAAAATCCAAACCATTGTTTGTGCCCAGCCTCCTGGCCTTCTTTCCGACCAGATTCTCTACTAATGTCTCTCACTCCTTGAATTTGCTGAACTCTTCGCTCTTGTTCTTCATTATGAATATACAAGTCATCCTAGAATTGTCATAAAGATACAAATAAAATAAATGTGACCATCCAAAGACTCAACGCGAGAGGGTCCCCAGCAGTCCGAATGGATGTAATCCAAGGTGCCTAAATTCAATGAACTGCTTTTGAAAACGTGCTACGACATAGCTTCGCAAACACAAAATGCTCACAAAACTCAAGACTTTTAGGCCTATGCCATCCGAGAAGATCTTTCTTTGAGAGTACATGTACGCCACATTCACTCATATGATTGGGTATCTGCCAGAATCTCGGCTGAATCAACTCCTACAGAACCTGTCCTTGTTGAACCTTGTAGTACATACAAAGTAACATTCTTGACCCCATGTACATCAGATTCACTGCAAACATGTATATCTCCCTTTTCCTCCTTGAAGGTGTAACCCTTCTTGTCTAGAAGACAAAAAGTTGTTAGATTTTTTTTTGGTAAGTGGAACATACATGACATCCTTCAATGTGCAAATCTTCCCATCATGCGTCCTGAACCAGATTGAACCGCTCTCGATTACTGATGCGCAATTTAGCGTGCTGTTCGCAAGTATACAAATCAAATAATATAGTGAGTATTTTCAACTCGGATGATCGATCCCACACGGACTTTGCAGGTTTTTCTAGTAATCAGTTTTAAGAAACAGAGTGTAAAAAGGAGGAATATTTTGAGAATTTTTGAATACGATCTACGTATTGAAATAAATAAATGAAAGTAAATATTTTTGTAGACGTTTTCTTGAATATTGCTTTAGGTTGTAAAAATAGGGTTTAAGGTACTAGATTCCAGGATACCCTGGGGTCTCTTCCGATTTTCGATCTAGTTTGATATGAAAACACACGGCAATTTTAATTATCCGTGCCACGTACTAGTTGTGCGGTACCCTTTCAGATTCCACACGTTATCACAATCCTGCAGTTTGTCGGATGCCTGTTAAGCTGCCTAAGTCTGCAGTCTCGTTCTAAGTCTGCTAGGGTTTCTAACCTGTCCAAAAGGCCCGGGTCAAATTCTCTAACACTTGGTCAAACGTTTTGGCTAGTCCTATCTCCCCTTCTCTGGTCGGTCCATCGGGGTAAGGTGCTAAATCCTGTCTTTTCTTCCTAAACCTAACCGAGCGTTTTCATCTACCGGCTCGGGTCTGTAGCAATTCTTGTTCGCCACTCCCATCATGCATAAACGATAAGGTTCAAAGACAGAATAACCGATAATACTGTTGAATAATGATAGTGCAATCATGAATCCATAACGTAAATAACACAGTTTTTGAATGAAAGAGAGAATAAGATCAAACTAGGTCTTCGAATTTGGAATCAGGCTTTTTTGCTCTCCGGGGATGCTCAGACTTCTCCTTGGGATGTGTTGTGTTGTGTTATTGTGTCAAAACGAGCTATGGACGTCCCTTTATATAGTGCCTGATTAGCTTCTGGAAATCTGCCTGAAATTACAAAATTGTCGCTGGCCAAAACCGCATCGGGAAACGTGATGTCTGCGTAGCTACGTGCGTAGGTGACAGCGTATCTGCGTATCTGTCTGCGTAGCTAACATGCTGGTTGCGTAGCTGTCTGCGTAGCTAGCCTGATGGCTGCATAGCTGGATCTCCCAGCTGCGTATCTGTCTTGCTGGCTGCGTAGCTAGATCTCCCAGCTGCATATCTATTTTGCTGGTTGCGTAGCTGTCTGCGTAGCTAGCCTGCTATCTGCGTAGCTGGATCTCCCAGCTGCGTAGCTAACAGTTAGATACACAGACATGGGATTTTTGGCTCGTTTCTGCACTTCTCTTGCCTCGGGTTGCGTATATGCCTGCATACCTGGCAGTTAGATACGCAGACAGCAGCTCTGACTGCTCTCTTCTGCTTCCTCAGCCTCCCTGGATCCTTCTCATGCAAGCCTGCTTCATTCCTTCATCCTGCACAAGTCATGTTCCTGCATAAATAACACGAACAAAATCCGTGAGCATATCTCGATGTGCGTGAAATAGAGTCGTTATGCACAAAGACGCTCAAAATAGTAAGTTGTTAATTCCAAGGCTAATCTGAGCTGAAATCCGGCTAAAATCTCATTTATGACAAATACCCCTCAAGTAGGTCTCACCGATAACTCCTAGTGGGAAGTTATCAAATTACCCCCACACTATCCTTTGCTCGTCCCGAGCAAACCTCTTGCACACTGACCTGTCTTGCATACCAAATGTGTTGTGTGCCTACGACTATCATCGCATTCAGTCCTACCAAACCAGACTTATCTACTAGATGACTCGACTCGAATACTGACTCAGACCGAATGTACGATGACTCCAAAATCACATACTCAATTATTTACAAAACAAATATTTTTCTGGGTGAGATCGGGCAATCTCCTTAACGCAAAACGGTACATCAACCAAACCTCACGTTCTCACCAGGAATTACCTATCCACAGAGGATTGGTGAGTCTAACAAATTATACGAGTGGATATCTAGAACCTGCACCTAATATTGTTACTTCCGTACTCAACTTGGACAAACCCCTAGTTTACCTACCATCAGTGCTGTTTCCAAATCTGGGATCCAATATCTAACAGGAAGGATGTATAAGGGTATATCAAGGTATGGCATGTTCCCACTTTCTACGAAATCTCACTGTTCCCAACCCACACCCCTCACCAAGTTCCTGAAAGTAACCGAAACACCTAAGTCTTTGTAACTCAATTCCCAGTCCTTGGTGTGTCTTCGCTGTTCTCGCAGCCACAAATGTGAAGTGATGTCGAATTCAGAACAGAACACCTACTCACCTTGAAAACTAAACAATAAATAACTGAAAACTCTAAAATAAATACAACGTCTGTTTTTCTTCTTTTTCTTTTTCTTTTTTTTTTTACAAATAAAATAACATAAGTAAACAACTGATATAAGCTGAGTGGTGCAGAAATAATCCAATATTGCGGGGTACGAAAAATGTCCTCGTTTGCGGTACCCCCCCCCCCCCACTAGCCATGAAGCGTCGATCCTGTAGTCGAAATATGAAATGTGCAGTCCTACCGACCCTCCTCATCACCAAAGATGTAGGAAAACAGCACGACCACCAATTAACCCAACAACCCCCGGTACCCATCTTTGTGAGAAAAGATGCCTCGCACGTGACTTCTCCACCTGTGATCACTATGTAATGCAGTAAATCACCTCCGCAAATCAATGCAGTCGCCACTAACTCACCCTGTCCAACCCTCGAAAAACGTGCAAATGTAAAAGCTGTCCAACAACGATCTGTCATGAAGATCTCCAAACCAAAACCCTCCCTGACTCACTCCCTCTGTCATAACGCGTAAAATGGCCAACTAACGAGTGATGAAGTGACAACGAAGGCTTTCTAGGCCACAGTGGCTATGAATAAATGCGGTAAACAGCTTCAAATGGGCTTACTAGTTGGACCTGGGGTTAAGAAACAGGACGTGAGGTCCGTTATGAGCCAACCACTCCACCGAAAGATGCAGTGACCGTGATGGCGCCCGTAGCCGGGTTGTCGACTACCTAAGTGACGGCGGTGTGGCAACTAGTCGGATTCTTAGCCCAAGCGATAACTACTCGCTGATTCCTAGGCGCAGTGGCTCTCACTCAATCCACTACACCTCGGTGCAGGTTTTTCCTTCCTGTTCGAAGACTATCATTGGTTCTTTCCCATCTTTTTCTTAATTTAATTGCCCTTTCTCAAAATTTTCAAATTTTTCAAATTTTAGATTTTTTTTTCTTTTACTATCTACAATGCATGGTCAGAAAGTTTTGGTTGGTAGACTCAAATAAAGAAGGCATGCAGAATCAAGAAATAAAAGTAAAAACGCAACTAAAGTTGAAAAAACGTGCAGACCTGGTTAATGCATACACGACTCCCACCACCACACTAAGAGGTGGCATGCCCTCATTGTAATAACTCACATTTGTAAGCATATTTTAAATGTACTTAAATGTTAGTTTATGCTTTTATGTCATATTACTTACATTTTACTAATTGAATGTATTATTGGTATAATAGCATGTTAAGATGTATATCTTTCATTTATTTGAATACTTAAGTGATAAAGGGTTGTATGATTTTCTTAGATTGTTAATATTATTAGTTTTTTATGTTATATATGTTGTTTTAAAGTAATACCGAAATCATAAAAAAAAGAAGGAGAAATGGATTAGAAAATCAAAACTCTAAGTTTCTCAAAAGTAAGTTTTGTTTAGAAAGGAATATATATTTATTGAGTGAAGTGATGAAGCATGCAAGCAGTTGGCGAAGTGGATAGAGACGTCTGTCTCTCTGACTCAGCTCCCGGGTTCAATACGCGGGATAGACAGCTCATGCTTTATTTTTGAGATATTTCCAAATCTTCTAGAAGCTGTCTGAACATGTTAATAATTAAATTCTGTCAATCTTATGCACAAGGTGTTGCTGGCATAGCTGAAAAAACTTTGCAAGTTTGTGAGTGTGGCAGAGAGGTGCTTGGCTCGATTCCCTCTGCCAGCACCTACTTAACTTTTTGGATATTTTGCAAAATAGTTTAATTAATTATAGCTGGCTCCCCCAAAATCTACCGAAATGACACAGACCACCCCCTGACCAGCCCCCCTATAAATAGAACCTCTCCTCCCTCATTTCAAAAGTACACCTTCCTCCCCCTCTCCTCTAAATAGTCAATTTGATAGTTAGTTGTTCCGTTTATTTTTCCGGATTCGAAAGTTCATTATTTTTATTAGTTTGTCAACTCACTTGAGATTCTAAAAAGAGAAAATGCCCATTTCATTAGCAAGACTATAGCCGAATTATTACTAGAGTTATGCCGATTCATTTCAAAAGGAGTTTTCGACTTCCAACAAAGGTAGGGGAAATATAGTTTTCACGTCTACTGAGATTACGGTCTATACATGATTATCAGCTTATACGTTGATTGTTAAGTTATTGTTTGTTATTTGCATGATGTATAAAGCATGATAATTATGTGATTCGTGATTGATGTTACAGTTTAACTGATTATTATGTTTTTACGCCATTAATTAGGCGGTACCTACTGGGCTTTTTGCTCACCCTAAAAATATCTACAGGTACCGTAACGGGTCGATCGGAGACTATAGACGGGCTAGATTTATAGGATTTCTGAATTATTTGTAATTTGTTAATATTCTATTATTTGATAATTGTAAACGATTATTGTTCAAATGAATAGAAAATGACGTTTTTATTGAAATTGAAAAGAGTTGTCTATTTCTAAGCTTCCGCTATTTTTATCGAAAAGCGATACGGTTCATCTTTCCGTAGAGACCGAAAAGAGTGCATCTTACTCTGGTGAATTATTAATAAACGTAAAGAGAAAAAGGTACGGGTCGTAACAAGTGGTATCAGAGCGGTTCCAGCCCGGTGTGTTAAATTCCCCTTACCCGACATTTGCACCCGGGACTCAGTTTTGGCTAACTTGATCCAAGCGAGGTATGCCAGATACGTTTTGGGGTAGAGTTAGGTACCTGCATCGCTCGTCACATACGCATGGAACTCACTCTTGAATAACTGTATATTTTTTTTTTATATATCCTCCCATATGAGGATTCAATAAATGATAATAACTCTCCCATATGAGAGATCTTTTATCAATTGATGGCTTCACTTAATTATCTACTTTTCTTGAAGAATGATAGTCGATCACCTTGCAAAACCAAAAGCCTGTCTGTCTAGATAGCAGCGAAACGCGAACGTAAGCCTATCTACTTGGATAGCAGTAATGAATTCAAAGCCTATCTGTTTAGATAGAAGTCAAATGAGATTTAAAGCCTATCTGTTTAGATAGCAACCAGGTACAATTTTAAAGCCTATCTGTTTAGATAGCAGCCAAGTACAACTTAAAGCCTATCTGTTTAGATAGCAACCAAAATACGATCTAAAGCCTATCTGTTGAGATAGTAGCAAAAATGCAACCTACAAGCCTATCTGTCTAGATAGCATCCAAATGCGATTTTAAGTCTATCTACCTCGATAGCGCCATTATACTAAGGAATACTAGCTTGCTCGTAAACATTAACAGATATACGCGATATCCGCAAGACATGCGCTCGTCGATCATGTTCATATAACAGAACTCAAATGTTCGTAAAGCAAAAAAGCGAAAGCAAAGACAATTTTATATAAGAAAAGCTTGGAAACAGAATCCATACATCAAAAGCGTACTCAAAGAAAATCCAAGATTCCTACATAGAACTAAAGAACTACAGAAATAACTACGATTACTTGTCATCATCAACGTCCTCGATCAAAACAGAGCCCTTGACGATGCCCCTGACATGGTGAGATGCCAGATGAACGTCAAGCAATGGAGGCTGCCGATGGGAAGAACAAATGGGAGAACAACTCATGGGGTAGAAAGCCGATTGTGCGTAAGGAAGTTGCACCCCACTCATCATTCTCAGGTTCAAGCATTAGTTGCAGAGTGTCTTCCGACGGAGGCCCTTCGAGAATAGCCTCCTCAAACATGACTAGGGAAGACACATCTCCACTCTGATAGGAGAATTTACACCAAAAATCTTTGGAAAAATCGGGCAAGGCAATGGCTTATTTCGTGTATATATTGGGAGCCATTTCAGTGGCACAACAGACACATACAGAATTAGAGATCCGGAGTCGGTATGAGTCGTAAAATGGTGAAGAAAAAAATTTCAGAGGAGGAGGCATGATTATTCAATCCTGGTTTTGGATCCGTAAAAAAAAGAAGGGGAAATATTCTCTCTCAATCGCAAACCCAAGAGGATGGGAATGGTGAAAAATCAACTGCAGAAAAGGGTTTTATATAAGACCTAGAGGGGTTGACTCTTCAATTCCTGGATGAGTCAGCAATGCCTAAAAAATAGGCAAGATTCAATGACCCTATTAAAGACTATGACGCTACAGCAGCCCTAGGCATTGATGACGGCCTGGCTTACCGTGCAACGGGCACCCCTATTTAAGCCTACAACGGTACAACAGCTTAGGCAATAATGACGGCTTATGGGGACTAGATTCTTTCAGGCATTAAATCATCCAAAATTCACCAAGAATCGTGCAAAGATACTTAAGTTGATTTTCAAAACACAACAGCACATATGCGATTCCGCGCGGATTTAGCCACAATATGCAAGAGAGAGGCCTATCTACCTAAGATTGCAGCAAGAAAAATCCCATCTGTATTAGCAAGTGTAAACATATCTGACTAGATAGCAACGATACTCGAGCACATAAGCCTATCTGCCTAGATAACAGTACTTTAGTTAAGCCCATTCATGAATAATGGCAAAGCATAAGCAGTTTACTGGATGGTAAAACAGCAATAAGACCGCAAGTCAAAATAAGCAAAGCGAAGTTTGACACGCGCGAAGCAGTACGCGCAAAAACGGGCAAAACATAGTTCAAAATATCCAAAAGCTTGTGGCCATAAAAGGCGCAAAAGAATACACCAAAAGATATTTCAAAAGAGAAAGCTATTTGCAGTACTAAGCTACTGATCCTCGAAGAAGTCTTTCATAAGAGATTCTTCAGCTGATAGCTTTATGCAGTTAGCAGACAGTGAATCCAGGCGAGCCTTGTTGCTTTCATGCTGCTTAGCAGCTGCCTCCAACTCTCTAATAGCTTTCTCAAGCACCTCCTTACGCACTTAAGGGCAGCTTTCTCCTTGCCATATTTGGAGTATTCATACCTGAGCTGTGCAGAATTATTGATCCTAGTCAACCTCTACGCTAGGAAATCCAAGTCCAATCGCCCTGCCGAGATCTGTTGAAGGCTATCCGCGCTTGAGACAAGACTTTGGGCACTCGAAACTGAGGTGCTTGCTAGGGTCGCCTTATTCACTCTCTCTAAGAGAGCATTCATCTCCTTGAGAAGATCCCCTCTATCCCTTGGTGCCAGCTCCAGCACTCTCGCAAATGCAGTTGGGTACGATATGCGCACCTTTATGAGCCATTCAAGGCAAACCTAATCTATACCTACACATGCGAAGATGAAGACTAAGTATTCTGTAAAAGCATATAATCAGGCACCATGCGACAGAAGGGAATTGTCTTACCAGTTCTTTCAACGATCTGCTGGAGCGAAGCAATATGAGTTGTCGCTTGATTGCCACTAGAAGAGGCTGTGCAGTAAACTTTTGGTCTGCTAAAGCTTCACGCGAGAAATACTCTGCAGGAATGACATAGTTCCTTTCAGAAACAACTGCTCGACAAATCGCGAGCCCCACACTTCCCATGGATTTTGCGCAAAAAGCGCATCTAAGTCAAAGATAGAAGAATCAACGACCGTGCTAGGAAGTGGCAACTCTTCACTTGGGCCTCCTGAGGATGCAACAACTCTTGAGGTATCTTGTACAGTAGGGGAGGTTCTTGCTGGCACCTCAGTCGCGGCTGCAGGGGTACTGGCCTTGGAAATCACGTCTTGATGAGACTTTGATGCTTCAGGCACACTTTCACGGGAGACGTGAGGTTGCATCCCGGGAGTTGCAGCAATAGTGGCATCAACAACAAGTGCTTGAACATCTGCCGTAACTTGGTCAGATGCGATGTTATCCACATTAGGCTCAGGCCCAGACTCTCCTTGGCCAGTTGTCGCATCTTGGGGCAAGGGGCTTGAAGTCCTAGTTTCATTAGTAAGCCCAACTTGGTCGACCATCGCAACAGGGGTCTCAGATGGCAATGTAGTAAGAACAACGCTCGGAGTAGCAGCGGCACTAACTCTTTGGTCACTCGCAGCCGGGGATATATTGCTTGCAGTGGCATTAGCTCCTACAGGAGCCTCTTCGGCAACACATCCACCAGTTCCTGGGGGAAAAGAGAGTCTATCTTACTGAACCAAGTCTTGGCCAACCTGACCAGCATATTGCTCCCGCTCCTGCACGAGATCTTCTTCTTCTTGCTCGACTATGAACTCGAGCATTTCCCCGTCGACATTATCTTCATCATCGATTGTGATGACGGCTTCTCCAGAAGGTTGGTCAATTGGATTTGCTGACAAGGCATTTTCAGAGGTTCTAGCAGTAGTCTCGGAGACGCGAACAATGACACTACGGAGGCGAGGTTGTCTTGGCATCAGGGGTTGTTCTGCCAAGAGTACGAAAATCGGAATCACAAATTGAAGAGGGGCTTATAATGACAAAGACCTCCACAATCATATGGAATATCTGTGTACATACTATGAATCAGATTATCATCGGTCCCTTTTAAAGTCACGTGTCCTAATTATATGCGATATAGATTGTGATAATTAGTTGGAAGTAATGGAGTCAATCATAACGATCCTAAGAAAGCTGCTTACCTGACGCTTCGCCACATTGGTCCACTAACCAACGACGCATGTCGCTTTTAGACACTCCATGTTGTAAGGATTTGTAGATAAGTTCCTGATGAGATAAGGCGAATAGATATACAGTACCTTCCTCATCACCGTCGCCAACAATCTCCTGAAAGTCCTGTTGGGCGCGTTCTAGTTGACCCACCACGGATTGCGAATGTTGAGTCTGCTCTTCGAGGCTCTCTTTCATGGCTCTGGCGACATCACTCTCTTCACGCAACCTTGCTTCTTCCTCAGTTTGCTTCACCGTAGACACAGAATCTGCGATCACATCTTACTCAGTAGGACCATCTTGAGCATCTTCAGCATCCTCATCAACTGCAAATGTGCTCATATCAGCAAACATATTAGCCGGTCAAAATGCGACATAATAAAGTAAAGGTTGAAAGTGTGTAATGTAGACTAAATACAGGACCTAAATACTCTAGAAGGGGGGGTTGAATAGAGTATGGAAACTTTTTGCAAAACTTAAAGTTTAACAGGATAGCTTTGTGTGAAACTTGAAATCTCAAGGCATTGAGATTTTGTAAACAGTTTGAAACTCACTAAGGCAAAATTGTAAGCTTCAAGGCCTTGAGTTGTGAACAAAACTAAACAGCTTTTAAACCCTAGTTTGATTTGAGTTGTGTGCAGCAGATAATAATTAAACCAAAAGGTAAAGAACACAATGCAATTTACAGAGTTCAGTCCCAATGGACCTAATCTCTGCCTGAGGGATCTAATCCCACCAGGATTGGGCAAACACTTCTTATTACTCACACAGAAACAGCCCTGGATCTTAAAGCCTAAGTGATTTCCCTTACACCTATGCAGCTTGTGGTTCCAAACCTATCTAGTTCCAGCTACTAACTGTTGAGCTAACAAGAACCTCTTGTTGTTCACTTGAACAACCAACCACTAAGTTAAGTGAGGTTTAAGATAAAATAGAGATACACAGATGAAGTACAATTGAAGAACACAGTATAAAGATAAACTGTTGAAGTCTGGAAGTGCTCTTCAGGAATGACTGGATTGACTTGATATTCAGAAGTCTGGAATGAAGCTTGAATGATTGTGTGTTTGAATGAATGATCTCCCATGAATTTGTCACACCTCTCAGAGTATTCTGCAAGCTCTCTTGTCTTTAAAATTCAAACCAGTCTCTTTTATCCACAGCAGCAACTGATTGAGAGATTTTAGGATCTCAGTTCCTACAAATCCTCCTTCTGTTTTCAACTTAAATTCAAATAGCTTCAGATGGATATCCGTTGGAGCTTGTTGAGATTTCTCCTGCATGTTTAACAAACCTGCAACATCAAAGAAACACTGCAACAACAAAATCCAAACAACTAGCAGTACTGAGACTGTTTGGTTATACAGTTTCTGATAAAACTGTTTAATAAACTCAGAATAATAATCTGCATATACTCTAAAACACATAAGTCATGAAAATCAATTTTAAGACACTTAGAAGTGAGTAAATAATCACAATACTAAGAGTTATAACCTGCAAGAAAGAATCAATCAAGTTCTGGAAAAATTGTCAGTAGCTCAAGGCATATCTCAAGGCCTTGGAGCTCTGAACCTGTTTCACAGCATTTCAAAATTAAGCCCAAATAACTTTGATTCTTCCTGTTCTGATCATCTGCAATTGTGTTAGATGTATAAATAGTACAAACCACAAATATATACCATAAACCACTGATTTGCATAATCAGATATCCAATTCTGCAACACAAAGATGTTAGAATACATAGCAGAATAAGCAGTCTCAAGGCTTTGAAAGTTTCTGTCAATCTCAAGGCCTTGAGATGACTAGCAAGCCTTTGCTGCTAATGTCTTAGCCTTTTGTCTTTCATCACTCATAACAATTACCACTCAAAGCACATTCAGGGATCTTGACTCAACAAAGGTATTACCCTCACGCCTGGCCAAAGGGTCCTCTGGGATGAAGTCGATGAAGTCTTCCACACTGTTCTACCTTGAGTTCCGGCCTCTCTAAGGAGCCGTTTGATTCCGAGGAGTAGGGTTCCTTCGTGCGCGCTTTGTTGGCTTAGGAGCCATCTCATCTGTTAAAGGCTCTTCGGAAGCTTTGTTTTTCTTTGTATTGGCATCTTGATCTGCAAGAGACGAGATAAAAACTGCAAGAGAGGACCAAATTATGTCCTCGATCTCTTGACCCATTGGTGCAGCAGGTTCAATGACAACGTTAGACGCGTCCTTTGAACGCAACATGGCGATTAGTGCACCGCTGCAATCATCGGAACCAAATCTCCTGAAAACACAATGAAGATAAAACAAGAAGTGAAAACTAATCGTTTTAATTTTTAAACTCAAGACATCGATGGATTGACAACATTCCTTGTCGAAATCGTCGAGGTAATATTTTCTTGATTTGAAGGAGTCCTTATCCTTCAAAACCGCTTCAATTTTCTCCGTAAGGACCAGTTCTACACACAGATGGTGGTCTTTATCCAACGGAGAATAGAATCCGTACTATTTCGCGTCTCTGGAAGGCTTGGAGTTAAAAGGATAGTCTCCTATTCTGATCGCAGGAGCTATTGAGGGATAAAGTTGAAAGCGAGACGTAGCTTGCAGGCGGGTTTGAGCATTCCAAAAGACATCCCAATCCAAAGTCGCTTCTCCAACTCTATTTCTGGACGGCTGAGTTGTTGGGAGCATGCTAACCAGAAGATCGTTGTACTCGTTGTACAACAGTCTCTTGTAGCAACCTTTCACAACGGAGTCAATCCATAGAGAAGGGGCCACAACGTCAAAACCAAACTGAGAACTTACCCTAACTGGATCATAGGGAGTTGTGATGAGTGGATAGCTGATACACTCTATTCCATCCTCGCCTAAAGCAGGTAGATACCCCCTCTTGCACTGGTTGACAAACCTGGAGTAGCAGACAGAGCCCTCAGTGATGTGTGCACGACTGTATTTCACATTCCGATCGGGATACATGACGTCTCTGAAGACAACATTGTCCAACTGTTGAACGTATGGCCTGGGATTGAAAAAGTGGGCATCGTTGCATATCAAGGGGAATGAGAAACGAACAGCCTTGGTTTTGACCCAATGCCATGAGCGAGGACAGTAGAGCTTCTTCTTGGACTTAGGCGCGTCCCACAAGGTCACAGGTGTGGGGATTGGAGCATAAAAGGGCCATCCTTCGAACACCCAAACTGACAGGAACGCGACGTTGACATACGTCACTACGTCGACCCGAACCCGAGACTGTTCCGTATGCGACATCGCCAGATCTGGGCGGTGATACAAAGAGCCAAGGACCAAGGGACCTTATGCTAACTTCTGTCGAAGGGATAGACGAACCACTAGAGAAAGGACATGGCAGAACACACTATCGTGGGGGTGGCCTTCAATGAGGTATTGTGACAACCATACACAGAGAAAAGCCACACATAGTATATTGGGAGCCCTTTCCTCTATAAGAGGTGGAAGTCTTTGGGTCCTTCGCGGTCACTTCTTGGGAAATCTTAGATTTGGCGAAGTCACGGTAGAAATAAGTCACCCATTTGGACCACAAGTTTTTCGCGCCTGAAGCAACTGATATGTATGTCTCCGCAAGCTTGCTCGACGTCCTTCTGGTGGAATTCTTCTTCAGATCGCTAATACAATCTTTCTTTTCTCGGAAAATAAGAAGTTCTTCGTCATTACTCAAAGCAGCCAAAGGATCTATGGCACCCATATAAGGAAGCTCAAGCAGCTCCTCGATGTCTTCGAGCGTCGGTCCGGCCTTGAAAGTCACAAAGTGAAAACTATGAGTTTTCTTCCAGTACCGTGAGAACAGAGTTGTCAGCATGCCTTTATCGAGCTTCAGGATTAAGCCTCTCGTCGCGCGCACGCCACCATAAATCGCTGCCCGGGTTAACTCAGTCTCAAAATTAGTGAGAATGTATGTTGTCCACTCGTCCATATAATCTAGCTTTTCAGTGAAGGTCTCGTGAAGAAGATCTGTAAACGGATAAAGTCCAACCTCGAGACCAAGTCTATGAATATAATTCACATTGGCAAGATCCCAATCCTCTCTCTTAGGCTCGGATGTCAATCTCAAAGGATTCTTCAAAGGAAGCGTCTCAATCGAAGCACCTCTGATAGTGGCCAGATAGAAATCATCACCACCGAGGTAGGGGGCTTTGCATCATAGGTCTTTACAGAGTTCAGGTAACTCGACAGACTCTTTCTATGATTTGTTGGGAGCCATTTCTGCAGACACAAACACCAAGCAAGAATATGAGAAAGAATTAATACGAATATCAAAGTGGGTTTCATGCAAAAAAGAAGGGGGAGAAGAGTATCTGCCAATCTAGTTTTAAAATAAATTCTCAATTGAAGGATCGCTGACCAGATTTTCGGTGGAGCGCTTGAACTGCCTGGGAAATTTTATCGAGAATCTGGTTGAAGGTCTCGGCTTCTTGCTGATGATTCTCTCCCTGGTTCATATAATCTCAGAAGCAATGACGGTAGAAAAGTTTCAATTGAAGTACCAAAGGGGTTTAAATAGCCCTATAAACTGAAGAGTCGCGACTGCTGACGTCTGCTGAATCAGCAACGCTTCGATAACCGGCGAAAATGGTGACCAATCAAATCGGTATGAGTTATTCTTGCCTCGAAAACCGGCGAATATATGTGGTGGCGTCTGTTTAACTTCGCAGTGACCACGCTTCATTAAAGATATACAGCGTCTCCAAACCCTACGCAATCATGGCTACGCCTGGGGGCTAGAGATTTGAATTTTATTCAAATTAGTACGAGGATCCGCGTGGGGACCACGCACGGATGGTTTTTACGCGACTGTAAAACGAACGCGCGCGTGACATTCGCGCAAAAGGGGGCTAATGTAGATAGTGCTTTCCAGACAGACAGACAGATCAGAGCCACGTGGCGGTCATCCAGCACAACCAGCTGTGCTCCATACACATCCGAGCACTACCCATGCTTATCCACTTGGGGGCTGCGAGACAGGACCCTCGCGTACCAACCACACGGGACCCGTAGGGACTTAGTGGTTTGGAGGCTAGAGTACAGTCTGTCGCGCGCGAACGATTACCAAGCTCGCGCGCGACCCTTTTTAACTGCTTTGACAGACTTAATGACCATGTCCTATAAACCCGGTCGGCCTCATAACGGTCTCCGGTATCTGCGGACAGGTGCGTAACGTTCCCTTTATATATGGTCGAACGTGCCGTTACGGGTCTACCATTAAGCCGCCATTTATGGTGCATTAACCCCCACAACGGTCACTTCCCCACTATATATAGGAAGGTTAGCTCTCCATGGAAAGGGCTCTATTCCACTTCAGAAGTTCTGCTTCTAAGCCCTCTTACCAACATTAAGCTGTCTCTCTCTCTTACAGTTGCCTTTGCTCTATCCTAATCTCCTACTTGAGGTGTACACTTGGATCTCTCCCAAGGATTTCCTTGTACACAAAAGGCTTTAAGAGAAGGGTCTGGATGGTTTGAGTTTTTCGCTCCTCTTCCTGTTGAGACTAGAGAGGATCTGACAAGGAGATGTAAGGTTTTGACGCAAGTTACGTAGCGGAAATACCAAAAAAAAAAAAAAAAACTGCTCAAAATTCTCCATCGATCACAGGTGAAGCATTCTTAACGTGATAAAGGAGATAAATGTTAACTTGTTAATCTAACTGATCACTATGTAGAATTGATGTCCACGCCTCTGCAGATATCCACACCATATGATCTCCAACTAGAACTCCCTCTTCTGTTTGTGCTAGCAGTGTAAAAGAAGGATGAATCGCCAAGGAGCTTGATCCAATCAAGCTTGAAGCAACAACAATGGAGGAGGGAGTTGGTCGTGCGCCTCTCTTGTCGTCGGGTATCTAGTGACTTCAAAAGATGTCTATTTATTTAAGAATGTGTGGAACGAAAGGAGCCGCCGCATGTGAAAGGACCACAACACCATTGTCACTATGATAAGCACTTGTGACATTCATATAACTCCCATGTAGCCTTCTCGTGGTGGGTCAATCGGATATGCTATTACTCCTAATGCATAAATATGTGTTAGACTTAATATATCCATATCATCTACCCATATACTAGTCTCCATGCATAGTGATCGTCCTACTAACCATTATACTTGACTAGGGATACTTTAAGATGAAAAAAATTGCAATCTAAGGACTTCATTATATTAATATATTCATATATGATAAAAAATGAATATCATGGCTAAAAAAATATTCACACTAATATAGATTGCCTCTGGGGCATCTGAAGCAACAGGAGAACCCTCGAGTTCAAGATTATCGGTGCTATCGGTAGCCATGAGATCCATTCTTTTATGGGTTTCTTTACTGTGTGATTGGTTAAATTTCTTTCTTGTCGGGTTCACCAAAATGTTTATGTGGATTTGAAAAGGGTGTGTTGTAGACTATGGGATAGTGTTCGGGTTATAGGAAATCAGAGCTAACAATCTTGTAGTGAGAATTCCTGATCGATCGGGGAGAAGGGAGATGTTGAGGAAAGGGGAGAAAATGAGAAATATTGTACTCGTCAAATAAGAGAGACAACTTCTTGGCAGCAATTCTGCTATTCGGTACAGAGTAATCCGTGTAGGGATTAATTAGAGCGTCCACGCAAGACTATCAGCGTGTCTCTGTCAATATAATAAATGGCACAAAGGACAGTTCTCTTTATACTAGTAGACTATGGCAACTAATGGGAGACACGTGGCATGCGGCGGCCCCGACCCATTATGGTGGCGGCGTACCCTAAATCCTTGGAGGACTCTCACGAATGACGTCAAACCTAGAATAATCGACTAATGGTACAACAAGTCGGCTCCTAGCGCACAACATGGTTCGCACATGGAAAACGGACCATATGCGACGGTCCCTATTCCATCCTCCATACCGCTAGAGCTCCCGACTCCTGTGGGGGAATGATAGGCGCGAGGGACCTGTCTCATGTGCCCTCGGATCATGGCAGAACATGATCGGGTTCTTTGGGAGCACTGAGGTTCCTTCTCCTCCATCATCCTATACTCTGCCGATGCAACGCTCATGTTTCCCTTGTCTGCGGTCAAAGGATTCCTGATGTCTTCCGACTTCAAGAAGGCGCACATCTTGATCTTCCACAAACTGAAGTTGTTCTGTCCTGACATCGTAAATCTGTCGATCTCCAACACCGATCCGGACATCATTCTTGGTGGATCTTGAACCCCAACCGTGTTCTCCACCTAGATCGCAAAACTCCTTGCTTTGATTTCACCAAGTTTTGAAACCCTGGCTCTTTAGCTCCACCTTGATCTTGAAACACCGACAACCTGGCTCTAATACCAGTTTGTTATAGCAAACTACCTCACGAACGACATACGAATAAAAGAAGATCATGGATTTTTTATGTGGTTCGCTAGCGAAAGATTCGTTAACTACGGCCACGGAAAAAGGGACTCTTTCTTTCATAAGCGGAACAATTACAATGAATTTCGCATATAGATTATTGAACCCAAAGGTTCCTTATACAGTGTGCTAGGAAACCTCCAAGACGAGGACAACAACGGAAAAAGAATAGAGCCCAAGCTCACACAAAACGACCTCCACTCGCTTGTTTCCTTATCACTTTTGTCGCCTTTGACTTTTAATGCAAGACACACCCAACCACTTGCATAGAATTTAGGCAAATTTACATCTCAAATACCCTTTGTTTTATTTTATTTGTTATTTTTACCTAATATTTTTATTATTTTTAGAGACCAATACTTTATTATTATTATTATTATTATTTTGATGGACTTTTGTTATTATTTTGAAACAAGGTAAATAATATTGTTATTATTATTTAAATGTAATAAACTTTTGATTAAAAAAAGAAAAGAAATATTGTTTAAGAAAAAAGAAAAGAAAATATAATATAATAATACGCACGCGGGACGCGTACACACCAAATTGCAAAGAGACTACAAACTTAATGGCATTACAGGATCGAGGATCCTATTACAGGATCGAGGAAATCTCCATAACCAGAAGATTTCGTTGCTTCAGTCGCACTCCTCCCCTCTTCTTCCCCTTCCGCCTTTCATATTCCCCTTATCTTATCTCACGATTCAGATATCATTATTGAATGGGTTTCCATATCCGCACTAAGAAAAGCATCGTTTTCTTTCCGATTCTCTCTCCTCAATTCTATAATTCTACATAAACCCTCTCTACGCGTTTGTATATATATCTAAAACAGTAGACCTCAATTGCATTCGTTCACAATGACTTCCTTGCGATTACTTTCCCTTCTCTTCTTGACCCTCTGCCCAATAGCTGCCTTCTCTCACGAAAACCTGAACACCCATGTCTTCCCGAGACCTCTGATCATCCAATACACCGAAAACAACGAAGCACACTCGAAGGATTCATCAGTGGAGGAGCTTCAATTGGAGTGTACGAGCTGGAGATTGGCTGTGGAAGCTAATAATTTAAGCCCGTGGAAGACGATTCCGCCGGAATGTGCTGATTATGTGAAGAATTACATGATGGGTAGGGCTTATATGCTTGACCTGGAAAGGGTTTCGAAGGAGGCCACTGAGTATGCCAAGGGCATCGAGTTGAATGAGGATGGAAACGATATATGGGTTTTTGATATTGACGAAACCCTCCTCTCCAATCTCCCTTATTACACCGATCATGCCTATGGGTAATATTTTTCATCCTTTTTGGTTGACCTTTCTGATGATTGATTAATATCTCCTCTGGGTTGGTTTGGGAAAATTCTTGTTTGAGAAATTCATGGGATTTGATGGGTTTTTTGTAGTTTAAGCAGTTCAATGATTTCTTACTTATTTGTGTTCTTTTTTTTTTTTTTTTTTTTTTTTTTTTTTTTTTTTCTGGAATTGTAGATTGGAACTATTCGATAGCGTAGAGTTTGATAAGTGGGTTGGACAGGCCATGGCACCTCCCATAGAAGCCAGCTTGAGGTTGTACGAGGAAGTTCTGAAGAAGGGGTTCAAAGTTTTCTTGCTGACTGGGCGGAGCGAGAAGCAAAGAGGTCTAACGGTAGAGAATTTGATCAATGCTGGATTCCGGGATTGGGATAAGCTTATTTTGAGGTTAGTATCTGATACTTCTGTCATAAGTTAATGGGTGTCATATGCATTTAGGATCGTATTATATAGAGTATGCTCAAACGATTTGAGGGCTGAGATAGATTTGTAGGAACAGACTGCCAGGTATTGAATTTCATGAAGGCACTGCTGAATCGTAACATTGCATGTTGTATTAGCATTACTTTAAAACCATCACGGTGTTCTTAAACTCCTGAATGCATGATCCAAGGTCCAGATTAATACGATGATGATAGCTTGTGGTGACGGACCTGCAGTGGTGGATGCGGGATTCATAGTTTGGAGGGGTCGATCATAAAGGGACGTATGGAGGTTACTTTTCAAAGATATTCAATCTTGACAAATGCATGTGTAAAACATTTAATGAAATCCAACTGTTGAAGCTGAAACAAAATTTAAAATATGTACAGTAAATACATAACAAAACATATAGATGGACCTATTTACCATGTCTACTTACTTGAGACACTTCATAATCTATATAGTATAGTTGACTGCAAGAGGTTTAATGATCTAGTTGATTCATATGAGAGACCAAACTACAATGGGTTGCAATGGTAGGCATGTTAGCACCAATGTGACCTAAATTGGAGGGGCATGATAGGTAGAGAAGGTTACATGTGGTACAACGAGTACATGAAATCAAACCTTTTGTAGGGGCCATGGCACCTACGTCCCACCCCCTGTCTCCAGCAGTCTCCTGGACCTGCTCCTTGTGAGCTTATTTGTGGAACATTACCCATAAGTTGTCACTTATTCACCTTGTGTGAATATCATGGACCTTCTCTTTCTCGTTGCTTCGTAAAGGATTAATCTGGTTTCAATTGTTTATGTACGACAATAATAAATCATAAGCAAGGTAAGGAAGGTTTTATGCACAGTAATCCATACGGGGGATGTAATGGATATATTTCTGTACTGTTTTAGAAGTAGGTGTTTTTTACCTTGCTTCTTTACAACACCTTTGTGATACCAACCCACCTATTGTGAGTTAGACATCAAATACATAGTAAACCTTTTGGGTTTATAGGTTTTTACTAGAACCTCGAGGCTTGAGCAATCTGATCCAGTGGTTCGGTTCAAAATGTTGTTGGGCCAGTAATGTACTTGGGTCTTTATAACCTTAATTCGGATTTAGGAAAGAAGCCAGGATGTAGCAATAAAAGATATGTTCCCTCTGTCCCAATTTATGTTCCCTATTTAGTTTTTCAGACAACTCTGCCTAGGTGATTTGAGTACTAAAGTGGTACAAGAACTAGTCAACATTTTCATAATTTTTAGAGTTATCTTAAGTCTATAAATTATGAAAAGGTAAAAAAGTTCTTGTGTCGTTAGCTATTAGCTACTCAAATCATCTAGTCAAAGTTTCCTGAAAAGTGAAACATACACAAAATAAGAGAGGGATTATCAATCAGTTAATTTTAGACCTCCTACAAATTGGTATCAGATCTCGTGTCAGTGTTAATTGCCATTATTTGATCGATCAGGGACTGGCTCAGAAATGCTAATTGGTGATAATGTACTGGTCACTTATTTGCTCTAGTACATCACTCCTTCATGAACTGGTCTAGTTTGCTTCTTTTTTCTCAGAAAAAAGGTTACATACTTTGTGTCAACCATGTTAGCTTGTTCTCGAAGACCCAAGGATCCTCAGCCTACTTTATTATCTTATCCAAATTTCCCTCTAGTGGACTTTTCTGTTTAAACGTAAAATGTAGACATTGGTATGCACGTCAATGTTGTTTGTGATTATCTCTTTCTGTAAGATGCATGCATCATCCTGTACATGGGAGATCCCAAAACTTGTACCTTGAGTCAATGCTCTATCTACCAGATGTACAGTTCGGTGTGAATGTTAAACTGATTCAATCATTTATGCTATGCCTTATCTCGTATGTCCTCCATAAAATGTTTTTATTCATTCATTTATGCTCTACCGTTGTATTAATCACTTCCAAGATTTTGCTAACTCACTTTTTAAAAAAAAACCATGCCTTTGATTGCCTTTTCGTATAAAGACACATTTATTCTGATTAAAAATTGAAATTAGCTGGGCTGAGGATTTTCAAGTAATAACTCTTTTAAATTAAAAGATGTTTTACTTGCCTACTTTGGAATGTTTGGAAACTTCTTTATGTGATGCAGACTGATAGCCATGCTGTAATGTACTTCCTCCGTTTCTTCTCTTTCTCTACGTTCCGACTTTTGTCACTATTCACGGGGTCAAAGTGACCCCGTGATTTGGATAGCAAAACGATTTAATATTTTTACAATTTTTTCATGGTGTTGTAGAGTAAAAGTTGTTCTATAACATGGTGAAAAAAAATATCAAAAAATTGTATCGTTTTGCGATCCAAATCACCCGGTCAAAGTGACCCAGATACGAGTCAAAAAGTCAAAGCGTAGAGAAAGAGAAGAAACGGAGGAAGTAATAGGTAAAGTTGAAACCCATTAAAAGGTTTTCTGATTGAGTCAACCTAGCAACCAGCCAAAATCACAAGTGAAGTCATCACGGTTTTTTATTCAACTATTATGCTTTATCATACTCGACGAGGCTTATCACAATATTTACTTTTAAGTTTGAGACTGGACGCATAGGCTTGTCAGCTATTCGATCAGCTCATTTGTTCTTAAACTCGTTCTAACAGATCTTGACGTTGTGAGGTGCTATGTGTCTATTCACGATTCCCCTTAGTTGATCAAAATCCCTAAATGGAATTTCTATTCACCCACCACGTATTCTGTTTTCTCTTCCTCCTCTCCTCCTTCCAGAATCTCATGATTCGTGACCAAACTCTCCAGCAAAATTTCAACAGTTCCATCTTGGTCCAGTAACTTTAGGGGTGAAGTGTTAGAATTTAATGGTATAGCCACTTGCTAATCCTGGTACACATCTGTAAATTAACAATAAGAATATACTGGCTCATGCTATCTGGTGCAATTGTCAACATTTGGAATACAATGCTCAGGTTTTATAGCACGCATTCCTTACTAGCATTCTACTTTCACCTCCACAATGTCTTTGTAGTGGATGTCACCAAAAATAACATATATACAGCACCTTTTTCAACAGCACGTATGAGTATACTAATCCGGTTCTTACCATATGTCCAGTGTAATGTTATCGGAAGGTCGAATTCGTAGAAGAATTGGTTGAAAGATATGTTGTGGATGACATTTCAAGCCATTTTTCCTACACACTAACCCAGGAAGTCACAGTTGTAACCTCCTTTCTTACTTCTAGAAGTTCAGAAAGAGTGGACAAGATCCCAGAAAAGAGTCCTAGTTGGGTATGCTTCGAAGACACGTCCTGAAGGTGGTATTGGAGACAGTTTTAAACTGAATGCAACTATATACTTTTCCTTCTGTGAATATTTAATCATGTGTTATCAGGAATAGATACTCGACGCCTAGATCACCAAAAACGCGTGGGAGAGAGGCTTCACTCCCGCTCCCAATCCTCGCTCTGGCGCTTTCAGCTCGAATTCGCTTATAATCCTCGTTCCTGAATCTTAGAGCGCGTTTTTACCAACACTTTGTACTTTCTGAGCAATTGGTCAGTACTGAGTAACTAGACCTGTTTGTAACAAAGTCAACCGAAAATTTCACGTAAATGACATAACAAACTCCTTACCGATGTAGCCCGCTGCCTCATTGTATGTCAAGTTCTCATTGTTAGCACTCAGTCAAGTTGAACTTTCATTCCTTTCTTCAGTATGAGAAGGTATAGTCTCATATGAAAGCATTATAGTTATTGCCATGATATCTAGAAAACTCAAAAGTTTAATTTATAGTATGTTTATACCTAAAATACTAAAGATATGGTTTACACACGCGCTCTTGTTCCGTTCTCAAATACAACTTTTGTAGATTTTATCGCTTTCACGCTGTCACTCCACACCCGCTCCCGCTCCAGCTGCAAGTGACTTAGCTTCACGTCCCTTGGATCTGAAGAAACCCCTCTTAACTTTATTAATATTATAATTAATATTATTTTTATTATTTGTTTAATATTATTATTATTATTATTATTATTATTATTATTATTATTATTATTATTATTATTATTATTATTATTATTATTATTATTTTTTTTTTTTTTTTTTTTTTTTTTTTATTTTTTTTTAAACATCCGAACTTTTTTCTGAAATAAAGCTAAGAAACCTGGAATAGCTCCAAGCATGACACCAACAGTATAATTACATTGAGGTAAAAGATATTTGGTGAATATAAAGTATTGGTGTAATCGCTTAAAAAGGAAATTTGTTCGAGGTTGCTCAAACAAAACCCCCTAAAATGTGCCTACCTCTGGATTAAAGAGAAAAACCGTAAAACATGTATAAAGCATTGACCGATTATTGATAGGGGAATTCTTCACTGTGGTATGAAGGGTTGAGCATGTGGGTTAAAATAGATTCAGAAGAGAAAAACATCTGGCGTCTTGGTCACATTCTAAAATAAGCTTCTTTACTTGCCGATGTCTTAAAAAATACTTTGAATTTCGCCATGGATGTTTTTTTTTTCCTGTATGGTCGTTATTTAGGACATTGAAAGAATGCTGAACATGTGTGAATTGCTATGTTGCAGATCCTCAGAGGACCATGGGAAGACAGCGACAACATACAAGTCGGAGAAGAGGGATGAGATGGTGGAGTATGGGTTCCGGATCCTGGGCAACTCGGGAGACCAATGGAGTGATCTACTGGGGACGTCGATCTCTGTCCGCTCTTTCAAGCTCCCAAATCCCATGTATTATATAGCCTAGAAACCTGTCACTATATTGTAATTGAAACTCATTGTTTCTCTCTTCAAAGGGAATTTGAAAAGACCACTGTTAAATTGATCCTGCAAATATTGAATTGCTGGACTAATTCTATTTGTGGTTTGCCGAAAATGTCGTTTATTATTGAGAAAATGACAAGTATATTGTAGTTCATCATCCTTGAACATAATTTCCCATGTATCAAAAAAAAAAAAATCATCCTTGAACCCATTGCTGTGTAGAAGTGAAAAGAATTTGCACATCTAAAAAAAATGAATTTGCTATTTAAATAGGAAATGGCATATCATATACCAAGCCAAACAACCCGAGGTATAAGTGCGGTGCAATTCCGTGTGGGCTGGACAGGTTGACACCTTTGTCCTACCTTGTGCCCAAGTTATGTCTAGGCTGTCCAAACCTAGTCCAGCTTAAGTTAGAGTTATGGTCAGCCCGTCCAAACTCAGCCCAAATGGCTGTCTTGTACTCGATTTATTGCAGAGCTGAATGCTTACACAGTTTTTTATCCTGATGGTTTAAAGTTTGAGCTGCAGAGGAATTGCTTACACAATTATGAAACAAAGAAACTAGAAACTTCAGTGCAGAGTGTTTAAGATTCTTGAAGTTGCGGTTGGTTTCAGTGAAATAAGTGCTTAACTATAGTGACAAAACTGGAAAAAACCTTGATTGCATCAAAAGGTATCTACTATTAGCTTTTGGGTTTCACGGTCTGGTTCTGCATAGGTCTCCAAATATCAGGTCTGTCTTGGGTCCGGTTCGGGTCTACTCAGACCCGACCCATTGACAGGCCTTGTCCCGAGGATAGTGTCTTCCATTCGTGGGAGAGACATCACCTGAGGAAGGTTTCTCTTTTCTCTACTCTGACGAAAATTGCATGATCGAAAAAATAAATGAATGTAAGCCAAAAAATGGTCTTAATTAGGTGGAAATTTTGCCAAATGTCCAATGTTATTTACTTTTTTTTTTGAGTAAACAATGTTATTTACTCAAATGGAAGCAAACTTTTGGCCAAAAAAAAAAAATATGGAAGCAAGCGTTGTATCTGGTTTGAAACCGTACTGCAAGCCTCATGGTATGAAAGTGTAGTATCTTTTACTCTTTCTTAGAACCAATGAAAGATGCAATGATCATTAAAAAAACGCTTGTTGGGTCAACTTAGATGTTAAATCAATGTAGCTAACAACTTAAGATGCTCATTCAACACCTAAATTATATGCAATAATTTGGCAGTGAATCAATGTCACATATATCATGCTGCAAATGAAGGCAATCAGAGTCAAGGGAAGGACTAATTATAAGGGGAATACCTAACTAGTTTATTACTGTATTACACAAATTAGTTTCCAATACATTATCACGCCGCTCACTACGTTATTGTCACCTTCTGCAATGTTGGCGAACCATTATCGCCTTATCGGTAAATTGAAGTTTGTACATACTCCAGGACCACAATGTTATTATTAGCATAAAAAATATGATTCTTACACAGAGACATGATTCTGTATGTAATTTTTTTTTTTTAAATTTAAATTTTTTATTCGAAATATTATCAGACTTCCAACCCATAACAAACGTGAGGTAAAAAATCGCACCCACTACAAAGCAACTAAATACCTTCACGGAGGTTGATAAAATAAAAGGTTCAGTCTATCCTGCCTATATAATCAGATAACCTGAATGCAAATCTCATTGATGAAGCTAAAGTCAACAAAAGATGAGCAAAAATGGCCAAAGTCCGCCAAAGCGTCAGCCACCGTGATTCTGTATGTAACTAAGGAGTGTACTTTCACATAAGATGACATTATTTTTCCTCTACTGAGTATTGTCTGCATTGATCTTTGATATTCGCTTTAACACTTACCATTGTAGATACTTGGTCCCCTGCAAACCATATAGGTCCCAATAACAGCCAACCAGGCAAAGACACGTGAACAGACCTCTCAGCAAATAGTACTCCCAAAGCACAGGTAAGCATCTCTGAAACAACCCGGGAATCTACGGTTCCTCGCTAGTACAACTTAACGAAATCCAAAAGTACTTTATTGAAATAAAAGTAGAGGAGAAACCCTCCTTACATTATTAAACAAAAAGTTAAACATTGTCTTAAAACAAGAAACTGAAACTACAGTGTTATTGACTAGAAAAGATCTAAACTCCAACTCGTGCGCGCGATTCCCCCAGCTTATTCTTGACCTGCGGGTTTTGAAATAGCGATAGCCGACCGCAGAAAAATTTTAATTAGTAAAAACTAAGTAAGATATACCACAATATGTAAAACAGGAGTTTTTGGCTAAAAAGGAGAAAAAGAGAACAACCACCACAATTTTAATCATTCGTTTGGTTGAGGCGTAGCCCACGAGCCCCAACGAGTACGATGTGGACAGAGAGGTCACGATGGAATAAATAATAATAATGGGGTTTTTTCCCCGGACGTTAGTAGATAGACCTTCGCTATCCCGTCCTAACCATTCTAATGAGACCTTAAGTGCCGGCACCCCTATACAGTCGTGACCTAAACATGCATAGGTAGTACTCATAGATTCCACGATAAATAAGAGGGTAAGATCCCTAGGGAAATCACACATAGGTGTTCCCGGCCATTGGCCTTCACGCGCATCCTCTGCACATCGTTCCCAATTCTATTATCGTCCAATTATCGTTTCACATGACTTTTGAGTTTTTCACAAGTAACCACACATTTTCAAAGTAGCATTTGCAAAAAAAGGATTCAAGACTTGTCAAATTCTCCAATATCACGATTCTAGTAGTTCATGAGCAATTTTGAAAGATAACACACGCCAAGAGACATTTTGATAATTTAAAGGTATTGTGCATATAACTTACCGAAATTAAGAGTAGGGCGGCGAACGAAAATCGAGGGCTCCTAATTTCCGTAGTAGGGGTCTTCTACAAACTCCCCGTCTATGAGCTTGGTATCGAAAACGATGAAAGTGACGACAAAGAGGCGGTGGCAATGGGCATAGATATAGACGACGTCGGGTGGTGGTCGGCGTCGGGTTGGGTCGGCTTTGTCGGCTTCCTTGGCGGCGGTGGTGGCTTGTTCATAGTTTGTAGAGAGTGAGAGGAAGAGTTGTGAGTGAGTGAAAAGAATGATGGTGGGTGGGGTTTTTATAGGTGAAGGTGGTGGTGTGAGTATGGAAAACAATAAATTGTTTTCATTTTTTGTTGATTTCATCATGGGTGATTGGAGTGATTGGAGGGTGATTAATTTGGAAAATCAATCTAATTAATGTGGAGAAGAATGATGAAGGAAATGATGTGCTATAAAAACAATTCCATTGAAGATTTTACCATAACCGTGGGTTCTTTGCTTTGTTTGTGGAAGATGATGAGAAAGAAAGGGTTATGGTGTGCTGGGGTGCACCATAAAAGGTGACGTGGAATAATCTTTTTGTGGTGGTTAATTGAGTGTGTTGGGTACACAAAAATATGAGATGACTAAGATAAGTTAGTTGGGTGTTTTAGGAGCACTTATGGTGTGGAATTTGAAAAATACAAATAGATAGAAGGAAGTACTTAAATAGAAACGACAAATTCCATGTTTAGAAAAAAAAATAATATTGAATTAAATAAACTATGATTGCTATCTAATTAAATAGATGATGAATATATAAATTAAAATACAACACTAATAAGAATATGTATTTAAATGACTCAGAAAAGAGAATGAGTTAGAAAAAAAATATTAAAATAAAATGGAGGGTAAATAAATTAAAGTTTTACGACAAAATAGAATAAATAGAGATTTTGAAATATACCTAGAATAAATAGAATTTGGACTAACAACGCTAAATTATAATTACCAAAATAGCTCATATAATTTATGAATTTACCAAAATAACCTCGTAAAAATTAGGGGTGTTACATCACATACCCCTTAAAAGAAAGCTTTGTCCCCGAAACTTAAAACAAATCTTCAAGCATTACCCGAAAGGACTTCCGATAACTTATAGGATAACGAGACATATTGTAATGTCTGAGATGTTAATGCGCCTAAGTGTAACATGGATAACAATGCAAGTACGCAACACATAATAAGATAATAACCAACTAATGCTTAAGAAACAGCAAGTTATCCAACCGATAAATAAATCAACACAATAGGACAAAAAAAGGCAAGTAATAAAGAACAAGGACTATACTATCCCATAACCCCGGCTTGTTTGATTTTTATTTTCAATTTTTAGATAACCTATGTCTTTTTTAATTTTGAAAAGCTTTCAATTATTATTTATCTTTATTAATGGAAATCGAGAAGTCGCACTATCGTTGGAACCGTCGGCTCTGATACCAACTGAAACAACCCGGGAATCTACGGTTCCTCGCTAGTACAACTTAACGAAATCCAAAAGTGCTTTATTGAAATAAAAGTAGAGGAGAAACCCTCCTTACATTATTAAACAAAAAGTTAAACATTGTCTTAAAACAAGAAACTGAAACTACAGTGTTATTGACTAGAAAAGATCTAAACTCCAACTCGTGCGCGCGATTCCCCCAGCTTATTCTTGACCTGCGGGTTTTGAAATAGCGATAGCCGACCGCAGAAAAATTTTAATTAGTAAAAACTAAGTAAGATATACCACAATATGTAAAACAGGAGTTTTTGGCTAAAAAGGAGAAAAAGAGAACAACCACCACAATTTTAATCATTCGTTTGGTTGAGGCGTAGCCCACGAGCCCCAACGAGTACGATGTGGACAGAGAGGTCACGATGGAATAAATAATAATAATGGGGTTTTTTCCCCGGACGTTAGTAGATAGCACTTCGCTATCCCGTCCTAACCATTCTAATGAGACCTTAAGTGCCGGCACCCCTATACAGTCGTGACCTAAACATGCATAGGTAGTACTCATAGATTCCACGATAAATAAGAGGGTAAGATCCCTAGGGAAATCACACATAGGTGTTCCCGGCCATTGGCCTTCACGCGCATCCTCTGCACATCGTTCCCAATTCTATTATCGTCCAATTATCGTTTCACATGACTTTTGAGTTTTTCACAAGTAACCACACATTTTCAAAGTAGCATTTGCAAAAAAAGGATTCAAGACTTGTCAAATTCTCCAATATCACGATTCTAGTAGTTCATGAGCAATTTTGAAAGATAACACACGCCAAGAGACATTTTGATAATTTAAAGGTATTGTGCATATAACTTACCGAAATTAAGAGTAGGGCGGCGAACGAAAATCGAGGGCTCCTAATTTCCGTAGTAGGGGTCTTCTACAAACTCCCCGTCTATGAGCTTGGTATCGAAAACGATGAAAGTGACGACAAAGAGGCGGTGGCAATGGGCATAGATATAGACGACGTCGGGTGGTGGTCGGCGTCGGGTTGGGTCGGCTTTGTCGGCTTCCTTGGCGGCGGTGGTGGCTTGTTCATAGTTTGTAGAGAGTGAGAGGAAGAGTTGTGAGTGAGTGAAAAGAATGATGGTGGGTGGGGTTTTTATAGGTGAAGGTGGTGGTGTGAGTATGGAAAACAATAAATTGTTTTCATTTTTTGTTGATTTCATCATGGGTGATTGGAGTGATTGGAGGGTGATTAATTTGGAAAATCAATCTAATTAATGTGGAGAAGAATGATGAAGGAAATGATGTGCTATAAAAACAATTCCATTGAAGATTTTACCATAACCGTGGGTTCTTTGCTTTGTTTGTGGAAGATGATGAGAAAGAAAGGGTTATGGTGTGCTGGGGTGCACCATAAAAGGTGACGTGGAATAATCTTTTTGTGGTGGTTAATTGAGTGTGTTGGGTACACAAAAATATGAGATGACTAAGATAAGTTAGTTGGGTGTTTTAGGAGCACTTATGGTGTGGAATTTGAAAAATACAAATAGATAGAAGGAAGTACTTAAATAGAAACGACAAATTCCATGTTTAGAAAAAAAAATAATATTGAATTAAATAAACTATGATTGCTATCTAATTAAATAGATGATGAATATATAAATTAAAATACAACACTAATAAGAATATGTATTTAAATGACTCAGAAAAGAGAATGAGTTAGAAAAAAAATATTAAAATAAAATGGAGGGTAAATAAATTAAAGTTTTACGACAAAATAGAATAAATAGAGATTTTGAAATATACCTAGAATAAATAGAATTTGGACTAACAACGCTAAATTATAATTACCAAAATAGCTCATATAATTTATGAATTTACCAAAATAACCTCGTAAAAATTAGGGGTGTTACATCACATACCCCTTAAAAGAAAGCTTTGTCCCCGAAACTTAAAACAAATCTTCAAGCATTACCCGAAAGGACTTCCGATAACTTATAGGATAACGAGACATATTGTAATGTCTGAGATGTTAATGCGCCTAAGTGTAACATGGATAACAATGCAAGTACGCAACACATAATAAGATAATAACCAACTAATGCTTAAGAAACAGCAAGTTATCCAACCGATAAATAAATCAACACAATAGGACAAAAAAAGGCAAGTAATAAAGAACAAGGACTATACTATCCCATAACCCCGGCTTGTTTGATTTTTATTTTCAATTTTTAGATAACCTATGTCTTTTTTAATTTTGAAAAGCTTTCAATTATTATTTATCTTTATTAATGGAAATCGAGAAGTCGCACTATCGTTGGAACCGTCGGCTCTGATACCAACTGAAACAACCCGGGAATCTACGGTTCCTCGCTAGTACAACTTAACGAAATCCAAAAGTGCTTTATTGAAATAAAAGTAGAGGAGAAACCCTCCTTACATTATTAAACAAAAAGTTAAACATTGTCTTAAAACAAGAAACTGAAACTACAGTGTTATTGACTAGAAAAGATCTAAACTCCAACTCGTGCGCGCGATTCCCCCAGCTTATTCTTGACCTGCGGGTTTTGAAATAGCGATAGCCGACCGCAGAAAAATTTTAATTAGTAAAAACTAAGTAAGATATACCACAATATGTAAAACAGGAGTTTTTGGCTAAAAAGGAGAAAAAGAGAACAACCACCACAATTTTAATCATTCGTTTGGTTGAGGCGTAGCCCACGAGCCCCAACGAGTACGATGTGGACAGAGAGGTCACGATGGAATAAATAATAATAATGGGGTTTTTTCCCCGGACGTTAGTAGATAGCACTTCGCTATCCCGTCCTAACCATTCTAATGAGACCTTAAGTGCCGGCACCCCTATACAGTCGTGACCTAAACATGCATAGGTAGTACTCATAGATTCCACGATAAATAAGAGGGTAAGATCCCTAGGGAAATCACACATAGGTGTTCCCGGCCATTGGCCTTCACGCGCATCCTCTGCACATCGTTCCCAATTCTATTATCGTCCAATTATCGTTTCACATGACTTTTGAGTTTTTCACAAGTAACCACACATTTTCAAAGTAGCATTTGCAAAAAAAGGATTCAAGACTTGTCAAATTCTCCAATATCACGATTCTAGTAGTTCATGAGCAATTTTGAAAGATAACACACGCCAAGAGACATTTTGATAATTTAAAGGTATTGTGCATATAACTTACCGAAATTAAGAGTAGGGCGGCGAACGAAAATCGAGGGCTCCTAATTTCCGTAGTAGGGGTCTTCTACAAACTCCCCGTCTATGAGCTTGGTATCGAAAACGATGAAAGTGACGACAAAGAGGCGGTGGCAATGGGCATAGATATAGACGACGTCGGGTGGTGGTCGGCGTCGGGTTGGGTCGGCTTTGTCGGCTTCCTTGGCGGCGGTGGTGGCTTGTTCATAGTTTGTAGAGAGTGAGAGGAAGAGTTGTGAGTGAGTGAAAAGAATGATGGTGGGTGGGGTTTTTATAGGTGAAGGTGGTGGTGTGAGTATGGAAAACAATAAATTGTTTTCATTTTTTGTTGATTTCATCAGGGTGATTGGAGTGATTGGAGGGTGATTAATTTGGAAAATCAATCTAATTAATGTGGAGAAGAATGATGAAGGAAATGATGTGCTATAAAAACAATTCCATTGAAGATTTTACCATAACCGTGGGTTCTTTGCTTTGTTTGTGGAAGATGATGAGAAAGAAAGGGTTATGGTGTGCTGGGGTGCACCATAAAAGGTGACGTGGAATAATCTTTTTGTGGTGGTTAATTGAGTGTGTTGGGTACACAAAAATATGAGATGACTAAGATAAGTTAGTTGGGTGTTTTAGGAGCACTTATGGTGTGGAATTTGAAAAATACAAATAGATAGAAGGAAGTACTTAAATAGAAACGACAAATTCCATGTTTAGAAAAAAAAATAATATTGAATTAAATAAACTATGATTGCTATCTAATTAAATAGATGATGAATATATAAATTAAAATACAACACTAATAAGAATATGTATTTAAATGACTCAGAAAAGAGAATGAGTTGGAAAAAAAATATTAAAATAAAATGGAGGGTAAATAAATTAAAGTTTTACGACAAAATAGAATAAATAGAGATTTTGAAATATACCTAGAATAAATAGAATTTGGACTAACAACGCTAAATTATAATTACCAAAATAGCTCATATAATTTATGAATTTACCAAAATAACCTCGTAAAAATTAGGGGTGTTACAATCTCACCATTCATGTCACAAGACATAGTCAATTAGTCGTTGCATCAAGGACCTAAGACGTTCAATCGATTTGGAGGCTCGAGGAATACCTTCGTGTTCTCAAGAGGGCGACATGATCGCAGCAGAAGAGGGTCGTGTGTACACCTACACATTCGGCTAAACACCCCCCGAATGGCTCTCCACCAACAAGGTCATGGTGGTCGTGGTAACTGCACCACTAAAGGCAGTCAATGCACCTACTGCCCCAATACGTCAGAGTTGTGGAACCCGGTGACGTGGCCAGACAGCTTTAATGGGGATATGTTCCTTCCACCAATCAGTTACATTCCACTCCTGCCATAACATACCTACTATTACACGCTCTCTAAGCTACACTCGCAAGATGTCTCCGAATTGATGGTGCTACTAGTGCTCTAATCTTAGGCGGTATTATTGTAAGTGCACGAATCAAGTAGTAAAATGAATATTCTAAAAAAAAAAAAGTAGTAAAGTGAAGTATGTTCAACTTTGGGTTGTCAAACCCACAAGGACAAGCGTAACTACTTAACTAGAGAATTAATATAGTATTAGTAACCAGGAGGAGTAATGTTTGATTGTTTGACTAAATTAAGTACGAAAAGCGATAAATTCGAGTAACAAATGTTTTGGTATTTTATGGTTGATATAAATGTTGTGAATAAACGATTGAGATAAATGCTAGGTTTCCACTCGATCCCCTAGGGCTTAAACGGTTCAGACAATTCTTTTTAAAAACATTAATTAAGTTAGTTAATGATGTCGCGTTATTTAGTTAGTGTAATCCCTCTCCGTAATACAAATAGTTACGTATCGGTAAACACCGGGCCTCTCAGTCCACCGGCACCTAACGATTCCATTCTAGTCCGTTCTACAACCCAACGGTATATGGGTTCTCTCAGTCGACCGGTCACCAGTCGAGTCGTCCTAACGACCAATTAAACGATACTCGTCTAATCCTAACAAGTCGAGTCTCAGTTCTTCCTGATCCATTATTTTTATTCTCGTCTCATTTGATTCCGAGTACACCATAAGGAGATAACGAAAACATTTTATTTTTTGAGTCCGTTCGGACTCATCATCCAAATTGTGTCCCCCATGTCGAGGAAGCTTGGAGAAGAACTAGGAAAATGGAATGAAGATTAAAGTCCTAGAAAGAAACTTAAGTAAGTGGGAAAAGACGGAGTTTGGAAATATAAGATCAAAATTCAGAAATGTAAAAGCAAAAGTTTGATGGCTTATGGAAACAACCCCAAATCAGCTCCATCATCCAAGCCCAAGTTGATAACCAGAAATAACTGAATTATCTACTTAATCTTGAAGATGAGTTATGGAGAGAAAGAAGTTGAGCGTTGTGGCTACAATATGGGGATCGCAACACAAGTTTTTCCATCGGAAAACATCAAGCCGCAAAGCAATAAGTTTTATCTTGGGTCTCCAAACTCAGAATGGAACATGGGCCTAAGGAGAGAAAGACATGACATTGGATTTGGAATAATACTTTGGGGCCATTTTAAGTACCGAAGACCAATGTCGAACCATATTTTGCAAATTACTCAACATGTCCCAAGCATCATTGCCAAAGAAAAGAGAGCAGAACTTGGCGTGCCTACTACTGTCCATGATATAGTGGAAGCTTTGAAATCAATGCACCCGTTAAAGTCACCAGGTACGGATGGTCATCCATTTTTTTACAAGAATCATTAACATCTATTAGGTTCGGATATTACTTCTCTATGCTTGGCAGTCTTAAATAATGTAGTCACCCTCAACAACCTCAATGATACTCTGATCACTTTAATACCGAATGTAAAACAGCCAAAAATCCCACCGGAGCTCTGTTAGATAAGCTTATGTATTGTTGTCTACAAAATGATTGCCAAAGCTATTGCAAATAGAGTCAAACCAGTACTCAACTCAATTATAGGCAGAGGGTTGTTTGAAATAGAGAGATTTCAAGAGTAAAGGCATCAAGATGGGCCCCAAATATCTCAAACCTATTTTTTTCAAATGACAAAGTTTTCTTCACTAGCGCCATACAGCAGGATAATATAAAGCTAATACAAATTATCGCATATTATGCATTGGCCTCGAGCTAGAAAATTAATCTAACGAAATGTGCAACTATGTTTTCAGCTAATGTGTAGTGGAAGACATGAAGGCAATTAGCTCAGCTTGTGGAGTCCAGAAAATTAGTGAGTATGAAAAGTATCTTGGCATGCCAATTAGAATCGAGAAAAACAAAAGCATGACTTTCAATTATATTCTTGACGGAGTCTAAAATAAAGTCAAATGCTGGAAAGAAAAAGACTTAACTATGTCTGCGAAATAAATTCTACTAAAGTCTTTCGTTCAAGCAATCCTTCAGTTTGATATGATTTATTTTATGCTCCTAGCAGACAGATACATGCCAAAAAATTAAACAACACATGAGAACGTTTTGGTGGGGAAACTTGGAGAAAAATAGCATACACTAGATTACACGGGACAAGATCAAATTACGTAAAGGGAGAGGAGGCATAGGTTTCAGAGATATTCAGGACTTCAATCGAGTCCTCTTAACAAAATAATGCTTGAGAGTGATCACTAATCCTAACAGTTCAATGGCAACAATTTCAAAGCACATATATAAACATGACTCGATTTTAATACAGGCAAGAGCAGGCCATCAACCATCATGTGCGTAAATTAGCTTATTGGAATGTATGAAATTAATCAATAAAGGTCTAAAGAAAAACATGAGAGACGGCCAGGCAATTCTCTTCTTTAAAGAAACATGGCTTAATCGACCGACGACGTTTAAAGTCATCTTAACCAGCCTAAAGGAGCAGCATAAATGGTTTCTTACTACATTAGCATTGAAACAAGATTGAAGGGGAGTACAGTAGGTAGAAATACATGATCAATACTCTAGAAGGGGGGTTGAATAGAGTATGCATACTTTTGCTAAACTTTGCAAGAGTGGTTTCAAAAGATTTGTAAAGAGATTCAAGGCCTTGAAATGAGTTTCAAGCCCTTGGAATAAAGCAGTTAGAGTAGATAGAAGAATAAGTCTATTTCAAGGCCTTGAAATGAGTTTGAAACCCTTGAAATGAAACTGTTTTGAAAGCTGAGCAAGTTCTAAGTTTGTAACAGAAAAGTAAATGCAAGAGACACAAGATATATAGAGTTCAGTCCACTTGGACCTACGTCTCTACCTCAGGGATTTTCTCCCTGTAGGATTTTCAACTCAATTCTTATTAATCAAGCACAGAGAGATGCCTTACTCTGTTACAGCTTGTGGTTCTCACTAACCTATCTAGTACCTGGTCTAGCAATCTGATTAACTAAGAATTCTCTATTGTTCATCTTGAACAATCCTTGAGAATAAGAACATAATCAGTATAAGAATGATATACAAATAAAGTTCAGAGATGAAGAACACAGAGAGTAAGAGTGCAATGAGAATGTAGTGTTCTTCAAATGCTTGGATTGGGAAAGAATGATCTGCTTCTTTGTTGCTTGACAATCCTTGAATGTATTTTCAGTGTCTCTAGATTTTGCCCGTTGAGTTCTGTCTAAATGCTTCAAACTGATCTCCTTATATACAGCTCACTTGATCTGCAAATCTTTAAGATCTTCAGCAACAAACTTTCCTATTTTGTAGGCAACAACTTTGACTTCTATAACAGTTGTAGATAGTGCTTTCTGAGCTGACAGATCTTGGCCACGTGGCAACCATCCAGCACACCATATTGTGCTCCACACACACTGGATCACCAGCCGCGCTGATCCATGTGGGGGCTGCGAGACAGGGCCCTCGCATACCACTGCACGGGACTTGTAGGGACTTAGTGGTTTGGAGGCTAGAGTAAGTCCTGTCGCGTGCGAGCCAAGCCCGCACGCGACCTTTAGTAACTGCTTTTGAGAGATTTATGGCACGAGCTCCATAAACCCGGTCAATCCGGTCAAACCCGGTCAACCTCATAACGGTTCCGGTATTCGCGCATAACGTGCTGTAACGGTCCCTATATAAGCGGACGAACGTGCCGTTGCGGTTAGGCTAATTAAGCCGCCATTGATGGGCGCATTAACCACGCTGCAACGGTCACATTCTCCATTATATATAGGACGTTAACCTTTCCATACAAAGGAGGACACACTAGCCATACGCGGAAGCTCTGCCAAACCTCTGTCTCTCTCTCAGACATTACTACTGCCTTACTCTCTCCCTACACACAACCCAACTCTTCCTGTGCCATCTCTGATCCTCTACATAAGGTGTATATGGAGGTCTCCCCGCCGGAATCTCTTGTGCACATTTTGGTGAACCCGACGTGAACTTATTAACAAAAGCAACCATGTCTCAGGAGGATGATGTTAGCAACAGATCGCCTTCCACCGAAGCTGTCTCAGGAGAGGAGACCCGTCGTACTCCTACGACCCCCGGCGAGGCACCGACGCTAGAATCCTTGGACGCCACCGTCCAAGGTCAGGCGAAAGCTCTCAAAGCTCAGTCTGCGCAGCTAGAACGGATCCTGGCCGTTCTGGGCACCCTTGCGCCAAACTCTTCACCAGCCACCGCCGTCTCTCAAGGAGGAGGAGCCTCTACCGCTCCGGGACTAGGAGTGTCAACCAAACCTCCCAACCCTAATCTGCAGACTCTACCGGCGACTACGCAGCTACCTTCAATCCAGGGGTCAACAGCTCAAATGTTGCCTCTCACTGCTCACACTCCTCAGCCTCCGGCTTTGGCATCTAATCCGGCTTCGCAGTATCCCTTGCCTCCGCCAACGGCGATCTGGGGCAATGCGAACAGCCAATATGTCCCCAAACCTCCGGCGGCGTACGTGTCGCCTCCGCCTACAGCAACCTCTCCTCCTGTTACTGAGGGAAGCATTCCAGAATGTATGACGTCTCTGCAGAAGCGCATGGACACTATTCAGGCTCACCAATCATTCGCGGATACCATCATCCCGAAGCTAGACAACGATCCACCCATCCCGCGGGAGATCTACCTCATGCCCAACCCGGTGGGGTATAAGGCTCCTAAATGGGACAAGTTCGAGGATGTCAACGGAAACGCTCATGAGCATGTCATGCGTTTCATCGATGTCATGGGGCCATACGGAGCCGATCCCAAGCTGCTGATGCGAGAGTTCCCAAAATCCTTGGGGAACGTAGCGTACAAGTGGTACCAAACGTTGGAGGCCGGATCCGTGAAGACTTGGGACGACATGGTCCAGAAGTTTTACACCAAGTTCTTCCAGATGGAAGAAAAGGTGACGATGATCCACCTCTCGCGGATGTATCAGAAGCGCGAAGAGGACGGGATAACTTTCATCAAGAAGTTCAGGGCGAAGTCCTTGGAATGCAAAGATCCGATGCTCGAAAGCCGGCTCGTAGAGATATGCCTGCGGTGCATGCGAGATGAATACAAAGGTATGCTCATCAATCTGCAAACGCCCACGTTTTCGAAGCTAATCGAATGCACGAAGAACATCGAGCCTATAGTTGAGAGGCAGAAAAAGAAGAACGCTCCGGAGCGATCTTCGAGCGGTGCTACCTACAAGATCGGGAGATTCAGTTACAAGAGGGGACGCGAAGCTGAGGTCAATACAGTTTCACCCCAGAAGCAGGCGAAGATTGTGAACTTCGACGTACCACCTCTGCCATGTTCGGTGGAGGAGGCAAGCGACCTCTGCAGACAATGGCGCAAGGACGGTGTCCTACCGCCGCTCGAGAAAACACCCTCCAAGGAGATGGTGAGGGACCCGAAGTGGTGCGAGTACCACGGCAAGGTCATGCATCCCACAGCGGAATGTAAGAAGCTCAGGATTGTATTCAACCAGAAGATGAAGAACGGCGAGCTGATCGTCAGCGATCACAGGAAGGATGTGCGCAACAATCCACTTCCTGCCCATGCGGAACAAGACTCGAAAGGTAAAGAGGTCGCCATGATCTCTATTGTGGACTTGGAAGAAGTCGGAGAGGATGGTCTACCCATCATTGCCGAAGTCCATGATGACAAGGACTACAGCGTAGACACAGAGGACGAACGTGCCGACCGAATGAAGGGGTCGCACGGCTTTAGCAGATTCTTCGAGGAGGAAATGACGAAAGAAATCTTGAGGATAGCAGAGGACTACGAGGAGGATCTTGTAGTTTCCAACGGGAAAGTCATCAGGGCGTCTCGCCCTACAGAAAAGATTATGACCTTTTCTGCCAGCGACAAAAAGACAGATGCGAGCCACCAGATGCCCCTGTACGTAACGTCCATCATCAATGGCGTCGAGTTCAAACGAGCATGGAGGAGCAGCGGTCAACGTCGTTTCGCTCCACACACTGAAGCTAGCAGGGATCCCCGAACACAAGATTGTCAGGCGTCCATCTCCGCTGATGGGATTTGGAAGCGACTCTAGAATGACGATTGGATGGATCCGCCTGGGCGTTCAGATCGGCAAAATCAAGTGCTCAGCGAAGTTCTATGTCATAGATGCGAACACTACATATCACATGATCATAGGACGAGTCTGGATTCATCGCTTTGACGCGGTCCCTTCAACAGCCCACCAAGTCATGAAAGCCATTTGGAACGACAGAATAGTCGAGATACCGGCTTCGACGAATCCGTTCAACATGGATGAAGCACATCTCAGCGAGGCGGTGTGGTTCACCGAGATGGCGGACGAGCAGACGTCGGGACCGTTCAACCCTACTCCTTTACCTCTTTGGGAAGATATCAAGGATCAGTCACCTGCGGGATTGATGGTGACAAGGGAGGATGCCAAGGAAAAGCCGCCCACACGCGAAGAGGCGCCGCGAATCGCTTACCAGCGAAAGAACGTGTACACTCTGAAGAGAATAGCAAAGCACGACCCCTAAGGCAAGGAGATAGAGAGCTTCTACGCCAATGGGAAGAAGTGCTATCGCATATGAAGGTGCGCGGGGATGTCCTCACGCGGGCATGAGGATATCCCTGGGCAAATCAACCAAATCGAGCATATTGCGGTAACAGAAAAGCCGATGCAGAGCACTCCAGATGAGAAGCTCAAAGAAGCACCCGGATGCATGGAAGACAGACCCAGACCACAGAAGAAAGAGCTAAAAGAAGTGTTCCTCAGCCCGAACGAGGAAAAGAAGAGGCCAGTCTTTCTAAGTGCGGACCTCACAAGCGAGGAGGAGCAAGGATTACTGCAGCTCCTAACTGAGTACAAAGACGTGTTCGCATGGGAGTATGATGAGATGCCCGGACTGGACACAAGCATCACTATGCATCGCTTAGACATCATCCCGGGTTCTAAGCCGATAAAGCAGAGCACAAGAAGCTTCAGGCCGGAGCTTAATGTGAAGATCAAACAGGAGATCGTCAAACTCCTGGATGCCAAGTTCATAGAACCGAATCACCATCCAACATGGCTTGCCAACATTGTGCCAGTGTTAAAGAATAACGGACAGCTTCGCATCTGCGTGGACTTCCGAGATCTCAATCGTTTCTGCCCCAAGGACGATTTTCCGCTCCCAAACATCGATTTGCTTATCGATTCGACAGCGGGTCATCGCATGTTCAGTTTCATGGACGGCTTCAGCGGGTACAACCAAATCAAGATGGACCCCAAAGATGCACGAAAAACTGCATTCATCACCCCAGTGGGAGTGTTCAACTACACGGTGATTCCCTTTGGTCTCAAAAACGCAGGCGCAACCTACCAGCGGGCCATGATGGCCCTATTCCACGACATGATGCACAAGGAAGTGGAGTTTTACGTGGATGACCTCGTGGTTAAATCCAAGCAAGAGGCAGACCACCTGGCAGATTTGCGGAAGGTGTTCAACAGATGCAGACGATTTCAGCTGAAGATGAACCCTATGAAATGCGCATTCGGGGTAACATCGGGAAAATTCTTGGGATGCGTGGTACATCGCCAAGGAATAGAGCATGACCCTGCAAAGGTTTCAGCCATCGTCAGCATGACTCCGCCGCACGACCTGAGTGCCCTGAAAACATTCCTGGGGAAACTATCATATCTGCGAAGATTCATCCCCGCGATTGCCGAGATTACTTTCTGCTTCAGTAATCTTCTCAAAAAAGACGCCGCATACAACTGGACCCCGGAGCACGAAGCTGCGTTCGGGAAGCTGAAAGAACTGCTGACGTCTTCAAAAATGATGATCGCACCTCAGTTGGGGTCACCGCTTTTACTGTATCTGACGTCAACCAGGAAATCCATAGGAGCACTTTTGGATCAGGAGTACGAAGGTCAGGAAAGGCCCATCTACTACATCTCTCGCATTGTGCAGCCCGCAGAATCAAGGTACACAGACATTGAGCGTCATTTCCTTGCCTTATTTTTCATAATAGAAAAGCTGAGACATTACTTTGCGTCGCACAAAGTGGTGGTGGTTACGAAAAGTGATCCCATACGATATCTGCTAACTCACACTACTCCTGGAGGAAGATTGGCAAAATGGTACATGACCATTTCCCAGTATGATATCACATGCGTTCGGCCGCGGGCGATTAAGTCGCAGGCGGTAGCGGATTTGTTGGCACAATTCCCCGACAACAGTCATGAGCTCGTAATCGAAGAAGAACTCGAGGGACCTGAAATCTATGCAATTGATGTGCCCTATTGGACGCTCCATTTCGACGGGTCGTCAACGAGGAAATGCGGAGGCATTGGGATAGTCTTGAAGAAGCCAGATGGGGAGGTCATACAGATGTCCGCAAAGCTCGACTTCGCAGTCACCAACAACGAGGCAGAATATGAAGCCCTCATAGCGGGGCTGCGTGCAGCGAAGGCTTTGGAAGTAAGAAATCTGACGGTCATGGGAGACTCCAAGTTGATCGTCAAGCAAGCCTTGGGCGAGTGCGGTTTGAAGGAGATTAACCTTCTGTCCTACCGCACTCTGGTACAAAAGCTGGTGCAGCAATTCTGCGATGTGAGGTACGAGCACAAGCCCCGAGCAGACAACAGGCATGCAGATGCTTTGGCCACCTTGGGATCCAAGGTTAGTACAGACAAATGTCCCGCAAGGATCTCCATTGAAGTGCGAACATCGTCGGCGTTGACAGAAGACGCGTGCGACGATGAACACATGGATGATACGGACTGGAGAAAAGCAATTTTACGAGCTATTGCAGAAGGCACAAGCAGCGAAAGCTGGGCACTCACAAAGGGGTATTGCATACATGACAACACCCTTTACTACAAGGGCCCTGGCGGAATACTCATGCGATGTGTTTCCGAGCAAGAGGGACAATTGCTGCTAGAGAAGATTCACCAACATGCTTGCGGAGAAAGCGAGGTGTCAATCTATCGGAAGGCTCAGAGATATGGCATTCATTGGCCGGATATGTCAACAGCCGCCGCCCTGATACAAGGGAAGTGCGAGAATTGCGCACTGATTAAAGATTCCTTACTCATCGCTCTAACCGACGATGATGCGGATTGGAGGAAACCACTCTTCGATTTTCTCACCCAGGGCACCGTACCCGATTCGAGAAAAGAAGCGGAGAAGCTGAAAAGGAAAGCATCTCGATATGTGGTGCAAGAGAACTTGCTTTGGAGAAGAGGTCATGAGGGCAACCTGCTGCGATGTCTAGACGGCAGGGAAGCACAAGAAGTCATGGACCTTTCCCATCAGGTAGAACACCAAGGAGGCGCGAAACTATGCAGGCAGCTCCTCTCAATCGGATATTTCTGGCCCACTATGGAGGCCGATTGCCGCACCAAGGTACGACGTTGCCAGGAGTGCCAATTCAAGGGTAACCTAGTGCACGCTCCTGCTGTGGACCTACATGCATTGGGAACGCCGTGGCCATTTCACACATGGGCGTTGGATTTCATTGGTCCCATCCGACCAAATTCGCACGGGAATCATTTTATTCTCACCGCAACTGAGCTGTTCACCAAATGGGTGGAGGCGATACCACTAAAGACGGCAAATGCGCTAGCTGTGGTCAATTTCATCCAAGAAAACATTATATGCAGGTTCGGAATTCCCAACACCGTCCTTTCGGATAATGGTACTCCTTTTGTTAATCGCCAGGTGGCTGCAAAGCTAGCAGAGTACAATATCAGGCAAATATGTTCCACCCCCTACTACCCGAAGGGGAACGGGCAAGCCGAAGCGACCAACAAAACGCTGTTGAGGATTTTGAGCAAGATGGTCGCAGATGACCACAAGAAGTGGGCTGATTCTCTAAACATAGCCCTGTGGGCTTATCGGACTTCTCCAAGGACACCCACGGGGGTCTCACCATTCCTCCTATGCTATGGAGCTGAGGCCGTGGTACCTGCGGAGGTGAGAGTCAATTCGGCGAGATTGGCCTTCCATGCATTGTACGACAATCAACGCGATCATGACTTAGTCTTGCTGGAGGAAAAGCGAGAGCAAGCTAAAAGGACCAACAAGCGGTATCAAGAAAGGATCGCTCGCGCTTATAATAAGACGGTCCAGCGAAGAGATTTTGCAGTTGGAGATTTGGTCCTGCGCGCATCTGACCATTGCATGCGAGAAGCGGCTCACCCAAAGTTCGCAGCCAATTGGGAAGGACCCTTCGAAGTCACAGAAGTCTTCGAAAGTGGTTACTGCAGCATACGGAGGTTGCACGGAACAACCTCAACCCCAAGCTCAGTCAACATGCGCTGGATTAAGAAGTACTATCCTCGACTTCTCTCATTTTATGCGTTTTATTATAACGTTGCCTCATGTCTTGTATGGCTATGATTAACACAATCTTCTCTCCCATATGAGAGAATTGTAAGCTCATCTCTCCCATATGAGAGCACTATAATAAAAGGATTCTCCCAAATGAGAATTTCATATTTCTAGCTGTTAATGTTGCTTTATTTAGTTTGTTATTACTGTTAACAATGGGCTATCCGCCACAATAGCAATCTGTGCAACTACGATCTTAATTGATCTTCTAAGCCTATCTGATACGATAGCAACCTATGTGAAATGCGATCTTAACTGATCTTCTAAGCCTATCTGTTACGATAGCAACCTATGCAAATACGATCTTAATCGATCTTCTAAGCCTATCTGTCACGATAGCAGCCTATGCAAGTGCGATCTTAATCGATCTTCTAAGCCTATCTGTCACGATAGCAGCTATGCATGTGCGATCTTAATCGATCTTCTAAGCCTATCCGCTACGATAGCAGCCTATGTAAGTGCGATCTTAATCGATCTTCTAAGCCTATCCGCTACGATAGCAGCCTATGCAAGCGCGATCTTAATCGATCTTCTAAGCCTATCTGTCACGATAGCAGCCTATGCAAATGCGATCTTAATTGATCTTCTAAGCCTATCTGCCACGATAGCAGCTCATGCGAAAAATGATCTTAATTGATCTTCTAAGCCTATCTGCCACGATAGCAGCCCATGTGAAAACAGTATTAAGTGATCTTTTAAGCCTATCTATTGTGATAGCAACATATGCGAACATGATCTTAAATGGTCCTTTGAGCCTATCTAATGTGATAGCAGCGTTATACGAATGCGATTTAAAATTCGTCCTTAAGTCTATCTATTGTGATAACAACATCATGATCAAGTGATCTCCAAAAGGTCTATCTGATGAGATGGCACCTGCACTTGAATCTGAAAATGAATCACAAGCCCATCTGCAAAGATGGCACAGCTACGCAAATACGATCTCGAACGATCCAATAACACATCCGCGAATCTATGCAACAGATAGCAGATACGAAGTGTGCATATAGCACTACAAAAGGCGAGGTATGCCGATACGCATGCGAAATTGTATTTTGCTTTAACAAGACAGCAGATAATACAAAAGCCATTTTATCATTATGAGTCAAAAATACTTACAATTTATCTGTCTAGATAGCAGCTTACAAGCGAAAAAGCTCAAAATCTAACTACGCAGCCAACATGGCTTACAATGCATTCAAAAAGTAACCTGCGAGCACGAAGTTACACATCGCGGGAATCCCGACTGAAAAGGGATGAACCTAACGGTCCTAACACCAGCTATGCAATGCACAGATCTGCGGCCTGAAGATCTGTTGCAAGTAGGGTCTTGCTATAAAATGAACGTTCTACGAGAGCCACAAGAAGCCATACGTTCAAGATCCCAGTATTTGACAAGGCCCTTGTCTGATCAACATCCCATGAGATGTGCTTGAGGAACCATTGGTTCCGGCGTTCAACAGGCAAGCAGAAGCTCCAAAGGGCAAGGGCCTTGTAGACGGGGATGAACGCAACGGTTCGCCACCCTGAGTTCAAGAACGAAGAGGCAAGAAATCCTCCTCCAGGGATGCTGGAGGGGAATTCCGCCGTTCATTACGAGTCGGTAGCAAGGTCACTACGGCGCTGCACCTCACCGGGAGGCGGCTGGAAACATGACCTGCAAACATAATAGACGAAGAAAATTCTTCGAATACACATGAGATATCATCTCCATCTTCTTTATGAAGGTTACAAAGATTAGTAAGCCTCATAAACCGGATCTTGGAAACTATTTCTATGGCACAAAGCGCAAACTCATGTCTCATGACTTGGAGTTTCCATGAATCAACGAAAAACAAGCATTGAAGCCAGCAGTCGTAAGGACTCACGGCAAAGCACATTTTTGGGATGAAGAACCCAAATGGCAAAGACAGGGTTTATATAGACCTTGTGGAGACTCTTCAGTTGCCAAGATGAGTCAGCAGAATTCGAAAAGAGGGTAAGGTCAATCACTTACGCCTTGAAAAGCGGTAACGATCAATTACCCTACTAAAGGCTACGACGATTCAGTTGCGTATCCTAATAAATGACGGATGGTCATGATTCGGATGGACTTCCCAAGGAAAGCGTGCTTATCTTATGAGAAATTAGCGCGAAAATCAAGCAGAATATCAATTGCTGATGTCATAATTAGATATGCACAGAGATATTCCATCAAATCCCGGAAAGGGCAAAACGGGCATGTTGATTCTTTTATTAAAAAAAAAGGGGAGAAACCCTAGAAACATTACATTAATGTTTCTAGTAACATTACATTAATGTTTCTGCTATTTGTTTGCTACTTTTCAAATTCAAAAATCAAAGTAAACCCTTGATCAAGGAGTCATGAAGGGTGAACTGACGGCTCAGATTCTCTACCTGCTCCACTTCTTGCTTCAATTGCTCGCACTTGGCATTCATCTCATGATAGAGCTTCAGAGCCTCTTCAACCTTTTGCTTTTGCTGCTCCACCTTCTGCTTCTCAGCTGCGAGGTTTTGGTGGCCGAGTTTCAAAGTTACGGCTGCGCGAATCAAAGTAACTCTTTTCATAAGAAACTTGAAACCCAGCCTGCCTTGAACTTTAGTCAGAAGAATTTGGCACATGCCAAAAAGCAATTCGGCACTCTGAGCAGAAATGGTCGCAGGCGTGGCCGCAGACAGCTGCTCCAAAATCCAAATGGCCTCGGTAAGAAACAGCCTTCTGTCAAAGGGCCCTATCTCCAGAGATCTCGCAAATGATTGGGGATAGGTGAGGCGCATCCGAACTAGCCAGTCCACATCGGCTTGCTTCAAACCTAAAGCAATGTCAAAGCTAAGTTATGATATCAAACTCGCAAATGAATAATGCGAGATGCAAACAGCAAACCACGACTTACCAGTTCCTTCAAGGATCTCGTGAAGAGAAGGAATGCGTGCGGCAGGAGTGGTTGAGGACTGTCCTCGTTCCATAGCCCTCCTTTCAGCTGCGAGCTCTAACTCCTCATAGTTAGAAGGAAGAGTATAAGCCGCACCAGTTGCGATTGCAGCCCCGACCTGCGAGCCCCAAAAGCTCCACGTAGGAAGTAGCGTCGCAGACTCAGTCACCGCTGAAGGCATAGTGGCAGCCGAAGTTGCTTGACGAGGGACACTTTCAGATGCGGTAGCATCAACAGTACTTGTTCTTACTTCCTCAGCGCCAGCATGGGCATCATCCTCCATTAGCACATCATTAGCTTCGGCATCATCAGAAAGTTCGATGATGTCCTCAAAGGGCTCTCCTGCATATTCAGCAGCTGCGACGGGCTTTTCGGTATGGGAACTCGGAATCGGAACATAGGACGCAGAAGGTTGACTTCTTTGCTCCAGCACAGGTTCATCAGCATCGCCTGCGATACAGAATGCGATAGTATGAGGTAACTCGTATTGTACGTCATTTTACTATCTTTGCTAAAGCTAAGAGCAAGCACCTCCACGCGAAGGTGGGATTGCAGTATCTTCGTCATACACTAAAGACGTGGAACCATGCCTTATTAGTGTGTCCTCACTAAGCATGTCTTTAAAATGAGCGTGACCTGGGACGCGAAGAAACCAGTCATGGTTCTGCTTTGAGTTGCTAAGTCTAGTTCATGCATATCGATCAAGTGATTACCTGAGGGTTCACCGCACTTGCCTACTAGCCAACGGCGAATGTCAGCTTTTGATACACCATGCTCTAATGCACCAACAATAACGTCTCGATAAGTTACTGCGAGATTAAAAATCTCACCTTTATTGCCGCCTGCGATTTCTTCAAAATCCGCCTGGGCTTGCTCCAAAGCTGCTGCATCCTCTTCTGGAGCCACATCCTCCTCCTCAGCTTGAGGAGCCACCTCTTCGGGAAGCGCATCTTCTTCGTCAGCTGGACGCACTAAGTCGTCAACATGTTGCTCTTCGAGGCTCCGCTGCCTCACGCGCTCGAGCTCCTCCTCTTCTCGCTGCCTTCTCCTTTCAGCAGCTTCCTCGGCTGTCTTCCTGGACTCGGCAAGCACATCCTCGCTTATGGGTTCGTCTGGAACGCTAGAATGAGCATCCCTCTTTTGTCTCTTGGCCAAAAGGCCACCGATGGTCTCATCATCATCATCATCTGCGAAGAAACGATTGATTCAAGATCGAGTTGTACAAAAATTATGATAATGAGAAGGGAAACGCGATGGAGGTACCTCCTGACTCTTCCTCATGTATCACATTTGCTCTTTCTTCTTCTTCTTCATCACCTTCTCTGGGCTCCCGCCTCTCCTCTTCTTCCTCCTGGCCGAATGGAACGAAGGTCTCTACTGCGAGCTCCTTCCGCGCTCTACTAGGCATGCGACCTTTGCCTTTGTCCTTGCAAGAAAGAGACCTCGCTGAAGGGGAAGTTGGAGCGCTTCTAGGGGAAGATATTGCAATTCCCTTCTACCTGGGTCTCTTCACTCTCGGCGCTGCAGTCGCTGAAGGAGATGGATTATCTCTGGGTGGAGACGAGGCCGGAGCATTATCTATCAGCGAGTCAGCAAAAGCGTTCATGACTGCGCGAATCCTGGTTTCGACCTCAGGATCCATCCTCGATGCTAGCAGGAACGACTGTCCTTGTCTTCTTGTGGCAACAATAGTGTTAACCAGCGACTTGGAACGATCGCCAGATGCGAACCTCCGCACATGACACTACAGCAAGCAGTGTAGAATAAAGATGTCAATATGAGAGAATCAAGAAGTTAAACGCATACAAAAGAAGTTGCTTACCTTAGCAAAAGTCTCGCTGTATCTGAGGACATGCGAGTCGCCTTTCCTAACTGCGGCGAGCTTTTCATCCAGAATGATGGCAGGGCACAAATGGTTCTCATGATCCAACAATGAGTAGCAACCGTATTCAGACTCGTCCAGACTACAGTTGGGACGAAATGGAAAAGAGTTTCTCTTGATCAAAGGAGCTCTGCTTGGCTGAGGAGCCGACTGCGTCTCAAACCTGACGTGCTGGGCGATCCAGTATGCGAGCCAGTTCTTGGAACAACCACCCTCGCGGTTAGCTGCAGGCTGCTCAAAAGGAAGATTGTTCATAAAGACTGTTTTGCACTCCTTTGTCAGCAAGCGCTTGTAGCAACCTCTGATAATGGATTGTGGCCAGATTGAGGGTGCCACTGCATCAAAGCCAAACTGGGGAGAAACTCGAGTGGGGTCAACATCCACAGTAATCCTCTCATACCTCGGCGCGAGCTCACGAATATGCTCTGCGAGAGCAGGAAGGGAACCTCGCAGGCACCAGCAAAAGAATTCGCGATAGCGCTCATGGAAATGCGATCCCTCTTTGAAGAGGAGCTCTTCTGAGAAGACAATACCTTTAGAAGGGTACAGCTTTGGAAACCACCGCACGTTCTCAATACGCACGGCATAGGGCCTGGCAACGAACTCTTTCCGGTTGTCGCATATCAAGCTCCAAACGCACTTGGTATTGTTCGCTCCGAACCACCTCGCAGCTCTGCCGCTATTACGCTCCTCCACCTCGCCTGGGGGACACCACTTGTTGGGCTTGGAAGCATTTGGGGCATAAGAAGGCCACCACTCAAAGACCCACATCGTCAAGAAGGCAATGTTGATGAAGGTCAGTATGTCGAGGCGGCCACGCGACTCTTTCATGGCCACAACCAGCTGATCCAATCTGTAGTACAATGTTCCCAAGACCAAGGGTCCGAGTGCGACTCTCTGGCCAAGGGCCAATTTCACAGCGAGCGGCAGAACATGGTAGAAGACCCCATCGTGCGGGTGGCCATCGATTAAGTACCTCGACAGCCAGGCACAGAGGAAAGCACAAAGGGTCAAGTGATAGCCTTTACCCTCCACGTAATTCTTGGCCTCCGGGTCTTGACTCAGAAGCTTCTTGGTGATGCTGCTGTTTGCGTAGTCACGGAAGAAGTACTGCACCCATTTATTCCAAGTATTCTTCGCAGACGTGTCAACCAACTGCCAGTTAGGAAGGGCTTTGGTATTGGTCCACCGGGTGGAGATTTTCTTTACCTCCGAGAGGCACTCCTCCATCTGCGTGTACAAAGCGATCTCCGCATCCGTCCTCAAGGGACTCAAAGGGTCCACTTCACCCATGGGAGACAGATCGTACAACATGTGCACGTCCTCGAGTGTGGGGGCAGCCTCGAACTCAGCAAAGTGAAAAGTGTGAGTCGCAGGCGAGTAGCGGGAAAGAAGGTTTAGAAGCATGGACTGGTCCAGCTTCACGGCAGCACCCTTCATAGCACGAACGGCGAAGTATACACCGGCCTCATTGAGGGTCGCAGCATGATCGGTCAACACATGGTCAATGCACTCATCCATATAGTCCAATTTCTGGACAAAAGCTTGCGTGGAAATCGCAGCATATGGGAAGTACCCATTTTCGATTCCCAATCGAACCACGTCCTCGCAGCCAATCAACTCGAGCAAGGCTGAGTTAACTGGAGGAGTCAACGTTAGCAATCCCTCATTGGGGACAGAAGCTGGCAGTTTCTTTGCCTTAACCCTCGCGTGGTAGAAGTCTTTGCCACCCAGATAGGGGGCTTTTCGCCACAAAGCTTGCGGAAGATCAGGTATCTCTTCGTCCTCCTTGGTGGGTTTAGTTCCTTTTGTCTTGGCCATTCCTGCGGAAGAGAAAGAAAAAAGGGGGGAGAAATATGCCACACTTCAGTTTGAATTTCGAGATTCAAGATCTATGGGAAGAAAGATGAACAGTTTCTGGTATCAATTTCAGAAATTAGGGATTGGAATTGTTTGCATTATCAGAGATTCCAAAATCCCTACATTCAAGGTCCTTATCATTGGGGGATTAAATCGAAATTGAATTCAAAGATTGTGAGTCCCTTTACAAGTTTTTCAGCAGATAATGGGTTTGCAGATCCAACGCAGTTCGAAGCATACACTAGTATTTTAAATCGAAATTGAACAAGGCCAACCTTGTTTCCGTGAAGTCTGCTTGGATACACACAGTTGAAGAAGACGATTTGCAGTTTTGAACTGGTGATTGATTATCTGAATCTGCTCTCGAAGACTTCCGGGTACCATTCACTTTAAGAGAAAGAAGTGATGCTCTGCAACAATGGAGAGTACAAAGTATTTATCCAAAAACAATGAAGGGTTGCGTCCTTTCAGTAGTCGAATCGCAACCGTCACCGTCGAATCGCGCAATCACAGGACAAGCTGACGTCACGCCTAAAACCCTAAAGGCCAGACGGCATGACTCTAGGGGTTTTAGGTCATAATGGCACGCACGAGGGCTGAATTTACTCGTGTTTGAATTGGTGCGTGGTGGCGACGCGCATGTTGGTTTCCGCGCATGGAAGTCTATACAGCTGTGAGTCTTCACGCGCAGAAAGGGGGCTAATGTAGATAGTGCTTTCTGAGCTGACAGATCTTGTCCACGTGGCAACCATCCAGCACACCATATTGTGCTCCACACACACTGGATCACCAGCCGCGCTGATCCATGTGGGGGCTGCGAGACAGGGCCCTCGCATACCACTGCACGGGACTTGTAGGGACTTAGTGGTTTGGAGGCTAGAGTAAGTCCTGTCGCGTGCGAGCCAAGCCCGCACGCGACCTTTAGTAACTGCTTTTGAGAGATTTATGGCACGAGCTCCATAAACCCGGTCAATCCGGTCAAACCCGGTCAACCTCATAACGGTTCCGGTATTCGCGCATAACGTGCTGTAACGGTCCCTATATAGGCGGACGAACGTGCCGTTGCGGTTAAGCTAATTAAGCCGCCATTGATGGGCGCATTAACCACGCTGCAACGGTCACATTCTCCATTATATATAGGACGTTAACCTTTCCATACAAAGGAGGACACACTAGCCATACGCGGAAGCTCTGCCAAACCTCTGTCTCTCTCTCAGACATTACTAATGCCTTACTCTCTCCCTACACACAACCCAACTCTTCATGTGCCATCTCTGATCCTCTACATACGGTGTACACGGAGGTCTCCCCGCCGGAATCTCTTGTGCACAACAGTCTTCTCCAACAAATTGTTGCTCAGTATCTTCAAGGATACTGACTTGATCTTGTTCATAATCATGTTAAGAAGCCGTTAAAATCATTAGATTGATTGTAGAATCAAATCTATCCAGAATTTCCTTCCCTGCAAAACTCAACTTAGGAAATAAATCCTGCAAAATAGGAAATAAACTTTCTCTGCAAAACTAAGTCAAACATGATAATATTAAACATGTCAAACTACTTTGTCTTTCATCATAAAGTAATAACAGATTAGGCACAGGGTTTTAGGAGTTCAAAGAGAATCAGAAACTCCCCCTAAGTTTATGCATATGAGGCTCAGTCAGTTTCAAGCCCTTGAAATAGACTAGCTATTTCAAGTCTTTGAAACGTTGAAACTGCTTTGAACTTACAATCTCCCCCTTGATGAAAGACAAAACCAAGGTCTTCCAATCCACTGCCTTCTTCTTCTTCTTGCTGGACATTGGGGTCTCATCTTTCTTGGCCTTGTTCTTGGGAGGAGGAGTAGCTATGTCTTCTTCAGTAGGGTTTTTTGAATTGGAGTCCCCACTAATGGTCTGAACCTCTTCCACAGTGGTTTTTCTTTTCTTCTATGTGGTAGCCTTTAATCCACTAGCCATCTCGATTCTGTCTGAGGCTCTTTTGGTGCTCATTAGGGTATAAAGAAGAAGAGAGAGAGAGGTAGTATAGATAGGAAGGAGAGAAAAAAGGAGGAGACAAATAGAAGAGAGTTTCATTTTGAAAAGGAAACTAAATATTTTCACTGATCTTTGAAGATCTGGTAAAAAAAATTCAAAATTGTGTGTGTCGTTTGAAATAAAATATATAATACTATTTTGGCTTAAAGGGGTTTTTCAAAATTGAGGGGCAACATTGAGAAATTATCTACAAAGATAACACCCAATATTGAAAGATCGAGAATCATTGACTAATTAACATGCAGTCTTACTTTCAAGGCTTTGGAAAGGGTTTCTAGGCCTTGAAAAGCCATATCATGTAGAGCACACATACTCAGAAAGGATTTTCAAGGATTTGAAAATCTGTTCAAACATTTGAAACACATAATACTTACCTGATTCTCCCCCTAAACCAAAGCTTCCTTATTTAGCATGCCTAATTCCAATCTCAAGGCTGATAATCTTTCATCTGGCAATGGTTTAGTGAAGATATCTGCAAATTGCAAATTAGTAGAAACAAATTCAAGAACAATATCACCTTTTTCTACATGATCTATGATGAAGTGATGTCTAACATCAATGTGCTTTGTTCTTGAATGCTGAACTGGATACTTTGTAATTGATATTGCACTTTTGTTGTCACACTTGATAGGTATATCTGTGAAATCAAATCCAAGATCTCTCATTTGTTGTGCTATCCATAACACTTGAGAACAGAAAGCCCAACTGCTATGTATTCAACTTCAGCTGTGGATAGTGCAACTGAGTTTTGCTTCTTTGAATGCCAGCTGATTAAAGATGATCCAAGAAATTGACAGCACCCTGATGTACTCTTTAGGTCAACTTATATCTTGCAAAATCAGCATCTGAATAGCCACACAAAGAGAAGTTAGAATGCTTAGGATACCAAAGCCCCAAGTCTTTTGTACCAATGAGATATCTAAAAATTCTCTTAACTTCAGTCAAGCATGATTCTTTAGGATCAGCTTGAAATCTAGCACACATGCACACACTGAACATGATATATGGTCTACTAGCTGTGAGGTAGAGTAATTATCCAATCATACCTATATACTCTTTCACATTCACACTCTTACCAGATTCATCCTCGTCTAAAGATAATGTAAAAATCATGGGATTCTTAATCTATTTGGATTGAGACATATTATACTTGCTTTGATGTAGGAATATACCCTTCTTCATCTCATGAATTTGAATTCCAAGGAAGAAGTTCAATTCTCCCACCAAGCTCATTTCAAATTCCTTTCTCATAAGACTTGAGAATTCCTTGCACAGAAGATCATTAGTCGCTCCAAACAGAATATCATCAACATAAATCTGAACTACAAGCATATCTTTCTCATGAGTCTTTATGAAAAGGGTTTTGTCTACCAATCCTCTTTTGAAATCATTTTCAAGTAGAAACGTTGACAATCGTTCACACCGAGCTCTTGGAGCTTGTTTTAAACCATAAAGGGCTTTTTCAAGTTTGTAAACATGATCTGGAAACTTGTCATTTTCAAAATCTGAAGGTTGAGCAACATAAACTTCTTCTTGTAGATAGTCATTTAGAAAAGCACATTTCACATCCATTTGAAATAGTTTCATGTTTTTGTGAGTTGAAAATGCAAGTAGAATTCTAAATGCTTCTAACCGGGCAAAAGGAGCAAAAGTTTCTTCATAATCAATACATTCTTCTTGATTGTAGCCTTGAGCTACCAATCTAGATTTTGCACCTGATTACCTTTCCATCCTCATCTAACTTGTTTCTGAATACCCATCTGGTGCCAATGATAGACTGATTTCTTGGTGGAGGAACTAGATTCCAGACTATGTTCCTTTTAAACTCATTGAGTTCACTTTGCATAGCTAGAATCCAGTATGCTTCTTGTAATGCTTCCTTCACAGTTTTAGGCTCTTCACGAGAAATGAAAGCATTAAAAGCACAAATATTTTTCAACTGTGATCTGGTTTGGGTACCAGGGTTTGGATCAGAAATAATGTTGTCAACAGGATGAGATGAGATATATTTGAATCTCTTTCTTGGTTTCCATGGTTCAGTCTCTCCAGTTTGCTTCTCAAATCTCTGAGAACTTGAAGCAGTAGTTTGTTATCCTGTTTTCTCTGAAGATTCTGTTTCAAGGCTTTGAACCTTTGTTTCAAGGCCTTGAAAACACCTGTCTTGTTCCTGTGATATTTCCTTGGATCCTTTGGAGGATTCTTATTCAGTATCTGAATCATGCTTGTTCATATTGAGATTTGCAAAACCATCACTCAAAGAACCATCATAGCTTTTATCAAAAATAACATGAATGCTTTCTTCAACAAGCTTGGTTCTCTTAGTATAAACTTTATATGCTTTGCTTGTCTGTGAATAGTCAAGAAAAATACCTTCATCACTTCTTGCATAAAAATTAGCAAGATTGTCCTTACCATTATTGTGGACAAAACAGGTTCAGCCAAAAGGTTTGAATTAAGAATTGTTTGGCTTTCTTCCTTTGAACAGCTCATAGGGGGTCTTCTTCAGAATAGGTCTGATCTAGCACCTGTAAAGAATATAGTTTGCTGTATTCACAGCTTCTGCCCAATAATACTTTGGCAATTTGTTTTCCAGAAGAATTGTTCTTGACATATCTTCAAGAGTCATGTTCTTTCTTTCAACTACTCCATTCTGTTGAGGAGTTCTAGGAGCAGAAAAGTTGTGAGAGATGTCATGCTTAGAATAGAATATATCAAACTGAAGTTTATCAAACTCTCTACCACGATCACTTCTGATTGAAGCAATAGGTAGGTTTTTCAAAGTTTTATAAGTTTTGAAAATTCAAAGAGAGCATCAGATTTTTCTTTCGAAAACATTACCCAAGTATATCTAGAGAAGTCATCAACAATAACAAGCATGTACTTCTTACCCTTTGGAGTTGGAGTTCTCATAGGACCATAGAGATCCATATGTAATAGTTCAATGGGTCTAGTAGTACTTACAAAGTTCTTTGGCTTGAATGAACTTCTAGTTTGTTTGCCTTGTGCACATGCCTTGCATACTTCTTCATCTTTGAACTTGATAGAGGGTAAGCTTCTTACTAAGTTCTTGGAAACTAACTTGTTCAAGGTATGTGAGATAATATGTCCCAACTTTCTGTGCCAAACCTTTGAATCTTCTTTCAAGGCCTTGAGACACTACAAGTTTTCACCTGCAACTTTGTTAGTTTGACAAGTATAAACATTGTTTGATCTAGAGGCTGTGAGGATGCAATTGCCATATTTCTCATTCACACCACACACTTCTCTTTATCAAAGATAACATTTTTGCCATTGTCATAAAGTTGAGATACACTAATCAAGCCATCAACTAGATATACATCAGAAATAGAATTTGTACCAACTTTACCAATACTAAGAATGTTGCATTTTCCTTTGTCACCAAGTGTAATTGATCCTTCTGATTGCTCTTTCAGTTCTAAGAATAGAGATCTCTTTCCACTCATGTGTCTTGAGCAACCACTATCTATAAACCACTTTTGCTCTTTGATCTTGGTGACACCCTGTAAACACCATTCACTGCCTTACCCAGCTGTTAGTGTGACAGCCCCGTATTCCCGCCGGGGAGGAAATACGAGAACACCACTCCGCACCCGGGATTAAGCGCGGATGCTAGGAACAATGGTAACTAAAACAAACACTAACATAATTATATATTACAACTCACAAATTGTCTTAACACAATATTCAACTTACTATTACACAAGGTGAGATTGACTAAGAGTTCGCCTTATTTAAATTACTACTAGACATCATATGATACGATGACTCCCTTACACCGAGCACCCTTCTCCTAGACCTGCGGGGGAATAAAAAAAAGACCGCAGTTTTTCCAAAGTCACCGAGAAATGCTGAGTAAGCAAACACCCAAACATGTAAACAAATTATGAGGCATACTTTCAGTTTGAAAATTAATGAGGAATAGTACTTTAATATAGTAACTTAGCATGATCTCACGTAGTGAAGAAACATAATAAGACATCTTGCTCAAAATATGAGTCTTTCAACTTTCCTTTGTATCTCAATACGGGTGATATACTCCCCAAACTTTCCTTGTCTTAATTATAAATATCCTTTTTCTCAAAAAGTCATTTAATCGTCTTGTTGATACGGGGATAATCTATCATTTCATTTCCTTTACTTTCCTTTCCTCTCACTAGCAACCACGACCATAAGTGTCGACACCCCCTAAAGACTCCTCGCGGCCAGAAGGGTAAGTACATGGAGCGACTCGGCAGGTTGGGACCGAGTTAAATATATAAGTAACCAAATACTGTTCACCCGCACAACTCTTTCCACTTTACGATATTACGTATTCTTATTTTTCATGCAAGAGTTTCAAAGATCATTATCGACAAGCAAGGAAAGCATTCAAGTAAGACGCATAAAGCAAATATTCATTTTGAGACGAGATATAATAAAAGCATGTTTTCGACACGAATGAAGATAGGGCTCTAAGCCTGGCATGTTTACTTACCTCCTGTAGCAACAGCAAATATCACGAAATAGCTCCTACAGGTAGACGTAGCCTTCGTCTACGAACTCGTCGCCTACAAATCATAATCCCTAATCAAATCTAATTTTCAACTATCACGTATAATGCTAGTAATGCGATGTGTGTTCTAAATATTAGTTAACTTCTTATTTTAAACTTTCGTGCCAACCCAAACTCCCTATTTATTTATATAGAATAAGTACTCTTTTTTTTTTTTTTTTCATTTAGTAAACTAAGTGGCAAACTTATAACTGGCTAGAGATTTGTTAAATAAACTCATATTTAATTTATACACATAATTAGGCATAAACCCCCCTTTCAAATTGTAACTTTTAGACTTTACTAATTATTATTATTTCTCAAAATAGTTTGGTTAACTTTAATACAATAATAGCATATAAATTCCAAGAAAAAGTAAATTCTTAGCTTTTATCCAATGCTTAGAAAATAATTAAAGCACCTATTTTTCCACACAATATATATACACATATATATTTTTAATTAATAAAATCTCCCATGAAATGCTTTATAGTTATTTAATTGTGATAAATTTTCTAAGTTATAAAGATATTACCTTTTGCTTACATTACTTGTGTAGTTATATGTATTTATTTATTTAAATCAACAATTTTGTTAATTAGGAGCTAGAGTCTCATTCAAAAATATCTATTTATGTTTAGTTCATAAACTTGCAAGTAAAAGATTATAAAAACGGTCAAATTTACACAAATATTATTTTCTTGAACTTTTATACAAGGTTATATATTTTCTTGGCCATAAAGCATAGGTTGGCATGTCCTTCTTCAGATTCAGAGTCACTTGAGGTATCTGAATCACTCCATGAAGCTATCATAGCTTTCTTTCTTCTATCATGATCTTTCTTCTGAATGTTCTTGCTTTTATTGTGTGGAAAGTCTCTGATCAAGTGTCATGCATCACCAAACTCAAAGCAATTCATGACTTTAGCCTTATTATTATGTGAAGAAGATTTACCTTTGTAGTCTTTGCTACTGAAGTATCTGTTTCTTTCTCTGTTGAAGTCCTTGTTTCCAAATATTTTCTTCATTTTAAGAATTCTGGTCAGGGCTTTGGAAATAAAATCAATTTGATATTCATCATCATCCTCAGTTTCATGGATTTGAATTTTCTCATTCTCCTTAGCCTTGAGAGCCAAGTTCTTGACACTTTCAGGTAGTTCTCTATCAACTTCATTCATGGATATCCCATGTGTAAGGAGCTTCCCTTGTAGGTCATCAAGTTGAAGTGATGAGAGATCTTGAGTTTCTTCAATAGCAGTAGTCTTTGGTTCCCATTTTGCCTTTGGAATACCTATTAGAATCTTCCTCACCTTCTCTTCATTGGAAATATGTTTTCCCAGTGAATTAAGGTTGTTGACAATGTCAGTGAACCTTTTGAACATGTCTCTGATTGACTCATCTCCATTCATCTTGAATAGCTCATATTGCCTGCGATATATGTTGATCTTGGTTTGCTTGACTTGGCAGGTTACTTCAAAAGTCACCACAAGCTTATCCCAAATCTCCTTGGCAGTTTTGCGGCTTGAGATCCTGTTGAATTCATCTGCACTCAAAGCACAATATGATAGATTTATAGCTTTAAAATTCTTTGAAAATTGCTCTAATTCAGATGAAGAACGAGAGTCTTCAGATTTGGGAGTTTTAATCCCATCCTTCTCTGTGTAGAACGTATGAGGAACATTCTGGATGATAGTCTAGAGTTCCATATCTTAATCAATAATGAACATTTTCATCAAAGCTTTCCAGTGGACAAAATTGTCTCCACAGAAGAGAGGACATCTGTTAGCAGCTCTTCCCTATGAGAAACCACCTTCACCTACAATACTCATGATCACAAGATGGTTAAATATATGCAGTGATAAAATCTTTGATACCAATTGAAGGGGTGTACAGTAGGTAGAAATACATGATCAATACTCTAGAAGGGGGGGGGGGTTGAATAAAGTATGTAGACTTTTGCTAAACTTTGAAAGAATAGTGGTTTCAAAAGATTTGTAAAGAGTTTCAAGCCCTTTGAATAAAACAATTAGAATAGATATAATAATAAGTCTATTTCAAGGCCTTGAAATGAGTTTCAAACCCTTGAAATGAAACTATTTTGAAAGCTGCACAAGTTCTAAGTTTGTACAGAAAAGTAAATGCAAGAGACACACGATATATAGAGTTCAGTCCACTTGGACCTACGTCTCTACCTCAGGGATCTTCTCCCTGTAGGATTTTCAACTCAATTCTTATTAATCAACAGCTAAGCCCTAGATTTCAAGCACAGAGAGATGCCTTACTCTGTTACAGCTTGTGGTTCTCACTAACCTATCTAGTACCTGGTCTAGCTATCTGATTAACTAAGAATTATCTATTGTTCACCTGAAAAATCCTTGAGAATAAGAACAGAAGTAGTATAAGAATGATATACAAATAAAGTTCATAAATGAAGAACACAGAGACTAAGAGTGCAATGGGAATGCAGTGTTCTTCAAATGCTTGGATTGGAAAGAATGATCTCTTTCTTTGTTTCTTGAAAATCCTTGAATGTATTTTCAGTGTCTCTAGCTTTTTCCCGTTGAGTTGTGTCTAAATGCTTCAAAATGAGCTCCTTATATACAGCTCACTTGATCTGCAAATCTTTAAGATCTTCAGCAACAAACTTTCTTATTTTGTAGGCAACAACTTTGACTTCTCTAACAGTCTTCTCCAACGGATAGTTTCTAAGTATCTTCAAGGATACTAACTTGATCTTGTTCATAATCATGTTAAGAAGCTGTTACAATCATTAGATTGATTGCAGAATAAAATCAATCCAGAATTTCCTTCCCTGCAAAACTCAAGTTAGGGAATAAATCCTGCAGAATAAGAAATAAACTTTCCCTGCAAAACTAAGTCAAACAGATGGATTAGATAATGTTAAGCATGTCAAAACACTTTGTCTTTCATCATAAATTAATAATAGATTAGGAACATGGGTTTAGGAGTTTTAACAGAATCAGAAACTCCCCCTTAGTTCATGCATATGGGGCTCAGCCAGTTTCAAGGCTTTGAAAGTTGTTCAAGGCCTTGAAATAGCTATTTCAAGTCTTTGAAACATTGAAACTGCTTTGAACTTACAAATATCATGGAATGAAAAAAATTAAAAGCTTAACCAATACCTATACGAATACCGATCCCCAAAATTATATGCATGACCAGTGGTCTTGGTACTTTGAAGAACTTAGCTACCATACGGTTAATCTGGATATGCACAAGCAAGAAAGATGGAACAGTGTATGTTTGGCTAACTTGATATTTAATTTATTAAATATTAATCTGGTCTTTTGGATTTCAAAAACTAAAAAAAATCGTGGAATCCGACGACATCAGACCCGGAAAATTACATGGGTAGAAGAAAAATCGACTAATACATCCGGTGTCACTTTCAATTATTTTTGAAATACAGTCCCTTATAGGTTGTCAATGTTTTCTTGGTCATTTGACAAAAATAATCCACCGGATCCAATAGCAGTCCACCGTTGAGGGCCGAAAAATCAATAAAAAGAAGGCGTCCTAGTTACACCAAGATTCGGGCACCGATTTGTTCTAAAAATTAAAAAGAACTACGTCATCTAAACAAATATAATTATATTTTGATAAAAACTACCACTCAATTTCCTTTATTTATCCCATGGAAGAATGGAATAGGGATGATGAAAATTATGTATTTGACTATTTTGCCCCTGTCCTTCAACAAAAATTCAATATTTGTCCTCTCCCCTCTCTCTACCTGACTTTGGTTTACAAAAAAACCACCCTGTTGATTCGAAGACCCTTGAATGTGTTTTGGATGGTAATTTTTTTGAGTGATGAAAGACAGAGACAAAGACATAAGCAGCAAAGAATTTCAGAAGCTTCAAGGCCTTGAGATACTGACAGAGCTTCAAAGCCTTGAGAGTTGTTTTATCCTGCTATATGTTCTAACAGTTCTGTGTTGCAGATAGGATATCTGATTATACAGATCAGGGATTTACTGCATATACTTATAGTTTACACTTTTTACATATCTAACACAATTGCAGATGATCAGAACAGGGAGAATCAAAGTTTTCTGGGTTTAACTTTGAATATATGTGAAGCAGGTTCAGAGCTCCAAGGCCTTGAGATGTGCCTTGAGCTGCTGACAAGTTTTTTACAGAACTAAGTTGATTCTTTCTTGCAGGTTGTGATTCTTATTATTGTGATTATTCATTGACTTCTAAGAGTCTTAAAAAAAAATTCATGATTTATATGTATTAGAAGTTAAACAGATTACTCTTCTAATCTTTTAACCTGTTTTATCAGAAACTGGAAAACCAAACAGTCAAAGCACTGTTATCTTTCTGGATTTTGTTGTTGCTGTGTTTTAATGTTGTTGCAGGTTTGTTAAACGTGCAAGAGCTATCTCAAAAAACTCCAACGGGTATCCACTTAGAGCTGTTTGAATTTCAGTTGAAAACAGAAGGAGGATTTGTAGGAACTGAGATCCTAAAATCTCTCAATCAGTTGCAGCTGTGGATAAAAGAGACTGGTTTGAATTTAGAAGGAAGAGAGGTTTGCAGAATACTCAGAAAGGTGTGACAAATTCGTGGGAGATCATTCATTCAAACACACAAGGATTCAAGCTTCAATCCAGATTCCAGAAGATCAAATCAATCTAGTTTTCAGAAGAACAAATCCAGGCTTCAATAGCTTATTTCTTCTACTGTGTTCTTCACTTGTTCTGTAATCTGTGTATCTTTTAATTATCTTAAACCTCACTTAACCTAGTGGTTAGTTGTTCAAGTGAACAACAAGAGGTTCTTGTTAGCTCAACAGTTAGTAGCTGGAACTAGATAGGTTTGGAACCACAAGCTGTATAGGTGTAAGGGAAATCACTTGGGCTTGAAGATCTAGGGTTGTTTCTGTGTGAGGAATAAGAAGTGTTTGCCCAATCCTGGTGAGATTAGATCCCTCAGGCAGAGATTAGGTCCATTGGGACTGAACTCTGTAAATTGCTTTGTGTTCTTTACTTTACAGTTTGATTATTATCTGCAGCATACAACTCAAATCAAACTAGGGTTCATAAGCTGTTTAGAATTGATAATAGTTCAAGGCCTTGAAGCTTTCTATGTTGCCTTTGAAAGTTTCAGACAATTTTCTAAAATCTCAAGGCCTTGAGATTTGAGTTTCACACAAAGCTAATCTGTTAAGTTTTGAGTTTTGCAAAAAGTTTCCATACTCTATTCAACCCCCCCCCCCGCTCTAGAGTATTTAGGTCATGTATTTAGTATACATTACACACTTTCAATTGGTATCAGAGCTTGTGTCACTGTTTTAGATCTAACAATCTGGTGACTATGAGTAATGTCGGAGATGGTGGATTCTCACAAGGAAGGGCAGCCAACAGACCTCCATTGTTCTGTGGTGATAACTTCATGCACTGGAAGGCATTGACGAAGATGTTCATCATAGATCAAGACATGGAACTGTGGTCAATAGTTCAGAATGGTCCTCATGAGTACTATACTACAATTGATGGAGTCAGATGTATGAAGTCTGAGGAAAATCTTTCAGTTACTGAACTGGAAAAGGTATCAAAAAAATTACAAGGCTATGAATCTGTTATATTGTGCTCTTAATGCAGATGAGTTCAATAGAGTGTCAAATTGCAAGAGTGCCAAAGAAGTATGGGATAAACTGGTGATGACATATGAAGGAACTAGCCAGGTTAAGCAGACCAAAATCAGCATACTTCTGAGGCAATATGAGTTGTTCAAGATGAATTCAGATGAGACCATCAAGGAGATGTTCAAAAGATTCACTGATGTGGTGAACAATCTGGAGTCATTGGGAAAGAAGTTCTCAAATGAGGAGAAGGTCAGAAAGATTCTGAGAAGCTTGCCAAAAGCCAAGTGCTAGCCAAAGCAACAGCCATTGAGGAAGCTCAGGATTTAAGTCTTCTTCAGCTAGATAATCTACAAGGAAAGCTGCTCACTCATGAAATGTCTATGAAGGATATGGAAGGTGATTTGAGTGAAAACATCAAGAACTTAGCACTTAAGGAAAAAGACAATGAAAAGTATCAAAGCCTTGAGACTGAAGATTAGCCTGATGATGAAGAGGCTTTAGCATTGATCTCCAAGGCCTTGGCCATGATTCTCAAGAAGAAAAGAAACTCTGGTAACAGGGATTACAACAGAGAGAGATCAATACCTTCAGGCAGCAAGGACTACAAAGGTAAACCTTCATCACAGTCACATAAAACTAAAGTAATGAATTGTTTTCAGTGTGGTCATGCAGATCATTTAGTAAGGGACTGTCCACAAAAGAAGAAGAACAGGAACTTTCAGAAGAAAGACAGTGACAACAGAAGGAAGAAAGCCATGATGGCTTCCTGGAGTGATTCTGATTCATCAAGTGACTCAGACACAGAATAAGATCAAGCAAACTTATGCTTCATGGCAAAGCATGATGAGGAAAAATCATCAGACAGACATATTGAAGATATGGTAAAAAATCTACTTGCTAGTCCTTCTGATGTACTTCCTGAAATTCTCAAAAGTATGTTTTTAAATGAGGAAAGTTATAGAAATGATATTTCTGATTTAAAGATTAAGATTCATGAGCAGGTAAAAGAAAATCTGGACCTAGTTTTTTCAAACAAAACTGTTGAAGTTTCTAAGACAAATCTTGAAAAGGACTTCAAGGCCTTGGACAGCAGGTTCAAAGCCTTGAAGGCACAGATAAAATAGGTTCTTGATCAAAAACTCTTTTGACTGAAAGATATGTTGATCTAAAGACTCATTCTAAGAATTTAGAACAACAGATCTGTTCTTTGACTAAGATACTTCAAGAGTCCAAGAAGGTCCTAGCTAGTTTTACAGGCTCAGAACATAATCTGAATCTCATTCTTGGAGGAAGTCTGAAATCAATGCATAAAAGGGGGATTGGCTATAATCCAAATTTTCCAAAAAAATCAATGCATAAAAGTGGGATTGGCTATAATCCAAATTTTCTAAAGAAAGGCCAAACTACTTTTGTCAAATCTGGTAGTAGACATTCTCCAAAATGTCATTACTGTGAAAAAATTGGTCATGTCAGATTAACTTGTCCCTTCAGAAGATCAGAACCTCACATTATGAGGAATACTTATCCTTATCAGCTTAAGGGACAGGTTAGGCAGATTTGAGTTCCAAAAGGAATTAGGCCACCAAACATGGCTGATTCTGAGTATGCTCAAAGTTCTGCACTTGGTCTAACAGCTTGTTGAGGCAATGTTTTGTTTTTGCAGGATGTCGCCAAGGCCTTGAAAGATCATAAATGGATATTAGACAGTGGATGTTCCAGACATATGAGTGGAAAGAAGTCTCTCTTTACTAAACTTACAGAAAAATCTGGAGGAACAATCACACTTGGTGACAAAGAAAAATGCAATATCATTGGTATAGGTAGTATTGATAATGGTTCTACTAATTCTATATCTGATGTTTATCTGGTAGATGGACTTAAGTATAATCTGCTTAGTATCTCTCAGTTATGTGATAAAGGTTATAAGGCTATATTTGACAAGGAGAAATGTGTGGTGCAAGATGAGAAATCTGGTGATTGCATACTCACTGCTCCTAGATCATATAATCTATATGCTATGAGTACTAACAGTGTTGCAGGTGACAAGCTAAAATGCCTCAAGACCTTGAATGAAGATTCAAAGCTTTGGCACAGAAAGCTTGGGCATATTAGTATACATACCTTGAATAAACTCATCTCAAAGGACATGGTAAGAGGTTTACCATCACAGAAACTTTCAGATGATGAGGTTTGTAAGGCATGTGTACAAGGTAAGCAACAGAAGCTCATTCAAGCCAAAGAACTTTGTAAGTACTTCTAGACCATTAGAACTGCTGCATATGGACTTGTGTGGTCCTATGAGAGTTCAGACTCCAAAAGGTAAGAGGTATATGCTTGTTATAATAGATGATTATTCTATATTTACTTGGGTGATGTTTATTAGAAACAAAACTGAAGCATTATTTGAATTTTCTAGATTGTGCAAAGAGCTTCAAACTTTGAAAAATTTACCTGTTGCATCTGTTAGAAGTGATCATGGTAGGGAGTTTGATCAACTTGACTTTGATTTCTTTTGTGCAAAGCATGACATTTCACACAACTTTTCTGCACCTAGAACTCCACAGCAAAATGGAGTAGTTGAAAGGAAAAATAGGACACTTGAGGATATGTCTAGAACCATGCTTCTTGAAAGTAATTTGCCAAAGTTCTTATGGGCAGAAGCTGTTAACACTTTGAATTATGTGCTGAATAGATGCTTGATTAGACCTATTTTGAAAAAGACCCCTTATGAACTGTTTAAAGGTTGAAAGCCTACTGTTTCTTATTTTAAACATTTTGGTTGTATCTGTTTTGTGCATAATAATGGTAGAGACAATCTTTGTAAGTTTGATGCTAGAAGTGATGAAGGTGTATTTCTTGGTTATTCTCAAACTAGCAAAGCTTATAGAGTTTATAATAGAAAAACCAAGATTGTGGAAGAGAGTATTCATGTAATCTTTGATGAAAGTACTAAGGATTCGCTGAGTGAAAGTTTTGCAGATCTAGATTTGAACAAGCATGAATCAGATGATGATGATGTGAAAGAAGACAAAGGCAAAACTAATGTGCAGAATCAATCAGTAGAATCTCAAGGCCTTGAACCTCCTGCTGAACCAAAATCTCAAAGCCTTGAGACAGAAGCTGAAACTTTCTATGATGCTCCCTCTACTGTTTCAAGGACTCAAAGCCTTGAAGGAGAATATTCCTGGATACCAAGAAAGAATTTTAAGTACCTTTCAGATCATCTAGCTGATAACATTATATCAGATCCATCAACTGGAACTCAGACAAGAGGACAGTTGAAGAACTTGTGTGCTTTTAGTGCATTTTTTTTATCTTTGATTGAGCCTAAAAATACCAAGGAGGCACTAGAAGATGCAGACTGGATCATTGCAATGCAGAGTGAGCTGAATGAGTTTGAAAGAAACAAGGTATGGAATCTGGTTCCCATACCTAAAGAGAAATCAGTTATTAGAACCAGATGGGTATTCAGAAACAAGCTTGATGAGAATGGCAAAGTGGTAAGAAATAAAGCCAGACTGGTAGCTCAAGGATATAATCAGGAAGAATGTATAGATTATGAGGAGACTTTTGCTCCTGTTGCCAGGTTAGAAGCTATTAGAATACTTCTTGCATTTGCATCTCACAATCAAATAAAGCTTTATCAAATGGATGTCAAATGTGCTTTTCTGAATGGATATTTACAAGAAGATGTTTTTGTAGCACAACCACCAGGTTTTGAAGGTGAAAACTTTCCTGATCATGTTTATAAACTGGACAAAGCTCTTTATGGATTAAAACAAGCTCGACAGGCTTTCAAAATTTCTACTTGAAATTAATTTCAAAAGAGGCCTAGTTGACAAAACTTTTTTCATTAAACATCATCAAAGTGATTTGTTAGTAGTTCAGATTTATGTAGATGATATTTTATTTGGTGCTACTCATGATGCTCTTTCAAAAGAGTTTCCTAGTCTGATGTGCAGGGAGTTTGAGATGAGCTTAATGGGTGAACTGAATTTCTTTCTTGGACTTCATATCTTACAAATGAAGAAAGGAATTTTTGTACATCAAGGAAAGTATACCAAGGACTTATGGAATAAGTACAATATGTCACAGTCCAAGGTGCTTAAGACCCCTATGAGTTCATCACTCTCTTTAGACAAAGATTCAAATGGTAAAAGTGTGAATCAAAAGGAATACAGAGGTATGATTGGATCACTGTTGTATTTAACTGCTAGTAGACCTGATATTATGTTCAGTGTCTGTATGTGTGCTAGATTCCAAGCAGATCCTAAGGAAAGTCATTTAACTGCAGTCAGAAGAATTTTTAGATATTTGAATGGAACCAGAGACTTGGGGCTTTGGTATCCAAGAAGATCTAATTTTATGTTGAGTGGCTATTCAGATGCAGATTTTGTAGGATATAAAGTAGACAAGAAAAGTACTTCTGGATGCTGTCAATTTCTTGGATCTTCATTGATCAGTTGGCATTCCAAAAAGAAAAATTATGTAGCATTATCAACTGCAGAAGCTGAATACATTGCAGCTGGTGCTTGCTGTTCACAAGTGTTATGGATTTCTCAGCAACTTAGAGATCTTGGCTACAATTTCAGAAATGTGCCTATTCATTGTGACAACACAAGTGCTATCTCAATCTCTAAGAATCCAGTCCACCACTCAAGAACCAAGCACATAGATGTGAGACATCATTTCCTTAGAGATCATGTAGAACAAGGTGATGTTGTTTTAAAATTTATTTCTACTTCAATGCAGATTGCTGATATTTTCACTAAACCTTTGCCAGGTGATAGGTTTTCATCTCTAAGGCTTGAATTGGGGATGTTAAACAAGGATGCATTGGTTTAGGGGGAGTATTAGTACTTATATCTGATTATGTGCTGAAATCTTAAAGCCTTGAGATTATACTTTCCAAAGCCCTGAAAGTATAGCTCAAAGCTTTGAAGTTTCTCAAACTGCAGAAAATCTCAAGGCCTTGAGATTGTTCTCCAGGTCTTGAAACTATCTGTAATATTTTTTTTTCAAAAAATGGATCATCAAATATTATATCTTATCTTTTAGATAACTGTATAATATTTGAATTACTCAAAGAATTTTCTAAAATATCCAAAAATAATTTTTCAAGATTCTATTTTGCATGTTGATTTAGCAGAGTCCTTTTATGGCTCATCCTTTTAAACCTACTTAAGCTGAAAGTCAGGGCTTTTTCCTCTCATTCTCTCTCAATTCTCTACGACTCTCCTCTCTCTCTCAGTTTCTCTCAATCACATTCTCTTCTCAAAACCCTAAACCCCAAAATGGAGCGCAAATCAGCCAGAATTCAGCAAGAGGGAAAGCCTTCTGGCAGATCCAAGAAGAGGGAAAATAAGAAGGAGAAGATAGTGATTTTTGATTCAGATTCAGAAAACACTCAGAGCTTGCATGAGGACACTCCTCCTGCAAAGAAGTTCAGAACAGAGAAGGGAGATGAAGGCTCAAGCATTGATCCACAGCAGGAGACACAGACTCAGGGTGGTGATCAACCTAGGTCAGAGAAGAAGAAAGGGGGAGAAAAGAAAAAGACTGGTGAAGAGGAAAAGGGGAAATCTGCTCAAGAAATCAAGAAGAAACCACCTGAAGGAGAACAAGAAAAGAGCAAACCCTCAGAGAAAGAAACTAGGTTTAAGCAGGTTGCTGCGTCACCCAAGAAAGGTTATCAAGGTAAGAATGTACTTCCTACAGACTGGTTTGTTAGTTCTGAGGTTAGAATTGTATGGATGCAAGGTTATGCTTCATCTAAGGTAGCTTTCTGTAGTATGGTTTCTGAAGAATTGTTGGATAAATTGGATATTGACTGCATGAGAAAGTTAAGAGAAACTGCTGCTTGGAAGGTGTTAAATCCTAGTTCAAAGGCCTATCCTAGGTTAACTAGGTTATTTTATCTGAATTTGGTTTCTGAAGGTGATGATAAAATGGTGTTAACTTCAAAAGTGGCTGGGGTAGATTTGAGGTTAGATCATAGGACTTTTGCCAAAGTCTTGGGCATTCCTAGGAAATATAATGTTGGAGATTACCCTGATAGAAAGGAGTGTCTGGATAAGGCAAAGGAGATGTTTTTCATTGATGGTGTACCCTCTGGTCCAAAGCAGTTGACACACTCTGTGCTCAACTGTGAAGCCAAAATCCTGTTTACAATTCTGATGAGAAGTGTAGTTCCTAGGGAGAACTCAAGGGAGTTAGTGACTGATAAGGTTCTTATTTTGATGTATCTCATATCTCAAGGGTTTGAGATAGACTTGCCAACAGTTGTTATGGAGCATATGATTTATTGTGCAACTAGAACTAGAAACCATCCTCTTCCATATGCCAACATGTTACCTCTTTTCTTTGAATACTTTGATGTACCTGTGAAAGGAGAATAAAAGATTATTGGAGGTTTTGGGTTGATTGATGAGACTGCACTTCAGCGGATTGGGGTAGTTCAGACTGGGAAAGGACATTGGAAGTTCTATTCAGATTTGTCAAAGGAGGAACTTGGAGAGAAGGAGTATGTGAAGCCAAAGGGGACTACATCTGGGAAAGGACAAGCCAATGAGGATTACTCTTTGTTGGTTGAGAAGTTTGAAGATCAGCAGGTTGAGATTGAAGATCTCAGACAAAGGTTACTTGACCTGTCAGCTGAATTCAACCAGTTCAAGGGCTTAATGAATGTTATGAATGGAAAGCTGGATGTTGTAATCAAGGGTTTGAATTGGGAGAAGATACCTTCTGCTACTAGTCATGACACCAGTGTGGATTCAGATGAAAGACTGGGAGATTTTCTGAAGAAGAAAAAGAAGCCAATTCCAGTGGTGCTTATTTCAAAGGATTTGTATGAATAAACTGATGAAGAAGATGTTGGTGAAGACACAGGTGTTGATGCAGTGATAACGCCCAATTAGGGGTTATCTTTTAGCCTGATTTCACGAGTATTTGTGTCGGAATTAGCGGTTCTTGCCGGAAAATGCCTTAGAATGCCCCGGGAATCTAGAACGAGACGTTTATTTGTACTTACTGGATTTCTGCTTATTTCTTGCTATATTTGGATATGATCGCGGGTTTTCGTTCGTGTTGCCTTTTCAGGAACAGGTTCGGGAGGTGCATCGGGAAGCGTGCCGGGACCAAGCCGGGACCGTCTCGGGAAACGTGCACAAGACCGGGACACGACGGAAACACGGAAAAGCAGAAGTACACCGAAGAGGCAAACCGGGAGCGTCAGGCAGAAGAGTGGGACCCAGGGGACCAGACCTGGCCCACCAAAGGACCAAGTGGGCCCCACCTAACCCCCACGGCCTGCGTATATACGCAGGCCCTGCGTATATACGCAGGCAGTGAGGGTGGTGGGGGATGTTGGTTGGGCCCTGGTTGCGTATATACGCAACCCTACGTATATACGCAGCCAGTTTTGACTTTTGGTCAAAGACGGTGGACCGATGGCAGATTCCGTAATTTCGAGCACAAGCGTTTTCGGGAAACAGCACTATTTAAAGACTCGTCCAGACTCGTTTTGACATCACGGAGACACAGCATAACTCTCAGCACAACCGAAGGACAAGTCAGAGCATTCACGGAGAGCACGAAAGCGCGATTCGAGATTCGAAGACTTAGTTTGATTTCGTTCTCTCTCTTTATATTCAGAAACTGCGTTTTATACTATGTCTAGTCGTAGCTAAACTTTTCACCTAGGTTCTCGGTGAACCTAGGGTTTCGTACTCAGATTTTATGATTACTACGTTTATGGATTCATGATGATTATCTTAATTCAGCAAGTTGTATCTGTTATTCTGGTTTTGATTATTATAGTATATGCATGATAGGATTGATCACCCAGGATTGCTATAGACCCGAGCTTGTAGGTGAAAACGTCAAGTTAGGGTTAGGAAGAAAAACCGGGATTTAGTACCTTACCCTGATAGACCGACCAGAGAAAGGGAGATAGGGCTAGCATCGAAAAACGTGAGACCAACTGTTAGCGAATTTGACCCGGGCCATTCGGACAGGTTAGAAACCCTAACAGGATTAGACCGAGACTGCAGATTTAGGCAGCTTAACAAGAATCCGAAAGTCTGCAGGATCGGGATTACGTGTGGAATCTGAAAAGTCACTGCACAACTGGTACGTTGCACAGATACCAAAACTGCTGAGTGTTTTCATAATCGAACGTAAAACTAAAATCTGTAGAAACCCTAGGGGATCCTGGAGCCTAGTCTTCATATATTATCGTTACAACAAAATCAGCTTATTTCAGAAAACGTCACAAAAAATATTTACGTTTACGTTTTTAAATTCTGTTTTTAGTTTAGTCACTATAATCACAACCTACTCCTCCTTGTTACTACTCTAGGAAACCCGAAACTGACAACGTAAGTAAACCCGAAACAGTCCTCGTGGGAACGATAATCCGAGTCTAATTGCACCCGGTACTACAAGATTCGTACACTTGCGATAGCACGTTAGTTTGCGCATCAAGTTTTTGGCGCCGTTGCCGTGGAACTATTTAGGGTCTATTACGTAGTCAGAATTAGTTTTCTGAGTTTTTATTTATTTTCGGTTTTGTTATTTTTCTTTTTATCTCACTGCGTTTTTGAATCTGCGTTTTCAGGACTGTTTAGTTGATGCCCAGATTGCCTCGCGATTTGGTGACACCACTCGACAACCCGGAAAAACTGTATACCGAACAGAACCGCAGAAACCGAGAAATCAGGATGGCAACCAACCAGAGAGATCCACCCGAGAACACCGAAGCCGGTGGACAGGAACGAGAGACACGTACCCCAGCCCAGATGGCGCGGTACATTGAGGAGCTTGTCACAGCGGGACTTGCTGCCCGAAGCAACCAGAGAACATATAACCGATCTGGGAAGGCGTTGGTGGAAAATTTCGAAGTCCCCACCGGAGGGCATGAGCGAGCCATTGTGGTGCCCGAGATCACCGCCGAGCACTTTGACATCAAACCATCCACCATCCAGACGGTACAAACTCTCTGCCCGTTTCATGGCAGAGCCGACGAAGACCCGAACGATTTCATCGGGAAATTCGAAGATTACTGCAACAAGGTCAGATACAAGGGGGTAGAAGCAGAGGCACTCATGTTGATCTTATTTCCGTACTGTCTTTATGGAGTAGCCAAAGACTGGCTTGAATCCCGACCACCCCGATCCATCACCACATGGGAGGAGTGTGTCACGGATTTTCTGGCAAAGTTCTATCCCGCCTCCCGAGTCATACAGTTACAGAGCGAGATCCTGTCATTCAGACAGAAGATGGGGGAGACGGTGGTGGACGCATGGGACAGGCTCATGAGATTGGTCAAACGGTGCCCAAACCAGGGTTTTGGAGATGCGAAAATCCTGCAGGTTTTCTACCATGCCCTAGACAGGGAGAACGCCGACAGGATTGACAGAGAGGCCGGGGGAAACTTCCTGTATCACGTAGACAAAGAAGGTGCGTATGACCTGATGAAGCAGTTGGCCAAGCAAGACACCCGACTGTTTGATGATCGCAGGATGGCGGCTAGAGCCGAACCTGCAGAAGATGACCGGATAGACAACCTGGCCAAGATCGTTCACGACTTGGTCAAGAAAGTCTACTCGGATAAGAAGACTGTTGCAGCAGTCGAGGAACCGGATCTGGACACAGCCATTGAGGAGCTAAGGACTGAAGATACCAACTACGTACAGCAGCAGTGGGACCCGAGCCGGTACCGACCGGGTACGAGAGACCATCCCGGGTTTCGGTACGAAAACCCGAACGCAGCAGTTTATGCACCGGGATTCCAGCACAGGCCACCAGCCCAGCAGGCTGCCCCGGCCCAGCAGACTCAGTCAGTCCCGTCAGCACAGCAGTACGACGCTCAGATGAAAGAGATCAAGTCCATGTTCCAGACTATGGAGTCCCGGTTCAAGCACATGGACACCTTGACGGCAGATATGCAGACAACCAAAACGTCCCTGCGCGCTTTGGAAGTACAGGTGGGGCAGTTAGCACAGCAGCTAACAGAGAGACAGCCAGGAAACCTACCCTCGAACACAGTAAATAATCCACGGGTTCAGATCAATGCTATCTCCACTCGGAGTGGATTGGCACTGCAGGATCCACCGTATCCCAGCCACGCACGTGCAGAAAATTCGAAAGAAGTAGAACGCAACTTGTCGGGCCAGGATAACAGCACAGTCGATCGCCCCCAGCCGAAGGGCTCGGTTGAGCAGGATGCAGTACAGAACGAGACAGGTGCAGAAACTGTACCCGTCTCCAAGGAGGTCCCGTACCCCTTGCGAACACGAAAGAGGGATGACAGCAAGGACTACGCCAGGTTTCTCGAGATGTTCAAGCAGCTGCAGATTAACATACCTTTTGCTGAGGCTTTGGCTAAGATGCCCACTTACGCCAAATTCCTCAAGGACATCTTGTATGGGAGGAGGCGAATGAGTGATTTCGAGACCATAAACCTGACGGCAGAAGTGAGCAATTGTGTGAAGAATGGGCTACCGAGGAAGAGAAAGGATCCTGGCAGTTTCGTCATACCGGTCACCCTAGGTAACGCTTACACAGGAAAGGCTCTGTGTGACCTAGGGGCCAGCATCAACCTGATGCCATTGACGATTTTCAAGAGTTTGAAAGTCGGTGAACCCCGACCCACTAGAATCATGCTGCAGATGGCAGACAGGTCCGTAAAACAGGCCTACGGGGTTATCGAGGATATTCTGGTCAAGGTCGGCGAGCTTATTTTTCCGGCAGATTTTGTCATCCTGGACATGGAGGCAGGGGAGGTACCGCTCATACTTGGCAGGCCGTTTTTGGCCACGGGCGAAGCAATGATAAACTGTAAGAGCGGGGAGCTGACCATGCAGATTAACGAGGAAAAAGTGAAATTCAACGTTTTCAAAAATCTGCAACTGCCAAATTACTACGACCACGAGGACATCTTCGCTATCGATGTGGTGGACGAAGGCTGGGAAAACGAGGAGATGGACCAATTATGGGAAGAGATCGATAGCATGTACGGGGAAGAAAAGGAGAAGACTCGGTGCGAGCACGCCATGAGAGCCGAGGACTGGACCACTTTGCACCGGGACGAAGACGGCGGGCAAAAGATGATTCTGGTCCCGTCACTCAAGGAACCACCCGCACTGGAGCTGAAACCGCTCCCGAACCATCTCAGGTATGCTTATATTGGTGAAAATAGTACTCTGCCCGTAATTGTTTCGTCTCGTTTATCTCAGGAACAGGAGCAGAAACTGCTGGAAGTATTGCGAGAGCATAAGGAAGCAATAGCATGGACGATTGCAGATATCAAGGGGATCAGCCCCTCCTACTGCATGCACAAGATCCGAATTGAAGAAGGCGAGAAACCGATGATTCAGCCCCAGCGGAGGCTGAACCCGAACATGAAGGACGTTGTGCGAAAAGAGGTCATGAAGTGGCTGGAAGCGGGAATCATCTACCCCATATCAGACAGTACATGGATCAGCCCGGTCCAGTGCGTGCCCAAGAAGGGGGGTATTACGGTGGTGCAGAATAACGATCAGGAGCAGATTGCGCAGCGCACCGTTACGGGCTGGCGGATCTGCATGGACTATCGGAGGCTAAACGATGCAACACTGAAGGACCACTTCCCGCTGCCATTCATGGACCAGATGCTGGACCGGCTCGCCCATCACGCCTACTACTGTTTTCTGGACGGATACTCCGGGTACAACCAGATGTGCATAGCCCCGGAGGATCAGGAAAAGACGACGTTTACCTGCCCATACGGTACATTCGCGTGTCGGCGCATGCCGTTCGGGTTGTGTAATGCTCCTGCCACGTTCCAGAGATGTATGATGGCGATTTTTTCCGACATGATCGAGAAAAATCTGGAGGTCTTCATGGACGACTTTTCACTCTTCGGGGACAGTTTCGATGACTGCCTGTTCCATTTGGGCCAGGTACTGATCCGTTGCAAGAAGGCAAATTTGGTGCTCAATTGGGAAAAGTGTCACTTTATGGTCACCGAGGGGATCGTGCTGGGTCACAGAATTTCCAGCAAAGGACTCGAGGTGGACAGGGCTAAGATCGAGGTGATAAAGCAGCTTCCATACCCGACGAACGTAAGGGCGATCAAAAGTTTTCTGGGACATGCAGGATTCTACCGAAGGTTCATCAAGGACTTTTCCAAGATCACAAAGCCACTTTGCGCGTTACTCGGAAAAGACATACCCTTTGATTTCGATGCAGCATGTCGGCAGGCTTTTGACCATTTGAAGGAAAAGCTGACCACAGCCCCGGTTATAACCACGCCAGATTGGTCACTCCCGTTTGAGCTGATGTGTGACGCCAGCGACTACGCAGTCGGGGCAGTTTTGGGACAGCGGAAGGATAAGGTATGCCACGTCATTTATTATGCAAGCCGGGTGCTCAACGATGCCCAGCTCAATTATGGCACGACAGAGAAGGAACTGCTGGCTGTGGTGTATGCACTGGACAAATTCAGGCCCTATTTGGTCGGGTCAAAAGTTATCGTTTTTACCGACCATAGTGCTCTGAAATACCTGCTGGACAAAAAGGACGCAAAACCGAGACTGTTGAGGTGGGTACTACTGATGCAGGAATTCGATGTGGAAATCCGGGACAAGAAGGGAGTTGAGAACGTGGTAGCGGATCACCTATCCAGACTTGAAAACGCGAAGGTGGACCCGGTGCCGATCAAGGAAAACTTCCCGGACGAGCACATCATGGCAGTCAAAATCGGGAGACCGTGGTACTATGCCATAGCCAACTACTTGGTAACTGGCACGCTTCCCGAGGATCTCACCCCGTCGCAGCGGAAAAAGTTCATTGCCGAGAGTCGACAGTATTTCTGGGACGACCCGTACTTGTTCAAACAGGGGGCCGATAACATCCTGAGAAGGTGTATCCCGACCCACGAGGCCTGGAACGTGATCCGACACTGCCACTCATCACAATGTGGGGGTCATTTTGGGGGAACGCGAACAGCTCATAAAATACTGCAGTCCGGGTTTTTCTGGCCGACAATCTTCAAAGACTGTCACGACTATGTGCAGGGATGCGATAGGTGCCAGAGGACAGGAAACACGTCACACCGGGACGAGATGCCGATGACCGTGTGGCAGGAGGTAGAGCCATTTGATGTCTGGGGGATTGACTTCATGGGTCCGTTCCCGTCTTCGATGGGGAATCTTTACATTCTGCTGGCAGTAGATTATGTGACAAAGTGGATCGAAGCGATCGCGTGTCAGAAAAACGATGCAGCTACCGTTGAGCGTTTTCTGAAACGCAACGTTTTCACTCGTTTCGGGACTCCCAGGGCAATGATCAGCGACGAGGGCTCTCACTTCATCAATCGGGTTTTTGCGAAAGTTTTGAAGCAGTACGGCGTGTCAGTTCATAAAGTCTCGTTACCCTACCATCCGCAGACGAACGGGCAAGCCGAGGTGTCGAATCGAGAGATCAAGAGCATACTCGAGAAAACAGTGAATCTCAGCCGAAAGGATTGGTCCGTCAGACTAGACGATGCGCTTTGGGCCTACAGGACAGCTTTCAAAACACCGCTGGGAATGTCACCGTACCAGCTCGTTTTTGGGAAAGCATGCCACTTACCGGTGGAACTGGAGCACAAGGCGTATTGGGCCATCAAACTGCTGAACTTGGACCAGAATCTAGCAGGGGATAAGAGGAAGATGGCACTGCTGGAATTGGAGGAATTCCGCAGAACGTCTTTCGAGAGCGCCAAAATTTACAAAGAGAAGACAAAGAAGTGGCATGATAACCGTATCACGCCAAAGCAGTTTAACGAAGGCGACAAAGTGCTTCTCTACAATACCCGGATGCGGTTCTTTCCGGGGAAGCTGAGGTCTCGTTGGTCGGGACCGTTCATCATCAAGCAGATTTTTGCCTGGGGGGCATTCGAGCTGGAAAATACAAAAGACAACTCCAGTTTCAGGGTGAACGGGAACCGGATCAAGCCGTATCTTGAGACCGCCGAAGTCGTCAAAATAGACCCGGACTATTTTGATGACCCGTGAGAGGTAACAAGGTCGGGCCGTCGACCGTAAATCACAAGGCGCTGTTTGGGAGGCAACCCAAAATTTATCATTTATTTATTTAGTTTTGTTAGTTATTACGTTATTATAACAGTTCTGAATTTTCGAGAGAGGCGAGATGAGCGGGTTTTTGACTTTGAATTTGAGAATGTGCAGAGACAGAATCATCCAAAACAGCCAAGACCAGGAAAGCAGGGGAAGAGAGAAGTTTTGAAAAAAAAAAAAAAAAAATTGAAATTTGCCTCGGATTGCGTATATACGCAGCCCCTGCGTATATACGCAACCCGTGGGGGCAAATTGCAATTTTTTTTCTTTTTTTGGTTGTTTTCTGGTTGGGTATATACGCAGTACTGCGTATATACGTAAACATGAAAGAAAAGAAAAAAAAACAAAAAAAAAATTCGAATTTTTTTCAAAACCCCGGGGGTATTTTGGTCATTTCGACCAATTAGGTTAAAGCCAAGAGAGGGGGACGGGTTAGCCATTGTTGGCACCTCCCTTTCTCTCTCTACCTCCATTTCCTCTCACTTGAAGAACAAAGATTTTGCTTCGGACCTCCAAGTCAAAATCCGGGCACATTTCTGGAATCCCCTCGTCGCAAGGAGCAAGATTCATCCATCAAAATCCAGAAACAAGCGAAAATCGAGCGGGCAAATTCCATCAAAAAGTGAGGTGTTCTTGAGGAAAAGTGCAGATTCGAAGGTGTTAGAGCAAGAACTAGCAAAATCCGTACAAGGGAACGTGAACGAGGAGATCGAGGGCTTCGATTTGGTGGGCTCGGAATTCAATTCCGGGCAGTTGACTTTTCCGGCGACTTTTCCGGCAACCACCGGCGGTTTTCCGGCGACTTTCCGGGCAGAATCTCCGGTCTTCACCCCTGTTTAGGGAAGGTCGAAAATCTCATCCCTCGCTTTATTTTCCGTTTTGGCACGGCCCGTAGCCGGGCCCGTTATTTTCGGTAATTTTGCATTTGGAGCGGCACTTGCCGTGTGGACCTCTGGTAGATCTTAGGTGGACTATCTATTGAGACACACTATTTTTGTGCACGTTTCACGTTTTTGCTTCGTTTCCCAAGTCGGCACGTTTTTCGAGATTTTGGTCTGTTATGGAGTTTCATGTGCCCGTCGTAGACCCTAACTGAGATGACATCCCTACTGACTATGAGGCGACTGAGCTTACCCCTTTGCTGTTTGACAGTTTTAGGTTCGTCAACCATCATGCCCAACATTACTTTATGACCGGGACCAAAATGGGTCATAGCATTCCCATAGACTACCAGTTTGAGGTCGACCATACTTACATGCCGCCAGAGATGGCCGCTTATGCGAGTCAACCGGACATTTTCGGGACGTCCCTAGCGGGGTTTCCGGACTTGTCCGATACTGACTTGGTGCGTGAGTTCTACGCGAACCTCATGCACAAGGGGGAGGGGGAAGCCAATGGGGATGTCCGTTGGGTCTATATGCGGCGTACGTTTATGTTGCTCACGGCGGATACCATCCGCCAAGCGTATCAGATCCTGATGCGCCATATCTCGTGCGCATATGCTGAGTGTGCAGATTACCCGCCTAACGATGCTGAGCTTTTGCGGGTTGTGACTGGGGGGCACCCGGGTGCCCATTTCGAGAGAGAGGGGCCAGGCGAGATAGGCAAGAAATTGCATTCTCGTTTTATTGCTGGCCCGCCACGGTGGTGGGCCGAGTGGGTAGTGAACAGGGTCGTAGGTATTAAACACTTTACCTACCTTGACTTCGAGTACGTACTCTTAGTCTATTGCCTTGTTCTGAGACGAGAGGTTGACATTCCTCGTCGAATTTGGGTGTACATGATGGAGCGGAACTGCTCCGGTAGCCATAAGGGATTGGGGTACGCCAACCTCATTGCCAAACTGGCGCGGGATTATGAGGTTCCGATGGATGATTTAGAGGGTGACCTACAGCCTCCTGTGCCACGGCCTTATAGGAAGCTTACTGCTCGTCACCCGGGCCCACCACCGCCAGTCGTTGACCTCGATGAGGATGACGATTTTATGGAGGAGGACCCGGCTCCTGCACCTGCCCCTGCCCCTGCCCCTAGGAGGCGTTCGACTCAGGAGCGACCAGTCAGTCGCAAGGCATCGGCCGGACTTCGGCGATGTCGTACTACTAGAGAGAGCGAGCGCCCCGAGTCGAGTAGGCAGGGGACTGAGAGGAATGCCCAGCCTCAGCCTGCCCGTCAGAGAGAGCAGCCGGCCCCACGGGCCAACCCGACCCCACGCGCTAGACCGCCCCCGCCCCGTAGACTACCCCGAGTGGATGAGAGATTTGAGAGCTGTCGGGGCGGACGCAAGTCCATAGGAGAGAAGGTGTTTGAGGGAGCGGGCAAGCTTTGGAGAGCGTTGACGCATATCCGCCGGACTCAGCGGAAGGTCACCAAGGACACCCAGGCTGCCCTAGCTAGTATTCGAGAGGAGCAGCGGGATGCGGCTCGGCACGCAGGCCGAGAACCGCCACTTCCGCTGTATTTTCCACCCACCTACTCCAGAAGCTTTACCGAGGGATGGTCGGACGACGGGGACTCTAGCGAGTGCACGTCGGCTCCACCACCCCCGACCCAGCCACCACCACCGACTCAGCCATCACCGCCACCTGCCAGTCAGGAGAGACGGCAGCCTGGGACACGATCCCGGCAGCCTACAGGTCGTCAGGCTGGGACCCGTACCCAGCAGACTGGGGCCCGTACTCAGCAGCATTCGAGTGGCAGGACGACTTTGCGATCCCAGCCACCTAGCAGTTGGACTGGGTCCGAGTCGCAGTCCTCGGATTACCGGCCCCGTACACGGGCACGTCAGCCGGTATTTAGGACTGATTCAGAGAGCAGCTCGCCGGGTAGCATATCCGGTACGTCCGAGACCGGGTCAGACCCGACATTTTTTCCGGACGAGTGAGTGCCATGAGGGCATGCCACCTCTTAGTGGGGGGGGGGGGGTGGTAGTCGTGTCTGCATTAACCCGGTCTGCACGTTTTTTCGTATTTATTTTTATTTTTATTTTTGAGTCAGCATATTTTCTTTATTTGAGTCAACCCACCATAATCATTCTGGCCATGCATTGTATATATTTAAAAAAAAAATGAAAAATTAAAAATTTTTTATGCTGCTGGTTGGGTATATACGCAGACCTGCGTATATACGCAAACAGCAAGTATAAATTATTTTTCAAAAAAAAAAAAAAAAAAAAAAAAAAGTCTAAAATCAGAAAATTTTGAGAAAGGGCAATCGAGATAACGAAAACAGTGAAGAAATTGAGTTTGAATCCTTTGAAAGAGAAGAAAACTTGCACCGAGGTATAGTAGATAGGTGAGAGCCAGTGACCTTTGGAATCCGCAAGTAGTTATCAACTGAGCGAAAAATCCGACTAGTTGCTACACCACCGTCACATAGGTAGTCGACAACCCGCCCACGGGCGCCGTCACGGTCATCGCATTTTTCGGTGGAGTGACTGGCTATCAAGGGACCTCACGTCCTGTTTCTTACCCCTAGGTCCAATTAGTCAACCCGTTTGAAGCCATGTACCCTCTTTCTTCGTAGCCACTTTAGCCTAGGCAGCCTTCTTTGAGACCTCATCAGTCGATAGTTGGCTATTCTACGTGTTATGACGAAGGGAGTGAGTAGGGGCAGGTTTTAGATGGGGGAGCTTCATGAGTTATCAGTTTTGGACAGTTTCGATTTTGACACGTTTTTCGAGGGAAGGACAGGGTGAGTGAGAGACGACAATGCATTAATTTTCGGAGGTGGATCACTTCACTACATAGTGACCACAGGAGGAGCTAGTCGCGTGCGAGCATCCTTTCGCACAAACCGGGGTTCCGGGGGGTTGTAGGGTCAATTGGTGGTTGTGCCGTTTTTCTACATCTTTAGTGATGAGGAGGTTCGGTGGGACTGCACAGTATTATCTCGACTACAGGATCAGCGCTTCAGGATTAGTGTGGGGGTACTTCACATGAGGACATTTTACGTACCCCACGACAGAGATTTATTTTCACTCACTCAGCTTTAGTCAGTTTAGTATTTATTCGTGTACGTGTGTATATAGTTGTGTTATAAAAAAAAAAGAAAAAAAAAAGAAAAAAAAATAAAAAAAATAAAGAAAAAAAATAGAGAAAAGAAAAAGAAAAAAAATATATATGATCCAGTTTTTAGTTTGTTTGTGTTTTTGTTATTTAAATAAAAAGCTGAGTGAGTGGCACAATTTTCGAGACGTTTTGCACCGCTTCACATTTGTGGCCGCGAGCACGGCAAAGACACACCGGGGGACAGGAGAATTGGGAAAGCAGGAACTTAGGTGTTTCGGGCAGTTTTTTGGGATCTCGGTGAGGGGTGTGAGTTAGGTAAATTGTGAGAATGTCATAACATGTAGGATTATGCCGTACCTTGATACATTTATCTTACCTGATTAGACATAGATCCTTTTTGGAAACAGCTCGGATGGTAAGTTAGCTAGGGATTTGCTCAGTTTGATAACCAAAGTAATAGTACTTCGGTCCAGTGCTTAAATCCACCATATAAATCTGTTCAGACTTACCGATCGCTTGCAGGGAAGTAAATTCTGAAAAGGATGAGATCACGAGGACACACTGTTTATGTTTTTGAGGTTGCCCGATCTCGCCAAAAATATTTTTGTCACTAGTCTGTTTTGAGTCGTTTGAGTCTGTGTATATTCTATCTGAGTCAGTTTTTCTATCGAGTCGTCCGGTTGAAAGGTTCGGGTCGAAAGCGTATGCAACGGTAGGGTATGTACAGAGTCAGTCACGAGGATAGAAATGCATGCTAGAGTTGGCAGGATTGCTCGGGACGAGCAATGTTTAGTGCGGGGGTATTTGATAACGCCCAATTAGGGATTATCTTTTAGCCTGATTTCACGAGTATTTGTGTCGGAATTAGCGGTTTTTGCCGGAAAATGCCTTAGAATGCCCCGGGAATCTAGAACGAGACGTTTATTTGTACTTACTGGATTTCTGCTTATTTCTTGCTATATTTGGATATGATCGCGGGTTTTCGTTCGTGTTGCCTTTTCAGGAACAGGTTCGGGAGGTGCATCGGGAAGCGTGTCGGGACCAAGCCGGGACCGTCTCGGGAAACGTGCACAAGACCGGGACACGACGGAAACACGGAAAAGCAGAAGTACACCGAAGAGGCAAACCGGGAGCGTCAGGCAGAAGAGTGGGACCCAGGGGACCAGACCTGGCCCACCAAAGGACCAAGTGGGCCCCACCTAACCCCCACGGCCTGCGTATATACGCAGGCCCTGCGTATATACGCAGGCAGTGAGGGTGGTGGGGGATGTTGGTTGGGCCCTGGTTGCGTATATACGCAACCCTGCGTATATACGCAGCCAGTTTTGACTTTTGGTCAAAGACGGTGGACCGATGGCAGATTCCGTAATTTCGAGCACAAGCGTTTTCGGGAAACAGCACTATTTAAAGACTCGTCCAGACTCGTTTTGACATCACGGAGACACAGCATAACTCTCAGCACAACCGAAGGACAAGTCAGAGCATTCACGGAGAGCACGAAAGCGCGATTCGAGATTCGAAGACTTAGTTTGATTTCGTTCTCTCTCTTTATATTCAGAAACTGCGTTTTATACTATGTCTAGTCGTAGCTAAACTTTTCACCTAGGTTCTCGGTGAACCTAGGGTTTCGTACTCAGATTTTATGATTACTACGTTTATGGATTCATGATGATTATCTTAATTCAGCAAGTTGTATATGTTATTCTGGTTTTGATTATTATCGTATATGCATGATAGGATTGATCACCCAGGATTGCTATAGACCCGAGCTTGTAGGTGAAAACGTCAAGTTAGGGTTAGGAAGAAAAACCGGGATTTAGTACCTTACCCTGATAGACCGACCAGAGAAAGGGAGATAGGGCTAGCATCGAAAAACGTGAGACCAACTGTTAGCGAATTTGACCCGGGCCATTCGGACAGGTTAGAAACCCTAACAGGATTAGACCGAGACTGCAGATTTAGGCAGCTTAACAAGAATCCGAAAGTCTGCAGGATCGGGATTACGTGTGGAATCTGAAAAGTCACTGCACAACTGGTACGTTGCACAGATACCAAAACTGCTGAGTGTTTTCATAATCGAACGTAAAACTAAAATCTGTAGAAACCCTAGGGGATCCTGGAGCCTAGTCTTCATATATTATCGTTACAACAAAATCAGCTTATTTCAGAAAACGTCACAAAAAATATTTACGTTTACGTTTTTAAATTCTGTTTTTAGTTTAGTCACTATAATCACAACCTACTCCTCCTTGTTACTACTCTAGGAAACCCGAAACTGACAACGTAAGTAAACCCGAAACAGTCCTCGTGGGAACGATAATCCGAGTCTAATTGCACCCGGTACTACAAGATTCGTACACTTGCGATAGCACGTTAGTTTGCGCATCATGCAGCTACAGAGGGGGATTCAGTACAGGTTAAGAGGAAAGTGGATGAGATAATTCAACAAGTTGTTGCAGAAGTTGAAGCTGAACAAGAAGGTAATCAGTCTGCTGAAGATGCTGCAAGTGAAGATGAAGTTGGAGAAGGCTCAGAGAAAGGCCAGACATCAAAGAAGAAGTGAAGATCAGAGAATGCCAAAGCCTTGACCTTCTATTTCTTTCTCTTCTTCTTTTCTGTTCTCAAGGCCTTGACTTCTTAGCAATAATTTTGTTTAAGTTTTGTTTTTATGACTCTGAGTAATGATCCAACATTTCTTCATCCTTATTTGATGAAAGTCAAAAAGGGGGAGAAATTATGTGTTTTTGTGTTTGCAGTATTTGAATAATAATAATACTCAGTTTTTTTGGTTTAATCAGTTGTGTTATTATATTACTGTGGTTATATGTAAATCTGTGGTGATATGTAAATTTTTGCTGATTATCTGTGGTATACTGGTTATCTATCTGGTATTATTGTCTATTGTATCTGCATTTTGTGGTTATCTAATTTTCATAATGAGTGGCAGAAAATCTATACAAGACTGTAGGTTTTGTCTTTCATCAAGGGGGAGATTGTTGATTCAAAGACCCTTGAATGTGTTTTGGATGGTAATTGTTTTGAGTGATGAAAGACAAAGACAAATACAAAGACATAAGCAGCAAAGCATTTCAGAAGCTCCAAGGCCTTGAGATACTGACAGAGCTTCAAAGCCTTGAGAGTTGTTTTATCCTGCTATATGTTCTAACAGTTCTGTGTTGCAGATTGGATATCTGATTATATAGATCAGGGATTTACTGCATATACTTATAGTTTACACTTTTTACATATATAACACAATTGCAGATGATCAGAACAGGGAGAATCAAATTTTTCTGGGTTTAACTTTGAATATCTGTGAAGCAGGTTCAGAGCTCCAAGGCCTTGAGATGTGCCTTGAGCTGCTTAGAGTTTTTTTACAAAACTAAGTTGATTCTTTCTTGCACGTTGTGATTCTTATTATTGTGATTATTCATTGACCTCTAAGATTCTTAAACTTGTTTTTCATGATTTATATGTATTAGAAGTTAAACAGATTACTGTTCTAATCTTTTAACCAGTTTTATCAGAAACTGGAAAACCAAACAGACATAGCACTGTTATCTTTCTGGATTTTGTTGTTGCTGTGTTTTAATGTTGTTGCAGGTTTTTTAAACGTGCAAGATCTATATCAACAAACTCCAACGGATATCCACTTAGAGTTGTTTGAATTTCAGTTGAAAACAGAAGGAGGATTTGTAGGAACTGAGATCCTAAAATCTCTCAATCAGTTGCAGCTGTGGATAAAAGAGACTGGTTTGAATTTAGAAGGCAGAGAGGCTTGCAGAATATTCAGAAAGGTGTGAGAAATTCGTGGGAGATCATTCATTCAAACACACAAGGATTCAAGCTTCAATCCTGATTCCAGAAGATCAAATCAATCCAGTTTTCAGAATAACACATCCAGGCTTCAATAACTTATTTCTTCAAATGTGTTCTTCACTTGTTCTGTAATATGTGTATCTTTTAATTATCTTAAACCTTACTTAACCTAGTGGTTAGTTGTTCAAGTGAACAACAAGAGGTTCTTGTTAGCTCAACAGTTAGTAGCTGGGACTAGATAGGTTTGGAACCACAAGCTGTATAGGTGTAAGGGAAATCACTTAGGCTTGAGGATCTAGGGTTGTTTATGTGTGAGTAATAAGAAGTGTTTGCCCAATCCTGGTGGGATTAGATCCCTCAGGCAGAGATTAGGTCCATTGGGACTGAACTCTGTAAATTGCATTGTGTTCTTTACTTTACAGTTTGATAATTATCTGCAACATACAACTCAAATCAAAGTAGGGTTCATAAGCTGTTTAGAATTGAAAATAGTTCAAGGCCTTGAAGCTTTCTATTTTGCCTTTGAAAGTTTCAGACAGTTTTCTAAAATCTCAAGGCCTTGAGATTTGAGTTTCACACAAAGCTAATCTGTTAAGTTTTGAGTTTTGCAAAAAGTTTCCATACTCTATTCAACCCCCCCCCCTTCTAGAGTATTTATGTCATGTATTTAGTCTACATTACACACTTTCACATCCCCTCCTCCACCAACACACCTGTTACATATTAACTCACCACAATACAAATCCAAGCAAACAAAACAATACTAAACCTCTTCTACAGATTTGAAAATAAATAAATTACATACCAAATCGAAAAATTGTAGCAGATCCGGAAGAGCACCACTACCTCCCCACTGTTGTCTCTTTCTACGAAAGAAGAAGAAGAAGAAGAAGAAGAGAGGGATGAACAACTCGAAGAGAGAGAGAGTGCGTAGATCTATACCAGATTTATCCACCGCCGCCAGATCAAATCCCCACCACCGTTGTGGTCGTCATCGTCCACCACGACCGACGCCTCTACTAGATCTGCGTCTTTAGAACAGAGATAGGGGGTGACACTATTTCTTACGTGTTACGGCAAGTGCACGGTTCAAGTAATATAGGGCTGGTATTTCAACCCCGAGTTATCGATCCCACGAGGACAATGTTACTGTATAATCAGAAACTATGTTTAAAGAGTAAAAAACCTAAAAATTAAAAGGAGGGATATTTTGTTGATTTATCTAAACTAAGTACTGAACGTAAAAACAGAATTAACAATCTTTTTGGTAATTTTGTAATAATAAAGTCAGGCAGTAAAAACTAGGGTTTCGGGTACCTAGGTTTCCAGGATCCCCTAGGGTTACTATTCAGCTTTTCAGTTTTTTCGATTCAGAAACACACATCAGTTTTGTTTATGCCAGCAGACCATTGATACAATCTCCTCTCGGTCTCATGCATCTATCACTCTCCTGTAGATTTTTGGATCCCCTTGGTTCACCTAAATCTGCAGGTTTGTTCTCAGTCTGCTAGGGTTACAGGCTCTCCTCTCGGTCTCCCCCTAAACGTCTAGCAGTTGGTCTACTGCTTCTGGGCTAGTCCCCTGATCCTCTTCACCTCTCGGTCTATCAAGGCAGGAAACTAAATCCTGTCTTCTCTTTCTAACTCTCACTGGCCACTCTTGTTCACCAGATTCTGTCTGTAGCACTCCAGGTTCGCGACTCCGTTCATGCATAAACAAAAAACCAAAGACAGAATAATAAACAAAACCTCTACTGTATTAAGATTTAAACAATCATGAATATGAAATCAAAATATGAAGTACTGAAATCATAAACCCTAGGTTCACCGAGAACCTAGGTAAATTTTCTAGTTACTAAAAACTAACATAAAGAAGAGAAGAGAATCAAACAGGTGCCGGAAATCTGGCGATTTCCGGGACTGCTCCAATGCTCCTGCTTCTGCTGTGTCTGAATCTGATTCTGTGTCTAACTATCCTGTGTTGTCTGTGTTGTATGTGTTGTATATGAAACTGCTGGGCAGAGCTGCTTTATATACTGCTGAAGTTTCCATAGTCCTGTGCTGAAATTCCAGTTCTGTCCTAATTCTGGCCGCCTTTGACTTTTCTGACGAAGTTTGACTTTTTCCACCGCCTTCAGAAAATTCTGGAAATCTTGACCTGCGTTTGAACGCACAATGGCTGCGTTTGAACGCACATTTTGAGAGTTGACTTTTTGTCTTTGACTTCCGTTGACTTTCTGGACATGCGTTTGAACGCATATGTGCGTTTTAACGCACATGCCTTGGTCTTCTGGTTGACTTCTGCCTGTTTCTGACCTTTCTGAAATTTTAAGTTTCCTGCGTCTGAACGCAGGATGTGCGTTTGAATGCACAACACTTAGTCATTTTCTGACCAGTTTTCCCTGCCTTCTGCTGCTCAAGTGTGCTGTGCGTTTGTGACACGCTCCAACTGCAAGTGCACAGTTGTCGGTGTAGTAATAATCGGAAAAGTCCGGTTTGTCGAACCCAAGGGACTTCGTGTAAACTAACTATTAAGTTTATTCTTTATGTGGGCAAAGCGCAGTTGTTTTGTGGTTCCTAATTCTACTAAAAATTAAACTAACAATTATCCCCAAATAATTCAAAGAATTATTTCAAGATTAAATAGCACGAGTCGATTTTGACGTTTATCAAGTTTGATTAAATTCAGGATATCTCTACGGATCACTAGGAATGTCACACTACGTTGGATTTATGTTTTACTAACACGATGAGTTCTTATTCTAGTTAAACGAGCAATTTTATATTGAAGATGTCTCAACCAATAACTATGCCTAAACTATCGTAACTGATTCCTCTAGCTTACTCAAGTTCAAACACGCATTACGATGATAATTCTACTCTTGTTCTTAGCTAACTAGCAAGATTCCTCAACCCTAGATACGGCTAGTGTGTATTTCAATTTTCCGGGCAACGAACGTAGATTCCTCTATCGTTCATAACCTAGCACAATCCTATTAATACGTCTATCAATAGAATTGATAAATTAAAAGCGTAAAATACACATAACTAGAGAAGAAATCATCAATTAAGCATAAAAGCATGAGAGAAAATCCATAAACCACAAGTTGTAGTGATCAAACCCTAGTTTCCTACGAGATATCCCAAAATAAGGGTTTAGCTACTCATAATCATGTTCACAATACAAGGTTTCATGATCAAGTATGAAAAACTATAGAAGAAAAGAAGAATAGAAGCCAAACGGATGATCCAAGCTCTCGACCTAGCTCCCAAGCACTCCAAGCACGACTCCCAAGGTGTGTTCTGATGTCCAATCCCGTTCCCCAATGTTTCCTTAGTCTTTTGTGGCTTCAAACTCCCAAAACTATGCCAAAATAGCGAAAACAGCCCAAAAATTCGATCCTGGCCGCAGAGGTAATCGTACGATTACCTTGATGTAATCGTACGATTACTTGCATTAAAGGTAATCGTACGATTACCTCTAGGTAATCGCACGATTACTTCTGGGTGAAGGTAACCGTACGATTACCTTGAGGTAAACGTACGATTACTTCTCATCTTCCACCTTTCAAACTCCATCTTCTTGCTCTTTTTCCTTTCGTCTTCACTTCCCGAGCATCCTTTGAGCCTCCAACTTTTCCGAAGTTCACTTTTGCTCCAACGTCACGTCCCGAGCTCCCGGTTCCTGAAAACCACAACACGAGAAACATACCGGAAGATCAAACGTGATAAAATATAGTCAAAATCAATGCAAAAAGTGCCCGGACTCATCATTAACGTGCAAAGACTCAACATGCTCAAATTTAGCAAGAAATGATCCAAAATCTATCAAAACGCATCGGAATACACGCGAAACGGTAAGGAAACATATAAGAATATAACTCCAAATATGGAGTTATCAAATATCCCCACACTTACCCGTTGCGCGTCCCGAGCAACAATCCAAATCCCAAACTATCAAAATCGTCCGAACCTTCCTCCTCTCATCTCACCTCTCGAGTCAACCATTCTAACCAAGACCATTGCATACTTTTCAACTTACCAATTGCATACTAACCTCAATTAGCCGACTCAATACACACGACGACTCAATACAAGACTCAACGATGCAACAATATGATGCAATGCAAATATATGACTCGATCCTAACTAAACACATATATACACAAAATATCTTTTTAGGCGAGACCGGGCAATCTCAATTAGCTCAAATCGGTTCTCATGGAGTGATGAAGAATCTAGGCACGAGGTATGAATTGCAACTAAAATTGACAACGAGAGTTTCCCTTAGTTAGTATAGAAAGCCTAGCTTTACTACGTGTAAGAATAACCTACCTCTTCGCGTGTGCCGATAAATAAGAGGCTACGCTAGGCTAAGCCACATTCAAGGTCCGAGCTCCTATTCCGCTAACGGGTTAAAATGTAGAGGCTTAGGGACAAAAGGATAATCATGTAGTAACAAGTCCTAAGCGTCACATTCTCACGTTCAAACCCACATCTCACACACCCTCACCACGATGATAGGAACCGCAACCCGAAACTCACCATCTCCGGCCCTCGATCCCCTCAAACCCCGGTACAATAACGATTTCCGTGGCCACCGTCGTGAAACATGCACAAGATGAACATCGCCGTCAATGAAATAGTTGCTTCCACCACTCGGTCTTCATTAAGCTCAAACTTTATTCCTTTATTTCATCTCTCCTTTTTTTCTCTCTTTTTTTTTTCTTTTTTTTTTTTTCTGTTTTTTTTTTTTTTTTTTTTTTTTCTTTTTTTTTTCTGTTTTTTTTTTTTTTTTTTTTTCAAATCTCTCGATATCCACAAACACAACATCTACAACGTATATCTCGAGTGGTCTTCCAAGTGTCAAGCCATACAAAAACGTTAAGGGGAGGAAGTAAACAATCCAATGAATATATATCACACGTAAAATCCATCTCCCCGTAACTCAATGAAATACACGGTGCCACCAAACAAAGCCGCAAACAAATCCAAGTACAAGTATGGGGATGGAGTCGTCACAAGCTCAATCTCTATGTCCGTAGTCAAAAGTCGACATCCCCACACTAGAATATATCCATGTCCCCTCTCAAGTAATCAAAGCAATATAAGTCTCGTGCTTAATCCAATCGATCCTCCTACACCAAGATGATGAAAAGAAACGATCCCTAGCACGATCCACCAATTAAATCACCCAACCCAATTTGTGCGTATTAGATGCCACGCACTCACGGCTCTCCACAACTGTGTCCATGGTGTAATGACATGGAACACCGCCACACCGAAGTGCGCAAGCCTACTCTCACTCACCCTCGCATTCCCCTCGATAATCAGAGATGAAGCACATGCGATACGTAAGACTCACTCAAATATATCATGAAGTACTCCCTCATCGAACCCCCTCAACTACAAACACCCTCGTGACGCACTAAAGCGGTGATTCTAACCAATCGATGATGAAGGCCAAGATTCGTCACCCTAAGTCCAGAGGTTATCAAAGAATCCAAGGTTCAAAACAGGGTTTACTAGCGGTCCTACAAGGTAAGATCTATAAGCAGTGAGTGCTCTAATACACACCTCGCACAGCTGTTCTGTGTGCCACTACGAGGCGGGTTGGCGACTACCTAAGACGTACACATGAATGTTCGGCTTGTTTAGCTCACACCTAGCTCAACTCTTGTAAGAAAACAAGGCACACACTTAAGATTTTGAAAATCATTTAAGTGTTTTAAAAAAAATAGGCAGGTATTCCCGTAAAGAAAGTCTCTCTATACATACTAAGGGGAACTCAAATTGTCATTCTCGGTCACATCTCATACCCTATGCCTAAAGTTCTCACACTCCTCGATTTTCCAATTTCAAGCTTCTTTTGATTGCCCTTTCTCAATTTTCAATTTGTTTTAAATTTTTTTTTTTTTTTTTATAATATAATATTTCCTACTCTATATGCATGGGCCGACACGAAAGAAGACTCGAAATTGACTCGATTTGGGTAGGTGGACTCAATTAAATAAAACGTGCTCTAAACATAAACTACTCACAATACGACACACACAATATGTATAAACACGACACGGACTACAAAAACTGACTCACGACACGACACAAACAACCTATGTGTAACTGGTGAATGCAGACACGGACTTGGCTAATAAAGGCTGAGGAACCCCCCCACACTTGAACGCGTCTTTGTCCTCAACGAATGCATAGGCAAGCGAAAAGACTCAGCATTCAAATGCAGGGAGTGGTAAGTCTACTCGGACGAATCCTCGTCGTCCTGGTCCTGGTCTCCGGAATAGGCATCCGAATGGTACTCGTAGGCACCAGGGTAGGTCTCTTGGCCACTAGGCCACTGATCTCTCGGGAATCCCACATGAGTGGCCAATGCCTCTAACCACTGGTCCTGACGGTGCTGATGCAGACTTACCTGACGTAGTCCCTGACCGAGGTTACGCATGCTACTGCGATGATGCTCAAACTGCCTAGCACTCATGTCAGCCACATAGTCACGGGACCGACCCTGGGATGTGAGGGTCATAGTCCTGGTCAATCTCAACTCGGCCATCAAGTCCGCTAAGCTCACATTTGGCTGGCCAGGGTCAAGGACAGGGGGTGGTACAGGCTGAGGTGGAACGGGAGTAGGAGCTGGAGGAATAGGAGCTGGAGGAGTAGGAGCCGCTCGCGAGGAAGAGGCTCTTTTCTTAGCCTTTCCTGTAGGAGGTCTAGAACTAGCTCCTGCCTCCATCACCACTACATCCTTGAACGGGTCCGGGATTTTGTCAAACATTCTCGGCGCCTTGGGTGTGATGTCTAGCTCTCCATCAGGCACGTCAGCCCCGCAATCCTTAGCTAAGTGCAAAAGTAAGAAACTATGGCCCACAGACTTCCTATTTTTCTCTTCAAATCTCTCATGCAAATACAGGAAAATCCGCCTAGGGATGTCTATCCGATGCCCCCTCGATAGACACAGAGCCATGAGACACACCTCAAAATCAACGTAATTGGGAGCCGAAACTCCCAACACCCATGACGCCAACAGCTCAATGAGCCACCGTGGCTTAGGTAGCAAGTATCCGACTGGGAGCTTCCAATGCCTGATATTGGTTTTAGACCTGTCCCAGTCGGCCCCTGGCACTCCCGCAAAACAAAACGCTGACACCTCATTAATGAGCATCTGCTGGTCTTTCTTCAGATAAACCTTAAATTGACAGGGTGCTGTCAACGGGGGCCACTTAAGCGCTGCAGCGATGTTCTCAGAGGACAAAACTAGCCAGTTCCGACGACAATAAATGACACGAGGGTCATTGAGCCTAGACGTCTCACCCTCATCAGTGTGTCTCGCATTTGCATAAATTTCACGAGTCAGCACAGAACTGGCTTTCTCTTTCACTAATTCCATCCACCCCGCAAAATTTTCAGCCTCCGCGACCTTTTGTAGGTCTTCGGGCAACCCCTCTAGTGGAAACAGTTTCTCAACCTGAACACCTCTATTAATCCTAGGGTTTGATCGGTAATAACCCTAGGCAGTCTTCGAAATAAACCTATAATCGCAAAAGACCCCGCCCCTATCAACTGCCAACTTGTTGTCGTCCGGCGCATGACCACGACTCTTTCGAATTGGGGGCAAGGAGGATGGAACGGGTGTACTAAAAACCCTAAGCTCGGGGGATAACGGGATGACCAATTGGGCACCCGAGTCACCCCCCTCAGCAGCAGACTCATTCTCCGACACGTTCACCCCACTTCCCCCAGGTAATGTATAATCGGGGTCGTTGTCACGACTCGTTCTCGCACGTTTGCTCATTTTAACCAAGTAGAACGAGATAAAGCAAGTAACGTAACAAAAGCAAGCACGTGCACAGTGACAAGTTGTGTACAATTATACGGCAATTAAACACGTAAGCACACAATCCTAGGACTTTAATCAATCGCCCCCAAGCACGCTTCTAAGCGCAACAAAAAGTAAATTGGGCTTTTACTCAATTGTGCCTAGACTCGAGTATTGAAATTGTGCGAGAGATTAGGACGTACCTACGTGCCCGGAGCAAGTCTTACGGGCACGAATTTGCAGAATTTTGACAACCCGGGCTGTTTTAGGGTCGCCAAAATTTTTGTTCCGAATTGTTCAATTGACGTGTGCCTTTTGCTCCTTGCGGTGTCCCCGTCGAAACCCTAGAATAGCTCCTTCGAATTCGACCTCAATCGCCCCCAATTTTAGATTTTCCCTCAAACCCTAGCCTTGCCTCCTTCTGCGATTCACCAGCAATCTGAGTGGTGGTAGTGGTGGTGATGACTCTGTGATGTTGATGGTGGTGATTGGAGATGGTGGTCGTGGCTGAGAGAGAGAGCTGGCGGCGGCGATGGGTTGTGTGTTTGGTCGGCGGGTGAGAGAGAGAGGTAGCGGGCGGCGGAGAGAGAGAGAGAGACGAAGCTGGTGGTGTTGGTGAGAGATTGTGGAGGCTGTGCGGCGGACGGTGAGGCGGCGGTGGTGACAGGTGGTGGTGGCTGGAGGTTGTGTTCTTGGTGGTGATTGCAGAGGAGAGGATAAGGGTCGACGGGATGAAGATGGAGAGAATAATAGAAAAAGTTTTGTTTTAACCCCATTGACTGCCCGTAAGAAAGTAATCGTACGATTACTTTTAGGTAATCGTACGATTACTTGAAAGTAATCGTGCGATTACTTGTGCTACGAATGGGCAGTGAGTTTTCATGAGAATTACCTTCAAAATTTTTTCTAAGTAAGAAGTAATCGTACGATTACTTCTAAGTGATCGTACGATTACTTTTAAAGTAACCGTACGATTGCTTTTAAGTAATCGTACGATTACTTTTAAGGTAACCGTACGATTACTTTAAGGTAATCGTACGATTACTTTAAAGTAATCGTGCGGATACTTACGTACGAATGGGCAGTGAGTTTTCTCCAAAATTCCACCCCAAAATTTTTTCTAAGGCAAAAGTAAACGTACGATTACCTTAAGGTAATCGTACGATTACTTTTGTGCAGGAGAAAAAATTTTAATAGCCAAAATATAACATTTACCTTGTATTTTGATCCCGAACTCCGATGAGTGTGATTTTTGCACCTTTGGATCCCTTTTCCGACGTATGTCTTGGTCGTAAAAATAACGTCCCGTTTCCGGATCGTTTTCCCGTCTTTCCTCAATTATCGCCTAATTACGCGAAAAATATCCAAATTGTGCCCAATTTGTCGTTTTCTTCAAAATTTTGCAATCACCTTCATCAAGATGGGGAGTGCGGGATCTCTTCTCATGTAGAAAAATTCCCAAAGTCCGGGGAACCTTTCATTCTTCAATTTCGCGCTTCCAAAGGCTCGTTTTGCATTTCCGGATGCTTTTGGACGCCTTTTAGCATCCTTTTTCGTCTTTGTTGCTCGTTTCGTTGGTTTGTCATGGATCTCCTCGACCTCGAGACTCCATTTATGGTATAAAAGATTCCCAAAGTCCGGGAAACCTTTTATCCTTCAATTTGCTCATTCCAAAGACCCGTTTGGCAATTCCGGATGCTTTTTGGCTCCCTTTTCCTCTTCGCAACATCCTTTTTGGCATAACTTCTTCGTCCGGACTCCGATATACGCGATCCACCCATCCACAGAAAGCTCTCGAACACCCCCACACTATGGCACTGTTCAAATCAGCTCACAGTCCTGTCTTCAAAAATTTACCTCGTAATCCGTGCCATTGTGCCAACTTTCTCATTCTCTTTACGTCTTCTTCGCGTATATCAAGAAGGGGAGTCCGGAAACTTGATCTTCCCCAGTTGCGTGTGTTGAGTACGTGTAGGAATGGCGTCAATCATCCATTTCTTCATTCCGGGTCCCGATACGCGTTTTGGCTTGCTCTTTCTCGTTTTTCGTGCAATTCTTCACTCACGTATCAAGAAGGGGGATCCGGAATAGGCCTTCCACCTAGAATTCCTGCACATACTCATTGAAAATATTAAATCCACTCTCTCGCACCTCTCAACTAGTTATAACAAAATCAAATAACAAAACAGTATTGAAATCTACACTATGCAGTAAATAGGTTGGGTTGCCTCCCAACAAGCGCTTTGTAATTTAAGGTCGACGGCCCGACCAAGTTACCTCAAATGAGCTCAGATATCGGTAATTGGTTTGAGGCTCTCGATAACCCCAATGAAATTCCCGTCCACGTATGGTTTTGCTCGCTGTCCATTTACCTTGAACTTGTTCCCATTCTCAGCTTCTACCTCGAGCGATCCCCATGGGTAGACCTATGTAATTGTAAATGGACCACTCCACCTTGATTTCAGCTTGCCCGGAAACAATTTCAGTCGGGCGTTGAATATCAATACCTTCTGGCCCACTCTGAAATCTCGTGGAATGATATGCTTGTCATGCCATTGCTTGGTCCTCTCTTTGTATATCTTGGCACTCTGATATGCCATCAACCTGTGTTCTTCTAACTCAAGCAATGCCTGCTTCCTTTGCTCACCAGAGAGCTTAGCATCCAAATTTAATTTCTTGAGCGCCCAAAACGCTTTGTGCTCAAGTTCTACCGGCAGATGACATGATTTCCCGAAAACTAGTTGGTAGGGAGACATGCCAAGGGGAGTCTTGTATGCAGTCCGGTATGCCCATAAACTATCATCCAAGTGTAGAGCCCAGTCTTTGCGCCCTGGATTGACAGTTTTCTCTAGAATCCCCTTTATCTCACGGTTAGAAACTTCAGCTTGTCCATTGGATTGCGGATGGTAGGCCAATGAAATTTTGTGTGTCTTTACCCCATACTTGCTCAAGGTATTGGCAAAAACCTTGTTCACAAAGTGTGATCCCTCATCGCTAATAATGGCTCTGGGCGTTCCAAATCTTGTGAATATATTCTTGCGTAAGAATCTCTCGACTGTAGCACTATCATTCTTTGGACAAGCCAGAGCCTCCACCCATTTGGTGACATAATCAACAGCCAACAAAATATACAGATTACCAAGCGACGATGGGAATGGCCCCATAAAATCAATCCCCCACACATCAAACGGTTCTACTTCTAACACGAAATTTTGAGGCATTTCATTTCGGTTAGAGATATTACCTGTTCTTTGGCATCGGTCACACTGCTGCACAAATAGATGGGCGTCTTTATGCAAGGTTGGCCAATAGAAACCACTCTGAAGTACTTTCGCAACTGTGCGTGATTTGCCGAAATGTCCCCCACAGTTCAACTCGTGGCAGTGTCTAAGGATCTCTAACGTGTCCGGTTCCGCAACACATCTCCGCAATACATTGTCCGCCCCCAACTTGAACAGATAAGGATCATCCCAAAAATACTGTCGCGCGTCTGCAAAGATCTTCTTCCTCTGGTGGTAATTCAGGTCCTTGGGCACAATGTTGAGTGCCTTGAAATTTGCCAAGTCAGCAAACCAAGGCACCGCTGCAACCACAACCATGAGCTGCTCATCTGGAAAATCCTCTCGAATCGGCAAATCTTCCTGCTTATCGTTCTCCAGTCTTGACAAATGGTCTGCAACCACATTCTCTACTCCCTTTTTGTCTTTGATCACCACATCGAACTCTTGCATCAATAACACCCACCGGATCAATCTTGGCTTGGCGTCCTTCTTGGTGAGAAGGTACTTGAGGGCTGAATGGTCCGTGAAGATCGTCACCTGAGAACCCACAAGATATGGACGAAACTTGTCCAACGCAAATATGATAGCCAACATCTCTTTCTCCGTGGTAGCATAATTAACCTGTGCATCATTAAGAGTACGACTGGCATAATAAATGACGTGAGCTACCTTATCTTTCCGCTGGCCCAGAACTGCTCCCACCGCATAGTCACTAGTATCACACATGAGCTCAAATGGTAGGGTCCAGTCTGGTGTGGTGATGATAGGCGCGCTAATCAGCTTTTCCTTGAGCAAATCAAAAGCTGACTTGCACTCCGCATTAAAATCAAAAACTGCATCCTTTTCAAGCAATCCACACAAAGGCTTCGTGATTTTCGAGAAGTCTTTAATGAAGCGCCGATAGAACCCTGCATGTCCCAAGAAACTCCTTACCCCTTTAACAGAGGTAGGGTAAGGAAGCTTCTCAATAACCTCAATCTTGGCTCTATCCACCTCTAATCCTTTGCTGGAGATCTTGTGGCCCAAAACAATACCCTCGGTAACCATGAAGTGACACTTCTCCCAGTTGAGCACTAGGTTGGTGTCAATGCATCTATCAAGAACCCGGGCCAACTGCTGCAGGCAGTCTTCGAATCCATCACCATAGAGCGAGAAGTCGTCCATGAACACTTCAAAGTTCTGCTCCATCATATCAGAGAAGATCGACATCATACACCTCTGAAATGTAGCAGGTGCGTTGCATAACCCAAAAGGCATGCGTCTAAAAGCGAAAGTCCCATAAGGACAAGTGAATGTCGTCTTCTCCTGGTCAGCTGGCTCAATTGCTATTTGGTTGTACCCGGAGTACCCATCCAAAAAGCAATAATGAGAGTGATGTGCCAGCCTATCAAGCATCTGATCAACGAATGGAAGGGGAAAATGATCCTTCAAAGTGGCATCATTGAGCTTGCGGTAATCCATGCAAACTCTCCACCCAGTAACAGTCCGCGTAGCAATTTGATCACCTTTTTCCCCTTCTACCACAGTTATACCCCCCTTCTTAGGGACACATTGTACCGGGCTAGTCCATGTGCTGTCGGAAATCGGATAAATGATGCCCGCCTCCAACCATTTAAGCACCTCTTTCTTCACCACCTCCTGCATGTGAGGATTGAGGCGGCGCTGAAACTGAACTACCGGCTTCTTATCTTCCATGAGCCGAATCTTGTGCTGGCAAACTGTGGGGCTGATCCCCTTGATATCTGCTATGGTCCATCCCATAGCTGCTTTCCTTTCCTGCAACACTTTCAATAATTGTTCCTCCTGTTCCCTGTTCAAACAAGAAGACACAATCACAGGCAAAGTATCATTAGATCCAAGATATAAATATTTTAAATGTGCAGGTAAAGGTTTTAATTCTAAAATAGGAGCAGTAATAAGAGAAGGAGTAAGAATCTTCCTGCTTCCCTCATTAAAGAGGGGTAGGGGCTGACGCCAATGAACATCTAATGCTTGCTCTTTCTCGCTGGAATCGAGTAGAACAAGCTCCTCATATAGCTGCTCCAATAAAACATCATCCTCTTCGTCCGGCGTGTATGCCTCCACCCCGAAGCATTGCTCACTTACCGCATATGCGGGAAACTTCATAGCCTCAAATACATTGAAGGCCACCTTCTCATCGTTGATCTGCATAGTTAGCTCTCCATTGGCCACATCAATGATAGTCCTCCCAGTAGCTAAGAATGGGCGGCCCAAAATAAGAGGAACATCATCGTCAGCCTCCATGTCTAAGATCACAAAATCCGCTGGGAAGATGAGTCCTTCAACTCTCACTAATACATCCTCTAAAACACCCCTGGGGCGTTTTATAGTGCGATCAGCCATCTGCAAGCACATCCTGGTAGGCTTAGGATCTCCCACACCAAGTTGCTCAAAAACCGATGTGGGCATCAAATTAATACTTGCACCCAGATCACATAATGCCCTCCCATGAAATGCATCACCCAATGTAACAGGAATGATGAAACCGCCCGGATCTTTCATCTTCTTTGGTAGCGCCTTTTGCACAACCGCGCTACACTCCTCATTCAGGGTCACGGTTTTAAAGTCATCCATGCGCCTCCTATTAGAAAGGAGGTCCTTGAGAAATTTGGCATATTTAGGCATTTGTGAAATGGCCTCCGCAAAAGGTATATTAATGTGCAGTTTCTTGAAGATATCCACAAACTTCTTGAAATGCTTGGCATCCTCTTGACTCTTCAATCTCTGCGGGTATGGCACTCGCACACTGTATTCCTCCCTTGGCTTCTGTTTATCATCCGACTTCCTCACCGTGTCCTTTGATTGGGGAATCACGGTGGGCACGGGAATCTCTTCATCCAAGGCTTTTTCAGTGGCCTTAGTCGCCTCAGCTCGCGCATGGGTAGGATATGGGGGATCTTGGGTAGTGGTCCCACTGCGAGTAGTAATAGCCTTCAATTGCTCAGTTGGAGTGATAGTGTTAGACGGGAGTATACCTGGTGGAAGTCGAGGATTCTGATTAGCTATTTGGCCAATTTGTGTCTCATGATTCTTTAACGAGGCTTCCATTGCAACAATTTTACTCTCAATCTTGTCGTTGCTAGCTAACAGTTTCCTCAACATCGCATTTGTATCCTGTTCTTCTGAGGGTGGGGCTGAAGCCTGTTGTTGTGGAGCCTGTCTCTGAGCTTGGTATGGAACATTTGGCCTATGACCTGGCGCATATAAACCACTATTCGGATTGGCATAGCTAAAGTTGGGGTGATTGCGATTGTTAGGATGATAGGTGTTTGGCCATTGCTGCTGTCTTTGTTGACCCATGTAATTCACGTCTTCAATGCCATCCCCATATCCCTGATTTGCATCTGCTACCATCTCTCCCACTGACTTCACCTGTGCCGATGGATTCAAATGACTGAAAGCCGATGTCATAACTGCCATCTGATGTTCAAATTTCTGTTCCACCATAGACTCAATCTGACTAACCAATGCTCCATCTGATTTCGTGCTTCTACGAGTTTCGGACCTCGTGGATTCACGTTTTGCTACATTATCTAGCAAATCACGACATCTCTGTAGTCCCATCCCCATAAAATTGCCTTGAGCCATCATGTCTAGTTCACTAGCAGTCTCCCTGTCCAAAGCATTATAAAAATAGTGAAGAAGTTTATACCATGGCTCCCCATGAGTAGGGCATCTGCGAAGGAGCTGGTTGAACTTTCTCCACGTGTCACCCAGAGAATCATCTTCCTGCTGTTTAAATGTGGTTATGTCAGCCATCCGTTGAGCAACCTTAGATGGTGGAAGATACTTCCTGAGAAACTCTCTGCTACAATCTGCCCATGTAACTATGCTGCCTGCTGGAAGTTCCATAAGCCATGTCTTTGCCTTTCCCGATAAAGAGAAGGGGAAAAGCATGAGCTTTATAGTCTCGATTGGCACTCTCTGGTCATACATGGTAGAAGTAATCTGCTCGAAGTTGAGCAAGTGCTGATGTGGATCATCACTCGGGGCTCCCGTGAATAGGCACTCATCCCTAACCATATTGATCAACGGTTGGCGAATCTCGAAATGCGCGGCATTAATCTGCGGCCTGACAATGGTAGGCTGATATCCATCCGGTGTAGTTCTGAAGTAGTCCACCAAAGGACGGTCATCCTCCTCAGCATTGTTGACTTGCTCTACCACATTCCGGCCGTTATTGTTCCGATTATTACCCCCATTGTTCCCATTGCCACCGTTGTTTCCTCCATTGTTCCCATTAACTATTTCTGCACCAGGGAGTTGTTGTGGATTCTGGGGATTCATGCGATCAATCATGGCTTGCATCGCAGCCATTTGAGCCCTAAGCTCCTCAGTTTCCCTTGCTCGATTTGCTGCATCCTCCACAGCTGCAGCTCTAGCTGCTTCCGCATCTTCGAGGCCCTTGCGGAACCTCTCAAACTCAGCTCTAGTTTGCTCGTCCATTTGAACTGAATTTGCTTTCCTCTTGTCTCTATTCTGTGCTCGCAATAAGGATTCCGGGTCTTCAAGTGTTGGATGCAAAGGCTCGTCTCTAGAACGTGACATGCACCAAATGAATCAGACCTGAAACGCGAATCACACACACAAAACAGGTGAGTAACAAATATAAACTGAAAAGTAAATCCCTAAAGAGAAAACTAATAGCTAATTCAACCGAAGTCCCCGGCAACGGCGCCAAAAACTTGACACGCTCCAACTGCAAGTGCACAGTTGTCGGTGTAGTAATAATCGGAAAAGTCCGGTTTGTCGAACCCAAGGGACTTCGTGTAAACTAACTATTAAGTTTATTCTTTATGTGGGCAAAGCGCAGTTGTTTTGTGGTTCCTAATTCTACTAAAAATTAAACTAACAATTATCCCCAAATAATTCAAAGAATTATTTCAAGATTAAATAGCACGAGTCGATTTTGACGTTTATCAAGTTTGATTAAATTCAGGATATCTCTACGGATCACTAGGAATGTCACACTACGTTAGATTTATGTTTTACTAACACGATGAGTTCTTATTCTAGTTAAACGAGCAATTTTATATTGAAGATGTCTCAACCAATAACTATGCCTAAACTATCGTAACTGATTCCTCTAGCTTACTCAAGTTCAAACACGCATTACGATGATAATTCTACTCTTGTTCTTAGCTAACTAGCAAGATTCCTCAACCCTAGATACGGCTAGTGTGTATTTCAATTTTCCGGGCAACGAACGTAGATTCCTCTATCGTTCATAACCTAGCACAATCCTATTAATACGTCTATCAATAGAATTGATAAATTAAAAGCGTAAAATACACATAACTAGAGAAGAAATCATCAATTAAGCATAAAAGCATGAGAGAAAATCCATAAACCACAAGTTGTAGTGATCAAACCCTAGTTTCCTACGAGATATCCCAAAATAAGGGTTTAGCTACTCATAATCATGTTCACAATACAAGGTTTCATGATCAAGTATGAAAAACTAGAGAAGAAAAGAAGAATAGAAGCCAAACGGATGATCCAAGCTCTCGACCTAGCTCCCAAGCACTCCAAGCACGACTCCCAAGGTGTGTTCTGATGTCCAATCCCGTTCCCCAATGTTTCCTTAGTCTTTTGTGGCTTCAAACTCCCAAAACTATGCCAAAATAGCGAAAACAGCCCAAAAATTCGATCCTGGCCGCAGAGGTAATCGTACGATTACCTTGATGTAATCGTACGATTACTTGCATTAAAGGTAATCGTACGATTACCTCTAGGTAATCGCACGATTACTTCTGGGTGAAGGTAACCGTACGATTGCCTTGAGGTAAACGTACGATTACTTCTCATCTTCCACCTTTCAAACTCCATCTTCTTGCTCTTTTTCCTTTCGTCTTCACTTCCCGAGCATCCTTTGAGCCTCCAACTTTTCCGAAGTTCACTTTTGCTCCAACGTCACGTCCCGAGCTCCCGGTTCCTGAAAACCACAACACGAGAAACATACCGGAAGATCAAACGTGATAAAATATAGTCAAAATCAATGCAAAAAGTGCCCGGACTCATCATTAACGTGCAAAGACTCAACATGCTCAAATTTAGCAAGAAATGATCCAAAATCTATCAAAACGCATCGGAATACACGCGAAACGGTCAGGAAATATATAAGAATATAACTCCAAATATGGAGTTATCAGTTTGAACGCACAATGTGCGTTTTAACGCACAATGTGCGTCTGAACGCACATTCTTAGTCATTTTTCTGCACTTTCTTGGGTTTAGCCAATTTTCGCCTTTTTTCGGCCTCCGGGACTCAGTTTTTGCGTTTGGGCACCAATCTTGCATGAGGACATAAGTTGTTTTTGACATCGGGGCTGCGTTTGAATGCACAATGTGCGTTTGGACGCACATGTGCGTCTGAACCCAGAACGTGCGTCTGAACGCACATCAGCGACAGCTCCAACTTCAAAACGTCGTAATTTCTTCGTCCGATCTCCGATTTAGCTCCGTGACTTATCGTTGGAATGCTCTTGAAGTCTACTTTCATTTTACGCTGGTCTCACTCCAAAATTCATTGTAAAACTCAAGATATGATCAAAATAGTTGAGACTAGTCATTCTAGCTTCTCCAACTTTGCGTCTCTTTACCCCGCTTTAGCTCCCGTTGCTTCCGAAGTTCGTTTCATGCCTCAAATCGACCGCTAAGAATACCTTACTGTCAAAACAACATGAACAACTATACCAAGCGATTATATATGTCAATATCAATTTATGCACGAAAACGCCCAGATTTCACAATTAAGCTCAAACTCATCTTTTTCATACTACAGAGGCTTTGTCGCCTAAAACGTGCTCAATATTATGGAAACTCAACTTATTAAATTATAATATAAGCTCACAGATAACTCATAAATGGGAGTTATCAAATACCCTCACACTGAACTTTGCTCGCCCCGAGCAAACTTCAATTGTATATTACCACTGCATACTATCCCGAATCAATTCAGAGCGTTGTAACTGCATTTATTTAAAAACAGTACAAATACTTTAAAAACAGTTTAACTTTTTTGTGAGACTGGGCAATTTCTTCAACTCAAACTGGCCATCATCAATCTCTCATATTCCCCTAAACTTCTGAAACTGCAGTGATCGGAAGAACTCGCGGCCAGCCTAGGTTAGGAACAAGCACGAACACTAGTTACTTTTGCTTTGGCACGCAAATCGAACGTATCCCTAACGCACACCTTCCCTGCTTTTACTCTGGGTGTAATGTAAATCTGTCGGCTTTGGGATGGTAGGATAAGTCATTTAGAAGCGAAGTCCTAAACGTCACAGCACACTCACAAGTACCCAAATCTCACACTCCCTCACCAAGAAGACAGAAACTGACCCAAATCACCTAAGATTCTAGGCACTCAATTTCTCCAATCCTGGTGTAAATGTCGTTCTCGCGACCACAACTGTGAAAGAATGCGAAACTGTTATAAACTTTGCCTGGCCTGGCGTTTTGAAATAAAAATCGATTAAGCACCCTGAAACTCTGCCTTTGCTGTTTTTTTTTTCTTTTTTTTCTTGTTTTTTTTTTCGATTTCCTTTCCTTTTTTTCAATGCGGGGCAACACATAAATAACAATAATATAAACCAGGCCAGTTCTGTAATAAACCAAAAATGTGGGGTGGCAGAAAAATAATGTAAATAAAATCTGAAACGACCACCCCCACACTCATCCAAACCATGTAGTCAATTTCTAAAATAATCGCGCTTTTCTAACCGAACCTCCTCACTCCAAGGTTTTCTAACTAGCACAGCGCGTCCTCCAAATAAATCTGTCAACCCAAGTCCCCCATGTCGCGCGGAAAAAATGTCACGCACTATGGCTCTCCTCCTGTGCACACGGTGTAATGTCGTGAGTCACCGCCACACCGAAGTGTGCTGCCGTCACTATCTCACACTTACACACCCTCAGATATAACGATGAAGCTCATCCACTATCAAATATAACAAATTTTTTCTACCCCAGAAAATCCTCCAACTCAACTCCCTCGTGCCATGACGCATAGGAAAGGTGAAAATACTAACAATGATGCGAGTATCAAAAAACGGATTCCTAGGTAAAAAAGGGTACCAAGAAAAGGGATAACGGATCAATGGGGCTCACTAGTGAACCTAATGTGTAATACCCCGTAAAACTGACAAGGGTAAAATAGTAATTTAAAGAGCTTAATAAAGAATTTAATTGTGAAAAATAAAGTTAGTTAAATTATAGTATTTTATAGACAAGAACTTCTCGTAGAATTTTAGAAAAATGTTAAGTTGGTAATCGTAGACAAACACGTGAGAGTTTTATTTATTCTTATTAATGTGTTTACGCGTGTATGACCACCGCGAAGTTTAGTGTGAGTGACACACCCAATCATTCTACACCTTGGTGTGCCACCCACACCTTAACCTTTCTCACATCATCTTCTAAAACTACCATTTTGCTTCTTCGGAGATAATTGCACCGCCACAAAAATCACCATCACCGCCTCCAACATAATCATTCACCCTCTTTTGTCTCCCTATAAAATGAGTCATCAAGGCAATCATTCACCTCAATCATCAACCTTCACTTCATGTTCATCTCTTCACCTTCTTCTTCTTCTTCACCTCCTTCTCGCGACCACGCCGACCACACCAACGGGATCACCACCGCCACCACCCATCACCATCTCCTCTCTAACTCCCTGTTCTCCCTCCCTCTGCCTCACTCTCCCTACTCTGTTCAGAAACAAAGCAACAGCAGCAACAACCAGCAGCAGCTACGCTGCCACCACCGCCGTCGTTGCTGCCGTCGGGAAGAAACCCGAAGCCCCACATCACTTCTTCACCTCTGCTGCTCTCTCTCTATCTCTGCTACCATCTAATTCAGACCAAGAAGGAGTTGAAAACAGCAGCAGCAAGCCACCCAAAAACAGAGCACCAAAACCACCACCGTCGGCCACCATTGTTGCCGACGGGGAGCTTTGCCCAAGCAACCCGACAACTCCCACCTACCAAAACCACCACCAAACAACTCCTAGAGCTCCCAGGAGACGAACCCAAGTCCTAACCGAAGCTAGGAGGTCCTCCATCACCGGCGACGAAAGAGCACCGCCGCGACTCACCGTCGGCAAACCCGGAAAGCTTCGTTTCTTGACCGATTCCGGCCATTCTTGGCCTAGGTATGCTCTAAATATCGTCGTGATTCCATTTAAACAATCAAAATCGTATCTCGTATGCTTGATTCCATGTTTAGCTTGTCAAATTTGATGATTTTGTAAAAAGGGGTTGTAGATACTGCTTTCTGACATGACAGATCTAGGCCACGTGGCAACCATCCAGCACACCATATTGTGCTCCACACACACAGGATCACCAGCCGAGCTGATCCATGTGGGGGCTGCGAGACAGAGCCCTCGCATACCACTGCACGGGACTTGTAGGGACTTTGTGGTTTGGAGGCTAGAGTAAGCCCTGTCGCGTGCGAGCCAAGCCCGCGCGCGACCTTTAGTAACTGTTTTGAGAGATCTATGGCACGAGCTCCCTAGACCCGGTCAATCCGGTCAAACCCGGTCAACCTCGTAACGGTTCCGGTACTCGCGCACCACGTGCTCTAACGGTTCCTATATACTCGGACGAACGTGCCGTTATGGTTAAGCTAATTAAGCCGCCATTAATGGGCGCATTAACCACACTACAACGGTCACGTTCTCCAGTATATATATATCGTTAACCTTTCCATAAAAAAAGGACACACTGCCATACGCGGAAGCTCTGCCAAACCTCTGTCTCTCTCTCAGACATTGCTACTGACTTACTCTCTCCCTACACACACCCCTATTCCTCCTGTGCGATCCCTGATCCACTACGTACGGTGTACACGGAGGTTTCCCTGCCGGAATCTCTTGTGCACATTTTGGTGAACCCGACGTGAAACTTACCAGCAAAAGCAACCATGTCTCAGGAGGACGATGTCAGCAACCGATCGCCTTCCACCGAAACTCCCTCGGGAGACGAGGCTCGCCGTACTCCGACGACTCCCGGCGAGGCGCCAACTTTAGAGTCTTTGGACGCCACTGTCCAAAGTCAGGCAAAAGCTCTCAAGTCTCAATCCGCGCAGTTAGAACGGATCTTGGCCGTTCTGGGCACTCTTGCGCCAAATCCTCCACCTGCCACCGCTATCCCTCAGGGAGGAGGAACCCCTACCGCTCCAGGATTGGGAGTGTCGGCCACGCCTCCCAACCCTCATCTGCAAACTCCCACGCAGCTGCCTTCGGTCCAAGGGTCAACGGCACAAATGCTGCCCCCTGCTGCTCACGCCTCTCAGCCCCCGGCTTTGGCGTCCAACCCAGCTCTGCAGTACACTCTGCCTCCACCAGCGACAATCTGGGGAAACGCGGGTAGTCAATACACTCCCAATCCTCCGGCGGCATATGTGTCGCCACCACCTACGGCAACCCCTCCGCCAACTACCGAGGGAAGCATTCCAGAATGCATGACGTCTTTGCAGAAGCGCGTGGACTCCATCCTGGCTCATCAGTCGTTCGCGGATACCATCATCCCGAAGCTAGACAACGATCCACCCATTCCACGAGAGATCTATCTCATGCCTAATCCGGCGGGATACAAGGCTCCCAAATGGGATAAGTTCGAGGACGTCAATGGAAACGCTCATGAGCATGTCATGCGTTTCATCGATGTCATGGGTCCATACGGAGCTGATCCCAAGCTGCTAATGCGAGAATTCCCAAAAACTCTTGGGAATGTAGCATACAAATGGTACCGAACATTGGAGGCCGGATCTGTGAAAACTTGGGACGACATGGTCCAGAAGTTCTATACCAAGTTCTTCCAGATGGAAGAAAAGGTGACGATGATCCATCTCTCGCGGATGTATCAGAAACGCGAGGAAGATGGAATCACTTTCATCAAGAAATTCAGAGCGAAGTCCTTGGAGTGCAAGGATCCAATGCTTGAAAGCCGGCTCGTAGAGATATGCCTGCAGTGCATGCGAGACGAATACAAAAGCATGCTGATCAATTTGCAAACACCTACGTTTTCAAAGCTCATCGAATGCACGATGAACATCGAGCCCATTGTCGAGAGACAGAGAAAGAAGAGCGCTCCAGAACGACCTGCGAGCGGCACCACCAACAAGATCGGCAGATTTGGCTACAAGCGGGGACGCGAAGCTGAGGTCAATACAGTTTCGCCCCAGAAGCAAGCAAAGGCTGCAAACTTCGATGCACCACCTCTGCCATGCTCGGTGGAGGAAGCGAGCGATCTCTGCAGACAGTGGCGTAAGGACGGCGTCCTGCCACCGCTCGAGAAAGCACCCTCCAAGGAGATGACGAGGGACCCTAAGTGGTGCGAATACCACGGCAAGGTCATGCACCCCACAGCCGAGTGCAAGAAACTCAGATTCGCGTTCGATCAGAAGATGAAGAATGGCGAACTCATTGTCAGCGACCACCGGAAGGATGTGCGCAACAACCCGCTGCCTGCCCATACAGATTCGGGCTCAAAGGGCAAAGAGGTCGCCATGATCTCGATAGTGGACTTGGAAGAAGTCGCAGAGGATGGTCTGCCCATCATTGCTGAAGTCCATGAAGATGAAGACTACAGCATGGACACGGAAGATGAGCGTGCCGACCGCATGAAAGGGTCGCATGGCTTCGACAAATTCTTCAACGAGATGAACTTCTCCGAAAAATGTCGAGCGGACATGACAAAAGCAATCTTAAGGGTAGCAGAGGACTACGAGGAGGACCTCGTGGTCTCCAACGGGAAAGTCGTCAGGGCGTCCCGTTCCACAGAAAAGATTATGACCTTTTCTGCCAGCGACAAGAAGACAGATGCGAGCCACCAGAGGCCCCTGTACGTGACCGCCATCATCAACGGCGTCGAATTCAAGCGAGCATTCGTCGATGGAGGAGCAGCGGTCAATGTTGTTCCACTCCACACACTGAAGCTAGCAGGGATCCCCGAGCACAAGGTAGTCAAGCGTCCATCCCCGCTGGTGGGATTCGGAAGCGATTCTAGAATGACGATCGGATGGATCCGCCTGGGCGTTCAGATCGGCAAAATCAAGTGCTCGGCGAAGTTCTATGTCATAGACGCGAACACCACATATCACATGATCATAGGTCGGGCCTGGATTCATCGCTTTGACGCGATCCCTTCGACGGCTCACCAGATGATGAAAGCTATCTGGAACGACAGGATTGTCGAGATACCGGCCTCAACTAACCCGTTCAACTTGGACGAAGCACATCTCAGCGAGGCGGTGTGGTTCACCGAGATGGCGGACGAGCAAACACCCGGACCATTCAACCCTACTCCTTTACCTCTCTGGGAGGACATCAAGGACCAGTCACCTGCGGGCGTGATGGTGACAAGGGGGGATGCCAAGGAAAAGCCGCCTACTCACGAAGAGGCGCCGCGCATCGCATATCATCGGAAGAATGTGTACACTCTAAAGAGGATCGCAAAACATGACCCCGAGGGTAAGGAGATAGAGAGCTTCTACGCCAACGGGAAGAAATGCTATCGCATACGAAGGTGCGCGGGGACGTCCTCACACGGGCATGGGGATGTCCCTGGGCAAATCAATCAAATCGAGCAAGTTGCGCTGACAGAAGAGCCAACACAGGGCACTCCAGATGAGAAACTCAAAGAAGCGCCCGAATGCATGGAAGACAGGCCAAGACCACAAAAGCAAGAGCTAAAAGAAGTGTTCCTCAGCCCGAACGAGGAAAAGAAAAGGCCAGTCTTCCTGAGTGCGGACCTCACAAGCGAGGAGGAACAAGGACTGCTGCAGCTCCTAACTGAATACAAGGACGTGTTCGCATGGGAATATGACGAGATGCCGGGTCTGGACACGAGCATCACCATGCACCGTTTAGACATCATCCCAGGGTCTAAACCGGTCAAGCAAAGCACCAGAAGCTTCAGGCCAGAGCTCAACGTAAAGATCAAACAGGAGATTATCAAACTCCTAGACGCCAAGTTCATAGAGCCAAATCACCATCCCACATGGTTGGCCAACATCGTGCCAGTGGTGAAGAAGAACGGACAGCTCCGCATCTGCGTGGACTTCCGAGATCTCAATCGCTTCTGTCCTAAGGACGATTTCCCACTGCCTAACATCGATTTGCTCATTGATTCAACGGCAGGCCATCGCATGTTCAGTTTCATGGACGGCTTCAGCGGGTACAATCAAATCAAGATGGATCCCGAAGACGCAACGAAAACTGCATTCATCACTCCCGTGGGGGTATTCAACTACACGGTAATGCCATTCGGTCTTAAAAACGCAGGCGCAACCTATCAGCGGGCCATGATGGCTCTATTCCACGACATGATGCACAAAGAAGTGGAATTCTATGTGGATGACCTGGTAGTCAAATCCAAGCATGAAGCAGATCACCTTGCAGACCTGCGAAAGGTGTTCAACAGATGCAGGAGCTTTCAACTAAAAATGAACCCCATGAAATGCGCATTCGGCGTCACCTCGGGAAAGTTTTTGGGATGCGTGGTCCATCGCCAAGGGATCGAGCCTGACCCTGCGAAAGTGTCAGCCATCACCAGCATGACGCCACCTCACAACCAAAGTACCTTGAAAACGTTCTTGGGAAAATTGTCATATCTGCGGAGATTCATCCCGGCAATCGCCGAAATCACATGCTGTTTCAGCACTCTTCTCAAGAAGGACGCCGCGTACAACTGGGCTCCTGATCACGAAGCCGCATTCGAAAAGCTAAAGGAGCTACTCACATCCCCAAAGATAATGATCGCGCCTCAACTGGGATCACCGCTTCTGCTATACCTTACATCGACAAGGAAATCTATAGGAGCACTCTTGGCTCAGATGTATGAAGGCCAAGAGAGGCCCATCTATTACATCTCTCGCATTGTGCAGCCTGCTGAATCAAGGTACACAGACATCGAACGTCATTGCCTCGCTTTATTCTTCGTAATAGAGAAGTTGAGACACTATTTTGCATCGCACAAAGTAGTGGTGGTCACCAAAAGCGACCCCATACGATACCTGCTAACTCACACTACTCCGGGCGGGAGATTAGCGAAATGGTACATGACCATCTCTCAATACGATATCACATGCGTGAAACCAAGAGCGATCAAGTCGCAGGCGGTAGCAGATCTGTTGGCACAGTTTCCCGACAACAGTCACGAACCTGTGATCGAGGAAGAGCTCGAAGGCCCTGAAATCTACGCGATCGACGTGCCCTATTGGACCCTCCACTTCGCCGGTTCGTCAACCAGAAAAGGCGGAGGCATCGGAATTGTTTTGACAAAGCCGGACGGGGAAGTCATACAGATGTCTGCAAAACTCAACTTCGCAGTCACGAACAACGAGGCGGAATATGAGGCTCTCATCGCGGGGCTCCGTGCGGCGAAAGCTTTGGAAGTGAGCAACTTAACAGTCATGGGAGATTCCAAACTGATTGTTAAGCAGGCCTCGGGCGAATATGGTTTAAAGGAGATCAACCTCCTGCCATACCGCACCCTAGTGCAAAAGCTGATGCAGCAATTCTGCGACGTGAAATACGAGCACAAGCCCCGAGCGGACAACAGGCATGCAGACGCCTTAGCAACTCTGGGATCTAAGGTCAGCATAGACAAATGCCCCGCAAGGATTTCCATCGAAGTACGAACATCGTCGGCATTAACAGAAGATGTGTGCGACGATGAACACATGGATGATGCAGACTGGCGAAAAGCAATCCTGCAAGCTATTGCGAAGGGCACCAGCAGCGAAAGCTGGGTACTCACGAAAGGATACTGCATCCACGACAACACCCTTTACTACAAGGGTCCTGGAGGAATACTCATGCGATGTGTCTCCGAGCAAGAGGGACAACAGCTGTTAGAAAAGATTCACCAACACGCTTGCGGAGAAAGCGAGGTGTCAATCTACAGGAAAGCTCAGAGATATGGCATTCATTGGCCAGGCATGTCAACAGCTGCAGCCCTGATACAAGGGAAGTGCGAAAGTTGCGCACTAATCAAAGATTCTCTACTCATCGCTCTAACCGATGACGACACAGACTGGAGGAAGCCATTGTTTGAATTCCTCACCCAGGGCACCGTACCCGAATCGAGAAAAGAAGCCGACAAATTGAAGAGGAAAGCTTCTCGATACGTGGTTCAGGAAAACCTGCTTTGGCGAAAAGGTCACGAGGGTAACTTGCTGCGATGCCTAGACGGCAGGGAAGCACAAGAAGTCATGGACCTTTCTCATCAGGTGGAACACCAGGGAGGTGCGAAATTATGCAGACAACTCCTCTCAATCGGATACTTCTGGCCCACGATGGAAGTCGATTGCCGCACCAAGGTGCGACGCTGCCAAGAATGCCAATTCAAAGGGAACCTAGTGCACGCTCCCGCCGTGGATCTACATGCATTAGGGACGCCATGGCCATTTCACACATGGGCTTTGGACTTCATCGGACCCATCCGACCAACGTCACATGGGAACCATTTCATTCTCACTGCAACCGAGCTGTTCACCAAATGGGTGGAAGCAATACCACTAAAGACGGCAAACGCGCTGGCTGTGGTTAACTTCATCCAGGAAAACATCGTATGCAGGTTCGGAATCCCAAATACTATTCTTTCAGATAACGGTACTCCTTTTGTTAATCGTCAGGTAGCTACGAAACTCGCGGAGTACAATATCAGGCAGATATGCTCTACCCCCTATCATCCAAAGGGAAACGGACAAGCCGAAGCGACTAACAAAACGCTGTTGAGAATTCTGAGCAAGATGGTCGCAGATGACCACAAGAAGTGGGCCGACTCCCTTAACATAGCTCTGTGGGCCTACAGAACTTCTCCAAGGACACCTACAGGGGCTTCGCCATTTCTACTATGTTATGGGGCCGAAGCTGTAGTACCTGCGGAGGTCAGAGTCAATTCGGCAAGGTTGGCCTTCCATGCACTCTATGAAAATCAACGCGATCATGATTTAGTCTTGCTGGAAGAAAAGCGAGAACAAGCCAAAAGGACTAACAAGCGGTACCAAGAGAGAATCGCTCGCGCCTATAACAAGACAGTCCAGCGACGGGATTTCGCAGTTGGCGACCTGGTCTTGCGCGCATCTGACCACTGCATGCGAGAAGCAACTCACCCAAAGTTCGCAGCTAATTGGGAAGGACCCTTCGAAGTCACAGAAGTCTTCGATAGCGGCTACTGCAGCATACGAAGGTTGCACGGCACAACCTCAACTCCAAGCTCAGTCAACATGCGCTGGATCAAGAAGTACTATCCTTGACTTCTCTTATTTCATACGTTTTATGATAACGTTGCTTAATGTCTCATGTGGCTATGATTAACGCAATCTCCTCTCCCATATGAGAGGATTGTAATCCTATCTCTCCCATATGAGAATGTTATAATAAAAGGATTCTCCCAAATGAGAAGTTCATATTTCTAGCTGTTTATATCGCTCTATTTAATTTGTTATTACTGTTAACAATGATTTATTCGCTGCAATAGCAGCAAATACAAACGCGATCTTAAGTGATCATCAAAGCCTATCTCTTACGATAGCAAACGCGATCTCAATCGATCATCTAAAGCCTATCTCTTACGATAGCAGCAAACACAAATACGATCTTAATTGATCGTCAAAGCCTATCTTTTATGATAGCAGCAAATACAAACGCGATCTTAATTGATCATCAAAGCCTATCTCTTACGATAGCAAACGCGATCTCAATCGATCATCTAAAGCCTATCTTTTACGATAGCAGCCAAACGCAAATGCGATCTTAATTGATCATCAAAGCCTATCTCTTACGATAGCAGCAAATACAAACGCGATCTTAAATTGATCATCAAAGCCTATCTCTTACGATAGCAAACGCGATCTCAATCGGTCATCTAAAGCCTATCTTTTACGATAGCAGCCAAACGCAAATGCGATCTTAATTGATCATCAAAGCCTATCTCTTACGATAGCAGCAAATACAAACGCGATCTTAATTGATCATCAAAGCCTATCTCTTACGATAGCAAACGCGATCTCAATCGATCACCTAAAGCCTATCTTTTACGATAGCAGCCAAACGCAAATGCGATCTTAATTGATCATCAAAGCCTATCTCTTACGATAGCAGCAACTACAAATGCGATCTTAAGTGATCACCAAAGCCTATCTCTCACGATAGCATTCAACACAAATACGATCTTAATTGATCATCTAAAGCCTATCTCTTACGATAGCAGCCAAACGCAAATGCGATCTTAAGTGATCATCAAAGCCTATCTCTCACGATAGCAGCCAACACAAATACGATCTTAATTGATCATCTAAAGCCCATCCCTTACGATGGCAGCCAATGCAAATGTGATCTTAAGTGGTCATCCAAAGCCTATCTCTTACGATAGCAGCAAAATACAAAAACGATCTCAATCGGTCATCAAAATCCTATCCTTCACGATAGCGGTTTATGCAAATGCGATCTTATATGATCTTCTTTAAGCCTATCTGTTACGATAGCAATTTATGCGCAAAGTGATTTTTAGTTGATCACCCAAGCCCGTCTGTTACGAGGGCAACGTAACTGCAGAACCATCTTGCTAGATCTTCTAAAAGTCTATCAGCTGCGATAGCAATTTATGCGAGAAACTATCTCAAGCAATTCTATAATAAAGCCTATCTTCTATGATAGCAATTCGCACCACTTAACGATCTTAATTGATCTGTTAAAAAACTATCTGTTACGATAGTAAAGTTGTGAACATGATTTCATATGATTTACAACGACCAACTGCAAGCCCATCCATCAAAATGGCACATCTGCGAAATTACGATCTCGAATGATCTAGCGAAACATCTGCGCATTGAGGTCGCATATGTGAAATCATTACATGGCATTATGCAAGGCAAAACAAGCCGAAACGCATGCGAAATTGTATTTTGTTGCAAAGAGCAGATAATACAAAAGCTATATATCATTATGAGTCAAATGACTTACAATTTATCTATCTAGATAACAGCTTACAAGCGAAAAGCTCGAATCTAACTACGCAGCCAACATGGCTTACAATACATTCGAAAAATGGCTGATAAGCCAGCAGAGACACGGTACGGAAACCCGGACTGCAAAGAATGAACCCCCCTGGCTTCAAACGCCGGCTACGCAATGCCCAGATCTGCGGGTGAACATCTGTAGCAAGGGGGATCTTGCTCTAAAAAGAGCCACATGAAGCCATACGCTCGACATCCCGCTATCCGACAAGACCGTTGTCAGATATGCTCCCCATAACATTTGCCCAAGGAGCCACCGGTTCCGGCGATCCACAGGCAAGCAGAAGCTCCAAAGGGCAGTAAACTCCTTGCGTTTGTCGCATATCAAACTCCAAGTACACTTGGTGTTGCTTGCTCCAAACCATCTCGCAGCCCTTCTGCTGTTGCGCGCTTCTGTCTCGCCTGGGGGACACCACTTATCAAGTGGGAGGGGAGTTGGAGCATAAGACGGCCAGCGCTCGAAAACCCACATTGTCAAAAAGCTGATATTGACAAAGGTCAGAACATCGAGGCGGCCACGCGATTCCCTCATCGCCAGAACCAGCTGATCCAGCCTGTAATATAGCGTCCCCAGGACCAAGGGTCCGAGTGCGACTCTCTGGCCAAGAGCGAGCCTCACGGCAAGTGGCAGCACATGGTAGAAGACCCCGTCATGGGGGTGACCGTCAATCAGATACCTCGACAGCCAAGCACAGAGAAAGGCACAAAGGGTTAAATGATAACCCTTGCCCTCTACGTAATTCTCGGCCTCCGGGTTCTCGCTCAAAAGCTTCTTAGTAATGCTGCTGTTCGCATAGTCTCGGAAGAAGTACTGCAACCACTTGTTCCAGGTATTCTTCGCAGACGTATCCACCAGCTGCCAGTTCGGAAGAGGCTTTGTAGTGGTCCACCGAGTGGAGATTTTCTTTACCTCTGCTAAGCACTCCTCCATCTGCGCGTACAAGGCCATTTCAGCAGATGTCCTCAAGTGACTCAAGGGGTCCACCTCACCCATGGGGGAGAGCTCATACAGCATTTGAACGTCCTCGAGCGTGGGGGCAGCCTCGAACTCCGCAAAATGAAACGTGTGAGTCGCGGGCGAGTAACGGGACAGAAGGTCTAGAAGCATGGACTGATCCAACTTCACGACAGCACCCTTCATAGCACGGATAGCAAAGAAAATGCCGGCTTTATCAAGAGTCTCGGCGTGATGATCCAACACGTGGTCAATCCACTCATCCATGTAGTCCAATTTCTGGACGAACGCTTGAGTAGAAATCGCAGTATACGGGAAGTGCCCGTTCTCGATCCCCAATCGGACTACATCCTCGGAACCAACCCACTCGAGCAGGGCTGAGTTAACTGGGCGAGTCAACGTCAGCAATTGCTCAACAGGAACAGGATCAGGCATTCTCTTCGCCTTTATCCTCGCATGATAAAAATCCTTCCCACCCAGAAAGGGGGCTTTACGCCACAGAGCTTGCGGGAGCTCCGGCATCTCTTCATCTTCCTTGACGGGTCTGGTTACTCTTGTCTTGGCCATTCCTGCGAAAGGGCAAGAAAAAGGGGGGAGAAATACCACACCACACTTCAGTTTGAATTTTGGAATTTGAGATCTATGCAAACCAAAGCAAACAGTTCCGGTACCGATTTCAGAAATTGGGGAGTTGATATTATTGAAAGATTAAAACGAAGCGGGTTCAAAGATCAAAAGCCTCTTCACAAATTTCATGGATTTACAGATTCAACGCGGTTCAAGGCAAGCACTGGTATTTTAAATCAAAAGTAAACGAGGCCAACCTTGTTTCCTTGAAGCTTGCTTGGATATACACAATTGGAGAATACGATTTGCAGTTCTGAACTGGTGATTGATTATCTGGATCTGCTCTCGAAGATCTCCGGGTACCATTCACTTTAAGAGAAAGAAGTGATGCTTTGCAATAATGGGATACAAGGTATTTATCCAGAAGAATGAAGGGTTGCGTCCCTTCAGTAGTCGAATCGCAACCGTCACCGTCGTGTCGCGCAATCACAGGACGGGCTGACGTCACGCCTAAAACCCTAAAGGTCAGACGGCACGACTCTAGGGGTTTTAGGTCATAATGACACGCACGGGGGCTGAACCTACCCGTATCTGAATTGGTGCGTGGCGACGACGCGCATGTTGGTTTCCGCGCAGGGAAGCCTATACAGCTATGAGCCTTCACGCGCAGAAAGGGGGCTAATGTAGATACTGCTTTCTGACATGACAGATCTAGGCCACGTGGCAACCATCCAGCACACCATATTGTGCTCCACACACACAGGATCACCAGCCGAGCTGATCCATGTGGGGGCTGCGAGACAGAGCCCTCGCATACCACTGCACGGGACTTGTAGGAAATTTGTGGTTTGGAGGCTAGAGTAAGCCCTGTCGCGTGCGAGCCAAGCCCGCGCGCGACCTTTAGTAACTGTTTTGAGAGATCTATGGCACGAGCTCCCTAGACCCGGTCAATCCGGTCAAACCCGGTCAACCTCGTAACGGTTCCGGTACTCGCGCACCACGTGCTCTAACGGTTCCTATATACTCGGACGAACGTGCCGTTATGGTTAAGCTAATTAAGCCGCCATTAATGGGCGCATTAACCACACTACAACGGTCACGTTTTCCAGTATATATATATCGTTAACCTTTCCATAAAAAAAGGACACACTGCCATACGCGGAAGCTCTGCCAAACCTCTGTCTCTCTCTCAGACATTGCTACTGACTTACTCTCTCCCTACACACACCCCTATTCCTCCTGTGCGATCCCTGATCCACTACGTACGGTGTACACGGAGGTCTCCCTGCCGGAATCTCTTGTGCACAGGGGTTAAAGTGTCTTTTACCCTAAACTGCTTATAGCATGAAAACTATATTAAGGGGGGTAACTGTTTGTAATTGTGAGAACTTAGTGGGTAGTATTGCATGTTAAATAACCTGCCATGTGAGTAGGATGGGGGTCTTGCTGTCTTTTGACATAACTTGTGGGGTTACAAGTGTAGTTTATATAAACTTTATATTATTCGCGAAAAATAAAAAATAATATTTTTGGATTAAAAATATTTTCTAAAAATAATAGATTTCGTCCCGGTTACAAAAATGTGATTCGGGCGTTGAAATTATATACGGATCGCTTGTTAAAAATTAAACGAGTAATGTTTTTATTAAAAACTAAACAAACGTTCCGTTTAATTGTTTAACGTTAAATTCGGTTGTTTAAATACTTATAAAAAAATGACTTTTTCGAGCTTGTAAATATCGTTGCGTCATTTCAATTATTTAGAAGTGATTTATTATAAAAAATCCAATATCGTTTAGTTGCTAATATTGATATTTACTTTATGTAAAAATACAAACTACTATTAATTTTACTAGTATTTTATAAAAATAAATCCTATAAATAAATGAGACTTCTATAACATAAAATTTAATAACTCTTCAATTAAACACTCGTTGTTTAATAATTTTTGCTAATAAGAAAATATAACGAAATAAAGGAACGCTAATAAATTAGTATGCGAGTTCGGGCTAATTTTAGGAATTGATGACTAGGGTTATTAATTAGACTCGTAGAATTATACAGAGTTGTGACGATTTAGAAGCTCCGATTTGTAGGTAACGGATTTCGTAAGCAACGACTTCGAGTAGGACGTTTTGACGCTACGGAATCCAGGTAAGTAAATATGCCTAGCCTAGCGTGCTAGCTCATGTTCGTGTCAGAGTATGCTTTTAATACTTGTCTCGAAATTATATTTTTGAGTTACATGTTTTGTTTGAAATCTCTTTACATGTTAAAGAAGTTGTTTTACTGCGAACTGTCACACGAATAATATTAATCCACTAATAACGTAAAGTGGAAAGAGTTGTGCGGGGATCGTTATATTCGCTTTTCTATAAGATTGGTCGTGGCTGACTACGTTCACCCGACCCGTTTATAAGATTGGTCGTTGCTGGCTACGTCCACCCGACCCGTTTATTTTAATCCGGTCGCAACCTGCCGGATCGCTCCATGTACTCACCTCTCTGGCCGCGAGTAGTCTTAGAGGGGTGCCGTCACTTAAGGTCTTGGATGCGTAGTGATAGTAGATCTTCCCCGTATCAACAAAGTTAAAAGTGGTTTTCTTCAAGGACAAGAATGTCTATGGTTATTAAGGAAGGAAAGATTGGGATATTACTCCCCGTTTCAAGATCAAGAAGGAAGAAATTGAAATATCGAGAAGTTTAAAGCTGGATGTGCTTTGTTTACTCTTTTAAAGATTTACTTCCTCTTATTACTGTTTTTGAAAATAAATTTTGCCTCGTCATCTGTTTACGAGCTAGGGTATTTATTTACTCAGCATTTCCCGGCTGACTTTAGAAACTGTGGTTCCGTTTTCTTTCCCACCGCAGGATTAGAGGAAGAATGCTATGGTATGGATGGGTACGAGACTCACTGAGGAGGTCACATCATGTATTGTAAGATAGTTTGAATAATGTAATATAGTTTGAATAAGGAGAATGATGTGTAGTAGTAACGAATGAAGGACTTGAGAAGTAATGTAATGTGTAATAGTATGTAATATAAGTGCTTGGAATTTGTGCTTTCGATTATTCGCCGTTACTTTTAGCTTCGGCCTCCCCGATTCGTCCGAGTCGGATAAGGGGGTCGTTGCATAATGCGCGAGACCGGACGTGAGGTCCCCTATGGCCTATCACTCCACCAAATGATGTGGTGACCGTGATGGCGGGTTGAAGACTACCTGGTGACGGTGGTCTGGCAGCTAGTAGGATACATAGTTCGGGAGACAGCTACTTGCATTTTCTGAAGTGAATTGGCTCTATAAACTCCCCTAGACAGATTCTCGCAGCTCTTCCTCACTTCACTTCATCAATTTTTGGGAAATTTTCTATCATTAAGCTCTCTCCAGTTTTAAGCTAAATCCTTTGCCCTCTCTCAAAATTTTGAAATTTTCAAAACTTTTTTTTTCAGTATAATTTTTTTTCAGTATAATAAAACTAATGCAGTTACAACGCCACCACCCCCACACTGGATGGTGCCATGCCCTCATGGTACTAATCATCAGGCATATAATCAGGATTGGATGAGCTGGCGTGCCTCATCTACTGGGATCTAGATGACCGAATGATAAACTGACCGACTAACTGATGGCCTGATAGAGCCACTGGCTTGCTGGCTCGAGACTGGCCGTTAGTCGACCAGCTGGTAGTATACTCAGAAAAATAAAGTAAGAGACAGAACTTGAACCTGTGCACCTGGATTTAGTCTTTACAGGTGATGACTTTTCTGCAGATTCCGGCAGAGAAGGACCGTTGACCGGTCGCCGGAATATTTCTCAACGGAAGTTGTCAACCTTCCGGGCTCTGTTGCGCTCTTCAAGTGTGCAATCCCCAAGCACCATCGTCTGTGACAATGTTCTCCCTTATGGTCGAGTGTATTTTCGTACACCGGGGTCGATTGCTCAGTTCCTGCTGAAACTTGTTTCTGAAAAATCCCCAACTCATACGAGTCCCTGTGAAGGTCGAGTGCATCCTGTGCACAGGGGTCGATTCTTCAGGATTTTGCCAATATGCCCTTTTCTAGCAGGCTGCCACTGAACGTCAGTCTACATCTGGATGCTGACATCGATCCAGTTTCTGTATTTCAGCTTCCTGCCACCTGTTTCCTGAAACTCTCTGCAGCTAAACATTAGCTCACCCTCATCTCTCCTCTCAAAATTTATTAAACATTACATAATTTAATAATTGAAACCAACTCCTAGGTTGGGTTACCTCCCAACAAGTGCTTGTAATTTATGGTCGACGTCCCGACCCTGTTACCTCAGCCTTTGAGAAATTTAGAGGCTTCTTTATCTCTCCACTTGTTCTTCTTCCACTCTTCTCAATGATTCTCATCTCACGTGCAAACTCCTTCTTTTGACGAGGTGGAAAGTGGCAGAAGATGATTTCTTTGATCTTGCACTTTTTCTTTTTGATCAACTTCCACTCATCATTCATCGGCTTGTCTGTGAATATTTTCACACAGTCCTGCCGATGAACTTCATCCCTTGGTGCTTGCTGTGGATCCAGGAATTTCAGCTCATACCCAGTCGACTCCTGAGGCTGAACAACCCGTGCAGGCAGCTGATCAGTACCCCCACACTGTGTAATTTCCAATCCCTTTTCTATGTCCTGTGCAATGTCACAAGAACAGTCCATAGAACAAGGGTTTGGGGAATGGCCATGGTCAGCTTCTGTGTCAGAATCTCCAAACAGCAGTCTCTCCAACTCATCACATACTTCATCAACATAAGAGTTGGAGAATTCTTCAATAGGTTGAGTTGGGATTCCTCCCTCAAATTTATCCATACCAGTGGACACATACTCCAACACAGTTTCCTCATCAGTACACCCTGAGTGCTCAATATCAGGGTCTTTCAGATCATGCCCAGAATTTGAAATTATCTGAGGTTTCATCTGTGCAGGCACTATTTCCTCCAAATATGAATCTGAGTCTGAACCGAATATCAGAATTGGCTCCAGAATGTTGCACACTTCACTTGGCTCGGACACCTCTTCTTTCATGACAGCAACCTGTGATACAGCTTCTTGTTGTTCCTGCGCCATCTTTGCGAAGAAGCCCTTGTGCATCTCCAGTACTGCTGGAAGCCAGTGAGGAATATATGAGTCTGTTTCCTGTGGTGCGGGTACTGGATCAGTTTCTGGCTCAACTGGACCTGATGATGTCACTGTCTGCACTTCTTCAATTTCTGGTGGCGTGAACTCTGTTTCTGGCGTATCTGTTGAGATCCATGACTGAGAAAGTTCCCGAGACTTGTTTTCCAATCGTAAAATGTCACTGTTGAGTTCTCTTATCTCCTCTGCAATCTGGTCAAGGCGTGCTGAAAAAAAATTCTCCAGCATGCACTCCAATTTAGACATCCTTGAGATGAAAGCTGCTTCAGTAAGTGGTTCAAAAAGTGGCGGAGGTACAAATTGAGGCGGCTCTATATAGTACAGAGCAGTCTCGGGATGCGCCTCTACTTGGCAGTGCTGAAAGTTCCAGGGTTGGTAAGTTCTGCATGCCCCAGCCCCACAACCACCCCCACACTGGATGCAGTAGGGGTAATAGTGTTGATGACGCTGGGGTGAGTGCAACATGCACGCCTCTTCATACTCATGATTCTTCTTGCACTGAAAGCAATAAACTGGACGGTGTGCATCCTCTTTTCTGTGCCAATTGTGGCAGTATTCACAGTAGGGGGGACTCAGGAACTGAGTTAGCCCCGACTCAAGATTGCCGCTCCACATGCCTACAATTTCTCTGGCTCCTTGCGTTCCTGAGAAAACAAAGCTCCAGAAATACCCGTGAGGTAACTAGGTATAAAAATATAATAATTTTGTTTTTAGATTTTTTTTTTCAATTTTTTTCTGACTTTCTAAACTAATTTCTAATTAACAATAAACCACTGTCCCAGGCAGCGGCGCCAAAATCTTGACACGATTTCTTACGTGTTACCGCAAGTGCACGGTTCAAGTAATATAGGGCTGGTATTTCAACCCCGAGTTATCGATCCCACGAGGACAATGTTACTGTATAATCAGAAACTATGTTTAAAGAGTAAAAAACCTAAATATTAAAAGGAGGGATATTTTGTTGATTTATCTAAACTAAGTACTGAACGTGAAAATAGAATTAACAATCTTTTTGGTAATTTTCTGATAATAAAGTCTGGCAGTAAAAACTAGGGTTTCAGGTACCTTGGTTTCCAGGATCCCCTAGGGTTACTATTCAGCTTTTCAGTTTTTTCGATTCAGAAACACACAGCAGTTTTGTTTATGCCAACATACCATTGATACAATCTCCTCTCGGTCTCATGCATCTATCACTCTCCTGCAGATTTTCGGATCCCCTTGGTTCACCTAAATCTGCAGGTTTGTTCTAAGTCTGCTAGGGTTACAGGCTCTCCTCTCGGTCTCCCCCTAAATGTCTAGCAGTTGGTCTAATGCTTCTGGGCTAGTCCCCTGATTATCTTCACCACTCGGTCTATCAAGGCAGGAAACTAAATCATGTCTTCTCTTCCTAACTCTCACTGGCCACTCTCGCGCACCAGATGCTGTCTGTAGCACTCCATGTTCGCGACTCCGTTCATGCATAAACACTGAAAACTAAAGAAAGAATAATAAACAAAACCTCTACTGTATTAAGATTTAAACAATCATGAATCTGAAATCAAAATCTGAAGTACTGAAATCATAAACCCTAGGTTCACCGAGAACGTAGGTAAATTGTCTAGTTACTAAAAACTAACATAAAGAAGAGAAGAGAACCAAACAGGTGCCGGAAATATGGCGATTTCCGGGACTGCTCCGATGCTCCTGCTTCTGCTGTGTCTGACTCTGATTCTGTGTCTGTCTATCCTGTGTTGTCTGGCTATTTCGGGGACTGCTCCGATATTTGTAGATGAAAATACTCATTTTTGCTAGTCACATACTCAATTTAGCTAGTCAAAGTGGCTTGACAAGTCAAATAGGACAATTAAAATGGGACGGAGGCAGTATAAAAAATAGGCTTCATTTGTTTTGATTATTTAATACAATTATTTATGTTCTCTTCAATTTTTATTCATATTTGAAGATGAAAATACTCATTTTATTTATGACATTACAATAGGTGAACGTGTATTTAGGATAGTGCCCTCGGGCACGGGCAGTCCCCTAGTACATTAGAAGGCTCTTTCGCTTTATCATGGTGGAGAAAAACGAACCAATGTCCCAAAAGTGTGGGCCTGACGACAACCCCCAATCGGTACCGTTTATTTTAACAGGCAACTACCGATCCAACCGCTCAGATGTGGATACTAGCCCATTTGCCCTGTCATTTTTTTATCTTTCACATCGACACGTATCCATGCACCATGACCCCACCTGATACGCTCTCCCAGGAAAAGTACTCGTAGGGCAAAACCGTTATTTCCCGTATACTTTCAATGGCAATTTCGAAAATTTTCGATAGGGTAATTAGTACGTCGACAGTAATCACTCAAGAAGAAAACATCACATGGCTCGGCCCACGGTTCTCGATCTCTAGTCTCTCTCTCCCTCGTCTTTGCAGGGTCATCAGTGCAGAACCCAGTACCCAGAAATCTGCAGAGTTTCTTCCTAAAACCCATCTTCTTCAATGGCGACAAATCCCTCTGACCACATTCTGCCCTCGATTAGATTCGCCTTCTAAACTTGTTCTTCCCCAACTTTGAATCTAGATCTCAACCCACAATGGAGCACAAACACAAGATCATACTAATAGCAACACTGCCTTCAGTATTCGCTTTCATAGTTGTCGTTTTACTGATCTGCATCTGTCGAAGAACAAGTGCAGAGGATGAGAGAAATGACCCAGAAACTGGGATTGACTCTAAAGGAGGAGGCGAAGATGACGACACGGAGGATTTGATTAGATTCGAAGGCGGTGAAGATCTCACAGTACATGACATTTTAGATGCTCCTGGGGAAGTAATTGGGAAATCTAGCTATGGGACTCTGTACAGAGCGACACTGCTGAGGGATGACTCGGTGATGCTGCTCAGGTTTCTGCGTCCAGCGTGTGCCGGGAGGATGAACGAAGTGGTGCCTCTGGTTCAGTTGTTGGGGTCGATTCGGCATTCCAATTTGGTCCCTCTGCGTGCTTTCTATGCTGGCTCTAGGGGAGAGAAGCTTCTGGTTCATCCCTTTTATGTTCATGGCAATTTGGCCCAATTTATATCAGGTAAGTTGATCTCTGACTTCAAAGCTCCTAATCATAATTGGATTTAATATGAAGATGGGTGTTCCTCTAATTTAAGAGAGAATCTTAGTGTGTTGGGTTTTGCTTATAATGGCTATTGGTTTTATGAGATGTTTTGTTTGTTTTTTCCTTTCTCCTTTTGTGCTCACTGGGGTGATAAACAATGCCTGATCTCAAAATGAGAACATTTTGTGATTGTCTTGTTCTCTCCAACATCTTAGGAATCTAAACACCCTTTTTATGAAATTTCCTTGTCTGGCCTAAAATTTTGGTTTGGAATATATGTTTTTTTTGTGTACTTTGGTTATTTGGTGCCTACTATTAGGAGTTTAGTCCATATAGATTCCCTTCCAATTTAAGGATAGAGCAATCCTTGTCTTTTCTAGTTGATCTTTCTTCCCGTCTTACTTGCTCTTGTTATAGCTCTTAAGAAAGTTGCACATCATGGTTTTTACTCGATTGGTCGTTTCCTGTCTACAGAATCCCACTTTGGCTCAAGAATGAGATTGTGGGTGACATTATGGGCTTTCTGGTAGAACAGCTCATTTAGAATATGTTTGGTTAATGTCGCTCTTTTTGTTCAATGTGACTTGTTTAAATGATGAGGCAAGATTAGTAGTAATGATGAGAACACATTTGTTTTAATGAACAGATGGAAATGGCTATTCACACAGATGGGCCATCATATGCAAAATCTCTATTGGCATCGCTAGAGGATTAGATCATCTCCACAACGGATTGCAGAAGCCTGTAGTCCATGGAAACCTCAAGTCAAGGAACATATTATTGGATGGTAATTGCCAACCATACATGTCGGATTTCGGCCTCCATCTTTTGTTGAATCCAACTGCAGGACAAGAGATGCTGGAAGCATCCTCGTCTCAAGGTTACAAGGCCCCTGAGTTGATTAAAATGAAGGATGCAAGTCCAGTGACGGATATCTATAGCCTTGGTGTAATCTTATTGGAGATACTCTCAGGGAAGGAACCAATCAGTGAGAATCCGACACCTGATCATGATTTCTATTTACCAAATGTTATGAGAAATGCAATCCTTGAGCAGCGGATAAGTGATCTGTACCATCCAGCCATTCTTCTCTGGCAAAGCAGTGATCAGATACCGGTTACAGAAGAGCGGATCCTCAAATTCTTTCAGGTAGCGATGGCATGTTGCTCCCCTTCGCCATCTCTTAGACCCCATATAAAGCAAGTCCTTAAAAAGCTTGAAGAAATAGCAAAGTAAGAGTCTGGGTTTTTCAGTCATTTTGTGACAATTTAGTCTGAAGTGTAAGTTGATCGCGACATTTGACCTATTCTAACATGGTGGTCATAAAGACAAGAATGGAGGTGAGTGAGCTTGATGATGAGAAAATAGTTGAGAATTTCAGCCATCCAATTCCCGGGTTGTGGATTCGATGATTTGGACACTGAGAAAGTTAAAGTTTGGTGGTAGAAGGTGGTCCCTTGAGCTAGAAGAGTTGGGGAATCTGATTTTCCAGAAACTGACAAGGATCTAGTAAAGTTTGGTCTTTAGGATCAATGATTTGTGGCACTTGGTTGATGCGTTCTTGGGCTTTTGTTGGTAGACTTAACACTGAGAGGCGTAACTTTCGCTTTTGTTCAGATCCAGAAAATGAATGATTTGGTAATCTACCAGTTTGGCTAATCACAGAGCTTCTTAGTTGCTTCTAAAAAGAATGTTGTAACATTAGTTTATTTGGAGGAAGCATTGTTGAAGTTTTAGTGCTGGATTGATTGTTGAACTCTTCTGAGCTTTTGTGCACAACAACTGTCACGTTGAATTGTCTGTCAGAAAAAAAATAATTTTTCCATGTTGGCCTTTGGATGTAATCAAAACTTTGCCTTATTGAATTCAACTGTATAGATACCACGTTTTGCTAGTTGCCAACTTTCTTCTTCTTTCTGAAATTCGGCTGGCATAGGTTGCTGGCATGACTCAGAATGGTATATTTGACATCTAATTCATATCTGCACACTTCAATGTTGTACATCAAATGATCTGTCATGCTGTCTAATTCTTCAATGAAGTTGTGGTTGCATGTTTGCTTATAACCTTTGGCAACACCGGAAAAGGCTATTTCAAGAACTGGAAGTAGACATGGTCTTTGCATTAAGTGGAGAAGACTTTCGGATATTTGGTTCGGTCATGGCCCTTTTGTTGTTGTTCTGATTTGTGGGAAGATGTTACGTGCTGTGAACTAAGTACTTTGATGTATAGAGATCACCTCATTTTTCTTAATGTTTTTGTTTCAGTCTCTGATATTCGGAAATTTTATTTTGTTATATTTATGATACACTAGCCATTGATGCAGTTGGAGAGTGGAGACTGACTCGGAGTACGTCAACTGTACTTGGTATCCGAGGCCCTCTCAAGTTTTGTAAAACTAGGGAGGATGTCACCAGAAGAGATGGATAAACTTCTGAGTTACAATGTAAAAAAAAAAAAAAAAAAAAAGAAAATCAAATTTCAAGAATTATAAAAATAAAGATGAGAACAATCATGTTAAAAATAATTCCAAAATGGAGAATTATTTTACCCAAATCGGAAGAAAGTTTGGAAAAACACAACCGTAGAGATGCAGTGATTGAATTTACTGATAGAGACATCAGTTTGAATTTACTGAGTGATACCGCAATGGTCATTTCAACACTCTGGCGTTGCCGCCAGATTCCGTTCCACGAAACAAAGACATACGTTTGGAGATTTTTGTAATGGTGTGGCTGAGGTAGAATTAATATCTTTCGCTGAGTCAGTTTCTCCGAGCTTTTGTCCGGGGGAGAGACTTGCTTCATCTTAGCTCATGTCTATTATGCATTGTAGTATTCATGAAACGGAGCGGTGCTTCCTCTGAAACTTGGCCTATGTATGGTACAGTGTGCTGACATAGGTCGCAACTCCATAATTAGGAATGGCAATGCAGTTCGATCCGATCCGAAATCCGAGTGATTTGATACGAGTTGAACAAGTCGAATCCGATCCATATTAAAATGGATCGGATATGGATATTAAAAATCAAAATTCGATCCGTATACGAATTCGATCCTGATATATTAGGATATCTGATGGATATCCGACCCGAGAGGATCCGAAAATATAATTTTACGAAAACACCTTTAGAATGAAAAATTATGTTTTTACCTACATATATATAAATAGAATACACAATTCACTACACAATATGTTTTCAGACCTAAAGAAAATATTCCACTATGATTTTGGACAATTTTAGTGTTGTATTGATTGAATTTGTAGGCAATGTTAGACATTATTGGTACATTAAATCTTTGAATGGCTTGCTTAGGATTCGAATCTGGATCCGGATTAGATCCGTTTCTGGAGATTTGATTGTCGGATCAAATACGGATACTGCAAATTAAAACCGATCCGGATTCGATCCGGATTCGTTTCGGATCTGTTCGAATTTGGATTGAATATGGATCCACTTTTTTGATCGGATTGTGTAGATATAGGTGGATCCGATCCGAATCCGATCTGTTGCCATCCCCATCCATAATACCAGTCCAACAGAGAAGAAATGGTAGCTCAAACCCTTGGGAAAGATTGTTAAGAGTCTATTTGTAATATGTGTGAACTAAGAGGGCAGTAGTGTCAGTTTAAATTATGTATTGTGATGAGTGCATTGATTAATAATATAATACATTTTCTTTCTCCATCGTTCTCTTTTCTCTCTTCTCTGAACTTTTCTTCTCTTGCCCTGATTGTTCAACATGGTATCAGAGCCATTCTAGGCTCAATCGCCGATCGATTTCTTCGATTCGGAGGCTTCTCTATTTCAATTTCTCATGGCTTCCACCAGATCAGATGTAGGGTTTTGATTATGGATGCGCAGCGGAAAGATAATAAATTCATCCAATCAAGACCCTCCAAGGATCACAGGAAGAGAAATCATGACGATGGTAAGAGAATAGTGTTAAGTACCTTTGAGGTCTCCTTGATGACTTCTAACGAGAAAATTATCACGTCTCTACGGTTGATCCACGCCTATAGGTGAGATCTAGATCTTCCAAACGCCTTGTGCTAGATAGGAGAAATGGAAGAGGACGAAGAAATCACACAACGGATCACCAAAGAGAGGGACGGCCTCTCTTGGGGTCGACGGGGTGGGCGGACGGCAAGGGGGCTTCGGCCTCCTTGTTTGTCTTGCTCTCTCCTTCCTTCTCTACCACTCAAAGTATTATGAGCATAAGTTGTAGGGAAGGAAGCTAGGAGCATCCTTTTTATAGTCCAACAACTCCTTGTTTACTACATAAAGGCCCTATCATAATCCTACTCAAGTTCGGATTAGTCCAACTTGCATATTAGTCCTACTAAGTTAGCAAGTTGTTGTGATTTGATCCTTCTAATTAATTAATCATATTAATTAACTATTTCCTAAGTCTAGTTCACCTCTATGTGGCGTGTGGCCTCATAGGTTCTATTTAGTTGGTAGTAACTATTTACTAATATGGAGCGGCCTCTAGCAAGACATCCATTCTAGCCAACAAATAGAATAGTCATCATGACAAACCTTGTGCAAGTATTGTCTCATCACTTTTTCTCAATATCCGGATTGGTCACGAGACATACAAGTCACACTCGTATATCCAATCCATAGTTCCTCGATACTGGGAATAGCCTTATTCGAGCAAATAACATCAATATCCTTTATTGATTTATTTGAGCCCGGCCAGACATTCTATAAGCACTATCCATCGAGTGGCCTAGGATATTTTCTCCCGTTATGTGGGAGGGAAAAATTCTATCTACATCACTACGATATCTAAGCTTGCTTCCTATTGTGTCCCATACGCGCCTTTATGACTACCCAGTCACGGTGTAGCGTTTGACGCTACCAAAACACAATATTCCACAACTAGAACAACTAGTGACTCCAAGTCTAAGGATGACAATACCGTTGCCACCGCGAGAAGCACTTGTGACTTTACATAACATGTATGTAGCCTTCTCGGTATTGGGTCAATACAGTATGCCATTACTTTCTAATGCATACCCATGTGATGGATCATGACATCTCCATATCAATCCAACCCCATACTAGTCTATAGATGATTGTCCCACTAATCATTATAATGGACTAGGGATATGTAAGATAAACAACGCAATTGTAAATCTAAGGACTTCATTGTATTACATATCCAATAAGTAGTACCATGAATTTTCTAGCCAATTTATTGTTCATAGTAAACTAGATTGCCTCTAGGGCACCTATTCCAACAGTCTCCCACTTGCACTAGAGCCAATCTGGTGCATCTCGTATGCCAATGCTCCTAGTGTGTCCTTCATGCTTGCACAGAACAAGCGGCTTCGTAAGAGGATCTGACAAATTCTCATCTGTAGGAATCTTTCATATCCGAATGTCTCCTCTTTCGACTATATCTCGAATAAGATGGAACTTCCTGAGTACGTGCTTGGATTTTTGGTGCGACATGGGTTCCTTTGATTGCGCGATCGCTCCAGTGTTATCGCAATATAACTTTATAGGATCCGCAATACTAGAAACCACACCAAGATCAGTAATGAAATTTCTAATCCAAACAGCTTCTTTTGCTACGCCATTCACAGCAATGTACTCAGCCTCTGTTGTAGAATCACCCACCGTCTCTTGCTTGGAACTCTTCTAGCTCACCGCTGCTCCATTCAGGCAAAATACCAACCCCGACTATGATCTAAAATCATCTCTGTCGGTCTGGAAGCTTGCATCCGTGTAACCCTTTACACGCAACTCTTCATCACCTCCAAAAACCAAGAATGCGTCCTTAGTTCTTCTCAAGTACTTTAGGATGTTCTTGATCGCAATCCAGTGACTCTCACCTGGATTGGACTGATATCTTCTTGTCATACTCAATGCATATGACACATCTGGTCTAGTACATAACATGGCGTACATGATGGATCCTATGGCCGAGGCATAGGGAACCCTACTCATGAGTTCCTTATCAATCTGATTGGAAGGACAACCACTCTTCGAAAGAGTGACTCCATGCGACATGGGCAAGAATCCCTTCTTGGAATCTTGCATGCTGAACCGTTTCAGCACCTTGTCTATATATGTACTTTGACTTAGGCCGAGCAGCTTCTTAGATCTACCACTATAGATCTTTATACCGAGTATATACGCTGCTTCACCTAAGTCTTTCATTGAGAAACACTTTCCTAGCCAATCTTTAACAGATTGCAGCATGGGAATGACGTTTCCAATGAGTAGTATGTCATTCACATACAAGACCAGAAAAGCAATAGAGCTCCAACTAACCTTCTTGTATACACAAAACTCATCTTTGTTTATGATGAAGCCAAACTCTTTGACTACTTCATCAAAATGTCAATTCCAACTCCTAGAAGCTTGCTTCAACCCATAAATGGATCGCTGCAGCTTACAGACCTTGTTGGCTTGCTTTGGATCTTCAAAACCCTCAGGTTGTGTCAAGTACACATCCTCGAGGAGATTCCCATACAGGAATGTTGTTTTGACATCCATCTTCCAAATCTCATAGTCGTAGTATGCTGCAATGGCAAGCAAGATTTTGATGGATTTGGTCATTGCGACAGGGGAAAAGGTTTCATCATAGTCAATACTATGAATCCGTCTAAATCCTTTAGCCACCAATCGACCCTTATAGGTAATCACATTACCATCCATGTCGATCATCTTCTTGATTACCCACTTGCACCATATGGGGCATGCCCCTTCGGGTAGTTCCACCAAAGTCCACACTTTGTTGGTGTACATGGATTCCATCTCGGATCTCATGGCTTCTAGCCATTTCAGAGAGTCCGACCCTTTTATGGCCTCTTCATAGGTAGTAGGCTCATCATCTATGAGCATCGTGTCACCAAATTCAGTTACGAGAAGTCCATACCTCTCTGGCTCCTGGCGCACTCTACTAGATCTACGAAGTTCTTGTGTTAATTGAACAGGCTGTTCCACAACTTCTTGTGGATCCTGCTCATGTCCCATAGTAGGATCAATTCTCTGTGGTTCTTGAACTTCTTCAATTTATACAGTCCTCCCACTTGCTTCTTTAGAGACAAACTCTCTTTCTAAAAACACGTCGGTCCGAGCAACAAACACTTGTTTTCGGTTGGATTGTAGAAATGATATCCCTTAGTTTCCTTAGGGTATCCCACAAATTTGAATTTTTCCGACTTAGGCCCTAGCTTGTCTGACTGTACACGTTTTACATAGACATTTCAGCCCAAAATATTCATGAACGACACTGTCGGACGCTTCCCACTCCACATCTCATGTGGTGTCTTCATGACTGACTTAGATGGAACACGGTTAATGGTGAAAGCGGCACTCAATAGAGCATAGCCCCAAAATGACAATGGAAGATCAGTTTGACACATCATAGATCGAACCATATCTAATAGAGTTTGATTTCTCCTATCGGACACGCCATTCCATTGTGGCGTTCCGGGTGGAGTGAGTTGGGATATTATCCCACACTCTCTAAGATAGTCGTCAAACTCTTGGCTCAAGTATTCCTCCACGATCTGATCGTAAATCCTTAATACTTTTACTAAGCTACTTCTCTAATTCATTTTTGAATTCTTTGAACATTTCAAAGGATTCGAATTTGGCGTTCATAAGGTATAGAAATCCATATCTACTGAAATCACTAGTAAATGTTATGAAGTAGACATAGCCAATCCTTGCAGGCGTGGCAAATGGCCCACATACATCTGTATGTACTAGCGCCAATTGCTCACTAGTATTCTCACCTTTCTTATTGAAAAGGAACTTTTTCATTTTTCCCAATAAACATGCCTCACATGTCTCATATGATTCAAAATCAAATGAGTCTAGAAATCCATCCTTATGGAGTCTAGATACACGTTTCTCGTTTATATGGCCTAAACGACAGTTCCATAGATACGGAGGATTTAAATTATTCATTTTAATCCTCTTAGTATTAATGTTATAGACATGATTGCTTAGATCAAGGATGTATAATCGATTAAATAATTTCCCACTACAATAGTGAATACTATCAAAATAAATGGAACAACAATTGTTCTTTATTGAAATTTTAAAACCATCCTAGTCCAAACAAGAAATAGAAAGAACGTTTCTGCTCATAGCAGGCACAAAATAGCAATTATTAAATTTTAAAACTAATCCTCAAGGCAGAGACAGCTCGTGTAATACCCGTTTCTATAGAAGAGGGTTATTTAGCAATTGTGTGATAGTTTGGGGGTTTTAATTATAGTTCTCATAAGTTTCACTTGAGTTAGGTAAGAAATAGGGAGGTAGTCGTAGTTTCAGGAAATAAAGAAAATTAGCTACTAATTCATAGATGGGGTAAGTTCTTTTGTTTCTAAATCTTAAGGGGGTTGCATATGTATTTTATATAACGTTTTGTAAAGAGTTACATCCACAATATCCACCCTCCACTTGTCCTTGATCTCAAAAATTTACTCACCACTTGTTATTCTCCTCCTACTTCCACGTTACCCTCCCACATGATGATTTCTCTTCTAATTTTCCTAATTCCATCCTTAATGGAGGTATTCCCCATCCTTCCCATTACTGGAACAACTAACTCTTTAAAGAAGGCGTCTTTTCTGTTACCCTCCATCACCACCATCAACGACATCACCACCGCCTCAACCCTTCAACACCACCACCAACACCACCATGCCTCCACCTCTCTCCGACCTCCTCTCTGCCTCCACGTCTCTATTTCTCCCTCTCTCCAAAACCCAATAGCAGCAACATCCAACAGCAGCACTACCATCGTCATCCCCGTCCTCATCGCCGGCACAACCATCACCACCGGCGACCCAATAGCCTCCACCTCCGGATTTGCTCCCTCTCTCTCTCCTTATCCATTCAGTACCTCTTACCCTCTCTGCTCTTTGGAGACAGATCAAGCAAGCAACAGCAGCGGCGACGGCAACAGTGGCTAGAGCCACCGCCGAAGCCGCCGACCCGGAACCTGACCCGATAATCAGAGCCTCCTCCATCCCTCTCTGCACCTTCCAGAGGCTCCCCACACCCCTAGAGGCTCGACCGAGCTCCAAGACACCATCACCAGCCACCACAGTCCCGGAGCACCATGTTTTCCGGCCAATTTCCGGGTTAACTTCGGCGTACGATTTCTCCTCCATTAGGTAACCAATTCGATCGATTTTTTACACCAATCTACTTGTTTTAGCTTGAATTAGAGTTATTGCATATCAAAATGTGATGGGTATCAATGTAGGAAGAATTTCATGTTTGGGTTTGAGGAGGAAGAAGATAATGAGCGATGTTAGAATCGCGCGGTGGGGGGGGGGATTTTGTCTTTTAACTAAGAGTTTAGGGTGATGGATGTTTGTTAAGAAACTAGTTTTGTTATGGGGGTGGGGGGGACTAAATGCTATATTCACAAGATTTTGGGATTTCTTGTGTAGATGACATAATCTGTTTTATCAGCAAACTTTTTATTGTTTAAATCAATTAACAAACTAGTATTTGTAATTTCTTACATATAGATATGCACATACACACACATATACACATAAATAGATACACACTCCTCTATAACCTTTTAGCAAGAAAATATTCGTGTAAAGTTGGCTACATTATTATTATACAAGTCCTTTATTTACAAGAGTTTCGAGCTAAAAATCTAGAAGTTGTTTTATAAATAAGATTTCTAGCTACTAAGTTATATGTATAGATTTGGTTTAACTGAACGGGGAGTTTTGGGTTGGTTTAGAAATTTAAAATAAGAAGTTAACCAAGTATTTAGGACATTCCTCGCATTACTTGAATTATACGTGACAGTTGAAGCTGTAATTGATTAGGAATTATAATTGGTAGGTGACGGGTTCATAGACGAAGGCTACGTCTACCTGTAGGAGCTATTTCTTGATAATATCGGTTGCTACTAGAGGTGAGTAAAAATGCCAAGCCTAGAGCCCTAGCTTCTTTCGTGTAGAAATTGTGATTTCATTTTTATCTCGTCTCAAAATGAGTGTTTGCTGAATGTGTTACTTGAAAGTTTGCTTTGCTTGTCGAACTTTGATCTTCGAAACTCTCACTTGAAAGTAACCACACGTAATAACGTAAAGTGAAAAGAGTTGTACGGGTGAACAGTTTTGGTTACTTATATTTTTAACTCGGCCGCAACCTGCCGGATGCTTCTTGCACTTACCTCTCTGGCCGCGTGAGCCTTAGAGGGGTGCCAACACTTATGGTCTTGGATGATACAGTAGAATAGATCCTCCCCGTATCAACAAGATAGTAGGGAAGTTCTCTAAGGAAATATATTTTGACAAGAAGGAATAGTTTGGGAGTAATGCTCCCCTTTGAGTTATATGAAGAAGTTTGAGACACAAGGCATGAATTTAAAGGATTTTAGTTGTTACAATAAGCTCGTACTTGATTCTCTGAAAATAGCCCTTTGTTGATGATTCTTACTTATTCCTATTTACTCCTGATTATTGTGAAAGAAAAGATGCTTCTTTATCTGTTAACACGTTTGGGTGTTGCTTACTCAGCATTTCTTGCTGACTTTTGGAAAAACTGCGGTCTTTGTTTGTTTACCCCGCATGTCTAGGAGAAGGGAGCTCTATGTAGTTGGGATTTCGCATCACCACTAGTTTATGTTAGTTTCTTTTAGTTCGCAGATCACTTAGTTAATGTCGCTTTGGGTATGTAATATGAAACAGCTAAGCAGTTGTAATATAATGTGAAGTTGTGTTCTTGAGTTCCGCCAAATTCATTATGAGTAGCACCCTCCTAGGCATTCCGGTCCGGAACGGAACTCTCGGGAATTAAGGGGTGTTACAGGTGGTATCAGAGCAGGCAATCCAAAAAGAGAATTAAACCTGTAGGGTTATATAAAACAATTTTAGTGCAAGAAATCTAAAATTTGACAAGCCGATTGAGTTTTGGGTAGTCTGAGTCTTGCTCTGTCCCATCCGTCTGCGACCTTTATTCTAGTGGCGAGAAATACTTTGTCAAATTTTATTACATGCATTGACTGGATTAGTTATGAGATGCTTTATTTAGTATTTTCTGTACTTATTTGTCCTTTGGACTTATATTACTCCCACGCGAGGAGCAAGGATTAAAGAATTCAAGATTTTGAGGAAGGATTAGAGATTATATAATGAGATTTTGTGCATTAATTGCATTGCTAAGGGATGTGTGCTTCCATCTTTATGTGTTAAGAATACTCTATGAGTAATATTCATGATATAGAAAGAGATATATGTGTGCGTTGCACCAATGTAAGTTCATTAGCCCGTGATAGAATAAGCATTGATGCCATAGGCAATAGTATAAGAATTTGACTGATAGACCGCTGCGATACTACACTAGGTGAGCGCAACGAGAATGGATGGCGCATAACGCCAACAACATGGAGCAATTTTTTACCCAGATGACTCAAGTGATGAACATTAACGAAGCTCAAGGAGGACCAGGATGGGCCAAGAAAGTGGCAGACATGAAACACCAAATTTCATAGGAAATGAAGATCCTGTCGAGCTGGAAGACTGGATTATGGAGATGGAAAAATTCCTGGAATACGTGGAATTCCCTGAAGACCGAAAGGTCAACTGTGCAGTATTCTATCTGAAGAGTACGACCAATCTTTGGTGGAGAACCTCACGAGAAACCCTGTTAGACCAACCCAACTTCAATTGGGAAGCCTTGCAAACTGCCCTCAGATCTCGCTTCTATCCTTCTCACGTGAAGAGCAATAAGAGGCGAGAATTTCAGAACTTACAACAAGAAAGTGACTCTGTGACCGAGTATTTCCGGAAGTTTATGGAACTGGCTTGGTTCGCGGGCAACATGGTGCCCGATGAGGAAGAAAAAGTTGACAGGTTTATGTCAGGGCTACATCTTCACTTGCAAAAAGATATGTCAAACATGAACTTCCCCACTCTGCAGGAGGCCTATGATAGGGCAGCAAACCTTTGGCGAATTCAGGAGATTCAAGACAACCTACGGGGAAAGCGCAAGATGGAAGGTAGCACGTCTAGGGTCAACCAGAACGGCCAAGACAAGAGGTTTATGCCAAACAACGTCGGAGGCAATCAGGGATAGTATCAAGGAAACCGGCAAAACCAAACAACTCAGCGAGTTCGCCACTATTTCTGCAAGAAGTGCCCAAAGGAACCATCCAGGAGAAGACTGTGCGGGAAACGTAGTCACTTGCAACAACTGTGGAAGGAAGGGTCATCGAGCATATGAATCCAGAGTGCAACCATCAGGGAACCAGCAGCCTGGGACCCTACAGATTGGATATGGGACCTTTGGAAACCACCATAACAATGGAGGGAACGACTATGGAAGGCAGCAGAACTTCAACCAAGGTAATGCTAGACAAAATGGAGACAGGAACTGGAACAACAATGCTGGTCAAGGAGCTAACAACAACAATGGAGCTGGTGTAGTAGGAGGAGTTGGAGGCCAGAAGGCCAATGTGGGAAGAATTGCAGTCATGACCAAGGCGGAGGCTGATGCTGAACATGAGTTGTCACGAGTACCTTCCTTATCCATGAGCATCCAGCTTTATTATTATTTGATTCTGCTGCATCATACTCTTTCATATCATCATCATTCGTTGAGCAATTGGGATTGAGTAGGTCATCTAGCATATCTACCCCTGTAGCGACACCCACTGGCCAAATAGCAATATGTGACACCATATTTGAAGAAATAGGAGTGACAATCCTAGTTTGTACCCTGCCTGCAAATTTGATAAAGTTTGACCTTAAGGGCATAGACGTCATCCTTGGGATGGACTGACTTAGTAGATATCGGGCTATCATTGATTTTTATGAACAAAAGGTTCAATTAAGAGGACCAAACGGGGAGAAAGTCCCTTATCCAGGAATCATGAATGAACCCTGCATTAGACTGGTGTCAGCAATGACCATAGTCAAACAAGTAAAGAAGTGAAACTCTGCCTACTTGTGTTACATCGAGGATGTATCCAAGAAGGAGAATGTGCTGGAAGAGATACCAGTTGTGAGAGGATTTCCTGATGTATTCCCAGAAGAAATTCCAGGAATGCCACCTAGAAGAGAATTGAAGTTTACCTTGGACATAGCACCTGAAACTGCGCCTATCTCGAAAGCACCGTACCGGATGGCCCCAGCAGAATTGAAGGAGCTGAAAGATCAATTGAAAGAACTTCTGGATAAGGGTTACATAAGGCCAAGTGTTTCACCCTGGGGAGGAGCACCTGTGCTTTTCGTGAAGAAGAAAGATGGGAGCTTAAGGCTATGCATTGACTACCGAGAGTTCAACAGTGCAACCATCAAGAACAAGTACCCTCTACCCCGGATTGACGATTATTTGATCAACTACAAGGGGCTAGTGTCTTCTCAAATATTGATTTAAGATCACGGTACCATCAGCTTCGGGTAGCCGAAAAGGATATCCCGAAGCCAGCCTTTCGAACGAGATATGGCCATCATGAGTTCACTGTGATGCCTTTTGGTTTGACCAACTCACCTGGAGTATTTATGGACTTGATGAACAGAATGATGAGGCCATTTCTGGATCAATTTGTTGTTGTCTTCATCGACGACATCCTTGTGTACTTAAAGAGCGAGGAGAATCACGAGGAACATCACAGAGAAGTGTTGCAGACTCTGAGACAGGAACAACTATATGCTAAGCTGTCCTAGTGCGAGTTTTGGCTGGATCGCGTTCCATTCCTGGGTCCCATCATCTCAAAGGAAGGAATCTTAGTGGATGTGGGAAAGATTTCTACAGTCAAGGACTGGCCCACACCGAAGAATGTGTCTGAGATAAGGAGTTTCCTTGGCTTAGCAGGCTACTACAGACGTTTTGTGAAGGACTTCTCCAAAATTGCTAGGCCATTGAACGCATTGACAAAGAAGGCAGTAAAGTACCAGTGGAATGACACTTGTGAGGAAGCATTTCAGAAAATAAAGGAGAAGTTAACTACAACACCAGTATTGGCTCTTCCCAACAATTCAGGCGAGTTTGAAGTATATAGCGACACATCAAAGAAGGGGCTAGTATGTGTGCTCATGCAAGAAAGAAGGGTAATTGCCTACGCATCAAGGCAACTGAAACCCCGTGAGGAAAACTACGCTACTCATGACTTGGAGTTGGCATCCGTAGTCTTCGCCTTAAGGATATGGAGACATCACTTGTATGGAGTTTTTTGCAAGGTTTACATGGACCACCGCAGTCTAAAGTACATTTTCACTCAGAAGGAGCTGAACAACAAGCAGCGGTGATGGATAGAAGTCATCAAAGACTATGACTTGAAAATCCAGTACCACGAAGGAAAAGAAAATGTGGTTGCTGACCCATTGAGTCGGAAATCGAGTCGCACCATCAGCGCCATGCCGGCTTTGCCATACTGGCTATGCTGCAAGTTGAGAAAGGTCGAAATTGAAGTAGTAGATCAAGGAGGGGTGAAGAACCTGCTTGGAAGCCTGACAACGGTACCAGAATTCTTTGAGGAGATAAGGAGTAACCAAGCAGGATATGTGAAACTCGAGCGAACCAAGAAGAATATTGCGGCTGGACAAGCCATAGGATGTCAGATTCATGAAGATGGAAGCATTCTCTATAAGGGAAGGTGGTGTGTCCCTTAGAAGTGTGCAGAAACGAAGGAAAAACTGATGTGTGAATCACACAATACACCCTACTCAGTACACCCTTGAGGCGACAAGCTCTACAAGGATTTGAAGAAGACATTCTGGTGGCCTAACATGAAAAGGGATGTGGCAGAATTCGTGGCTAGATGTCCTACATTCCAGAAGGTGAAGTTCGAGCACAAGAGAATGGGATGTCTAGTTCAACCTTTGGATGTTCCAGTCTGGAAGTGGGATTCTGTTTCTATGGATTTTGTGACTGCTTTGCCGACCTCGAAGAATGGACTCAATCGGATTTGGGTATAGTAGAAAGATTAACCAAGACGGCAAGATTCATCCCGATGAAGGATACGTGGAACATGGAGCAGAGAGCAGATGCGTATGTAAAGAATATAGTAAGGTATCACGGGGTTCCAAGCTCGATCATTTCTGACAGGGACCCTAATTTTCTCTCTCATTTCTGGAAGGCACTTCAGGAAGCATTGGGAACCCAATTGCGATTTAGTACAACTTTCCACCCAAATACGGATGGACAGACGAAGAGGAAAGTTAATACATTAGAAGACATGCTTAGGGCTTGTGTTATGGACTTTCAAGGATCATGGGTCGACAGATTACCGCTGATAGAGTTCTCGTATAACAACAGCTATCACGCTAGCATTTGCATGGCACCGCACAAGGCTTCGTATGGTAGGAAATGTCGAACGCCTTTAAGCTGGAGTGACATCAGCGAGATAGTGGTTATTGGTCCACAGATTATTGAAGAAATGACGGATCAAGTAAGGCTTATCCAACAACGAATGAAGGCAGCTCAAGACAGGAAAAAGTCCTATGCATACCAGAAGAGAAGACCATTAGAGTTCAAAGTGGACGAAAAGGCGTTTCTTAAGGTCTCACCAATAAAGGGTGTAACAAGATTCAATCAGAAGGGGAAGTTGAGCCTGAAGTTTATTGGACCATACGAGATTCTGGAGAAAATTAGAGAAGTTGTGTACCGACTAGATCTACCTTCCAACCTGGGAAAAGTACATAATGTCTTTCACGTTTCCCAATTGAAAAGTATGTTCCTGACTCATCACATGTATTGGACCCTGAACTAGTGGAGTTAGAGCCGTCTTTGACATACGTGGAGCATCCAGTCAAGATCCTTGATACCAAGACAAGACACGCGTACCAAGAGCGTTAAGGTGTTCAAAGTCCTACGGATAAACCATCTCACAGAAGAGGCTACTTGGGAAGCCGAGGATGAGATGCAAGAGAAATATCCACACTTTTTTGACGAGGTAAATTGAGTTCCGGGGACGTCACTCTCCTAAGGGGGAGAGGATGTAACCCTTTGAATTTTCGTACCCTAACCCGTTACGTCGTCACATTAGCTATTCACACAGTACATCGCATAAAGTATTAGCACGGTTGCATACTATATTGGATTTCATATCATACTACATCATATCTTGTATGCCAGTTAAGTATAGGGGCTTCGCTCTCGTTGAATACTTGGTTTGAGCTTCGAGGACCAAGCTTTGTTTAAGGGGGGAAGGATGTAATACCCCGTTTTCATAGAAGAGGCTTATTTAGAAATTATGTGATCGTTTGGTGGTTTTAATTATAGTTCTCATAAGTTGAACTTGATTTAGATAAGAAATAGGGAGGTAGTCGTAGTTTCAGGAAATAAAAAAATTAGCTACTAATTTATAGTTGGTGTAAGTTCTTTCGTTTCTAAATCCTAAGGGGGTTGCAGATGTATTTTATATAACTTTTTGTAAAGAGTTACATACACAATATCCACCATCCACTTGTCCTTGATCTTCAAAATTTACTCACCACTTGTTATTTTCCTCCTACTTCCACGTTACCCTCCCACATGATGATTTCTCTTCTCATTTTGCTATTTATTTCAGCTACCGTCCATCACCACCATCAACGACATCACCGCCGCCTCCACCCTTCAAAACTACCACCAACACCACCATGCCTCCACCTCTCTCCCACCGCCTCTCTGCCTCCACCTCTCTGTTTCTCTATCTCTCCCGAAACCAATAGCAGCAGCACCACCATCGTCATCCCCATCACCATCGCCGGTACCACCATCACCACCGGCGACCCAATTGCCTCCACCTCCGGCTTTTCTCCCTCTATCTGTCTCTCTCTCTCTCTCTATCCTTCTCCCTTCAGTCCCTCTCAACCTCTATGCTCGTTGGAGACAGAGCCAGCAAGCAACATCAGCGGCGACGGAAACAGTTGCCTGAGCCACCGCCGAAGCCGCCGACCCGAAACCTGACCAGGAAATCGGAGCCTCCTCCTTCCGTCTCTGCAGCTTTCAGAGGCTCCACCACACCCCTAGAGGCTCGACCGAGCTCCAAGACAGCATCTCCAGCCACCACAGTCGCCGGAGCACCATGTTTACCGGCCAATTTCCGGGTTAACTTCGGCTTACGATTTCTCCTCCATTCGGTAACCAATTCGATCGATTTTTGGCACCAATCTACTTTTTTTAGCTTAAATTAGAGTTATTGCATATCAAAATGTGATGGGTATCAGTGTAGGAAGAATTTTATGTTTGGGTTTGAGGAGGAAGAAGATGATGAGTGATGTTAGAATCGGGGGGGGGGGGCGATTTTGTCTTTTAAATAAAAGTTTGGGGTGATGGATGTTTGGTCAAAAACTAGTTTTGTTATTGGGTGGGGGGGGGGGACTAAATGCTATATTCACAAGATTTTGGGGTTTCTTATGTAGATGACATAATCTGTTTTATCAACAAACTTTTTATTGTTTAAATCAATTAACAAACTACTATTTGTAATTTCTTACATATAGATATGCACATACACACACATATACACATAAATAGATACACACTCTTCTATAACCTTTTAGAAAGAAAATATCCGTGTAAAAATGGCTACGTTATTATTATACAAGTCTTTTATTTACAAGAATTTCGAGCTAAAAATCTAGAAGTTGTTTTATAAATAAGATTTCTAGCTACTAAGTTATATGTATAGAATTGGTTTAACTAAACGGGGAGTTTTGGGTTGGTTTAGAAATTTAAAATAAGAAGTTAACCCGGTATTTAGGACATTCCTCGCATTACTTGCATTATATGTGATAGTTGAAGCTGTAATTGATTAGGATATATAATTTGTAGGTGACGTGATCATAGACGAAGGCTACGTCTACCTGTAGGATCTATTTCTTGATAATATCGGTTGCTACTAGAGGTGATTAAACATGCCAAGCCTAAAGCCCTAGCTTCTTTCGTGTAGAAATTGTGATTTCATTTTATCTCGTCCCAAAATGAGTGTCTGCTGAATGTGTTACTTGAGTGTTTGCTTTTCTTATCGAACTTTGATCTTCGAAACTCTCACATGAAAGTAACCACACGTTATAACGTAAAGTGAAAAGATTTGTACGGGTGAACAGTTTTGGTTACTTATATTTTTAACTCGGTCGCAACCTGCCGGGTGCTCCTTGTACTTACCTCTCTAGCCGCGTGAGCCTTAGAGGGGTGTCGACACTTATGGTCTTGGATGCTACAGTATAATAGATCCTCCGCGTATCAACAAGATAGTAGGGAAGTTCTTCGATGAAAGATATTTTGAAAAGAAGGAATAGTTTGGGAGTAATGCTCCCCTTTGAGTTATAAGAAGAAGTTTGAGAAACAAGGCATTAATTTAAAGGATTTTACTTGTTACAATAAGCTCGTACTTGATTCTCCGAAAATAGCACTTTGTTGATGATTCTTACTTATTCCTATTTACTCCTGATTATTGTGAAAGAAAAGACGCTTCTTCATCTGTTTACACGTTTGGGTGTTGCTTACTCAGCATTTCTTGCTGACTTTTGGAAAAACTGTGGTCTTTGTTTGTTTCCCCCGCAGGTCTAGGAGAAGGGAGCTCTATGTAGCTGGGATTGCGCATCACCACTAGTTTATGTTAGTTTCTTTTTGTTCCCTATTTACTCCTGATTATTGTGAAAGAAAAGATGCTTCTTCATGTGTTTACACGTTTGGGTGTTGCTTACTCAGCATTTCTTGCTGACTTTTGGAAAAACTGCGGTGTTTGTTTGTTTCCCCCGCAGGTCTAGGAGAAGGGAGCTCTATGTAGCTGGGATCGCACATCACCACTAGTTTATGTTAGTTTCTTTTAGTTCGCAGATCACTTAGTTAGTGTCGCTTTCAGTATGTAATATTGAAAGTGTGAGTGTGCAGGTGTTAATGCAGCTAAGATACTCTAGAAGTGGGGGAGGTGTTGAATAGAGTATGCCAACTTTTTGCAAAGCTTGCTAAGAAGATGAAGACTGCGAAAAACAGTGAAGTTCAAGGCCTTGAAAACTAGTTCAAGCCCTTGGAAGCAATGCAGTTTGTATAAAGCAAGTAAGCCTTTTTCAAAGCCTTGAAAACAAGTTCAAACCCTTAAAAAACAGACAATTTTGTATGCCGCAAATACTGAGAAAAAATAATGAACTGTAAATGGAAGAGACAAGTGATTTTTAGAGTTCAGTCCACTTGGACCTACGTCTCTACCTCAAGGATTAGATCCCTGCAGGACTTTCAACACATTCTTATTAATCAAAAGCTAAGCCCTAGAACTCAAGCACATAGAGTTCCCTTACTCTGTTACAGCTTGTGGTTTTCCCTAACATGTCTAGTACCTTCTCTAGCTGAATGATTAACTAAGAATTCTCTAATGTTCACTTTGAACAATCCGTGAGAATGAATGTAGAGATAGTACATAAATGATCTACCAATGGAGTACAATACAGAAGAACACTTAAAGTGTAGAAAAAGCAGTGAAGTATGCAGTGATCTTCTGTGAATGGATTGGAAGAATGATGAAATTTTTTTATGCTTGTCAATCCAAAACTATTTCTCTGTTTTTGCCCGTTGAGTTTTGTGTCTTGTTGCTTCGAATTTGAGCTATATTTATACTTCAAACAGCTCTGCAAATCTCCCCTGATTTTCAGCAACAAACTTCCTATTTTGTAGGCAACAGAGTTTGACTACTTTGAAATATTCTCCAACGGATGGATGATCACAATCTTCAGAGCTTTTGTTGTGATCTTTCATATAAACTCCATGAGAAGCTTTCATGCACGTCTGATTTATCACAGGATCAAAGTGTCCAAATATTTCCAAATATGCAGCAATTCAGTTTAGGAAACATTCCTGCAAAACTTAGAAATAAAATTTCCTGCAATATCAAAGTCAAACAGATGATATTCTATGATCAAAAGTGTTAGAATAATTTGTCTTTCATAATCTAATAACAGTGAATCAAACAAATGAAATATAGAGAGGAAATCAAACTCAGAGAGTTTGAAGAAAACTCCCCCTGAGAATGTTCATACATGTTAAGCAGTTTCAAGGCTTTGAATCCAGTTTCAAGGCCTTGAAGCCTCTGAGAATTGATTCAAGGCTTTGAAAGCTGGTCCAAGGCCTTGAAATAGCTGAACTATTTCAAGCCTTTCACAACCTGATCTTACAATCTCCCCCTTGGTGAAAGACAAAACCAAATTATGTTTGATCCTTAGTCTCTGGAAAAAAATACTGGTTAGTTCACAAGTTATAATAACAGAGTAATTCCAAAAAAATCCAACTTATTCAATTACCAAAATAAAGTAAACAGTTCAGTAAATAGCAAGCAACAAATAGCACCTAAGAATAAAAACTAACTCCTATAATTTTCTCCCCCTTTTTGACTTTCATCAAAAAGATAGAAGATGTTGGATCAAGTGTCTGAAAAAATTTGATTACTTACAGAAAATTTTATGACGAGAGATTTGGGGAAGAAAGAGTAGGCAAGATTAAGGGGTTTGATCTTCATCTGCAACTTGATGTCCTTCCTCTTTCTCACTATCTTCTGCATCAGTCTTGTCCTGCACTTCCTGTTCTTCTTCATTCTCACCAGCAATAGTTACCTCTTCAGTCTTGTCCTTTGTAAGAGCCTTTGGAGATTTCTTCTTTTTCTTCAAGGTAATCAGCAGATCATCTGAGTCAGGACTGTTGACTTCATCTCCTTCCTGTGAGACTTGTTCTGCCGCCTGCTTTCCCTAATCTGAGACTGGAGCAACTTCTTGAATGTTCACTAGGTAGATCTTTTTCAGAATCTCCTTTCTTTGGACCTTCATCATCCTCAGGAACATCAATCAAAGTCATGCTTCTGAAGATGCTTTCCACCATGTACTTGACTTGTCCCATTTCAGATTCAAGTCCATAAACAGTTGCTTTGATGTCTTCCAAATCCAATTCCATACCATCAATTCTTTGACTGTCTGTAGCCTGAGAAGTCTGAATTGAAGTGGAGTCAAGGTCTTGGGCTTAAGAAACTTCTTTGCACCCAGTTCTTCTTCAGTCAAGTCTGAGTATAACTTCCAGGTTTTTGCCTTAGTCTTCACCACTCCAATCTTCTCAAAAGATTTCTCATTAAGCATTCTAATACCACAAGTAACTGATTCCTCTCCACTAGTTGGAATCTCAAAGTGTTCAAAGAACAAAGTGAGCAGATTAGCATAGGGTAGATGGTGTTTTCTTTGACTGGTAAGGCTGAAGAGCATATGCTCAATCACTAGTTTGGGAAGATCAATATCATAGCCATGCATAATCAGATACATAATGTGCAGCATCCTTTCAGTTACTAGTTCTCTAGAGTGCTCTCCGGGAAAAATACACCTAACCAGAATGGTATGAAGGACCTTGGCTTCAACATGCAACACAGAATGTGTTAACTGTTTGGCTGAGGAGGAGATGTTTGGAAGAAAGAACTCATCTGTGGCTAGCTTCAGAGTTTCTGTCTTTTGTGGATGATTGCTAGTGTCATACCTCTTTGGACAACCAAACACATTGGCAAACTCAGAGTGGTCCAAATCAATTTCTATTCTAGCAACTCCAGATTTTATCACCAAGTGTGCAGATCTTCTAACTTGTGCCAAATTCAGATAGAAAAGTCTGGTGAGTCTAGGATAGGCTAACTCTTTAGGATTCAACATGACCCACATAGAACTTTTCTTCAACATGGAGACGCACTTAAGTTTCATGTGTTCCACCATATGCATATTGACAAAAACCAACAGATCTGGAAGCAAAACCATCTAACCACTGACCTTTAGAGATGTTTGAGACAAACCAAGTGTCATCAGGGGTTGTGTTCTTTGTTGATGCCTTTGAATAGATCTGCAAGTCCTTCTTCAATTGACCTTCTGGTTTTTCTTCTATCACCTTTCCCTTCCCTTTTTCTGCTTGAGTTGCTTTCTTCTTTTTCAGCTTCTTTGAACTAGTGGATTCTGTTTCTGGTTGCTTCTCTGTAATAGCTTTCTCTTTCTGCTTCTTCTTCTTCTTCTTCTTTTCTAAGGAGGAAGTTTTAACCTTCTTGACCTTCTTCTTGGGTGGAGGAAGATCTGGAACTGCCTTTGCACTGGGAGTTCTAGAGCTAGAGTCTCCACTTACTTCTTTAACTTCATCCAATGCTGTCTTTATTTTCTTCTGTGAAGTAGTTTTTGATCCTCCAGCCATCATGATTCTGTCTGAGGCTCTCCTTCTGCTCATTAGGGTTTTGGAGAAGAATAGAGAGAGGTGGAATGATACGGAGAGAGGAGAGGAGAAGAAGATAAATACTGAAAGAGTTTGAGTTTCAAAAGGAAACTAGTATCTCTCTGATCTCAAAAGATTTGCAATAATCAGAGAGAATTCAAATCTTTTATGCCGTTGGAAAATAAAATATTCTAATACTATTTTTGGCTAAAACAAATTTTTGAAAAAGGTAGGGGCTATATTAGACAAATATATACAGAGATATCACCCAACACAGAATGATCTAAGATTATTGACTATCAATGTAGCAGACTCATTTTCAAGGCTTTGAAAAGGTTTTCAAGGTCTTGAAAAACTGTAACACTGCAACAAATAACATCCAAAGCTTTGAACTGATTTTCAAGGATTTTAAACTCAATCCAAACCTTTGAAAACACATAAAGCTTACCTTTCTTACCTGATGCTCCCCCTAAACCAATGCATCTTTATTTAGCATTCCCAATTCCAATCTTAGAGCTGAGAATCTTTCATCTGCTAATGGTTTAGTGAAGATATCTGCAATTTGCATGTTAGTGGCAATAAATTCAAGAATAATATCACCTTTATCAGCATGATCTCTGATGAAATGGTGTCTGACATCAATGTGCTTGGTTCTTGAATGTTGCACTGGATTCTTTGTAATAGAAATTGCACTAGTGTTATCACACTTAATAGGTATGCTTCTGAAGTCAAATCCAAGATCTCTTAGCTGTTGAGCAATCCATAGTACTTGTGAACAAAATGCTCCTGCAGCTATATATTCAGCTTCAGCTGTTGATAGGGGAACTGAATTCTGTTTCTTGGAGTGCCAGCTGATTAAGGATGATCTAATAAATTGGCAAGTCCCTGAATTACTTTTTCTATCAACTTTGTAACCTGCAAAGTCAGCATCTGAAAATCCATGCAAAGAGAAGTTAGAGTGTCTTGGATACCAAATCCCTAAGTCTTTGGTACCACTGAGGTATCTGAATATTCTCTTCACAGCAGTCAAGTGTGATTCTTTTGGATCAACTTGAAATCTAGCACACATACACACACTAAACATAATATCTGGTCTGCTTGCTGTGAGATAGAGTAATGATCCAACCATACCTATATACTCTTTCACATTGACACTCTTACCAGATTCATCCTTGTCTAAGGATAGTGTAGAGATCATATGAGTCCTGGCTTCCTTGCATTGATCCATGCTATATTTGTTTTGTAAGTCTCTTGTGTACTTGCTTTGATGTGGAAAGAATCCATTCTTCAATTGATGTATTTGAATTCCTAGGAAGAAGTTCAACTCTCCCATCATGCTCATTTCAAATTCCCTGCTCATAAGACTTGAGAATTCTCTGCACAATTGATCATTAGTAGCTCCAAACAGGATATCATCAACATATATCTGAACTACAAGCAAGTCTTTCTCATGAGTTTTTATGAAAAGTGTCTTGTCTACTAAACCTCTTTTGAAATTATTTTCAAGCAAAAACTTTGACAATCTTTCATACCAAGCTCTTGGAGCTTGTTTCAAACCATAGATAGCTTTGTCAAGTTTGTAAACATGATATGGAAACTTATCATTTTCAAAACCAGGTGGTTGTGCAACATAAACTTCTTCTTGCAAGTAGCCATTCAAGAAAGCACATTTTACATCCATCTGAAAAAGTTTCATGTCTTTGTAAGATGCAAATGCAAGCAAAATTCTAATTGCTTCTAACCTGGGAGCTGGAGAAAAAATTTCCTCATAATCAAAACCTTCTTCTTGGTTGTAACCTTGAGAAACTAACCTTGCTTTGTTTCTGATCACTTTGCCACTTTCATCCAACTTATTTCTGAACACTCATCTGGTACCAATGACGGATTGGTTTGTAGGTGGAGGAACCAGATTCCAAACCTTATTCCTTTCAAACTCATTAAGTTCACTTTGCATTGCAATGATCCAGTCTACTTCTTGTAATGCTTCTTTCACAGGTTTTGGTTCTACAAGAGAGATAAAAGCATTAAAAGAACATAAGTTCTTCAATTGTGATCTGGTTTGTGTATCAGTGGTTGGATCTGTGATGATATTGTCAACTGGATGAGATGAGAGATATTTAAATCTCTTTCTTGGAGAACATGGTTCAGTTTCTCCATAGATCTTCTCTGGTCTTGAAGTAGTGGCTCAGTCACTTGTATCCTTCTGATCATCTTTTTCAAGGCTTTGAGGCTTATTTTGAATGCCATGAGTACCATTTTCAAGGTCTTGAAAATGTCTTCTGTTTTCTTCTGAGCCTTTCTTGAATTCCTGTGGATTCTCAATCTCTTCCTCTGATTCATGCTTGTTCAAATTCAAGTCTGCAAAACTTTCACTCAAAGAACCGTCATAGCTTTCATAAAAAATAACATGAATGCTCTCTTAAACCAATTTGGTTCTTTTATTGTGAACTCTATAAGCTTTGCTATTCAGAGAGTAACCAAGAAATATACCTTCATCACTTCTTGCATCAAACTTACCAAGATTGTCTTTTCCATTGTTGTGGATAAAACAAGTACATCCAAGGCCTGAAGTATGAAATATTTGGCTTCCTCCCTTTTAATAGTTCATAGGGAGTCTTCTTCAGAATAAGTATGATCAAGCACCTGTTCAAAGTATAGTTTGCTGTATTCACAGTTTCTTCCCAATAATGTTTTGGCAGCTTGTTCTCAAGAAGCATTGTCCTTGACATATCTTCAAGAGTCCTGTTCTTTCTTTCAACAACACCATTATGTTGAGGAGTTCTTGGAGAAAAAAAAGTTGTGAGTAATGCCATGCTTATCACAGAACAAATCAAATTCTAACTGATCAAATCCTCTACCATGATCACTTCTAATTGAAGCTACATGTAGGTTTTTCATGTTTTGAAGTTCTCTGCAAAGCTTTGAAAATTCAGAGAGTGCTTCAGATTTTTCTTTGAGAAACATAACTAATATATCTAGAAAAATCATCTAAAACAACTAGCATATACCTTTTACCTTTTGGAGTAGGAGTTCTCATAGGACCACATAGATCCATATGAAGCAGCTCAATAGGTCTAGTTGTACTTACAAATTTCTTTGGCTTGAAGGAGCTTCTGGTCTGTTTGCCTTGAGCACATGCTTTGCACATTTCATCTTCTTTGAACTTAATGGATGGCAATCCTCTTAACAAGTCTTTGGAAATCAATTTGTTCAAAGTGTGCAAGCTGATATAACCAAGCTTCCTGTGCCAAAGCTATGAATCCTCTTTCAAGGCCTTGAGACACTTCAAACTTTCACCTGCAACTTTGTTAGTTTGAAAAGTATAAACATTATTTGATCTAGAGGCTGTGAGAATGCAATCTCCTGATTTCTCATTTTGCACCACACACTTATCTTTATCAAAAATAACTTTGTTGCCATTGTAACAAAGCTGAGATATACTAAGCAAGTTAAATTTCAAACCTTCAACTAGATACACATAAGAAATAGAGTTTTCATAATTTGTACCAACTTTACCAATACCAAGATTATTGCATTCGCCTTTGTTACCAAGTGTAATTGAACCTTCAGATTGCTCTTTCAATTCTGAGAATAGATATCTCTTTCCACTCATGTGTCTTGAGCAACCACTTTCCATAAACCACTTCTGTTCTTTGATGTTGGTGACAACCTGAAAACACCAATCACTGCCTTACCCAGCTGTTAGAACAAGTGTGGAATTTGGATTCATATTCAGGATCAACCATGTTAGGTGGTCTAACCCCTTTAGGAACCCAAATCTGCTTCTCGTGGTTTTGAAATCATACAGTTTACCATTACCTCAATGTTTTTCTCTGAACTTTCATCATGTTTGGCCATGAAGCATAGGTTGGCATGCTCTTCTTCATATTCTGATTCACTAGAGCTATCTAAATCACTCCATGAGGCTATCAAAGCTTTCTTTCTTCGGTCATGGTCTTTATTTTGAAAGCTCTTGATTTTCTTGTGTGGACAATCTCTTATCAAATGTCGTGCATCACCACATTCAAAGCAGTTCATAACTTTTGATTTAATTTGTATAAAGGACTTACCTTTGTAGTCCTTGCTACTGGATGATCTATGCCTTTCTCTGTTGGAGTCTCTGTTTTCAAAGTTTTTCTTCATTTTGAGAATTCTTGTCAATGCTTTGGAAATTAAGGCTATTGGATCTTCATCATCACCATCCTTAGTTTCAAGGCATTGAGAATTATTGTGTAGAAAGTGTGAGGTCCATTTTGAATAATGGTCCAAAGCTCCATGTCTTGATCAATGATGAAAATTTTCATCAAAGCTTTCCAGTAAGAAAAATTTTCTCCACAAAATAGAGGAGGTCTTTAAGCAGCTCTTCCCTGAGAGAAACCACCATCACCTGCAGTACTCATGATCACCAGATGGTTGAATCTATAAAGTGATACAAGCTCTGATACCAATTGAAAGTGTGAGTATGCAGGTGTTAATGCAGCTAAGATACTCTAGAAGGGGGGGGGGGGGCGTTGAATAGAGTATGCCAACTTTTTGCAAAGACTGCTAGGAAGATGAAGACTTGTGAAAAACAGTGAAGTTCAAGGCCCTGAAAAATAGTTCAAGCCCTTGGAAGAAATGCAGTTTTTATAAAGCAATTATGCATTTTTCAAGGCCTTGAAAACAAGTTCAAACCCTTGAAATACAGACAGTTTTGTATGCCGCAAATACTGAGAAAAAATAATGAACTGTAAATGCAAGATACAAGTGATTTATAGAGTTCAGTCCACTTGGACCTACGTCTCTACCTTAGGGATTAGATCCCTGCAGGATTTTCAACACAATTCTTATTAATCAAAAGCTAAGCCCTAGAACTCAAGCACAGAGAGTTCCCTTACTCTATTACAGCTTGTGGTTTTCCCTAACCTGTCTAGTACCTGCTCTAGCTAATTTAATAACTAAGAATTCTCTATTGTTCACTTTGAAAAATTATTGAGAATGAATGTAGAGATAGTACATAAATGATTTACCAATGGAGTACAATAAGAAGAACACTTAGAGTGTAGAAAAAGCAGTGAAGTATGCAGTGATCTTCTGTGAATGGATTGGAAGAATGATGAACTTCTTTGATGCTTGTCAATCCAGAACTATTTCTCTGTTTTTTCCTGTTGAGTGTTGTGTCTTGTTGCTTCGAATTTGAGCTCTATTTATACTTCAAACAGCTCTGCAAATCTCCCCAGATTTTCAGCAACAAACTTCCTATTTTGTAGGCAACAGAGTTTGACTACTTTGAAATCTTCTCCAACGGTTGGATGATCACAATCTTCAGAGATTTTGTTGTGATCTTTCATATAAACAGCATGATAAGCTGTCATGCACGTCTGATTGATCACAGGATCAAAGTGTCCAACTATTTCCAAATCTGCAGCAATTTAGTTTAGGAAACATTTTTGCAAAACGTAGAAATAAAATTTCCTGCAATATCAAAGTCAAACAGATGATATTCTATGATCAAAAGTGTTAGAATAATTTGTCTTTCAACATCTAATAATAGTGAATCAAACAAATGAAATATAGAGAGGAAATCAAACTCAGAGAGTTTGCAGAAAACTCCCCCTGAGAATGTTCATACGGGTTAAGAAGTTTCAAGGCTTTGAATCTAGTTTCAAGGCCTTGAAGCCTCTGAGAACTGATTCAAGGCTTTGAAAGCTGGTTCAAGGACTTGAAATAGCTGAACTATTTCAAGCCTTGCACAACCTGATCTTACAAATATGAAACAGTTAAGCAGTTGAAATATAATGTGATGTTTTGTTCTTGAGTTCCGCCAAATTCATTATGAGTAGCACCTGTTGGAATAGATGCCCTAGAGGCAATCTAGTTTAGTATGAATTTATTTGTGGCTAGAAAATTCATTCTATTATTTATTGGATATTTAATATAATGAAGTCCTTAGATTTACAATTGTGTTGTTTATCTTAAATATCCCTAGTCCAGTATAATGATTAATAGGAAAATCCTGTATAGACTAGTATGGGGTTGGATTGATACGGAGATATCATGATCCAACACATAGATGTGCATTAAGGGTAATGGCGCACTGGATTGACCCATCTCCGAGAAGGCTACATACACGTTAAGTTGAGTCACAAGCGCTTCTCGTGGTGAAATGGTATTGTCATCCTTAGACTTGAAGTCGCTAGATATTCTAGTTGTGGATTATTGTTATTTTGGTAGCGTTAAACGCTACACCGTAACTGAGTAGTTATAAAGGCGTGTACCGGATACAATAAGAAGCAAGCTTAGAGATCGTAGTAGATGTAGATAGAATTTGTCCCTCCCACATAACGGGAGCAAATATCCTAGGCCACTCGAGGGATAGTGCTTATAGAATGTGTGACCAGACTCAAATAAATCAATATGGGATATTGATGTTATTTGCACGAATACGGCAATTACCATGGATCGAGAAACTGTGGATTGGATATACGAGTGTGACTTGTATGTCTCGTGTCCAATCCGGATATAGATACAAAGGGATGAGACAATTACTTTTACAAGGTTTGTCAAGATGACTATTGTATTAGTTGGCTATAATGGATGTTTTGCTAGAAACCGCTCCATATTAGCAAATTGTTGCTACCAACTAGATAGAACCTATGGGGTCACACGCTATATAGAGTTGAACTAGATTTGGGAATTAATTAATTGGATTAATTAATTAGAAGGATCACTTTGCAATACCTTGCAAACTTAGTAGGGACTAATTTGCAAGGAAGGGACTAAATTGAATTCTAGTAGGACTAGAATAGGTCCTTTAGGTAGTTGGCAAGGATTTGTTGGACTATATAAATGACCCTCCTTCCTTCCTTCCCACACTTATGACCTATTGATCATAACTTGAGTGGGAGAGAACAAAAGAAGAGAGCAAGCAAGCTAGAGAGGAGCCGCCTGTAGGGTTTTGATTCATGGATCGCACAACGGAAGCATAATCAAACATAAACCATGCAAAACCCTCCAAGGATCACAAGTCTAGAGACATAACGATAGTAAAGGTTAGAAATCATAAACACACCTTTGGGTTCTCCTTGATGACTTCAAACGCGAATAATGTCACGTTCTCTATAGTTGATCCACGCCTAGAGTTGATCCTAGATCTCCCAAACTCCTTGGTGCTAGCCCGGAATAGGAAGAGGAAGAAGAAATCACGCAAAACGAGACCCAAAAGAGGGTCTCGGCCTCTTTTGGCCGACGGGGACGAGGGCGGCGGCAAGGGGCGGCGTCGGGCCCTCCTTGTTGCTTGCTCTCTCTCCTTTGTTCTCTCCCACTCTTGTTATGTTCACTAATGAGCATAAGTTATGAGGAAGGAAGGAAGGAAGGAGGGTCCTTTATATAGTCCAACAACTCCTTGTTAACTACCTAAAAGACTTATTCTAGTCCAACTAGAATTCAATTTAGTCCCTTCCTTGCAAATTAGTCCCTACTAAGTTTGCAAGGGTTTGCAAAGTGATCCTTCTAATTAATTAATCCAATTAATTAATTCCCAAATCTAGTTCAACTCTATATAGCGTGTGACCCCATAGGTTCTATCTAGTTGGTAGCAACTATTTGCTAATATGGAGCGGTCTCTAGCAAAACATCCATTTTAGCCAACTAATAGAATAGTCATCTTGACAACCTTTGTACAAGTAATTGTCTCATCCCTTTGCCCCCATATCCGGATTGGACACGAGACATACAAGTCACACTCGTATATCCAATCTATAGTTTCTCGATCCATGGGAATAGCCTTATTCGTGCAAATAACATCAATATCCCATATTGATTTATTTGAGTCTGGCCAGACATTCTATAAGCACTATCCCTCGAGTGGCCTAGGATATTTGCTCCCGTTATGTGGGAGGGGCAAATCCTCTCTACGTCCACTACGATCTCTAAGCTTGCTTCTTATTGTATCCAGTACACGCCTTTATAACTACCCAGTTACGGTGTAGCGTTTAACGCTACCAAGATCACAATAATCCACAACTAGAATATCTAGTGACTTCAAGTCTAAGGATAACAATACCATTGCACCGCGAGAAGCGCTTGTGACTCAACATAACGTGTATGTAGCCTTCTCGGAGATGTCAATCCAGTGCGACATTCCGTAATGCACACCTATGTGTTGGATCATGATATCTCCATATCAATCCAACCCCATACTATTCTATAGATGATTATCCCATTTAATCATTATACTTGACTATGGATATTTAAGATAAACAACACAATTGTAAATCTAAGGACTTCATTATATTAAAAATCCAATAAATAATAAATGAATTTTCTAGCCATATACAAATTCATACTAAACTAGATTGCCTCTAGGGCATCTATTCCAACAGTCTCCCACTCGCACTAGAGCCAATCTGGCGCATCTCGTATGCCCATACTCCTAGTGTGCCCTTCATGCTTCCACTGCTTGAGAGGCTTTGTAAGCGGTTCTGACAGATTATCATCTGTAGGAATCTTGCATATCCGAACGTCTCCTCTATCGATAATATCTCGAATCAGATGAAACTTCCTGAGCACGTGATTGGACTTCTGGTGCGATCTTGGTTCCTTTGATTGCGCGATCGCCCCAGTGTTGTCACAGAACAACTCCACTGGATCCGCAATGCTAGGGACCACACCAAGTTCAGAAACAAACTTTCTGATCCAAACAGCCTCCTTTGCTGCGCCATTTGCAGCAATGTACTCAGCCTCTGTTGTAGAATAAGCTACCGTCTCTTGCTTGGAACTCTTCCAGCTCACCGCTGCTCCATTCAGGCAAAACACATATCCCGATTGTGATCTAAATTCATCTCTATCGGTTTGGAAGCTTGCATCAGTGTAACCCCTTACACGCAACTCTTCCTCACCGCCAAATATCAAGAAGGCATCCTTAGTTCTTCTCAAGTACTTTAGGATGTTCTTGACTGCAATCCAGTGACTCTCACCTGGATTGGATTGGTATCTGCTTGTCATACTCAAGGCATATGACACATCTGGTCTAGTACATAACATGGCGTACATGATAGATCCTATGGCCGAGGCATAGGGGATCCTACTCATGCGTTCCTTCTCAATCTCATTGGAAGGACAACTACTCTTCGAAAGAGTGATTCCATGTGACATGGGCAAGAATCCCTTCTTGGAATCTTGCATGTTGAACCGCTTCAACACCTTGTCAATATATGTACTTTGACTTAGGCCTAGCAACCTCTTAGATCTATCTCTATAGATCTTTATACCGAGTATATAGGCTGCTTCTCCTAAGTCCTTCATTGAGAAACACTTTCCTAGCCAATCTTTCACAGATTGCAGCATGGGAATGTCGTTTCCAATGAGTAGTATGTCATCCACATACAAGACCAGAAAAGCTACAGAGCTCCCACTAACCTTCTTGTAGACACAAGACTCATCTTCGTTTCTGATGAAGCCAAACTCTTTGACTACTTCATCAAAACGTCGATTCCAACTCCTAGAAGCTTGCTTCAATCCATAAATGGACCGTTGCAGCTTACAGACTTTGTTGGCTTGCTTTGGATCTTCAAAACACTCCGGCTGTATCATATACACGTCCTCGAGGAGATTCCCATAAAGGAATGCAGTTTTGACATCCATCTGCCAAATCTCATAGTCGTGGTATGCTGCAATCGCAAGTAGGATTCGGATGGATTTGGTCATTGCGACTGATGAAAAGGTTTCATCATAGTCAATACCATGAATCTGTCTGAATCCTTTAGCCACCAATCGGCCCTTATAGGTAATCACATTACCATCCATGTCGATCTTCTTCTTGAAGACCCACTTGCACCCTATGGGCCGCGCCCCATCGGGTGGTTCCACCAAAGTCCATACTTTGTTGGTATACATGGATTCCATCTCGGATCTCATGGCTTCCAGCCACTTCTGAGAGTCTGGGCCACTCATGGCCTCCTCATAGGTAGTAGGCTCATCATCTATGAGCATCGTGTCACCGGCATCGGTTACGAGAAGTCCATACCTCTCGGGTTCCTGGCGCACTCTACTAGATCTACGAAGCTCTTGTGTTACCTGAACAGGTTGCTCCACAACTGCTTGTGGTTCCTGTTCATGTTCCATAATTGGTTCAGTGATTTGTGGTTCTTGAACCTCTTCAAGTTCTACATTCCTCCCACTTGCTTCTTTAGAGACAAACTCTCTTTCTAGAAACACGCCGGTGCGAGCAACAAACACTTTGTTCTCGGTTGGATTGTAGAAGTAGTATCCCTTAGTTTCCTTAGGGTACCCCACAAATTTACACTTATCCGATTTAGGCCCTAGCTTGTCTGATTGTAAACGTTTTACATAAACATCGCAGCCCCAAATCCTCATGAACGACAGTGTGGGACGCCTCCCACTCCACATCTCATATGGTGTCTTCATGACTGATTTAGATGGAACACGGTTAATGGTGAAAGCTGCACTTAATAGAGCGTGGCCCCAAAATGATAATGGAAGATCGGTTTGACACATCATAGATCGAACCATATCCAATAGGGTTCGATTCCTCCTCTCGGACACGCCATTCCATTGTGGCGTTCCGGGTGGAGTGAGTTGGGACACGATCCCACACTCTCTAAGATAGTCGTCAAACTCTTGGCTTAAGTATTCTTCTCCACGATCCGATCGTAGAGCCTTTATACTTTTGCCAAGTTGCTTTTCTACTTCATTCTTGAATTCTTTGAACACTTCAAAGGATTCGGATTTTGCCCTCATAAGGTACACAAATCCATATCTACTGTAATCATCAGTAAATGTAATGAAGTAGACATAACCACCCCTGGCAGGCGTGGCAAATGGCCCACACACATCGGTATGTATGAGTGCCAATTGCTCACTAGTCCTCTCATCTTTCTTATTGAAAGGGGACTTTGTCATTTTTCCCAATAAACAAGCCTCACATGTCTCATATGATTCAAAATCAAATGAGTCTAGCAATCCATCCTTATGGAGTCTAGATACACGTTTCTTATTTATGTGGCCTAAACGACAGTGCCATAAATAAGCAGGATTCAAATCATTTATTTTAATCTGCTTGGTATTAATGTTGTAGACATGATTGCTTAGATCAAGGACATAAAGTCCATTAAATAATTGCGCACTAAAATAGTGAATATTATTCAAATAAAAGGAACAACAATTGTTCTTTATTGAAATAATAAAACCATCCTTGTCCAAACAAGAAATAGAAATAATATTTCTGCTCATAGCAGGCACAAAATAGCAATTATTTAATTCTAAAACTAATCCTGAAGGCAGAGATAGCTCGCACACGCCTATGGCCAACGCAGCAACCTTTGCTCCATTCCCAACGCGCAGATCTACCTCCCCTTTAGCCAATCTTTTACTTCTCTTTAGATCCTGCATATTTCGACAAATATGAGATCCACATCCAGTATCTAATACCCATGATGTAGAGACAGTTAAATTGACATCTACAACAAAAATACCTGGTGGTGGTGGAATCACTATTCCAAGCCTCTTGTCCTCCAGATATTTTGGGCAGTTCCTCCTCCAGTGTCCAGGCTGACTGCAGTAGTGACACTCACCTTTAGTCACGGCCTTGGCAATGCCACCAACAGGCTTAAGGGCTGGTTCCTTGGACTTGGCAACTGACTTGCCTTTGCCCTTGGAGGAAGAGGCAAACCTTTTGCCCTTTCCTTTCTGTACCATCATTATGGCCTTGCCCTTACCCTTGTTGATGCTCTGTTCAGCCGTCCTCAACATGTTGAGCAAATCTGGCAGTGGTTTAACGATCTCGTTCATGTTATAGTTCATAATGAACTGTCCATAAATCTCGGGCAACGATTGCAACACGAGATCGGTTGCCAACTCTTGGCCGACCGGGAACCCTAGTCGGGCGAGATTCTCTAAGTACCCGATCATTCGGAGTACATGGGGTCCCACCGGGTTCCCTTCTGCCAGATGACATTTGAACAGTGCCTTTGAGACCTCATACCTCTCTACCCTCGCCTGCTCTTGGAAGAGCTGCTTTAGATGTTCGATCATATCGACAGCATTCATGTTTTCGTGTTGCTTCTGAAGCTCAGAAGTCATGGTGCAAAGCATAAGGCAGGCCGCATCATTAGCTTCATCAACACGCTTTTGATACGCCTTTAAGGCAGCAGGTGTTTGGTTCTCTGGACCTTCTGGAACATGCTCCTCTATTGCGTACAGCTTCTTTTCTTACTTGAGAACAATTCTCAAGTTTCTGTACGAATCAAGAAAGTTGGTTCCAGAGAGTTTGTCCTTCTCAAGGACAGATCGTAGGGAATGTTGTGAACTCGATGAGTTGTTTGCCATTTGGAATTCTACAGAAGGTAAATACGCAAGTTTTAGTATTTGTGAATTTTGACTATATTTAATAATGGCTAGTTTATTAAATATAGCTCCCACTATTTTTCTACGGATTAATAACCCTCAAGATATTAATGCGGAAAATATCCTTATATTTTCTAGTGGGCCAAGATCCATCTTTCATCTCCTTATGAGCTTGCTTTGGCAAGTCACCCATAATTTGACTACTTTAGGTAGGAACAATTCCAATTGCATCCCATATGCAACTCTTGGTTCGATCGGGCAAATAACTCCTTATTTATCCATCCATATGGATAATCCCAATTGATTGCCTCTAGGTTTCTTAATCAAATTAATAGCCTAGTTGTGTTCAACCTCTTATCTAAACAATTGCACGTTGTTACGTGCCATCGCATTCCATCATTATGAACCAAGTCGCCATGCTTTGGCACACACGAACTTGGGAAATAATGATGATAATGAGTGTTTAAATAACGAGAAGGCAAGAACACAATATTTGTATTTTGAGGGATTATAAATTCAATTCTTTAACTGTTTTGTTGATCAATATCAACTAATCTATCTATTTGAGTTTGGGCACAACTCCAAATAATAGATCCGGGTTGTCTAATTATCTTATTATCCTAATTGCATGCATCATCCATACACCAACCACACAAATAATAAGACAATAAATAAACAACCACAAAACTAAAATTAAACGTGATGTGGATATGGCCTTTTCTAGACTAAGATAATTCCAAGCCAATGGAATTATCTATGAACCCTAAAGCAAACACATCTCCATGCGTCTTGATCTTTTGGTCCATCCTTCATAGTCTTGTGGATTGCTCCATGCTCCATCTTTTGTGGCTTCTTTGGCTTTGGGCTTCTTTTCTCCAATCTTGGCTAACAATCTACTTTATCTAGCACTAGCTAAAATCTATACTAAATAAAATAAATCTCACAAGTTGAGAAAAAAAATGGCACGCAGGCCATAAAACCCTAATTAATTATTACAATTAATTGATCAGCTCGCAGGCCGTAAAACCAAACCAGAAAAATTAAACATCCACATCAAACCACATCCTAAGGCCATATCCAATCACCATGCGATTTGCACATAAACAGTTAAAATCCAATTTTAACGCGCTTGGTCAATTTTAATTGATTTCAGGATTTCTAGGGTTAAAACGGTCCATGGGCCCAACAATCCAATTGCCCGGGCCCAATAAAGTGAACCATAAGGCCCTAGGGCCGGCCCGGCCCAAAACCCGCAAGCTAGGCCCGCGGGTTAGGGCCGCCCGGCCCCTTAGGGCGGCCAAGCTTGGGCGGCAAGCAAGGGGGGCGGTCCCTAGGGGGGCCGAACCTCCTTATGGGAGTTGTTTCCAAAACAACTCCCTTGCTTAGAGCCCAAGTTTGGTTGTTTCCTTGTTTTGGGAGAACTCCTTCTTCCCCAAGGATGCCCAAACCCTAGATCTTAGATCCTTAAATTTCTCAAACTCACCAATTCATGCATCCAATGTAAAAAATTGGATCCTGTTATGATTAGTTTTTGACAAATTGCATCCCATGCTTGATTTGTCTTTTTTACGCAATAAACAATCAAATTAAGGTGTAAAACAACTAAAACGTAACACATAAACCACGTTTATGCTCTATGACCTGTGGCTCTGATACCACTGTAGGGTTTTGATTCATGGATCGCACAACGGAAGCATAATCAAACATAAACCATGCAAAACCCTCCAAGGATCACAAGTCGAGAGACATAACGATAGTAAAGGTTAGAAATCCTAAACACACCTTTGGGTTCTCCTTGATGACTTCAAACGCGAATAATGTCACGTTCTCTATAGTTGATCCACGCCTAGAGTTGATCCTAGATCTCCCAAACTCCTTGGTGCTAGCCCGGAATAGGAAGAGGAAGAAGAAATCACGCAAAACGAGACCCAAAAGAGGGTCTCGGCCTCTTTTGGCCGACGGGGACGAGGGCGGCGGCAAGGGGCGGCGTCGGGCCCTCCTTGTTGCTTGCTCTCTCTCCTTTGTTCTCTCCCACTCTTGTTATGTTCACTAATGAGCATAAGTTATGAGGAAGGAAGGAAGGAGGGTCCTTTATATAGTCCAACAACTCCTTGTTAACTACCTAAAAGACTTATTCTAGTCCAACTAGAATTCAATTTAGTCCCTTCCTTGCAAATTAGTCCCTACTAAGTTTGCAAGGGTTTGCAAAGTGATCCTTCTAATTAATTAATCCAATTAATTAATTCCCAAATCTAGTTCAACTCTATATAGCGTGTGACCCCATAGGTTCTATCTAGTTGGTAGCAACTATTTGCTAATATGGAGCGGTCTCTAGCAAAACATCCATTTTAGCCAACTAATAGAATAGTCATCTTGACAACCTTTGTACAAGTAATTGTCTCATCCCTTTGCCCCCATATCCGGATTGGACACGAGACATACAAGTCACACTCGTATATCCAATCTATAGTTTCTCGATCCATGGGAATAGCCTTATTCGTGCAAATAACATCAATATCCCATATTGATTTATTTGAGTCTGGCCAGACATTCTATAAGCACTATCCCTCGAGTGGCCTAGGATATTTGCTCCCGTTATGTGGGAGGGGCAAATCCTCTCTACGTCCACTACGATCTCTAAGCTTGCTTCTTATTGTATCCAGTACACGCCTTTATAACTACCCAGTTACGGTGTAGCGTTTAACGCTACCAAGATCACAATAATCCACAACTAGAATATCTAGTGACTTCAAGTCTAAGGATAACAATACCATTGCACCGCGAGAAGCGCGTGTGACTCAACATAACGTGTATGTAGCCTTCTCGGAGATGGGTCAATCCAGTGCGACATTCCGTAATGCACACCTATGTGTTGGATCATGATATCTCCATATCAATCCAACCCCATACTAGTCTATAGATGATTGTCCCATTTAATCATTATACTTGACTAGGGATATTTAAGATAAACAACACAATTGTAAATCTAAGGACTTAATTATATTAAATATCCAACAAATAATAAATGAATTTTCTAGCCATATACAAATTCATACTAAACTAGATTGCCTCTAGGGCATCTATTCCAACACCGCCGCCCCTCCCTCGCCGCCGCCCCTCCCCGTCGGCCACAAGGAGGCCGAACACCTCCTTGTTCGTATCGTTTTGCGTGATTGTTCTTCTTCTTCCTCTTTCCAGGCTAGCACCAAGGATTGGAAGATCTAGTATTCAACTCTAGGCGTGGATCAACTATAGAGAACGTGACACAATTCGCGTTTGATGTCATCAAAGGAGAACCCTAAGGTGTGTTATTGATTTCTTCCTTTACCATCGTTATGTCTCTTGACTTGTGATCCTTGGAGGGTTTTGCATGGGTTATGATTGTTTGTGTTTCCATTGCGCATCCATGAATCAAAACCCTACCGTGGTTTCAGAGCCACAGGTCGTAGAGCATAAACGTGGTTTATGTGTTACGTTTTGATAGTTTTACACCTTAAAATTGTTGTTTATCGCGTAAAACAAGACAAATCAAGCATATGATGCAATTTGTCAATAATCAATCATAAAAAGATCTAGTTTTTGCAATTGATGCATGAATTAGTGAGTTTGAGAAATTTTAGGATCTTCGATCTAGCGTTTGGGCATCCTTGGGGAAGACGGAGTTCTTCCCATACAAGGAAACAACCAAACTTGGGCACCAAGCAAGGGAGTTGTTTTGGAAACAACTCCCAAAGGAGGTTCGACCCCCCTAGGGGACCGCCCCTCCTTGCTTGCCGCCCAAGCAAGGCTCGACCTAGGGCCAGGGCAGCCCTAGCCCGCGGCCTAGCCGCGTGGGCTAGGGGCCGGCCGGCCAAAGGCCTTTGCGGTTCTCTTTTGGGCCCGGGCAATTAGATTGTTGGGCCCCATGGACCGTTTTAACCCTAGAATATCCTAAAATCAAATAAAATTGACCAAGCGCGTTAAAATTGGATTTTAACTGTTTATGTGCAATTCGCATGGTGATTGGATATGGGTTTAGGATGTGGTTTTTTGTGGATGTTTAATTTTTGTGGTTTGGTTTACGGCCTGCGAGCTGATCAATTAATTGTAATAATTAATTAGGGTTTTATGGCCTGCGAGCCATTTTTTTCTCAACTTGTGAGATTTATTTTATTTAGTATAGTTGTTAGCTAGTGCTAGATAAAGTAGATTGTTAGCCAAGATTAAAGAAAAGAAGCCCAAAGGCAAATGAAGCCACAAAAGATGGAGCATGGAGCATGGAGCATGACTATGAAGGATGGACCAAAAGATCAAGACGCAGGGAGATTTATTTGCTTTTAGGGTTCATAGATAATTCCATTGGCTTGGAATTATCTTAGTCTAGAAAAGGTCATATCCACATCACGTTTATTTTTTTTTTGTGGATGTTTATTTTATTGTCATATTATTTTGTGGTTGGTGTATGGATGATGCATGCAATTAGGATAATAAGATAATTAGACAACCCGGATCTATTATTTGGAGTTGTGCCCATACTCAAATAGATAGATTAGTTGATATTGATCAAAAAACAATTAAAATTGAATTTAAAATCCCTCAAAATTCAAATATTGTGTTCTTGCCTTCTCGTTATTTAAACACTCTTTATCATCATGATTTATCAAGTTCATGCGTTCCAAAACATGGTGACTTGGTTCATAATGATGGAATGCGATGGCACAAGCTAGTAATGTGCAATTATTTAAATAAGAGGTTGAACACAACTAGGCTATTAATATGATTAAGAAACCTAGAGGCAATCAATTGGGATTATCCATATGGATGGATAAATAAGGAGTTATTTGCCCAATTGAACCAAGAGTTGCATAAGGGATGCAATTGGAATTGTTTCTACCTAAAGTAGTCAAATTATGGGTGACTTGCCAAAGCAAGCTCATAAGGAGATGAAACATGGATCTTGGCCCACTAGAAAATAAAAAGGATATTTTCCGCATTAATATCTTGAGGGTTATTAATCCGTAGAAAAATAGTGGGAGCTATATTTGATAAACTAGCCATTATTGAATATAGTCAAAAATTCACAAATACTAAAACTTGCGTATTTTCCTTTTTGTAGAATTCCGAATGGCAAACAACTCATCGAGGTCACAACATTTCCTCCGATCTGTCATTGAGAAGGACAAGCTCTCTGGAACAAACTTCCTTGATTGGTACAGAAACTTGAGAATCGTTCTCAAGCAAGAGAAGAAACTGTACACAATAGAGGAGCATGTTCCAGCAGGTCGAGAGAACCAAACACCTGCAACACTAATGGCGTATCAAAAGCGCGTTGATGACGCTAATGATGCGACCTGCCTTATGCTATGCACCATGACTTCTGAGCTTCAGAAGCAACACAAAAACATGAATGATGTCGATATGATCGAGCATCTAAAGTAGCTCTTCCAAGAGCAGGCAAGGGGTTGAGAGGTATGAGGTCTCTAAGGCATTGTTCAAGTGTCATCTGGCAGAAGGGAACCCGGTGGGACCCCATGTACTCCCTATGACCGGGTACCTGGAGAATCTCGCTCGACTAGGGTTCCCGGTCGGCCAAGAGTTGGCAACCGATCTCGTGTTGCCATCGTTGCCTGAGAGTTATGGACAGTTCATCATGAACTATAACATGAACGAGATCGTGAAAACACTGCCAGATTTGCTCAATATGTTGAGTACAGCTGAACAAAGTATCAAAAAGGGTAAGGGCAAGGCCATTATGATTGTGCAGAAAGGAAAAGGAAAAAGGTTTTCCTCATCCTCCAAGGGAAAAGGCAAGTCAGTTGCCAAGTCGAAGGAACCTGCCCTTAAGCCTGTTGGAGGCATTGCCAAAGGTGTGACTAAAGGTGAGTGTCACTACTGCAGTCAGCCTAGACACTGGAGGAGGAACTGCCCAAAATATCTGGAGGACAAGAGGCTTGGAATAGTGATTCCACCACAACCAAGTATTTTTGTTGTAGATGTCAATTTAACTGTCTCTACTTCATGGGTATTAGATACTGGATGTGGATCTCACATTCGTCGAAATGTGCAGGATCTAAAGAGAAGTAGAAGATTGGCTAAAGGGGAGATAGATCTGCGCGTTGGGAATGGAGCAAAAGTTGTTGCGTTGGCCGTGGGCGGGTGCGAGCTATCTCTGCCTTCAGGATTAGTTTTAGAATTAAATAATTGCTATTTTGTTCCTGCTATGGGCAGAAACATTATTTATATTTCTTGTTTGGACAAGGAATGTTTTATTATTTCAACAAAGAACAATTGTTGTTTCTTTTATTTGAATAATATTCACTATTTTAGTGCGCAATTATTTAATGGACTGTATGTCCTTGATCTAAGCAATCCTGTCTACAACATTAATACCAAGCGGATTAAAATAAATGATTTAAATCGTGCTTACTTATGGCACTGTCGTTTAGGCCACATAAACGAGAAACGTGTATCTAGACTCCATAAGGATGGACTACTAGACTCATTTGATTTTGAATCATATGAGACATGTGAGGCTTGTTTATTGGGAAAAATGACAAAGTCCCCTTTCAATAAGAAAGGTGAGAGTACTAGTGAGCAATTGGCGCTCATACATACTGATGTGTGTGGGCCATTTGCCACGCCTGCCAGGGGTGGTTACGTCTACTTCATTACATTTACTGATGATTACAGTAGATATGGATTTGTGTAACTTATGAGGGCCAAATCCGAATCCTTTGAAGTGTTCAAAGAATTCAAGAATGAAGTAGAGAAGCAACTTGTCAAAAGTATCAAGGCTCTACGATCGGATCGTGGAGGAGAATACTTGGAGCCAAGAGTTTGACGACTATCTTAGAGAGTGTGGGATCGTGTCCCAACTCACTCCACCCGGAACGCCACCATGGAATGGTGTGTCTGAGAGGAGGAATCGAACCCTATTGGATATGGTTCGATCTATGATGTGTCAAACTGATCTTCCATTATCGTTTTGGGGCCACGCTCTATTAAGTGCAGCTTTCACCATTAACTGTGTTCCATCTAAATCAGTCATGAAGACACCATATGAGATGTTGAGTGGGAGGCGTCCCACACTGTCGTTTATGAGGATTTGGGGCTGCAATGTCTATGTAAAGCGTTTACAGTCAGACAAGCTGGGGCAAAAATCGGATAAGTGTAAGTTTGTGGGGTACCCTAAGAAAACTAAGGGTTACTACTTCTACAATCCAACCGAGAACAAAGTGTTTGTTGCTCGGACCGGCGTGTTTCTAGAAAGAGAGTTGTCTCTTAAGAAGCAAGTGGGAGGACTGTAGAACTTCAAGAGGTTCAAGAACCACAAATCACTGAACCAATTATGGAACATGAACAGGAACCACAAACAGTTGTGGAGCAACCTGTTCAGGTAACACAAGAGCTTCGTAGATCTAGTAGAGTGCGCCAGGAACCCGAGAGGTATAGACTTCTCGTGACCGATTCCGGTGAGACGATGCTCATTGATGATGAGCCTACTACCTATGAAGAGGCATTGAAAGGCCCAGACTCTCAGAAGTGGCTAGAAACCATGAGATCCGATATAGAATTCATGTATACCAACAAAGTATGGACTTTGGTGGAACCACCCGAAGGGGCGCGACCCATAGGGTGCAAGTGGGTCTTCAAGAAGAAGATCGAAATGGATGGTAATGTGATTACCTATAAGGGCCGATTGGTGGCTAAAGGATTCAGACAGATTCATGGTATTGACTATGATGAAACCTTTTCACCAGTCGCTATGACCAAATCCATCCAAATCCTACTTGCGATTGCAGCATACCATGACTATGAGATTTGGCGGATGGATGTCAAAACAGCATTCCTTTATGGGAATCTCCTCGAGGAAGTGTATATGATACAGCCGGAGGGTTCTGAGGATCCAAAGCAAGCCAAAAAAGTCTGTAAGCTGCAACGATCCATTTATGGATTGAAGCAAGCTTCTAGGAGTTGGAACGACGTTTTGATGAAGTAGTCAAAGAGTTTGGCTTCATCAGAAACGAAGATGAGTCTTGTGTTTACAAGAAGGTTAGTGGGAGCTCTGTAGCTTTCTGGTCTTGTATGTGGATGACATACTACTCATTGGAAACGACGTTCCCATGCTGCAATCTATTAAAGATTGGCTAGGGAAGTGTTTCTCAATGAAGGACTTAGGGGAAGCAGCCTATATACTTGGTATAAAGATCTATAGAAATAGATCTAAGAGACTGCTAGGCCTAAGTCAAAGTACATATATTAACAAGGTGTTGAAGCGCTTCAACATGCAAGATTCCAAGAAGGGATTCTTGCCCATGTCGCATGGAATCACTCTTTCGAAGAGTGGCAGTCCTTCCAATGAGATTGAGAAGGAACGCATGAGTAGAATCCCTATGCCTCGGCCATAGGATCTATCATGTACGCCATGTTATGTACTAGACCAGATGTATCATATGCCTTGAGTATGACAAGCATATACCAATCCAATCCAGGTGAGAGTCACTGGAGTGCAGTCAAGAACTTCCTAAAGTACTTGAGAAGAACTTAGGATGCTTTCTTGATATTTGGCGGTGAGGAAGAGTTGCGTGTAAGGGGTTACACTGATGCAAGCTTCCAAACCGACAGAGATGACTTTAGATAACAGTCGGGATATGTGTTTTGCCTGAATGGAGCAGCGGTGAGCTGGAAGAGTTCCAAGCAAGAGACGGTGGCTGATTCTACAACAGAGGCTGAGTACATCGCTGCAAATGGCGCAGCAAAGGAAGCTGTTTGGATCAGAAAGTTTGTTTCTGAACTTGGTGTGGTTCCTAGAATTGCGGATCCAGTTGAGTTGTAATGTGACAACACTGGGGCGATCGCGCAATCAAAGGAGCCCAGGTCACACCAGAAATCCAAGCACGTGCTCAGGAAGTTTCATCTGATTCAAGATATTATCGATAGAGGAGACGTTCGGATATGCAAGATTCCTACATATGAGAATCTGTCAGATCCACTTACAAAGCCGCTTGCGCAGTGGAAGCATGAAGGGCACACTAGGAGTATGGGCATACGAGATGCGCCAGATTGGCTCTAGTGCAAGTGGGAGACTTTTGGAATAGATGCCCTAGAGGCAATCTAGTTTAGTATGAATTTATTTGTGGCTAGAAATTTTATTCTATTGTTTATTGGATATTTAATATAATTAAGTCCTTAGATTTACAATTTTGTTGTTTATCTTAAATATCTTTAGTACAGTATAATGATTAATAGGAAAATCATCTATAGACTAGTATGGGGTTGGATTGATATGGAGATATCATGATCCAACACATAGGTGTGCATTAAGGGTAATGGCGCACTAGATTGACCCATCTCCGAGAAGGAACCATACACGTTATGTTGAGTCACAAGCGCTTCTCGTGGTGCAATGGTATTGTCATCCTTAGACTTGAAGTCGCTAGATATTCTAGTTGTGGATTATTGTGATTTTGGTAGCGTTAAACGCTACACCGTAACTGGGTAGTTATAAAGGCGTGTACCGAATACAATAAGAAGCAAGCTTAGAGATCGTAGTAGAAGTAGATAGAATTTGTCCCTCCCACATAACGGGAGAAAATATCATAGGCCACTCGATGTATAGTGCTTATAGAATGTCTGGCCAGACTCAAATAAATCAATATGGGATATTGATGTTATTTGCACGAATAAGGCTATTCCCATGGATCGAGAAATTGTGGATTGGATATACGAGTGTGACTTGTATGTCTCGTGTCCAATCCGGATATAGAGACAAAGGGATGATAGAATTACTTGTACAAGGTTTGTCAAGATGACTATTCTATTAGTTGGCTAGAATGGATGTTTTGCTAGAAACCGCTCCATATTAGCAAATTGTTGCTACCAACTCGATAGAACCTATGGGGTCACACGCTATATAGAGTTTAACTAGATTTGGGAATTAATTAATTGGATTAATTAATTAGAAGGATCACTTTGCAATACCTTGCAAACTTAGTAGGGACTAATTTGCAAGGAAGGGACTAAATTGAATTCTAGTAGGACTAGAATAGGTCCTTTAGGTAGTTGGCAAGGATTTGTTGGACTATATAAAGGACACTCCATCCTTCCTTCCCACACTTATGACCTATTGATCATAACTTGAGTGGGAGAGAATAAAAGGAGAGAGCAAGCAAGCTAGAGAGGAGCCGCCGCCCCTCCCTCGTCGCCGCCCGTCCCCGTCGGCCACAAGGAGGCCAAATACCTCCTTGTTCGTCTCGTTTTGCGTGATTCTTCTTCCTCTTCCTCTTTCCGGGCTAACACCAAGGATTGGAAGATCTAGTATTCAACTCTAGGCGTGGATCAACTATAGAGAATGTGACACAATTCGCGTTTGAAGTCATCAAAGGAGAACCCTAAGGTGTGTTATTGATTTCTTCCTTTACCATCGTTATATCTCTTGACTTGTGATCCTTGGAGGGTTTTGCATGGGTTATGATTGTTTGTGTTTCCGTTGCGCATCCATGAATCAAAACCCTACAGCACCCTCCTAGGCATTCCGGTCCGGAAACGAACGCTCGGGAATCAAAGGGTGTTATAGCTCGTACACGCGTACGGCCAATGCAGCAAATCTTGATCCATTCCAAACGCGCAGGTCTATCTCCCCTTTATCCAATCTTCTACTTCTCTTTAGATCCTACACATTATCAAATGTGAGATCCACATCCAGTATCCAATACCCATGATGAAGACACAGTTAAGTTGACATCTATAAAAAAAAACATGATGGTGGTGGAATCATTATTCCAAGCCTCTTGTCCTTCAGATATTTTGGGCAGTTCCTCCTCCAGTGTCCAAGCTGACTGCAGTAGTGACACTCACCTTTAGTCACACCTTTGGTAATGCGACTAACAGGCTTAAGGGCACGTTCCTTGGTTTTGGCAACTGACTTGCCTTTGCCCTTGGAGGATGAGGCAAACCTTTTGCCCTTTCCTTTATGCACCATCATTATGGATCTGCACTTACCCTTGTTGATGCTTTGTTCAGATGTCCTCAACATGTTGAGTAAATCTGGCAGAGATTTCACGATCTCGTTCATGTTATAGTTCATGATGGACTGTCCATAATTTTCAGGCAACGATTGCAAGATTAGATCGGTGGCCAACTCTTGGCTACCAAAAACCCTAGGTGGCCTAGTATCTCAAGATAGCCAATCATGCGCAACACGCATGGCCCCACGGGTTTTCCTTCTGACAGATGACATTTGAAAAATGCCTTGGAAACTTCATACCTCTCAACCCTAGCCCGCTCTTGGAAGAGTTGCTTCAAGTGTGCGATCATATCGAATGCATTCATGTTCTCATGTTGCTTCTGAAGCTCAGAGGTCACGGTGCAAAGCATTAGGCAGGCCGCATCATTAGCGTCATCAACACGCTTCTGATACGCCTTTAGGGCTGCAGGTTTTTTTTCTTTTCCGGACCATCAGGAACTTGCTCCTCTAGAGCATACAGTTTCTTTTCTTGCTTGAGAACGATTCTCAAGTTTCTGTACCAGTCTAGAAAATTGGTCCCGGATAGCTTGTCCTTCTCAAGTACGGAGCGTAAGGAGTGATATGAGTTTGATGAGTTGTTTGCCATTGGAATTCAACAAAAAGGAATATACGCAAGTTTTTAGTATTTTGTGAACAATTAACTATATTTAATAATGGCTAGATTATTAAACACAGCTCCCACTATATTTCTACGGATTAATAACCCTCAAGATATTAATGCCGAAAATATCATTATATTTGCTAGTGGGCCAAGACCCATATTTCACTTCCTTTTGAGCTTGCTTTGGCAAGTCACCCAAAAGTCAGTTATTTAGGTAGAAACAATTCCAATTGCATCATATGTATCTCTTGGTTCAATTGGGAAAATAACTCCTTGTTTATCTATCCCGTAGATAATCCCAATTGATTGCCTCCAAGTTTTTTCAATCCTTATTAAAATTACCTAGTTACGTCCAACCTCTTACTCCAACAGTTGCACACTATGTGTGCCATCGCACCACATGATGATGAATCAAGTCGCCCTACTTTGGCACGCACGAGCTCGATTAATCTATCTTGTGATGAGTGTTTAAGTAACGAGAAGGCAAAATGTAATATTTTGTTTTGAGGGATTTTACTTTCAATTTTAAACTGTTTTGTTGATCTATATCAACAGATATACTTATTTGAGTTTGGGCACAACTCCAAATAAAAGATCCGGGTTGTTAATTATCTTATTATCAAATTGCATGCATCAACCATACACCAACAACAATAATAAGACAACAAAGTAAACATCCACAAACATAAATTAAAAGTGATATGGATATCGCCTCCTAGACTAAGATATTCTCTATGAACCCTAGAATGAAAAACGCATCTCCATGTGCCTCCATCTTTTGGTCCATCCTTCATAGCCTTGTGGAATGCTCCATGCTCCATGTTGTGACTCCTTTAATTCTTTGGGCTTCTTTTCTTCAATCTTGGCTATCATCTATTTTATCTAGTAATAGCTAAGATCTACACTAAATAAAATAAATCTCACAAGTTGAGAGAAAAATACCGGCTCGCAGGCCGTAAACCCTAATTAATTATTACATCAATTGATCAACTCGCAGGCCGTAAACAAACCACAAAAATTAAATATTCACAACAAACCACATCTAAGGCCATATCCAATCACCATACAATTGCACATAAACTGTTAAAACCAATTTTTAATGTGCTTAGTTAATTTTAGTTGATTTTAGGATTAACTAGGGTCAAAAAGGTCCAAGGGGCCCAACCATACACTTGGCCGAACCCCTAAGCGGCCCCTAGACCACACGGCTAGGCCGTGCGCTAGGGCTTCCCCGACCCCTAGGCCGAACCTTGCTTGGGCGGCAAGTAAGGAGGGGCGGTCCCCTATGGGAGGCCGAACCTCCTTAGGAGTTGTTTCCAGGACAACTCCTTGCCTTGTTTCCCAAGTTTGGTTGTTTACTAATATGAAAATTTCCTTTTTCCAATAGGATGCCCAAAAACCCTAGGTCTAAGATCCTAAAATTTATCTAACTCACCAATTCATACATCCAATGCAAGAATTAGATCTTGTTTGGTTGAATCATATTCAACATGCATCTAATATGCTTAATTTGTTGTTTTAACGCAATAATCAACAATTAAAGGTGATCACATGAAGAGAGATCATGAAGCTTGTAAGAGAATAGTGTTAAGTACCTTTGAGGTCTCCTTGTTGACTTCTAACGAGAAAATTATCACGTCTCTATGGTTGATCCACGCCTAGAGGTGAGATCTAGATCTTCCAAACTCTTTATGTTAGCTAGGAGGAATGGATGAGGACGAAGAAATTACGCAACGGAGCACCAAAGAGAGGGGCGACCTCTCTTGTGGCCGACGGGGGTGGGCGGACGGCAAGGGGGCTTCGGCCACCTTGTTTGTCTTGATCTCTCCTTACTTCTTTCCTACTCAAAATATGTTTTGGGAATAAGTTGTAGGGAATGAAGCTAGGAGCATACTTTATATAGTCCAACAACTCCTTGTTTACTACATAAAGGACCTATCATAATCCTACTCAAGTTCAGATTAGTCCAACTTGCATATTAGTCTTACTAAGTTAGAAGTTGTTGCGACTTGATCCTTCTAATTAATTAATTAATTATTTCCCAAGTCTAGTTCACCTCTATGTGGCGTGTGACCCCATAGGTTCTATTTAGTTGGTAGTAACTATTTACTAATATGGAGCTACCTCTAGCAAGACATTCATTCTAGCCAACAAATAGAATAGTCATCATGACAAACCTTGTGCAAGTATTGATCTCATCGCTTTGTCTCAATATTCGGATTGGACACGAGACATACAAGTCACACTCGTATATCCAATCCATAGTTCATCGATCCTGGGAATAGCCTTATTCGAGCAAATTACATCAATATCCTATATTGATTTATTTGAGTCTGGACAGACATTCTATAAGCACTATCCCTCGAGTGGCCTAGGATAGTTTCTCCCGTTATGTGGGAGGGAAAAATTCTATCTACATAACTACGATATCTAAGCTTGCTTCCTATTGTGTCCAATACGCGCCTTTATGACTACCCAGTCACGGTGTAGCGTTTGACGCTACCAAAACACAATATTCCACAACTAGAACAACTAGTGACTTCAAGTCTAAGGATGAAAATACCGTTGTCACCGCGAGAAGCACTTGTGACTTTACATGACATGTATGCAGCCTTCTCGGTATTGGGTCAACCCAGTATGCCATTACTTTCTAATGCATACCCATGTGTTGGATCATGACATCTCCATATCAATCCAACCCCATACTAGTCAATAGATGATTGTCCCATTAATCAATATAATGGACTAGGGATATTTAAGATAAACAACGCAATTGTAAATCTAAGGACTTCATTATATTAAATATCTAATAAATAATACAATGAATGTTCCAACCAATTTATTTTTCATACTAAACTAGATTGCCTCGAGGGCACCTATTCCAACATCTGAGTCATCGTCGACGACAGCCATGTCTAGTTCTGCTTCGATTTCTCTTCCGGCTGGTTTATGCTATCGGATTTCTAACTTGAAATCGCTGATTCAGATCAAGTTAGATGCGACGTATTATTGTATATGGCGGGTAAAGATGGAAACAGCCTTTCTTACGAATGAGCTTCTTTCCTTTGTCACTGGTCAAGAGACTTATACCGCTGACGACAGTTTCTGATGATTCTGGTGAGTTGATTTCGAATCCACAGTTCTTGCGTTGGAAAAAAATTGATCAGCATCTTAAGATTTGCCTTATAGCCTCGATTTCTCCGTCTATGTTTCCTTTAATCTTACATTTACTTCATGCCTATGCAATTTGGTCTAGTCTTGAGCTTCGTTTTGCTTCTCTTTCCCGCTCTCATATTCATCAAATTAAACTCGTGTTGTGTACAATCGAGAAAGGAGACATGTCGATGGATGAGTATATTAACAAGCTGAAGTCACTAGTTGATATTTTACTGCATGTTAATGAGGTTGTTGCAGATGAGGATGTAGTCTTGTATATCTTGAAAGGTTTACCCTCATAATTTGAGTCATTCAAATCTGGCATACGTATTCGTTCTTCTCCAATCTCTGTTGACGAACTTAGCACTTTGCTTTTAACTGAATAATTGCATAAGTCTCTGCTCTCTAAGATGAATATTACTACACCTGTTTGCAATGTTGCACAGACAGATTCAATATCTTTTGGTTCTTGTGATTCTCAAGCTATATATGCTAATTCTGCAAAGTACAAGCCTCAACACTTCAAACCCAATCAGAAATCCTATGGATCCTATTCTACTAGTTATGGTTCTTCTTCCAATGTTACTCCTTACAATACCATGCAACCGCAATCTACATATCATAACAAACCTCATGGGAGAGGTAGAGGCCATTCTAGTTCTGGTTTGGTTTGTCAAATTTGTGGAAAGGGGAAGCACTCAGCTCTCAATTGTTGGCACATACTTAATGTCTCTCAGTTTGCAACTACTAAACCTAGACCTCCAGTCTCACCTCAAGGTTACTCTGCAGTATTTTCTTCTTTAGCTCCACCTCTTCTCAGAACTCCACCAGGATACACACCTTCATATCCATCATTTGGAGCTTCTCAGCCACAATTTGGTTCTCCAAGTTCTGGTTCTGTCCTGTTTGGTGCTCCTCCTCCAACATCGTCATGGTTACTTGATAGTGGAGCAAACAACCATGTAACCAACAACATAAACACCCTGCACTCAGTAGCTCCCTACTTTGGATCAGACTCCATCACTGTGGGTAATGGAGCAGCAGTTCCTATCTCTAGTTATTGCACTGGTATTCTTCCCACTCCATCTCATACTTTTCATTTACACAATGTTCTTCATTCTCCTGCATTCTCTTCCAATTTATTATCAATTTCTAAATTTACTTCAGATATTAACAGTATTGTCTCTTTTGACTCTCTTGGTTTTGTCATTCAGGACAATCATACCAAGAATATCCTCTCTCAGGCCCCTATAAGCATGGGCTCTACACTCTTCCTATGAGTTCTCCATCTTTCTCTCCTACTGCCTATTCAACCTCAAGCTATGTTCCTTCACCATCTGTTTGGCACTCCAGGCTTGGTCATCCTTCCAAGAAAGTATTTGATCAAGCTGCTAGAGTGTTGCATTTTCCTCTTCAGTCTACATCTCATGCTTGTGAACATTGTTCAATGGCTAAAAGTCATAAACAAATTTTTTGTGTTTCTCATTCCAAGACTTCACATGTATTTCAATTAGTTCATGCAGATGTTTGGGGTCCTGCACCCTTATCTTCTTTCAAACACTACAAGTACCATGTCATTTTCATTGATGACTTTAGTAGATTTTGTTGGTTATATCCATTAAAACTAAAGTCTGATGCATATACATCTTATGTACACTTCTCAAAAATGGTGTCCACTCAATTTCACACTAATGTTCAACTTTTCATGATTGATAATGGTGGGGAATTTGTTAGTTCTGCTTTTGCTTCTTATTTGTAGAATCAAGGTACTATTCATCAAATCACTTGTCCTCACACTTCAGAACAGGCTGGTAGGGTTGATAGAAGGCATATAAACATTGTTGAAGTAACTATTGCTCTTCTCCATCAAGCTCATTTACCAGTTTCCTATTGGCTGGATGCAGTTTCCACTGCCAATTTTTTTATTAACAGATTACCTAAATACACTTCAAATTTCTAATCTTCATATCAGGTTTTGTCTCACAAAGATCATGATTATAATTCTTTGAAAGATTTTCGTTTCCTGTGCTTTCCCTGACTAAGGCCTTATTTCACTTACAAACTCCAACCTAGATCCTCTAAGTGTATGTTTCTTGGTTAATGTCCTACCTCTAAGGGGTATAGGTGCATGGGTTTGCTCTCTCATACTGTCTACACCTCCAGACATGTTGTGATTTATGAACATATTTTTTCATATTCTGATTCTCCTTCCCCAATTTCTTCTACCTCTGCTTCTAAGTCTTTTATTACACAGTTCTTTTCTAATCCATTTATGTCACATATTTCTTCATCTCCTTCTACTTATTTACCTGTGTCTCATACTGTTACCGTTCCTCTATCTACTTCTTGCCCAATTACACCTCTATCTTCCCATGCAGCTTCTTCTCATTATGCTCCATGTGTACCATCTTCTTCTCCAGTAACTTCTGCTCGAGTGCATCAGATGGTTACTAGATCTTGGGTAGGTGTTCTGAAACCTAATCCAAAGTATCTAGCCCACTTGGTTGCAACTGCATATGTTGATACATAGCCTTCTACTTTTGCTCAAGCAATGACAAGCTCACATTGGCAAAAGGCTATGGTAGAAGAGTACATAGCTCTTTTGGCTCAACGGAACTGGGTGTTGGTTCCCCCACCTATGCATAGACACTCCATTGGTTCTAAGTGGGTCTTTAAGATCAAGAAGTCTCCCAATGGTGAAGTTTCCAGATATAAAGCCCGACTAGTGGCTAAAGGCTATCTCCAAGAATTTGGCTTGGATTATATGGAAACATTTAGTCCTGTGGCTAAGCATACAACCATTAAAGTGGTAATGACTTTAGATTTGTCTAAGCAATGGTCCATTAAGAAATTGGATGTTTCAAATGCGTTCCTTCATGGAGATTTGGCTGAGGAGGTGTTTATGTTCTAACCTGAAGGATTTGTGCATCCAAGTTATCCGAATTATGTATGCAAACTTCAGAATCATTCTATGGGCTTAAACAAGCCCCCAGAGCCTGGTATCGAGAGCTATCCTCCTTTTTTCTTACACACAAATTTGTGATTAGTTGTGCTGACTCTTCTTTATATGTGCTAAAAACTCCAAGCTCAGTCACTCTTGTCTTGGTTTATGTTGATGATATCTTAGTCACTGGGAGTAACTCTGTCTTTGTTCTACACTTTTTGCACTTGATGAAGCAGTCTTTTGCACTCAAAGAACTGAGTAATCTTCAATACTTCTTGGGTATTGAAGTTGCTTCTCTCTCTCATGGAGTGATTCTGCATCAACTAAATATGCTCATGATCTTTTGGATAAAGCCGGTTTATTGGATACCAAACCAGTCGTCACCCCAATTATTGTGCCTTCCTCCAAAGTTCCTACTAGCTACCCTGGTGTTGTTACTTTAGCATATGTTACTTTCTTCAGAAGCATGGTTGGAGCACTGCAATATCTTATTATTACTCGGCCAGATCTTCAATTTGTTGTCAATGTGCTTTGGCAACACATGCATGCTCCTTCATCTGATGATTTCAGGCTTTGAAAAGGGCATTGAGATAAGTTAAAGGCACTATTTCTCATGGTCCGCATTTTGTCCAGTCTACAGACTTTTTAAGTTAATGGGTATTGTGATGCTGACTGGGCTGGTTCAAAAATTGATAGAAAGTCTACTGCAGGTTATTGTGTTTTCCTGGGTGAACATTTGATTTCTTTGACCTCTAAGAAACAGTCAACTGTAGCTAGATCTTCTACTGAAGCAGAGTACAGAGCTTTAGCTGCTCTAGCTTGTGAGGTAAAGTGGTTGGCTTATTTGTTACGAGATTTAGGTGTTGTCACTGCTGTACCACCAGTTTTATTGTGACAATGTCTCTGCTTTGGCTCTTGCTTCAAATCCTGTGTTTCATGCCCGAACCAAACACATTGAAGTGGATTACCACTTCGTGCGAGAAATGGTGGTTGCAAGTGTTGTGAAGCTCTGTCATATCTCTTCTCATGCCCAGCTCGCAGATTTGCTTACAAAGTTTCTGTCCCATTCTCAGTTTCATCTTTTGAAAGACTAACTCCAGCTTACTTCTGCATCTTCAGTAAGTTGAGTTCGACGGAGGCTGTTAAGAGTCTATTGGTAATATGTGTGCACTAGGAGGGCAGTAGTGTCATTTTACTTTTTGGTATTACTAGTTGTTACAGTTGTATACACTGAGTATAAATACTGTATTGTGATGAGTACACTGATTAATGACAGAATACATTTTCTCTCTCAATCTGTCCCTTTTCTCTCTTCTCTGAAGTTTTCTTTTCTTGCCCTAATTGCTCAACAAAGATAATGAAAAGTGGAGCATTGGTTAAGAACTTAAGATCATCAGAAATATCATTTGTTATGATAGAGAGGAGCCATAGCAAAACACTTAATTATTATAGACCAGAATGTTTTAATTTTTTTTCCTTGATGATTTAACGTTTGTGCTACAAAGGAATTGCTTACACGTTATGATACTGAAAAACAAGAAACTTAAGTGTACAGCAATGTAATAATATATAACATATGATATAGAAAAGAAGTGTTCCAAATTCTTGAAAGTGTGGTCCGTTCCATTGAAATAAAGGATAAACTAGCCGAGTGCAAGAAAAAACAAAAGATAATCGGATTTTCGATACTCCGACGAGTTCTTAAAATGCCAAAACGGAAAGTCGACGAGTTCTTGGCCACACACAGTGTGCATTGGATAGCCACAAGTGCTGAGAAACTTCTAAGCTCCTAGTATAGTGTCCTCCATTCCTGCGAGGGACATCGCCCCGCAGTACCCCCGCTAAAATTACGAACTAGTTCTACAGAAGAAGTTATTAAAAAAATATATTTATTTCTATGAAAAATACGAATGTAAGCCAAAAAGAATGGACTCATTGGCAGGCCCGTCCCTGGTGCAAGGCCAACTTAGTGGCTGCCTAGGGCCCCAAGTTTGGTGAGGGCCTCCATTTCAAAGCAACAATAGGACTACTCATATTATATATACTACTATATACTAGTAGTAATTAACCTAACAGTAGTTAATCTAGTCAATTTCGGTCAAAAGTGTAAGCAACCTTGCTTCATAGCAGAGGTGTCATGCATGCCCTCATCACATATTAATTTTTGTTCTTATTTTGATCTTTCTCATCAATAGTAGCTTCTTAGAGGTGTTCAGATATTACTTATTTTGCTGCTCTAGTTTCTATCAATTTATTTATTTTATTTTGTTTCATTTACGTTCTTTTTTGAGAAATTACATTCCTTTCATTTACGTCCAAATTTTGATTTCATTTACTTTCTCTCCATTGAAAAAGATTGAGTTTCTCAAAACAAAATATAAGACGTAGGAATAAACTTAAGTTATTTGATTCATTTAGTCAATATATCTTATAGACCGCAACGGTAATAACATGTTTAATACGGAAAAAAGGTCACACAAAAAAATCGCCTAGGGCCTCATAAAAGTTAGAGACGGCTCTGCTCATTGGATAATCATTAAATATATGATCCTGTAGTGGTGTGGTTACCTCTGGATGATGCGACAACCCTTGTTCCACCAGCCTCTTTACCACTTGGACGCCCTAGATCCAGCGATGCTCTGACCACTAATCTCTGTCTCGTAAAAAGTCGTGAGATGCGTATCCGTGTTTCGAGATTACTACTTGTTGGCAGGATTTGGGGTGGATGTTGAGTTGTTGTGGTGGTTGTGGTCGTGGTGGCTGTGGTGTTGGTACGGGTGTGGTCTGGTGGTGGTGGAGATAGCTGAAGTGGAGGTGGTTGGGAAAGAAGAGTAGGAGAGAACAGAGGAGAAGAAGATGAAGGTGGTGGAGGAAATCTGGGCAGAGGGCAGAGAGAAGAAGGAGAAGAAGAAGAAAGACTATTTTTGACCTCACTTAAATGAGGTTAAAGGCTATTGACAGTTGACAAGTAACGTCTGTTATAAAATTGGACTAAAATGTCAACAAGACAATACTAAAAAGTGGTTATTAGTCAAAAGTTCTTAGAAATATGGTAATTTCTTGTACATTATTCTTTATTGTTGCACTACTACTAGGGATGGCAATGGATCGGATTCGAATCGGATCCACCTATATCCATATCCGGATCCGATCAAAATAAGTGGATCCATATTCGATCCAAATCCGACCGGATCCTAAACGGATTCGGATTGAATCCGGACCGGATTTATTTTGCAATATCCATATTCGATCCGACAATCCATATCTTCATAAACGGATCTGATTCGGATCCAGATTCGGATCCTAAGCATTTTTTACTTATACAAATACACAACAAATTCAGAAAAATACGTAAAGAGCCATCACACTAAAAAAAATATATACGCCTAAAAAATAAAAATATATTAAAAATATTTTATCAATATGACAAACGTAAACTACCAAGAAATATAAGCAAATCATTCAAACGTTTAAGACACCAATAATGTCTAAAAATTGTCTACGAATTCAATCAAAACAACACTAAAAATTTTCATAACCATAGTGAAGTATTTTCTCAGGCCTAAAAAAAAATGTGGAGTGATTGTTTAATGTGTGTATATATATGTAGGTAAAAACATATTTTTTATAACTCCAAGGGTATTTTCGTAAAACTATATGTGTTCGGATCCTTTCAGGTCGGATATCCATCGGATATCCTAATATATTCGGATCGAATTCGGATACGGATCGGATTTTAATTTTTAATATCCATATCCGATCCATTTTAAAATGGATCGAATTCGGACTTGATCCATTCGGATCGAATTACTCGGATTTCGGATCGGATCGAACCGTATTGCCATCCCTAACTACTACGCTACAGAGATGCTCTTCTTTGGTTTAGTAATGTCTACTTGGTAGTTCCGGTTGACTTCGCACTCCTGCGTCTTTTATTTCAGGTGATCAATTGTCATGACTCGAACAACCTTACTAAAGTCCTTGCGCGTAAGCTTAGTCTCTCGCCGTCTCTCCTCCCGGCCTCCCAACTCGTTACTTTATATTGCGCTGGACAGTAGTATGCTATCGGAAGCCTCGCAGATTCCTCACATTACTAAGTATGAATAAAAAGCATCGCGGATGCCATTGACTCTACTGAATCCATCATTAAGGGAAAACGGAAACAAGGAATTAAACAAAATGAACTGGGCTTGCATCTGTACTAGGAAGTAGAAGAACTTGAAACCACTGTTGTAAAGCAGAACCATCCATTTTGGACCATAATGGAATACGTCTAATGCGGCTCTTGTTCCAGAGACAAATCAGGCCTGTTCCAGCCCATTGGCCAGATCCGGCAGTTTCGGGACAGATCACTGAAAGGCAAGAACACTTGCCACCAATTTTTCTTTTCCAATTGTTTTGTGAAATTTTTTCTACATTTTTGAACACATTAATATTAAAATTTTAATATATATATATATATATATATACATATATATAATATATGACTTGTATATTTTAAACAAATTACTCAAAAACATAGCTATATATGTATAGTAATATATTCATGGTAAATCCGGGTCGGAACACTCTTTCATTCAGATCCCAGATTGTTCCATTCTCAAGAGAAAAAAATAGAACGGCAACTGTGGTTGTAACATCAGGAAATGAGTAAATGGAAAAGAAAGGAACAGAAAATGGCATAGTAAGAATGGGATAGGGAAAAGAGAGCCAATATGGAAATGAAGTTTCTGAGGAACAACTCTAAAAGGTAACAGCGTGACTCCTAAAGAAGTGGGGAAATCCCTACTCTGTCATTCTTCCAACTTCGAGCCAAAGATGTGTACAAATCAAAAGAATCTACGCCCTCAGGGACTGATGTCACTGCTGATCAGCTGCTGACAAAGAAAAGTACAAAAGAAACTAGAAGTGAAGGCAGACAGCGGTAATCGAACAACTATTCTTACTTGGATTCATTTGTATTATTTTGCGAGCACTACTACTCACACAAGAAGTGCTTGTTAACTAACCCTGAACTCATGCAATCAAAGTATTCGCTTTACCCAGTCAGATAATACCACAAACCACCCACCCGCCATGCACTTAGCCTTGATCAGTTGGGGATGCCTTGTAGAAGCAGTGGAATTTGATGCAAAGTGGGTTTTTTTTGGTTTTCAGATTATCATATCTCAATTGCATATTTCAGCCATGTTTCAATAATACAAGGGCAGTACACAGTATTTGGGTTGACTAAAAAACAAATGGAGCCTCAGTATACTGTCTACCAAAATCTCAAACCTAAACGGAAGCATGGTAAAGAATAACTAAATCAGCAAGACCTGAGAAAAATATCCATTATTCTCAGAGTTTCATCTCTCTGTGTGCGCACCTACAATAAAAACACTATTTCGCAAAAAAGAGTAACACTCTAACTGACAACACCACGACAACACAGAGATGCAACATTAATAAGAGGCATATGACAATGATATCTTATGCAAATTGACATTTTTCACAATCACATATATGATCAAAGGTGGATACGCAAGTCAATAAGAGCACTTTGGTTGATTTTTCATCTACCTTATTAGATGCAATCAAGGACAATGTCTAGAAGTACAACAAAGGCGAACTGAATCAACTTGATCTGCATAGTCGAATAAGAATACACTTAACTTGGAATACTGCTAAAGACATCTTTAGAAGAACAGCCAACAGTAAAATTCAGCCCACCCTGATGGACCATGATTCATTCCGACACATCAATGGCAAGGCAAGAGAACGGAATTCGGAAAAGATGCAGTCCCATTGTTCGAAGCCCCTTGTATTTTGAGAATCGACGTGATCAAATTATAAATTTGAATGTTTTCAAAAGAAGGGATCTTCTTTCCCTTAGCAAATTGAGGACCATGGCCAATAAAAATGGTCCTCATCGAGAAGAATGCATTGTCATATCCGTGCGCTCCTCCACACTCTTTGTTGGACAATCTCTTACTTTCCACCTTGAACCCTTCATCAACCAGCCCTATAATTGGAGGTATTCTATCACTATCCACATAATGTAACCTACTAGGGAGGTCCTCCTTTAGATAAACCTTCAAATACTTGCCATTCTTAATTTTGCCTGAACTCAATGCTTCGTTTATCTTTGCCACAACATCCGAAGGAGAGACATCCGCAGGTGGACGAATAGAGAGCAATGGGGTATAATACTGAACCCAATCTTTTGGGATGTCAATCCATGGTGCTAAATCTTCAAGAAATATCAACTTTTGATCACATGTACCAACCATTCCATGATCACCCACCATGATTATAGTAACATCCTCAAAAATCCCTCTTTCTTCCAAACCATTAATCAATTTCCCAATCAACCTATCGATATTGGCAACTGCCTCGGTGATTTGAGGATCATCAGGGCCAACCTGATGACCCTGATGATCTGGGTCCTCAAAGTACAACGTCATAAAAACAGGAATCTCACTACTAGGCAAATCAAAGTACTCTAAAACAGTATCAACGCGATCGTCAAAGGGCACAGAGCCGTTATAGAACTTACAGTATTTATCAGGGCAATCCCAAGAGCCTTTGTGAACCTCAGAGCCAGGCCAGAAATAGGTTGAAGCCTTCAATCCATGGTTAGCCACCGTCTCCCACAAGGGCTCACCCAACCACCACTCTGGTTCATGGCTTCCCATATTGAAAGCATTCCCACTCACTGGATCAACGAAATTGTTGTTGATGATTCCATGGTAAGGTGGGTATAAGCCAGTGACAATGGAGTAATGATTGGGGAAGGTGAGAGTTGGGAACACAGGGATTAAACCCCTCTCAGCCTCAGTGCCATTTTCGATCAACCGATGAATGTTGGGCGTCGGGGTTTTGTACTGATACCCAAATCGAAACCCATCTGAGGAAATGAGTAGGACGACTGGGTGGGTGAGCTTTTTGAGAGGACGGGCTGATTCAGCGATGGTTTCGTTGATGTGGGGTGTGGGTTTCAGGGAGGAGAAGAAGAGCAAGGCAAAAGCTACCGCGACGGAGAGAGCGATGCAGGTACTGAAGATGAGGGATGTGAAGATGACAGATCTGGATGTTGCAGATGTTGACGAATGATGATCAGTGTGGAAGGAGAGAAGAGCAGTAGTGGTTGTGGTTTGAGGGTCTTCTTCTTTACCCATTGGTTTCGAATTGGATTCCGAACTCATCTCGATATGAGTCAATGGTTTGTTGTGATCTGGGTTCGTGCTCAGATTGGGTATTGAAGCAAGAAGGAAGAGCAGTAGTTGACCAGAAATAGTCGCCGGCAAGAACGTTGGACACACTCACTGCTCAATGATGACGTGGCACATTCAGTGACTGGTAGGTCGATTGAGAACGACTATTAGTTCAAAACTTCAAAATCATTGTTGTGTTTCTTATGGTGGTTGACTACTTTGACTGGTTATCTATTCTTTTTTATAGAACCATCATTCATTCATAGAAGAAGCAACTCACAAAGGAAGTTTAACACTACATCGTTCTTGAAATAAAACAACACAACAAAAAACTAAACAAAACAAACACTACAAGGAGTGATTGTCTAACATAGCAAGGCTAGGAGCTCTATGGGAATTCACAACCCCAGCACGAGCAACTTTAGTAATACAACAAAACAAAAGGCCGTTAGCACCCTCTTTGATGTTCCTAACCACAACCTCATCATGCATCCCCGACTTCCTGGATCCCTGTAAAATAGAGAGAGCCACAGCTCAATCAGTATAAATATTGACATGATAAATTTTGTGTTGTAAAGCAAAGTTAATCCCATGGTTCATGGCCAAGAGTTCAGCTTGGAGAGCACTAGAAGTATTAGTCCTAACACCAATATCACATTTTTTGTTGTCACAAGCGGTCATATGGAGCCCAGCTGCTGAGGAGAAGCACCCATCATTCCAAGCTCCGTCCACCTCAATAACACAAGGCCTTGAGATCGTATCCTCAGCATTTTCGAGAATGATTGTGTTTTCCTCCTGAGAACTTGGCTTAGGAGCCATACGTGTTTTTTCCCAGGCCTGAGCAAGGAGGGATTCCTCCTCCTTGAGACGATCCATAACTTCCCCAATAGTTAACTGGGTACCCTTGAAAATCGTGTTACATCTAGCCCTCCATATAGCCCACATGATATGAATCGCCTTCACCTCTTTCTTATCGATAATTTCTCTGAAATTGTCCTTAAAGCTAACCCCTGGTTTAGGTTGAAAAGAGCAATTCAACCAAAGAGAATTAATACTCTGGCAGTTGAAGAAAAAATGATTGAGCAGGGGCCAAGCAGACTCCCTAAAATTGCAACACCTGCTAAGGTAATGAAAAGTCGAAAGTTTTTCATGATCACATTTCCAAAGCATAAACTTCCATTTTTCCGGAATACCAATACCCCAAATTTTGTACGGAGGGTCTTTGTAGTTTGTAAAGGAAGAAGCCGGCCGACACGCTGGTTGATCTACCGAGCTCAAGAGATTATATCCTGACTTAGTATTGTAATACCCGTCCCGAATTAATTTCCAGACCATCTTATCACCTTCCTGGGTTTTCTGCAATTGAATAGCCAAGATTCGTTTAGCTATGACACATGTCATTACTCCCAGGATCGCCTTCTTTTCCCAAACTTGACCATCGTCGTCATGGAGAATCCACGAGCAAACCTTTTGGTTTGCCTCCACAACCTGTGTTTTGATGATATCTTGTAGTAGAAGTTCTAGATCAGGGATCCAGAGGTCCTTGAGAATGCGAACATCCTTCCCATACCCAAGTTTCCACATAAGGCCTTGTGTAAGAAGATCTCTTCCGAAAAGAATTTTCTTCAAAGCGCACGAAGCGTTGCTAGGGTTATCGATATGTAAGAAATCTTTTTTCCCTGCAGTATTTTTGAGCAAGAATCTTCGAAACAAGCAAATTAGGGTTAGCGTAAATCCGCCAAGCTTTCGATGCGAGAAGCGCCTGGTTAAAACATTTTAAATTCATAATTCGTAGACCACCTTTATTTTTTGGGAGGTTAAGGATTTTTTATGGTATTGTTCTAAGATAAGTGCTTTTCTTTGGGTTCCACCACAAAGAGATAATTTGATTGGATATTTCCTTGTTAAGCATTTGAGGGAGCTTGAAGGATGAGCTGACATAGGTGGGAAGAGCTGAAAGAATAGCTTTTGACAGACTGAGCCTTCCCGCACAATTCAGAAATTTCCCTTTCCACCCTGCAACACTGGAATTGACCGAGCCTCGGACAAATCTAAATATTTCTCTTTTCTTACCTCCTGGAATGAGGGGGAGTCAGAGATAAGTTCTCTTATTGTTGCTGATGCTAATTCCCAAAAAGTAGGCAAAAATATCACCAAGCTCTTTCGAGGCATTAGGACTAAGAATAAGATAAGATTTATCTTTATTGATGTCCTTGTTGGAATAGATGCCCAAGAGGTAATCTTTTTAGTATGAATAATGTTTTTTGATAGAAACATTAATTGTATTATTTATGGATATATTCAATATAATGAAGTCCTTAGATTGCAAATATGTTTTTTATCTTAAATATCCCCAGTCAATTATATTAATTAACAGGAAAATCAACTATAGACTAGAATGGGGTTGGATTGATATGGAGATATCATGATCCAACACATGGGTATGCATTAGGAGTAATAGCATATAACCCTTAACGAGAAGGCTACATACATGTTATGTAAAGTCACAAGTGTTTCTCGTAGTGACAACGCTATTGTCATCCTTAGACTTGAAGTCACTAGATCCTCTGGTTGTGGAATATTGAGTTTTGACATCGTCAAACGTTACACCGTAACTGGGTAGTAATAAAGACGTTAGTCGGATATAATAAGGAAGCAAGCTTAGAGATGGTAGTGACGTAGATAGGATTTGTCCCTCCCACATAACGAGAGTAGATATCCACGGCCACTCGAGGGATGGTGCTCATAGAATGTCTGGCCAGTATCAGGTAAATCAATATACGATATTGATGTTATCTGCGTGGATGAGACTATTCCCAGGATCGAGAAACTATAAATTGGATATACGAGTGTGACTGTATGTCTCATGTCCAATCCGGATATAGAGACAAAGGGATGAGACAACACTTTCACAAGGTATGTCAAATGACTATTTCTATTAGTTGGGTAGCATGGATGTCTTGTTAAAGGCCGCTCCATGTTAGTGAATTGTTACTACCAACTAAGTAGAAACTTATGAGGTCACACTCCCTATGGATTAGACCGGACTAGGGAAGTAATTAATATGATTAAATAATTAGAAGGATCAATACGCAACTACTTGCAAACTTAGTAGGACTAATTTGGAAGTTGGAAAAATCCGTGTATATACAAGATTAGGATAGGGGCTTTTATGCAGTCAACAAGTAGTTGTTGGACTATATAAAGGACACTCCTAGCTTTCTTGCCACTAACTAATGCCCATAACACATTGAGTGGGAGAGAAAAGCAAGGTGAGAGAAAAAAAATTAAGGAGGTCGTCCGCCCCCCTTTGTCCGCCCCTACCCATCGGCCACAAAAGAGGGTCGAGCCCCTCTTGGTGATTCCTTGTGTGATCTTCTTCTTATTCTTCCATCGTTCCTAGATAGCACAAGGTGTTGGAAGATCTGGATTCTAACCTAGGAGTGGACTAGCCATAGATACGTGAACACAATTTCACGTGAGAAGTCATCAAAGGAGAATCAAAAGGTATTTTGATACTAATCCCTTACTATCATTATGTTGTCTCTTCCGGTGATCCTTGGAGGGTCTTGAACGGATAAATTTATGTTATTCTGCTGCGTATGCGTTATCAAAATTCTACAGTGGTATCACAGCCACAAGTTGTAGAGCATAACGTAGTTTGTGTTACTATTTTTGTTATTTTACACTTTAAATTGTTGTTTATCACGTAAAACGGACAAATCAAGCATTTTGATGCAATTTGTCAATAATTCAACCAAGTAACATCTAATATTACATGGGATGTAAGGATTAGTAAATTTGGATCACATAGGATGTGCATTTTTGGATCTTGGTGGCTAGGGTTTGGGCACTTCTGGGAAATGGGGTTTTTCCAAAAATGGAAATAACTAATCTTGGGCAACAAGGCAAGGAGTTGTTTTGGAAACAACACCATGGAGAGGTTCGGCCCCCCTTGGGCTGCCCCTCTTGCCTTGCCGCCCAAGTAAGGCACGACCAAGGGATTAGGTCGGCCCTAGCGTACGGCTTGGCCGCGCATGGGCTAGGCTGACCGGCCCAAGGTCGTGTCATGGTCCTTTAGGGTTTCGTCCAAAGCCACGGAGAATCCTATTGGAATGTTTTTACCCTAGCACATCTAAAAAAAACAATTAAAATTGACCAAGATCGTTAAAATTGTATTTGAACTGTTTATGTGCTTTTTGCATGGTGATTGGATGTGACATTAGGTTCTGGTTTGTTGTGGATGTTTATTTTCCGGTTTGTTTTACGGCATGCGAGCTGATCAAATTAATGTAATAGTTAATTAGGTTTTACGGTCTGCGAACCGGAATTTTTTTATCAACTTGTGAGATCTTTTTATTTAGTCTAGATGCTAGCTAGAATTAAATCAAATAGATAATAGTCAAGACATGAAGAAAAAGAAGCCTAAAGAAACGAAGGACCACAAGAAGGCGACAATCCACAAGAGCTATGAAGCATGGACCAAAATATGGAGGCACATGGAGATGAGCTTGCTATTTTTAGTGTTCATGGATATTCTCATTGTCTTGAGAATATCTTAGTTTAGAGGCCATATCCATATCATGTTAATTTTTATTTTGTGGTTGTTTATTTTATTGTCTTATTATTTATTGTTGGTGTATGGTTTAGGCATACAAAATCGATAATAAGATAATTAACAACCCGGATCTTTTATTTTTTAGTTAGCCCAACTCGAAATAAGTAGATCAGTTGATATGGAACAACAAAAACAATTAAAATTGAAAAATGAAAAATCTCTCAATTTAAATATTACGTTTTTCCTTCTTGTTACTTTAACACTCTTCATGATCATGATTAACAAGATCATGCGTGTCAAGGCATGGCGACTTGATTTGTCATGGTTGTGTTTCGATGGAACAATCAAGTAATGTGCACTTGTTTAAGTAAGAGGTTGGACGCAACCGGGTGATTTTAATAAGATTAAAAGCCTAGAGGCAACCAATTGGGATTATCCATGGGATGCATAAATAAGGAGTTATTTGCCAAATTGAATCAAGAGTTGCATAAGGATGCAATTGGAAATTGTTCCTTCCTAAATAACTAATTTTGGGTGACTTGCCAAAGCAAGCTCAAAAGAAGTGAAATATGAATCTTGGCACCTACTAGAAAATATAATGATATTTTCCGCATTAATATTTGAGGGTTATTAATCCAGAAAAATAGTGGGAGCTATGTTTAATAATCTAGCCATTATTAAATATAGTTATTAATTCACAAAATACTAAAACTTGTATATTTCTCATTTTATGGAATTTGAATGGCAAACAACTCATCGATTTCATCACACTCCCTACGCTCTGTCCTTGATAAGCACAAGCTTTCTGGAACCAACTTCCTAAACTGGTATAAGAACTTGAGAATCGTTCCCAAGCAGGAAAAGAAACTGTACACTATAGAGGAAGAAGTTCCTCAGACTCCAGAGAACAATACCGCAGCAGCCCTAAAGGCGCATCAAAAGTTCATTGATGATGCTAATGATGCGGTCTGCCTGATGCTTTTCACCATGTCCTCTGAGCTCCAGAAGCAACATGAGAACATGGCTGCGTTCAATATGATCGCACACTTGAAGCAGCTCTTTCGAGAGCAAGCTAGGGTTGAGAGATATGAAGTCTCCAAGGCATTGTTCCAATGTCATATTTCAGAGGGAAACTCGGTGGGACCTCATGTACTCCGAATGATCGGGTAGTTGGAGAATCTCGCACGTCTCGGGTTTCCGGTCGGTCAAGAGTTGGCCACAGATCTCGTGTTAATCGTTGCCTGAGAGTTATGGACAGTTCATCATGAATTATAACATGAACGAGATCGTGAAACCTCTGCCAGATCTACTCAATATGTTGAGGACAGCTGAACAAAGCATTAACAAGGTAAATGGCAAGGCCATAATGATCGTTCACAAAGGGAAGGGCAAAAGGTTTGCCTCTACCTCCAAAGGAAAAGGCAAGGCAGTTTCTAAATCCAACGAATTTTCTCTTAATCATGTTGGTTGCGTTGCCAAGGACGTGAATAAGGGTGATTGTCACTACTGCAGTCAGCCTGGAAACTGGAAGAGGAACTGCCCAAAGTATCTGGAGGATAAAAGGCTTGGAATAGTGCTTCCACCACCACCAGGTATTTTTGTTATAGATGTCAATATTACTTGCTCTCCATCTTGGGTATTGGATACTGGATATGGATCTCAAATTTTTCGAAATATGCAGGATCTAAAGAGATGTAAAAGATTGGCTAAAGGGGAGATATATCTACGCATAAGGAATGGAGCAAAGGTTGATGCATTGGATGTAGGCGTGTACGAGCTGTCTTTGCCTTTAGGATTAGTTTTAGAATTAAATAATTGCTATTTTTGTCAGCTATGAGCAGAAACATTATTTCAATTTCTTGTTTGGACAAGGAAGGTTTTACTATTTCAATAAAGGACATTTGTTGCTCAATTTTTTTATAGTAGTCACTGTTGTAGTGAGAAATTATTTAATGTATTGTATATCCTTGATCTAAATAATCCTATCTATAACATAGATTCCAAGAGGACTAAAATGAATGATTTAAATCATGCTTATCTATGGCACTGTCGTTTAGGCCATATAAACGAGAAACGTGTATCTAGACTCATAAGGATGGATTCCTAAATGTATTTGATTTTGAATCATATGAGATATGTGAGGCTTGTTTATTGGGAAAAATGACAAAGTCCCCTTTCAATAAGAAAGGTGAGAGGACTAGTGAGCAATTGGCACTCGTGCATACTAATGTGTGTCGGCCATTTTCCACGCCTTCCAGGGATGGTAATGTCTACTTCATTACGTTTACTGATGATTCTGTAGATATAGATTTGTATACCTTATGAATGCCAAATTTGAATCCTTTGAAAAGTTCAAAGAATTCAAGAATTAAGTAGAGAAGCAACTTGAAAAAAGTATTTAGGCTCTACGATCGGATCGTGGAGGATAATACTTGAGCCAAGAGTTTTATGACTATCTCAGAGAGTGTGGGATAAATCCCAACTCACTCCACCCGGAACGCCACAATGTAATGGCATGTCCGAGAGGAGAAATCGAACACTATTAGACACGGTTCGATCTATGATGTGTCAAACTGATCTTCCATTATACTTTTGGGGCTACGCTCTATTGTGTGCAGCTTTCACCATTAACCGTGTCCAATCTAAATCGGTCATGAAGACACCACATAAGATGCGGAGTGGGAGGCGTCCCACAATGTCTTTTATGAAGATTTGGGGCTGTGATGTCTATGTAAAACATTTACAATCAGAGAAACTCGGGCCTTAGTAAGATAAGTGTAAGTTTGTGGGATACCCTAAGGAAACTAAAGGGTATTACTTCTACAATCCAACTAAGAACAAAGTGTTTGTTGCTCGGTCCGGCGTGTTTCTAGAAAGAGAATTTGTCTCTAAAGTATAAAGTGGGAGGACTGTAGAACTTGAAGAAATTCAAGAACCACAAACTACTGATCCTGCTATGGAACATGAACAGGAACTACAAAATGTTATGGAGGAACCTGTTAAAGTAACACAAGAGCTTCGTAGGTCCACTAGAGTGCGCCAGGAGCCAGAGAGGTATGGACTTCTCGTGACTGAGTCTGGTGACACATTGCTCATAGATGACGAGCCTACTACCTATGGAGAGGCCATGAAAGGGCCTGACTCTGAGAAGTGGCGCAAATCCATGGAATCGGAGACGGAATCCATGTATACCAACAAAGTATGGACTTTGGTGGAACCACCCCAAGCGGCGCGGCCCATGAGGTCCAAATGGGTCTTCAAGAAGAAGACCGACATGGATTGTAATGTGATTACCTATAAGGTCTGATTGGTGGCAAATGGATTCAGACATATTCATGGTATAGACTATGATGAAACCTTTTAACCAGTCGCAGTGACCAAATCCATCCGAGTTCTACTTGCTGTTGCAGCTTACTACGACTATGAGATTTGGCATATGGATGTCAAAATAGCGTTTCTGTATGGAAACCTCCTCGAGTATGTGTATATGACACCACCTGAGGGTTTTGTAGATCCGGAGCATGCAAATTAATTCTGTAAGTTACAACGATCCATTTATGGATTAAAGCGAGCTTCAAGGAGTTGGAATCGACGTTTTGAGGAAGCAGTCAAAGAGTTTGACTTCATCAAGAACGAAGATGAATCTTGCGTCTACAAGAAGGTTAGTGGGAGCTCTGTTGCTTTTCAGGTCTTGTATCTGGATGACATACTACTCATTGGAAACAACATTCCCATGCTACAATCTGTGAAAGATTGGATAGTAAAGTGTTTCTCAATGAAGGACTTAGGGGAAGTAGCTTATATACTTGGTATCAATATCTATAGAGATAGATCAAGGAAGCTGCTAGGCCTAAGTCAAAGTACATATATAGACAAGGTGTTGAATCAGTTCAACATGCAAGATTCCAAGAAGGGATTCTTGCCCATGTCGCATGGAATCACTCTTTCGAAGAGTGATTGTCGTTCCAATGAGATTGAGAAGGAACGCATGAGTAGGGTACCCTATGCCTCGGCCATAGGATCCATCATGTATGCCATGTTATGTACTAGACCATATGTTTCATACGCGTTGAGTATGACATGAAGATATCAGTTTAATCCGGGTGAGAGTCACTGGATTGCGGTTAAGAACATCCTAAAGTACTTGAGAAGAACTAAGGATGCGTTCTTGATATATGGAGGGGAGGAAGAGTTGCGTGTAAGGGGTTACACAGATGCAAGCATCCAAACTGACAGAGATGATTTCAGATCGCATTCGGGATTTGTGTATTACCTGAATGGAGGAGCTTTGAGCTTCCAAGCAAGAGATGGTTGCTGATTTCACAGTTGAGGCTGAGTACATTGCTGCAAGTGGTGCAGCAAAGGAAGCTGTTTGGATTAGGAAGTTCGTTATTTAACTTGGTGTGGTTCCTAGCATTGTGGATCCAATAGATTTGTACTCTGAAAACAATGGGGCGATCACACAATCAAAGGAACCCAGGTCACACCAGAAACCCAAACACGTACTCAGAAAGTTTCATCTTATCCGAGATATCATCGATAGAGAAGATTTGAAGATATGCACGATTCCTACAGATGAGAATCTATCAGATCTGCTTACAAAGCCACTTGTTCAACGCAAGCATGAAGGGAACACTAGATTTATGGGCATACGGGATGCGCCAGATTGGCTTATAGTTCAAGTGGGAGATTGTTCGAATAGATTCCCTAGAGGCAATCTTTTTAGTATGAATAATATTTTTGGCTAGAAACATTCATTGTATTATTTATGTAGATATTTAATATAATGAAGTCCTTAGATTGCAAATATGTTGTTTATCTTATATATCCCTAGTTAAATGTATTGATTAACAGGAAAATCAACTATAGACTAGTATGGGGTTGGATTGATATGGAGATATCATGATCCAACACATGGGTATGCATTAGAAGTAATAGCATACTGGATTGACCCATAACGAGAAGGATACATACCAGTTATGTAAAGTCACAAGTGCTTCTCGTAGTGACAACGGTATTGTCATTATTAGACTTGATGTCACTAGATCCTCTAGTTGTGAAATATTGTGTTCTGACATCGTCAAACGCTACACCGTAACTGGATAGTAATAAAGGCGTCAGTCGGATACAATAAGGAAGCAAGCTTAGAAATGGTAGTGATGTAGATAGGATTTGTACCTCTCACATAACGGGAGTAGATATCCACGGCCACTCGAGTGATGGTGCTCATAGAATGTCTGGCCAGACTTAGATAAATCAATATAGGATATTGATGTTATCTGCATGGATGAGACTATTCCCAGGATCAAGAAACTATAGATTGGATATACGAGTGTGACTTGTATGTCTCGTGTCCAATCCGGATATAGAGACAAAGGGATGAGACAATACTTGCACAATGTATGTCGGATGACTATTTCTATTAGTTGGGTAGCATGGATGTCTTGCTAGAGGCCGCTCCATGTTAGTAAATTGTTACTACCAACTAAGTAGAAACCTGTGGGGTCACACTCCCTATGGATTAGAACGGATTAGGTAAGTAATTAATATGATTAAATAATTAGAAGGATGAATACGCAACTACTTGCAAACTTAGTAGGACGAATTTGCAAGTTGGACTAATCCGTGTATAGACAGGATTAGGATAGGGGCTTTTATGCAGTCAACAAAGAGTTTTTGGACTATATAAATGACACTCCTAGACTCCTTCCCACTAACTAATTCTCATAACACATTGAGTGGGAGAGAAAAGCAAGAAGAGAGAGAAAACCAAAGGAGGTCGTCTGCCCCCCTTGGCCCGCCCCTACCCGTCGGCCACAAAAAGAGGGCCGAGCCCCTCTTGGTGATTCCTTGCGTAATATTCTTATTCTTCTTCTTCTTCTTCCATCGTTCCTAGCTAGCATAAGGTGTTGGAAGATTTGGATTTTAACCTAGGAGTGGACTAGACATAGAGACGTGAACACAATTTCACGTGAGAAGTCATCAAAGGAGAATCAAAAGGTATTTTTGATACTAATTTCTTTATATCGTTATGTTGTCTCTTCCTGTGATCCTTGGAGGGTTTTGAACGGATTAATTTATTCTTATTCTGCTGCGTATCTGTTATCAAAACCCTACAGTCCTATGTCGAGGCAAGGCAGAAGTCGTCAAGAGCCTTCCTAAGAGTATCACAGAAGGATAATGATGGTTAGAAGAAGATTAGGCAATCGCCTGTGAAGAAGAGATGGGATATAGTGATCTTATTCCTACACAGAGAGATGCCTTTGCATGAACTATTGGCAGCGAGATTTCAAATTGAAGCTGACAAGGCCTCAAGGTACAAAATAAAAAGATAAGGGGATAAACGGTCTCCTTGCCTTAACCCTGCTTCAGGGTAGACTCTGACCCGAGGTTGGCCATTCACAAGCATAGAGAAGGAGGAATTTTTGACACATTGCATAATTAAATGGAGCCAATGATTACGAATCCCAACCGAATGAGAACATTTTCAAGAAAAAACCAATTGACACGATCAAAGTCCTTGCTCATGTCCAATTTTAGAGCTCCAAGATGAAGATTCCAAGAGGAACGTGTCCTACTTTTATGGGACACTTCATTAGCCAGAAGCGTGCAATCAAAAAAAATCTTCCTGGAACAAGGTGTTTTGTTCAGGAGAGATGATGCCATGGAGAATGAATTTGATACGATTGGCCAGGACTTTAGCAATAATTTATAGAGAGATGAGAACAAACTTATAGGCATGAAGTCGGATGGGCTTTCATGGTTTTCTATTTTAGGAATAAGCGCTGTGAAGGAGTATTTTAACTCCTTCAGAAGGTAACATGTGTTAAAAAAGGAGGAAACAACATCTATGAAAGACTCATCAATCACCTTCCAAACTTTGCTGAAGAAGATACCAGGGATACCATCAGGGCCCGGTGATTTGTATGCTCCCAGATAGAAGGTCGCTCATTTAATCTCTTTTGGGAGCAAAGGCGCAATGAGGGTATCAAGATGTGAGGGGGTAATTCTTGGTGTAAGAAGAAACCAATCCTTCCAATTATGACAAGCATTGGGATCAATACCGACAGCTTTGCGAGAGATCGAAAGGAAATGGGTCGTAAAGAGATTAGAGATGTCTTCTTGGCCCCTGATCCATTTGCCTCTCTTGTCATAGATCCCCTCAGTGCGACTTCTGGCCACTCGCCCTTTAAAGACTTTATGAAAGAATTCGGTGTTTTTATTCCCCTCTTTGAGCCATTTAACCTTTGCTCTTTGGTCCCAAATGATTTATTATTGAGTAAGATGATCATTAAGCTCGTTCCAAAGTTGAATCTCATTTTGAGAATTATGAAGCGAGTACATAGAGGATAGCACTGCTCAAGTTTGTTTTGGGATGTTTTAATACACTGGCTAATGGAACCAATACCCGACCGCTTCCACGATAACAGATACGACGGAGGTTCTTACAGCAAGCCACAAACTTGAAGCATGGGGATCCAAGAGTGTTCTCCTTCCAAGTATCATTGATGATTTTAAGACAGTCCGGGTATCTGAGCCAGAAATCTTCAAAGTGGAATCTTTTGGGCTGAGAAGAGGAAGATTGAAGGGCCATAATCCGAACTCATGATAGGGAGATTAAGAAGATATGACCCTGGAAAGGCGTGGGCCCAGTCACCATTGTGAAATCCCCTATCCAATCTTTCGTAGATGGTGAAGGGGGAATCCATAATATTGGGCCAAGTAAAGTGTGTACCTTTGTGGTTTATTTCAAAGAGGCCCATATTGCAGAGAAAGATTTTGAAATGATTAACTCTGGAGATCCAGAAGGAGCCTGGCTCCATTTGTCATCCGGTCCTAAAATTTGATTGAAATCGCCTATACAGCGAAGGGGACCTTCAATCAGAGAGAGGTGGAATTCCAAAAATTGCTAGTTTGCTTCCTTTTCGAGGCACCTGGGGCCCCATACATGCAAGCAAGGTAAAAACCCAATAGAGCAATTGACAGAACAAAGGATAATGTTTTTAGATGAAAATAAGATGTTCGGACCAACATGATTCTTCCAGCCAATACAAAGGCCTCCAGAAAGACCCTCAACATCCACCCCATTATAGGATTGGAAGCCCCATGAGGCAAACAATCCCCCACCTGACACTTAGTTTCCGACAAGAAAATAATGGAGAGGTTATAGTCCAAGGTCAATTTGTGAGTGGAATGAACTGCCAGTGGATGAACAAGACCTCTGCAGTTCCAGCTACCAACAATCATGGTGACCGTCGTGGTTGATCAAGGACAACCACATAAGTCTTTTTATTAGGGGAGGAGAGATTAAGAGAACGGAAATACCTTTGTTACAAATCCTTTTAGGAGAAGGAAGGTCGTCTGCAGATCCTTTCCGCTTAGATCCAGCTAGGGTTATCATGGGTGGCATGGCAAGGAAAACAACATTGCTACCACTAGTATTGGATTTGGGTGAGTGGTCAGGGGAGTCGAAATCCTACCAGCAAGCTAAGCACGAAATTCATCATCAAACCATTAACGGTTACTTGGGCCCCTACCTTTGAAATACATGCTCGAAAGTTTCTTGAGGCCGTTGGAAAGCAACCGAGGGTGTAGTGAGCAAAGTGACTCTTTTTGGTTGGTTTAGGGTTCACTTGCTCAGAAGAATTCCTCTTCCTCTTACAGCCTCCCGAGAAGGGGAGCTTAGCAGTGAGCTTTGTATGGGAAGAAAGAGAAGACCCCATGCAAATACTAGCATCAAAAGAGTGTGAAAGAAGCGAAGGAAGAAACGGAGAGCATGGTGAGAACCCGTTCGGCCAAACAGGGGTAAAGAAGACATTGTCACGGTATCTACACGTGTCAAGGAGGTTTGAGAAAACAGAGAACCGAAGAGAGAGAAGTGGTCTAAGGAATCCTAAAAGATTCAAATCGATTAGGTTGTTATTAAGTTAAAAGATTTTGTGAGATTTAACCCTAGTAATGAACCCTAGTTTACTAACTAAACATACATTAGGGGCAGCTGTAGAAAGATAAAAAAATCTTGAAAAAATGACTTCTTCCTAAAAAAAACTGAAAAGAAGGTGAATAAAAAATGGAGGAAATCTAAAAGGGGGTCTTCTTTTTGCATGGAAGCTTTTTTGAACCCAATTATAGAAAAAGTAGGGAAATGGTGAGATGAGCTAGCTAACTTATCACCTAGATGGAGTCTATAGCAGCATGTGGAATAGCTAGGGATGATATAATTATTAAAATTAAAATAATAAAAAATTACCTCCACATTTTCGGTTCGTGCAGACTCTACGCCTTTTTCCTCGGGACTGTCGCCGTCCTCCGGCGCATGCATGCCTTCTCCTGCAATTTCCGAGACAAGCCCACGTGCCTCCATCCTCCGCTTGGTCCCCATGCTCCGGGCACCAGAAACCACTCCTCCATTGATTCTGGCAGCGCTTCCTCCATTCTTCCTGGCTACTGCCATCATCTTTGATTTTGCAATTTTTTCCCTCACCAAAGCAGATGCATCTCTTTCGAAACGTAATCCATTTGAGATGGAATTGTTTGAGTCAGAAGGAAGTGTGAACCCTGAAGAGACGCTATTATCTTCAAGCCAAAGATTGCCAAAGCTGTCTCGGGGGCTGTCGTTGTTGTTGTCAGCCGAGCGTTCTTAGATTAAGGAGATCACATTGGATTTCCTTGTAGCATCATCGCCTTTCTCCACATTACCAATCTTGTACCCATACTTGAAATTGATGAGGCCACAAGGATTTTTTGCCACATTAGTCTTCATGAAATTGTGAACTGAGAAATCTATGCAATCATGTTCATCATTCTCCAATTCCGTCCACCTCCGGTCACGCTCTTTTTCCGATTGAGATCGCGAATCATCAACCGCAACAGCTGGTCTTTTCATCATGGAATTAAAGATGTCAATTAGGGTACCTGTTCCAATCTGACCTCCAGTAATTGCAATTGTTTGATATTCCGATTGGGCGTTCCTTAGCATCAAAGTCGCCGGAGTTCCCTTGTCCTTCTGCGAGTTACCATTCTCGGCCCTTTCTTCTGGATTTTCATATGTGCCTTCACTATCACCTCCATCGTTTCCATAAAAAAGAGCACGAATTGGATTGGGAGTACAGTTGTTTGGATCTCTCTGTGGTGCACTAGAACCAGCACCATCATTAGGAGGTAGAACTGGGGGTGACACATGCAGATAGCTCATCGAAGGTCTTGGAGTGATGCTCTCAAATAAAGTGAACCATGAGTCGTTATCCCCCTTATTTTTAACAATCCTACGAGAAGCAAAATCCCACACAAACCTAATCCTTGAAGTCCTATTGAAATTTGAGTTAACCATTCCTCGCAGAGCTCGAGTGAAAAGAGGCTGATCCAAGAGACCAATACTTGCACAAGTTTTGTCGGACGACTATTTTTATTAGGTGGGTAGTATGGATGTCTTGCTAGAGACCGTTCCATATTAGTAAATAGTAACTACCAACTATGTAGAAACCACTGGGGTCACACGCCATATGGATTGAACTAGACTTGGGAATTAACTGACAATCAAAATGACAAAGCACAATAATGAAAAAGCACAATAACTTGGGTTAGAATTTCTTTATTGTGATCATCGTGGAGATCTTGAGATCAAGATCAAGAGAACAAGAAAGTGAGAGATAAATAAATCACCAAAACAAAGAGAAGAGAGAAATAGGCCGACGGTGGCGGCAACTTGGGGGCGTCGGACTCGAGATGAAGAGGGAGAGAGAGAGAGAGAGAGAGAGAGATCGGGAGAAGAGAGGGCACGAGTAGGAGAATAGAAAGAGAAGAGAAGAACGAAAAGAATAGGAGTAGGAAATGGATTCTAGGGTTTTTTCAGAAAATCCCATTGGATACGATTTTAATTCGATTTAGTCCAAAACTAACTTTACACAACTTCTCCAAAAGCCCCAACTCCCAATTAATTAATAATAACTCTCCCAAAACAATTCAAAATACTGTTTTGCCCCTCTAATGAAAAAACAGGGTGTTTCATCCTGCTCTCCTTAAAGAGAGCTTCATCCTCGAAGCTTAATCCAAACGATCCACCACGTAATAAAACCACCAACTCAAAGTCACAATAAAGTCACAGTACTAAGGTAGCGGTACTAAACTTATTGTATCATATCAACAAAAAGAAAACGTAATGACATGTATGGAATGAAATGTAGTATGAGGTGGGATGGTAAGCAGTGCCAGAACATGAAGGGTTACATCCTCTCCCCCTTATAGGAGTGACGTCCTCGAAACTCAACCAACTTTTAAGAGATACGTCCAACGACATTCATCCCCATAATAGATAAAGCTGCTTGTTTTACATAGTAGTAATCCCTTAGTCCAAAACAGACAACCAGTAATAGTCCGAGTCACAAAAACAAATTGTGTCGCAAGTTCATCTGTTCACGTATTCTATGAATAAGACAATGACGACAAAAAAAAGAACAACAAAAGAAACAACAAAAGCCTCACATGTAAATAGATCCCATAGTTGCACGTGCTAGCCACCGATTCACGGTCCTCGACGATACATATAGGAAGCCTTCAATCGAGTTCATTTTCCTAACTATTATAAGCACACTCTCATAGATGAAATCTGGATCGGATAGCCGCTCACTCTAGTATGTGATCCCTTACACGAAAGATATAGAACACCAAGTATTTTAATAGAATCATATAGCTATCCAAAGTAGCTCATCGCTATATCACCATCCCATGGCCCAAACAATAATTTAATGTCAAGACTCAAACCATATAAATCCACTGAAAAAAAATTATAATTACATCAAGATTTAGATTTTACCATAACTAGTTAGACTGCGCCCACAATATGATCGGTGTCAATGCTACTATAGTAGAAAGTACCCCAAATCAACAACTCAAATAACATTTGCTACTAAATCATAAGTTGCTTCGCAAGGAATAATGTCTTAAGATTACCCAAGTTAGAAAGTCAGTACCATTAGTGGACGTGAGCACAAATCAATAAAATAGTAAAGATTACGATTCCCCAATAGTGATAACGCATCCAAAAGAATTATATAAATCCAAAGAAGAATTATAAACAAAGAAATATCCAAGTCTTCTAACAATAGCTTAGTAATAAAATCCAAATAAAATATCCGTGAAAATCACAGTACTTAAGGAAAACTCAACTACTCAGGTATACTAGCGATTTGTTTAACTCCAAGTAATTTATCAAGAACCAAAATAAGTCGTGCACAAAAAAACTCTCAACCATATCCGTAACGCTATAAGATAGAAATTTTCCGAGCTTACAAACTATAGGCCTCCAAATACACACCCAAACGTTCTACTGCCTCAATAGTATAAAACTAATATGGGATAACAAGCATTTAAACCCATTGAGTTGATTTCGCGACCAACATTCTTTCCCATTTTCAGCCATATCCGTAACAATCGTAGGTGTCACAGTGGTCTATCCCTTATATACATACACTACAACCTATTGTATCATTTCTCCAATATATAACACAGTAAAAGTAAAAATAAGAAAATAACATATAACATACACATAAGCTTTTAACAAAATAAATTTCACAACTCATATAGACATCCAACCCGAATCTACCGGTAACTTGCTCTTTAAGTAAAATTTCTCCGTCATACCAATCGGGCAAGAAATAATAATGAGATTAGCCCTGCTAAATAATTTTTTATTCTACTTTCCTTAGAAAAAACAATCAACACAATAGCTGTGGTACAATTCAAGTAACTAATGAAATACTACAGCTGCTCCTACGAAAATTTGGGCACAAACTTCAACTTTGCAACATCACTAATACACTTTAACTCAATCAATTAAGTCTGGTATTTGGGTCAAATAAATCTTTATGTTTCTTCTTTCATCACTCAATATTCGAGCCTTATTCGACAAACGAAAGATAGGTTAATGTCCAAAATTCTACAGCTGGTCTTTCTGCACTTTTTCCAGAATATGTCGAACTTTGGGAATTGTTATCCAAGTCTCCAGATGAGGTCTTGAGCTAAAACATTTACAGTAAGTTCCCTTATATGTCTTCAGGAAAAATTGGCAAAAAATAATTCGAAGCCTAAGAAGGTAATTAAATTTTGTTTCTAACTGTTGCGCAGATTTGCTCAATGTTGAATTTCTAACAAAACGCTCCAACATTACAAATACTCCTGCTCTTGGGGTTTAAAGCACAAATATACTCAACACTTTAGAATATAAGCTAATCTAACATTCAAATATATCTCGATACCAAAACAAAATCCAAATTCACATGCAAATCCAAAACTACATCATCCAAGAAAAATTGCTAGTTGCCACGCTATGGCAAATTAAATCCAAATGAAGAAAACAAAAGCAAGTAGTTCGGCCTTGATGGCTTATTCAATCAAAATAAAATGCAAGTAAAGCCTAGAGAAACTAAACGAAACTACTCCGAGTCAATCTCTATTAAATTTCCCACGCTACCTTAGGATTCGAGATACGCGCCAAATTCATCATATTCTTTGTCATCACTTTCTTGGTGCCATGCTCTACGAGATTTCATCAATTCATGGAAAAGCGAAATAGGATCTATTATATACTCATTCTGGTACTTATACTCTTGAATGTTGGGCCTCTCGTTACGTCCAAGAATAAGTCACTATACTTTCTCTCAATCCTATTGAACACCCTGAGATTAGGTAAGGCTTTGAGTATGCAAAAATACTAGAAAAACTGATCTCTATAACGTGATATATGGCGCTCGTGATACATTTCTTCACATCGAGTTACTACACGTTTACAAAAAGCAAACATACGCTCAGGTTCTCTCCACCTGGGCACGATAGGTTGCTCCACTGGCCTATAGATACTTTTCCTCACTGTGATCTTAGTTCTAGCCATCTATAAAAGAGAAATATAGAGAAACGACATAAGAAACAATATACGCTCTAGTAAACAATAGAATCAACCAAGACTAAGTAATAGTACTCGAACTCATAAAAGAAAGAAGCAAAATCCCAAAAATTCTTTGATAGCCAAAACTACAATAAGTTCTCGTGACATAAACACTCCTAATTAAATTGTCAAAATTATAATCCCCTAACAATTTTAAAGAAAATTCCAAATAAATCTTAATGTCCTAACAAACCATAAGAAACGTTGCCCCAAAAAGGTTTTTAGGTGTCGATGGGTGGGAAACCCTTATTGTCTTTGCTTACTCTTTAGTCCACAACTTCTCCTGGATTCTCCATATATTCTTCCCAAGGACTGAGAGCTAACATCAATGTACACCTTAGAAAATGCGTTGTTATCATCCATCGGCGTTGATGCAAATATTTTAATTAGGAATGTACCATCCTCCCTCATGAACTAAATCATTGTACTGTCTCTTAATCGAATTCCAAATATGCTCCTTAGGTAGAGACTCTACATTCAATAACTCTGAACCAAACGCTTGGTGAATACTTTTCCTCTAACAAAGGTAAAGGCCTAATAATTACATCTCCCACGACTTATTCAACGAATACACTATTTGATAACCCCTCCAACAAAGACGTTCTTGTAGGGTGGCTAAGCTAAAAATCTTATACGGTCATATTCACTAGGTTGGCTTCCATATCTACAAAATATAAAGGATATCCTATTAGACAACAACATAAGAATATGCGAAGGCTGACTTCTACACGATAACACACTTAGCAACCACTAACTTAGATTACCCAATTTCCTACGGGTTGTCAAATTTTTATTAATTGTCCTACATTCATTTCAGCTACCCAGTAATTGTTCTACCCTGGGAAATCCGAAGGGTGTCACTCTACACTAGAGAATTACCCTCAGAGTGCAAGGACATTTAAAGGCGACCATCAAACTAACTACCAATCCATAATTAATCCAAAATATTGCAATATATATTACTAAGCGTTATTTCCCTCAAACCAGACACAACTACTAAACTAATTGGAACACTTAGTTGTTTGCGTGATTACTACTAAGCATAAAGAAGTAAAGACGTCTGCATAGTAGATCATGCCTCCATCATTGAAACATGTAGTGTGGAACGAAAACCAAGACATCGCTGTTTAAAAATCAGCAAAAAATACTGAGCGAGATAATAGCCAAGATTGTAAACATGAACAGACATGTACAAACATTATTTTAAAAGAACTGACAAGAGTATTTGAAAATAAAACAATTCAGTACAACTTAAGTAGTGAATAAGCCATTCTTTCATCTTCTGTCATACGTTTCAAATAACTTTTTCGAAAATCACTTATTATAATTTTTCAAGACAAGTACCACATGCTTCAATAAAATTTCGAGTTGCTTACATTGTACGAGAAGAGTAACCAACATCTCTATAAACCAGCAACCTAGACCTTGAGTGTCGGCTCCCTCAAAGACTTCTCGCGGCCACAGGAGGGAGTACTAGACACATATCTGGGCTCATTAACATTCTAGTATTATATAAAAAGAAAGGCCGAGTGACCGTAGCCAGCACGAAAATAAAATAAACCATTCGAGTGACCATAGGCCAAACGATACTAAATTTGTTATTCTTCTCCGTACAGCTCTTTCCACTCTACGCCATCACGCATTAATAATTTTCCATGTTATTGGTCAAAAATAAATAATTCAAGTAAAAAACAACTTTCAAGTAAAGCATGTAAAAAATGAAACACATTTTGAGACGTATGTAATAAAGCTTGTGTAGACACAAAATAAGAAAAGTCTCAACGCATGGCATATTAACTCACCTTGAATAACAAAGCAAAAACAAATTACTTCCTGGTAATACTCGACGTTTCATTCGTCAACAAATTCGTCGCCTACAAATTAATAATGCACTAATCAAAACATATTACTACAATAAATACACAATGCCTGTGTAACAAGAAAATTGCCCTACAAGGTTTCATTTTAAGCTTTTAATTCACACCTTAATTCATGCTCCAAAGCACAACCCAAAACCCTGCTCCAAAATCCCATAACTCAATTTGCACATAACTTATGATAGCTTCATTAATTTATAACCCAAACTTCACAAACTTTTCTCAACCAAAAAATAGTCTCATTAGATCTAAAAAAAATCGGAACCGCTCATCGATTTACCTAACATGAATGCGAGGCAAAAAAAATAAGTTTAGCATAAAAACGGAACGAATTTCGCTTCCCGGAACAAAATTTACGCTATTGTCAAACTTACTAGTCACAAATTCTGCCAAATACAACACTTTTTACCCGTTGCTAATACCAAAATTCAGATTTTTTACATATTTAACACCTAAAATATCTAGTCAACGATCTAGTCTTCAATCGAACTTCAAATTCCAGAGATGACCCGCTCAAAAACAAATTAATACCCACATATTAAGAATTCTAATTCACCCAATATAATTAGTTAAACATCCATTCTTTACCTAAGGTTTTACCCATAACCTATGTAAATGATGAGTACTAACAAGTGGCTATTGATCTAACTAAATTATGAATGATGAAACGAAAAATATAAATATGAGAATTAAGATATTAGAATGAAGAATCAAACTAGGATTTTGAATTACATACCGGTAACAAGAATGTAGCGGTAATCACAATGGAGTAACGGAGAGTTAAAACAACGGAGCACAATAACTTGGGTAAGAATTCCTTGATTGTGTTTATCGTAGAGAATTAGAGAGTGTGATGTATTGAGATCAATAGAACCTGAGAGTGAGAGATATAGAACTCACCAAAAAGAGAAAAGAGAAATACACCGACGGTCGCGGCGGCTTGGTGGAGTCGGACCTGAGAGAAACAGGGAGAGAGACAGAGAGAGATCGGGAGAAGAGTGGGCACAGTATGAGAATATAAAGAGAACACAAGAAAAAAAATAAAAAGGAAAAAGAATATGAGTTGGAAAAAGACTGTAGGGGATTTCGAAAAATCCTATTGGAAACAATTTTAATTCGATTTAGTCCAAAACTAACTTTACAAAACTTCTCCAAAATATCCAACTTTCAATCAATTAACAATAATTCCCCCAAAAGACTCAAAAAGGCAATTTTACCTCTATAATGAAAAACGGGATATTTCATAGCATCTGCGAAGAGCTTATAATTTTGTTTGAGGAATCAAAGGCCAATCTTACGATATAGCAACCTCGAAGAGCTTAGATTCCCTTCTTAGCCTATCTTGTAAAAATATAGAACCTACAATTTCCTCCGAATAGGGCAAAGGTTTATCTCCTAAGATGAAGACTGCTGAAAACCTATCTTTTTTTATTGCAACTGCGAAGATCCTATCTTATGATTGAACGTCTAGAGGCTCCTCTCTAAAGAACCTCGGACTCTGCAATTATAACGAGTTTACGCTTTTTATCAACACCTAAGTTTGTCATTATGGGTGTGTCGCACCTGTTTACCATCATAATATCGCAAAACGTTTTACACGTGGCATGAGCCCAAAAGCTTCTCACAAGTTACAATAAAAGCGCAGAAGTAATTCAGCTTAAAAATTTGAAGCATGTTCTTTTATTATTTCGTGAATGGCATTACATGTTCACAGAAACCCCAATGGGGAATACAAGGAACTATTACAGAAAAATACAAAAGTTCTGGATAAAGACGATGTTGCGCAGGTAGAATGCTACATTTCAAGGATGCTTGATGTATGGAAATGCCACCCACGTGAAAAATGACGCAAAAAGTGCTGGATGTGAGACTTAACGCGACAGCAAATAAGTTCTCCTCGGCATAGGCAGTGGTTGAGAGAACACATTCGTTTTTCCATGGGAGACGGCCCAGAGCCACCCGAAGAAACCTTGTTCTATCTTAGAGCATTTCGTACTTACCGATTCAGGCAATCGTGAGAGGATGCGCCTGTTAAGTGTGAAGACTGTTTAGTAACCTAGTCTAAAGTAGAGGGGCTTACAAGCAATTTCATGTTAGTTATCTCTATATATGTTAACCTAGCTCTAGGGTTAAGGTGTCACATCACAGAGACAGGCTGATAGATCTTTTTTGCTTTTCATTCGTTCATCATAGTGAAGTGGGTGTGGACCGTGGATGCAGCCAATTTGGTGAACCACGTAAATCATCGTGTTCTTGTTCGTGTATTTTTGTTTTGCTTTTCATTGCGTTGTTGAATCGCTCCAGAAACGATCCTAACAACTGGTATCAGAGCCGCGTCTAACGCGTTGCGAAGAATTGAAGATTTTTTTCAATTGGAGCAAAGAAGAGCCAGCGGCAATTTGGTTGATTCGCAAGAAGAAGTGTTGAGATTTTTTTCTTCAGCGGCGAAAAGGGTTCGCGTTCGGAGTGCGCTGCTCGTGTGGAGATCGTAAGTGGCAGCAAGAAGCAAACCCCAGGTAACTTTATTCAATTGTGGGTAAATTATTAATTCAATTGGTTTGTTAGTGGGGGTGACACTTGGCGATATGTGCTTGGTAACCCTTGATTGTTGACCCGTGAGGAAGGAAGCACCAATCTGGTGCTTTCTTGCTGGAAAAGCAAGGTTGCAGCACACGAGAAGGTATCCAGTGCTTCTCGCACGCGGTACTCAGTGCTCCAATTCTCACGTTTGTGGTCTAATTTTGTTTTGGACGTTTCTCAGTGCTCAGGAATCCGATTGTTTTGAAACATGAGTCAAACTTGGGGTTTTTGGACGTTCCGGATCTGTTGGTCAGGTCTACTTGTTGAGATTTTGCACGTTTTGAGAGGGATTGATGGCGGACGACGGTAGATTCAAGATTGAAAATTTCGACGGGACGAATTTCAGCCTATGGAAGATGCATATAGAGACTATTTGTATAATAAGGACTTTTACTTGCCGTTGGACGGAGTGGAGAAGAAAGCAAGCGAACTTACAGACGAAAAGTGGAAGATTCTAGACAGAAAAGCTCTAGGACTTGTGAGATTGAGTCTCGCATCGTCAGTTCTATTCAATGTGTCGAAAGAAACGACGACGAAGGGTTTGATGGACGCTCTCTCACAGATTTATGAGAAACCTTCAGCAGCGAACAAGGTGTTTCTCATGCAGAAGCTCTTTAAAATGAGGATGGTCGAGAGTGGTAATGTTTCCCTGTACCTGAACGAGAACATCGTCATAAGCTAGTTGGAATTCGTCGGGATTACATGCTTTGACGATGAGATGAAGGCACTGTTGGTTCTGTCTGGGTTACCCAATATTTGGGGTGGCGCAGTGACTGCTGTGAGCAATATTGCTGGAAAAGACAAGCTAGGGTACGACAACGTGGTGAGCACGGTACTCGGCGAAGAGATGCGCAGAAAGAGCAGTGGATCTGGCAAATCCTCTGATGGTGCGCTATATGTCGAGCAGAGAGGGAAATCAGCAGACAGAAAGAACAGAAACAAGGGTCGAGGTCGATCTAAGTTGAAGTCAAAGTGGAAGAAAAAGGAAATTAAGGACATCGAGTGTTACAACTGCAGTGAAAGTGGACATTTTTCAAGGGCGTGCGAAAATCCGAGCAAGAAAAAGCCAGAAAACCACAAAGGTAACGATTCTATTAATATTTCTGAAAGTGATCAAGAAGAACTAATATTATTTGTATCCTCTAAGGAGGATGTGTGGGTGGTCGATTCTGGTGCTTTGTTCCATGCAACAGGTAGAAAGGATATTCTTCATAATTAGGTGTAGGGTGACTTTGGGAAGGTGTATCTCGGAGACGATGAAGCATGTAAGATTGTAGGAAAGGGAGAAATCCAACTGAACTTGGATAATGGAATAGCTTTACAGTTGATTGATGTCAGACATGTCCCGATGTTGAAGAGGAATCTCATCTAAGTTGGCCAGCTTGTAACATCAGGTTGAAAAATTACTTTTGGAGTTGATTCCTGGAAAGTAACAAGAGGATCTATGGTGATCGCTCATGGTAAGAAGGAGGGTACTTTGTATGTGACCTCAGGAACGGACAATACCATAGCTGTCGCGTCTTCCGATATTGGCGCGAGTACCTGGCACCACAGGCTAGGACACATGAGTGAGAAGGGCATGCAGATAATGCTCAAAACAGGCAAGCTCAAAGGTTTGATGAACTTGATTTGGAGTTTTGCGAGGATTGTGTCTACGGGAAGTAGAAGAGAGTTAGCTTCACCAAAGTTAGCCGTGGTAGAAAGCTCAACAGGTTGGAGTTAGTGCATACAGATGTATGGGGTCCAGCAAAGGTAGCTTCTAATGGAGGCGTATCTTAATTTGTTACTTTTATTGATGATGCCACGAGGAAACTATGGGTTTACTTCTTAAAGAACAAATCAGATGTGTTTGATGTTCTTAAGAAGTGGAAGGCTGCTGTTGAAAATGAGACAAGTCAGAAACTTAAGTGTTTGAGATCTGAAAATGGTGGCGAGTATTGCAGCAATGAGTTTAAGGAGTTTTGCGCTGAGAACGGCATCAAGAGACAGAAGACAATTCCAAACAAGCCTAGAAAAAATGGAGTTGCAGAGCACATGAATAGAACACTGACAGAGCGTGCACGGTGCATGAGGATACACGCTGGATTGCCTAAGTCATTTTGGGCTGAGGCAGTGAACACAGTTGCATACTTAATCAACATAGGTCCATCGACAGCACTAGATTTTGGATTGCCTGAGGAGGCTTGGACAGGAAAAGAGGTATGTTTGTCTCATTTGAGAACATTTAGATGTACCGCTTATGTTCATGTTGATGCAGAACAGAGGTCCAACCTAGATCCTAAATCGAAGAAGTGCGCGTTTATCGGATATGGCGTTAATAGTTTTGGCTATCGATTTTGGGATTTCGATAAGCACAAAGTTGTTAGAAGCATGGATGTGGTATTTAACGAGTCCGTTATGTACAAGGGTTGGAAACAGGGACAGGTTTCAGATGAGAAGGAAACAGTTGATCTTGAGATTGGAGACGTCTAGCCCCAATTTGAAGCCCCTGCTCCAGTACACAGTTCAGAAGTTGAAGCGGTTGCTCCAACACGGAGAGTTTCAGGAAGATCGACTAAAGGTTAGACTCGAGCTCGTTATTTATCATCATTGTCATATATTTTCTCACAGATAGTGGTTAACCCGAGATCTTCGAGGAAGCATTTCAGAGTGAACCAGAGTTAAGTGGGAGCATGCAATAAATGATGAGCTGCAGTCTCTCTACTCCAATAAGACATGGGATCTTGTGGATTTTCCCCGAGGAAAGAAGGCTTTGCACAACAAGTGGGTTTATAGACTTAAGGAGGAGCATGATGGATCGAAGAGGTACAAGGCTAGACTGGGGGTGAAAGGATTTCAGCAGAAAGCAGGCGTAGACTTCACTGAAATCTTCTCTCCAGTTGTGAAGATTTCCACCATCCGCACGGTACTTAGCATTGTGGCAGTAGAAGATTTGCACCTCGAGCAGTTAGATGTCAAGATAGCCTTTCTACACGAAGATTTAGAAGAAGACATCTATATGGTACAACCACAAGGGTAAAAAAAAGTAGGTAAAGAGAATATGGTGTCCAAACTAGGGAAGAGTTTGTATGGATTGAAGCAGGCACTGAGGCAGTGGTACAGGAAGTTTGATAACTTCATGTCTAGGAAAGGATACAAGAAGTGTCACGGGGATCACTGTTGCTACTTCAAGAGGTTCAAGAATTTTTACATTATTCTCTTGTTATATGTGGATGATATGCTTGTTGCAGGATCAAGCATGGGAGAAATTGAGAAGCTAAAAGAGAGCTTGTCTAAGGAGTTCTCAATGAAGGATTTGGGACCGGCGAAGCAAATCCTTGGCATGAGAATCAACCGGACAAGATGATTTTGTTCAGAAAGTCTTGAAGAGGTTTTTCATGCATGATGCTAAACCAGTGAGTACTCCGTTGGCGAGTCACTTCAAACTTACGACAGACCAGAGGCCAGCTACAGATGAGGAGAAGGAATACATGGCTAAAGTACCTTATGCATCTGTTGTGGGAAGTTTGATGTATGTTATGGTATGCACACGTCCATATACTGGCCAAGCAGTGGGAGTTGTTAGCAGATTCATGAGAAATCGTGGTAAGGAGCATTGGAGAGCTGTGAGGTGGATTTTCAGGTATCTGAGAGGAAAGCAGGATGTAGCTTTGTGCTATGGAGGGTCAGAGATTAGTTTGAAAGGATATGTTGATTCAGATATGGCTGGTGATGTAGACAGAAGAAAGAGCACCACAAGTTATGTGTATACACTTGGTAGTGGAGCTGTCAGTTGGGTTTCGAGGTTGCAGAAATTTGTTGCCCTATCTACTACTGAAGCCGAATACGTGGCAGCTACGGAATCATGCAAAGAGATGGTTTGACTACAGAGTATCTTGAGGGAACTTGGGAAGAAGAAGAAGAATTTCAAGCTGTGTAGTGACAGTCAGAGTGCAATTCATATGGTGAAGAATTCCACTTTTCATGCAAGGACGAAACACATTGACATCAGGTATCACTTCATCCGTTCAATGTTGGAGAAAGACGTGATAAAGTTGGAGAAGATCCACACGATCCAGAATCCTGCAGATATGTTGACAGAGGTTGTAACCTTGGAGAAGCTGAGAAACTGGTCGGCTTCGGTTGGCATAGTCACATGATAGGCCAAGTCCACACTCATGGAAGATGTTGAATTGAAGCTGGGAGAAGTACACTCAGAGTTAATCAGTCTTCAAGTGGGAGATTTTTAAGTGTGAAGACTGTTTTGTAACTTAGTCTAAAGTAGAGGGGCTTACAAGCAATTTCATGTTAGTTATCTCTATATATGTTAACCTAGCTCTAGGGTTAGGGTATCACATCACAGAGAGAGGCTGAGAGATCTTTGTACTTTTCATTTGTTCATCATAGTGAAGTGGGTGTGGAAAGTGGATGTAGCCAATTTGGTGAACCACGTAAATTGTTGTGTTCTTGTACGTGTATTTTCGTTTTGCTTTTCTTTGCGTTGTTGAATCGCTCCAGAAACGATCCTAACAGCGTTGACCATACCAGTCGATCTCTTGGCCATGGATGAGATTAAACCCAGTGGGAGATCGCATCTGTCTTCCCTCTTTCTGATGGCCGCCGCTGGCTCTATGGATCGAGCGGGGCTATAGGCGGATGGATCCAATTGCAGGATAACTGAAACCTCAAGTTCAGGGGCTCCAGAATAATGCGCCCAAATAGAGCTCCAATAGCTATCTTATTAAGTTGCAAGGAGTCAGGCATAGCATACTAAACTCCATGCAGACTACATGCATTTGGTAGATTCAAGAACTGAAACGTGTGAACTGCGAGAAACAACGGTGCTTTTTCCACCGCTCTTTTGTCTGAAGAAGGTACCGGAGACCCTGGTCAACCTGGTGCCAACTACATCATTGGGAGCTTCAAGAAGGAAAACTACTATGGTTTCACTTCATGAATCTACTAAAGAAATAAGCTATGTGAGAATACCTCCCTTATACTGGAGGATCATTTTAAAGAGAATAAGAAAAGAAGAGTAGAAGGAAGCACTCTTTGGATGATGGATTAAAGCATTAGTGCCCCTTTTATAGCCAAGGATACGTGGGCATGGAGATCATCAACAATCAAAATGGACAACCGTGATAATTAAAGCAGAAAAGTGAACGACCACTCTCCAAGGAGATTGAAAGGAAAATTCGACGAGATTTGTCCCGAACGACGTGATTTATGCAGAGAATTAATCATAAGACTTCAATAAATTATTTTTCTAAGTTAACTTGCGGAATAAAACTTACCACATTCCATGTAGACTTGTATGGCGCGATTCCCGAAACATCGACCAGCTTCGGGCAGTGTTGTATTCTAAATCTAGCTGCGGGACCTATGCCATTGGATACACGATTTTCATATATGGCTCGTCATGATCCGAAATTTGTAGCTCCGGTTAAGCTCCAAAAACCAGATTCAGATCTGCTGAAAATCAACTGCGGACGAGAAAATTTGACCTGCTATATCTGGAGTTCTACAATTTCGACTGACGCGCCGTTACATCTCATCCCTTCATTTTTCCGAGATCTTCAACTTTCGTGTTTTATCGAAAACGATCCGAGATCGTTATCCTGTCCTAAACACCCGAACACTGAATTTGGTTAGTCCAGAAACAACTGACGTATTATCCAAGCTCATATTCAAGTTCGATGGTGATTTGAACAAGAAAATCTCATGAATGCACGGTTAGGGTTTTCTCTCTTGTGTGAAAAAGATGTAAGATCAATCATCATCACTTAAGAACTATGGTGGACTATTTATAGAGTCTTATTACTAACCCTAATATTAGGAATACCCATAATTGCACACAAGTCCCTTGTAGGAAAATTTTGCATAGTGATACCCATCAACTATAAAATATCAAACATAATCTCAATTTACATGCCACACACTTGAGACTCGAAAATACGTGTGATCACATGATCCCACTTATACTGGACTACGTCGGGGACCTCTGGAGAAAATAAATGAATCGGCTCCCAATAATATATTTGAATTCATAATTCTACCGAAATTAAATTCAAAACTATTGTTTACTCCACCATAAAACTATAATTTCACTTTGACATTTATACTCATCATTATGTATGAGCTCCTTTATTAATATTAGATAACTCCCCACGTTAAGATTACATATACCCGCTAATGTCGATCTACTCTTACTTACAATTTCGATCTCATCAACATCTTATGCATTACCTGATCTAAACCGCTCAACCTTTTTCATTATGTCTTGTTACAAATAACCAGTTGTCCATACATGACATAACGAAACCTAGTGAGCTCCCTGGAAGGCACATCATTCTCATATGATACGTGGATTCCATGATTCGATTAGCTTTCACCAAATCTTAACAATCATTAGTCAATATAGCAGGATTGTTGACTCGCATTTGAATCTCATCAATATATCAAAATAATGATTAATAAAGATTTGTGTCCACATCAACCGTCACAGATTAAGAATTTCCAATATTACCAATAACAATGAAATTTTTTACTATCTCACTTCGTTCAGTCTGAGATAATTATATTTCATATATCGGTCATGTTCAACATACACAAAGTATGCTAGTGTAACAAAGTTAAACTATACTGTTTCCTTGACCGAGATGTGTCACTATAATGTTACAGTACATTTGTTCCGATGGTTTGTCCAAAATCATCTAGACTGTGAACCCTTACCTATATTCCATGAATAATTGACAATCAATCTCCCGCATGCCCAAAATCGTCTACATGTCCGATTGTCTTAGGTATGGAACATTGGACTTCATAATGCACATTTATATGGAAAATAATAAATAGCATTTGCATACCCCATGTGTTTGATAAATTAAGATGCGAAAAGTAACTAATTGAGAATTATTAATTCAGGCATTAATATGGCTTTCTGAATACAATTCTCAACAATCTCCCACTTATACTCAAAGCCTTATAACAATCTAGTAATCCTTAATAATTAGAAGTTTGAATTCTTGTGTAGACTTTGTACAGTATAAAATAGCATATCTAATCTAAATATTCTCATATGTTTGAGTATGCTTTTATCGGAGTCCACTAGTGATATTTCCTTTTAAATGACTTATCTGTTATCATTTCTGAAAGCAAAATAGCTATCTTGTCAATTACTAAACATAGGCTCCCTCTGCTAAAGCATGAGGAACTGCTTTTTCCCTCTGCATCTAATCACGTGAACTCTGATTCTCAGACAGAGAAACTCCACACGCTATAAGCAATAACGTTCTCTTGGAGTCTTTGCATACTTGAAACATGAAAGAACTTTACTGATATATGTGACTTTACAAACAACCATCATTATATTCTCCTGATCACGCGAGAGCTCAATACCAAGAACCTGAATGGTTTCTCCTAAATTCCACATATCACGTTTACTAGATAATCACACATTCATTGAAGATGTATATCCAACATTGTTTCCAATGAGCCATCCTCAACATGGAGCACAAGAAATATTACTAATTTTCGTTGCATCTCTTATACACGCGAGATTCGTTAATACGAATCAAACCGTGATATTTGATTGCATGGTGAAAATGAATGCTGCAATATCTGAATACTAGCCTAATCCCCATGTCAATTGACATCTTAAGTTTGTATTTCACCTTATCTTGCACAACTAACTCTTTTGGCAGTTTCATGTAGAGGCATCCATTAAAAATTCCAATGATGAAATACATCCTGACATATATCTTCCATATCTCATTACTTAAATGAGCAGCAAATACGAACGAGAATCTGTATAGACCTATATAGCTCCCAGCATAATCAGCCTAGATTTTTAGGTTTTCACCTTTCCGTCTACTCCTCTTTCTATTGTAGGTCCATTTGCAACTAATGATTTTTATCTCATCTTGAAAATCTACTATGTCCAAAAGGTAGTTATATTACATGAATGGTATCTCAGATGCTACAGACTAATGTCATGACTTTGAATCTGCATCATTAATTATCTCTTCATAGTATTAGGACTGAGTTAAAAATTATCTGGGATTCAACTTATTCCAAGTAGCTCAACCTATGAGGCTGTCATATAACTCTCCCACTACGACAAAGATCTCTCGTTTCTCGTTTATTCAAAAAAAAACATAAATTTATACTTCTTGTGTTTGTGTTATCTGAAAACTAACGACTTGAACATCTTCCTTAAGCTCCTTTAAAAGGACTATATGTTACAGTTTCTTATTCATATGATTCTCTTTTCCAAGAATCAGGTATTGTGCCGAAAATAACCTTCTGATCCTTAAAATCATAAATAAGTAAAATTATTATCCTTCTAATATTCAACCAAGAGACATACTTCTAATTTAGCTTCTAACTTATCGCAATGACTTCTCCATACCTGAAAGTGTCTAGAAAAGATTTTACCCTTTTCTACAATTCTATAGATGTAGTGATGATTAATTTAGAGTGCGCTAAATTCAAAAGTATCAAACATTCTCTAATGAATAATCTTAAGACGATAACAAAATAGTTGAATAACACTTCACTTCACTGATCCGATCATATTTATGAAAAATATGTTTCTTATATCAATGATGTTATTCGACTAATCTTTTTCAATTGGGAAATATTATGGTAATTTAATATACAATTGTCACCACTATGCTAAAATACCTTAGGAAATAAAAAACTTACCTCAAATTTAGCACATTAGACAATCTCTCGATACTAAAGTTCTACCATAAAATTCTACCATTGCAAGAGTACCTACTCTCAGAGAATCTCTTGTCATGATGTCTATCTCTACACTACCAAATCGTCTACTTGTTCTGAACCCTCATAAGGAATTCCAAACATGATTAGTTTCTCCCGTATCTACAAACTAGGATTGGTTGAACGAGTAACTAAAAATGATATGACGAATAATGTACAAGACACGAGTGAGTTGTTCATTTTTGGCTTAAATTATTAAGTTGTTTTTTCCTAGTGTAATTTCTGCTAGCAAATAAAATTCTTTCCTTTCGGCTTTTATTAGCATCAGGTCTGAGGAATAAGAAAAACAACCTTAGTTGGATCTATGAATATATTTCTATTTCCTACTACCAGATGGTTTAGAAGTAGAATAAATTTTCCTTCACCAATATACTAGTTGTACTCCTTACGAGTTTTTCACCCACAAATAATTCAATTAACATTTTTTTCAATGAATAGCTCAACCTAACAATGTTGCATTCATTTAAAATTTCTTAAAAGAATTAAAATGAGACCTCTTTATCTGACCGACCTAGATTTCACTATCGATATAAGATCCCTTGATCATATGTTCACTCAAAAGACAAATCATCCTTTGAACACGATCTCATATTGGGATCTAACTCATCTATGTGTTCAAGAACACCCTTATTGCTACTTACAATGCAACCTGACTGATGTCCAAACATCTCAACATGTCTTCACCATATCGTATGCATATGAGAGTTGTTGAAGATGATGTTGCCCTACATTTGACATATGCCAAGATGTAATCGGCGACATCTCTTCAACATTTTCCCACCTTTGAGAGGCTCGGGTTTTTACGCCACCCGCCTCATCACTGGGATTTCAAGTGCAAAACTTGGTTAACACACACTTGTATTCCTTCGCATTCAAGACAACTTTTAAAATACTCTTCCAATTATTGTAATTCTAGTTAATTTATATTATTCGAGAAACACATCATGGGTTAAAAACCTAACATATTTAATTATCTGACAAACACGATAAAATAAAAGATATTTATGTCCCTGAGTATGCTTAACCTTTGAATCCAACTCAAGTTAAAATTCATCGGCAATTCAATTTCCATTTCAACCGCCTGTGACGATGGGCCACTCAACTTTGAAATAAATCGAACTGACCATGTCACTTTAGATTTACTATATGGACATTTACCTGCCCAATAAAACTAAATAGACGATTCTTAGGCGCAACCAAATTAGTAACAATAACTGAATAGGAGGATATTACCAATTTTATTGTTAAGTGATTCAACCAATACTTCGTACTGAACTGAATCTCTTATTTTTGAAGAACAGTTCCGATGGGGAGACTTGTCCAACAAAACTAGATTCAACAACTATCCTTGTAAGGAGATTTTCCAAACAATATGTAACTAAACATGGCACCGATGGGGCACTCATATCAATTACATTGTTTTCAAATCAGTAATGGAGGCCTCGGGCTTCGTTAATTTGCCAAAGAGAACCCTTTATCCACTTAATATTTTTCTTTTGAAATATCGATTTTATTAATCTTGAAAAATATACTCCTTATTTGACTTGACCAAAATTCGCAAAATAATATTTAGTTTAAATAAACAATTATTTTGTAACCAATTTTGATCTCAAATGAGCGAATAATTTTTCATTAATAAAATTCTATTCAAAACACGATTAGATTGATATTGACATGCCCGTGATATCTTAATTAGTGACTATTAACAAATAACTCAACACAACATAATAAAACATCCACCCACAATAACAGAAATAACACATAAACTGTTATTATGGTCATGTCTTCATCGTTTCGATATTCGCTTCTAATACTTGAATGCTCCATCACCTTCGTCCGATCTTTTTGGGTCCACCATGTTCCTTCAATTTCTATTACATAGTCCTATCCTACTACATGGATCTAGACTACATAAAATTGAAAAACAATCTACTAATTAATTTACGATTCTCCACAAACCATAGCCTTTACAATTAATTACAACCCAAAATAGTGCCAAAAACGCGGCAATAAAACCAAAACCACAAACATAAAAATCAAGTTCTAATATCGCCATAATAACAGTGAATCTGCAAAATGTGTTAGCCCAATGCAGTCCATTCACAAAACTATCGTATTTTAGCTGGACAACATGGTTAGATTAAACTAAGCATAAAATTAACGTTGGATTTGATACCACTTGAAGGGAAAACTGTAGGGTTTTGATCATGGATACGCAGTGGAAAAACAAATTTTATCCATGCAATACCCTCCAAGGATCACATGACAAGAAACATAACGATGGTAAGGGAAGAATCATGTTACACACCTTAGGGTTTCTCCTGTGATGACTTGCAACGTGAACTGTGTCACGTTCTCTATAGTTGATCCACGCCTCGAGTTGAGATCTAGATCTTCCTTCTCCTTTGTGCTAGCCCGGAACGGAGGAAGAGGAATAATAAGTCACGCAACACGAGGCAACAAGGAGGTGGCGTCCTCCTTGTTGGGCCGACGGGAAGGGGGCGGCAGCAAGGGGGCATTCGCCTCTCTTGCTTGCTTGCTCTCTCTCCTTTTTGTTCTCTCCCAGTCAAGTTATGAACTAAAGGCTCATAAGTGTGGGAAGGAAGGAAAGAGAATCATTTATGTAGTCCAACAAATCCTTTCCAACTACCTAAAGGACCTATTCTAGTCCTACTAGAATTCGGTTTAGTCCATTCCTTGCAAATTAGTCCTACTAAGTTTGCAAGGTGTTGCAAAGTGATCCTTCTAATTAATAAATTCTATTAATTAATTCCCATATCTAGTTCAACTCTACATAGCGTGTGACCCCATAGGTTATATCTAGTTGGTAGCAACAATTTGCTAATATGGAGCGGTTTCTAGCAAAACATCCATTCTAGCCAACTAATAGAATAGTCATCCGACAAACCTTGTACAAGTAATTGTCTCATCCCTTTGTCTCTATATTCGGATTGGACACGAGACATACAAGTCACACTCTTATATCCAATCCACAGTTTCTCGATCCATGGGAATAGCCTTATTCGTGCAAATAACATCAATATCCTATATTGATTTATTTGAGTCTGGCCAGACATTCTATAAGCACTATCTCTCGAGTGGCCTAGGATATTTGCTCCTGTTATGTGGGAGGGAAAAATTCTATATATTTCCACTACGATCTCTAAGCTTGATTCTTATTGTATCCGGTACACGCCTTTATAACTACCCAGTTACGGTGTAGCGTTTGACGCTACCAAAATCACAATAATCCACAACCAGAATATCTAGTGACTTCAAGTCTAAGGATGAAAGTACCATTGCGCCACGAGAATCACTTGTGACTTAACATAATGTGTATGTAGCCTAATCGGAGATGGGTTAATCCAGTGCGCCATTACCCTTAATGCACACCCATGTGTTGGATCATGATATCTCTATATCAATCCGACCCCATACTAGTCTATAGATTTTTGTCCTATTAATCATTATACTGGACTAGGGATATTTAAGACAAACAAAACCATTGTAAATCTAAGGACTTCATTATATTAAATATCCAATAAATAATACAATGAATGTTCTAGCCAAAATAAATTCATACTAAACTAAATTGCCTCTAGGGCATCTATTCCAATAGTCTCCCACTTGCACTAGAGCAAATTTGACGCATCTCGTATGCCCATGCTCCTAGTGCGCCCTTCATGCTTCCACTGCACAAGCGGCTTTGTAAGTGGATCTGACAGATTCTCATCTGTAGGAATCTTGCATATCCGAACGTCTCCTCTATCGATAATATCTCGAATCAGATGGAACTTCCTGAGCACGTGCTTGGATTTCTGGTGTGACCTGGGCTTCTTTGATTGCGCGATCGCCCCAGTGTTGTCACAGTACAACTCAACTGGATCCGCAATGCTAGGAACCACACCAAGTTCAGACACAAATTTTCTGATCCAAACAGCTTCCTTTGCTGCTCCACTCGCAGCAATGTACTCAGCCTCTGTTGTAGAATCAGCTACCGTCTCTTGCTTGGAACTCTTCCAGCTCACCGCCACTCCATTCAGGCAAAAAACATATCTCGATTGTGATCTAAAGTCATCTTTGTCGGTATGGAAGCTTGCATCCTTGTAACCCCTTACACGCAACTCCTCCTCACCGCCAGATATCAAGAAAGCATCCTTAGTTCTTCTCAAGTACTTTAGGATGTTCTTGACTGCAATCCAGTGACTCTCCCGCGGATTGGATTGGTATCTGCTTGTCATACTCAAGGCATATGACACATCTGGTCTAGTACATAACATGGCGTACATGATAGATCCTATGGCCGAAGCATAGGGAATTCTACTCATGCGTTCCTTCTCAATCTCATTGGAAGGACAACCACTCTTTGAAAGAGTGATTCCATGACATGGGCAAGAATCCCTTCTTGGAATCTTGCATGTTGAACCGTTTCAACACCTTGTCAATATATGTACTTTGACTTAGGCCTAGAAGTCTCTTAGATCTATCTCTATAGATCTTTATACCGAGTATATAGGCTGCTTCCCCTAAGTCCTTAATTGAGAAACACTTCCCTAGCCAATCTTTAACAGATTGCAGCATGGGAACGTCGTTTCCAATGAGTAGTATGTCATCCACATACAAGACCAGAAAAGCTACAGAGCTCCCACTAACCTTCTTGTAGACACAAGACTCATATTCGTTTCTAATTAAGCCAAACTCTTTGACTACTACATTAAAACGTTGATTCCAACTCCTAGAAGCTGGCTTCAATCCATAAATGATCGTTGCAGTTTACAAACTTTGTTGGCTTGCTTTGGATCTTCAAAATCCTCTGGCTGTATCATATACACGTCCTCGAGGAGATTCCCATAAAGGAATGTTGTTTTGACATCCATCTGCCAAATCTCATAGTCTTGGTATGCTGCAATTGCAAGTAGGATTCGGATGGATTTGGTCATTGCGACTGGTGAAAAGGTTTCATCATAGTCAATACCATGAATTTGTCTGAATCCTTTAGCCACAAATCGGACCTTATAGGTAATCACATTACCATCCATGTCGATCTTCTTATTGAAGACCCACTTGCACCCAATGGGCTGGGCCCCTTCGGGTGGTTCCACCAAAGTCCATACTTTGTTGGTATACATGGATTCCATCTCGGATCTCATGGCTTCTAGCCCCTTCTGAGAGTCTGGCCCTTTAATGGCCTCTTAATAGGTAGTAGGCTTATCATCTATGAGCATCGTGTCACCGGAATCGGTCACGAGAAGTCCATACCTCTCGGGTTCCTGGCGCACTCTACTAGATCTACAAAGCTCTTGTGTTATCTGAACAGGCTGTTCCACAACTGCTTGTGGTTCCTGTTCTTGTTCCGTAATCGGTTCAGTGATTTGTGGTTCTTGAATCTCTTCATGTTCTACAGTCCTCCCACTTGCTTCTTTAGAGACAAGCTCCCTTTCTAGAAACACGCCGGTCCGAGCAACAAACACTTTGTTCTCAGTTGGATTGTAGAAGTAGTAACCCTTAGTTTCCTTAGGGTACCCCCCAAATTTTCACTTATCCGACTTTGTCCCTAGCTTGTCTGATTGTAAACGTTTTACATAGACATCGCAGACCCAAATCTTCATGAACGACAATGTGGAATGCCTCCCACTCCACATCTCATGTGGTGTCTTCATGACTTATTTAGATGGAACACGGTTAATGGTTAAAGTTGCACTTAATAGAGCGTAGCCCCCAAAATGATAATGGAATATCGGTTTGACACATCATAGATCGAACCATATCCAATAGGGTCCGATTCCTCCTCTCGGATACGCCATTCCATTGTGGCGTTCCGGGTGGAGTGAGTTGGGACACGATCCCACACTCTCTAAGATAGTCGTCAAACTCTTTCCTTAAGTATTCTCCTCCACGATCTGATCGTAGAGCCTTGATACTTTTGCCAAGTTGCTTCTCTACTTCACTTTTGAATTCTTTTAACATTTCAAAGGATTCGGATTTGGCACTCATAAGGTACACAAATCCGTATCTACTGTAATCATTAGTAAATGTAATGATGTAGACGTAACCACCCCTGGCAGGCGTGGAAAATGGCCCACATACATTAGTATGTATGAGCGCCAATTGCTCACTAGTCCTATCACCTTTCTTATTGAAAGGGGACTTTGTCATTTTTTCCAGCAAGCCTCACATGTCTCATATGATTCAAAATCAAATGAGTCTAGTAATCCATCCTTATGGAGTCTAGATACACGTTTCTCGTTTAAGTGGCCTAATAGACAGTGCCATAAATAAGCAGGATTATCATGTATTTTAATCCTCTTGGTATTAATTTTGTAAACAGGATTGCTTTGATCAAGGACGTACAGTCCATTAAATAATTGCGCACTAAAATAGTGAATATTATTAAAATAAAAGGAACAACAATTGTTCTTTATTGAAATAATAAAACTTTCCTTGTCCAAACAAGAAATAGAAATTATGTTTCTGCTCATAGCAGCCACAAAATATCAATTATTTTATTCTAAAACTAATCCTGAAGGCAGGGATAGCTCGCACACGCCCACGGCCAACGCAACAACTTTTGCTCCATTCCCAACGCGCAGATCTATCTCCCCTTTAGCCAATCTTCTACTTCTATTTAGATCCTTCACATTTCGTCAAATGTGGGATCCACATCCAGTATCTGATACCCATGATGTAGAGACAGTTAAATTGACATCTACAACAAAATCACCTGGTGGTGGTGGAATCACTATTCCAAGCTTCTTGTCCTCCATATATTTTGGGCAGTTCCTCCTCCACTGTCCACGCTGACTGCAGTAGTGACACTCACCTATAGTCATACCTTTGGCAATGCCACCAACAGGTTTAAGGGCAGGTTCCTTGGACTTGGCAACTGAATTGCCTTTGCCCTTAGAGGATGAGGCAAACCTTTTGCCCTTTCCTTTCTGCACCATCATAATGGCCTTGCCCTTACCCTTGTTGATACTTGTTCAACTGTCCTCGACATATTGAGTAAATCTGGCAGTGGTTTAACGATCTCGTTCATGTTATAGTTCATGATGAACTGTCCATAACTCTCGGGAAACGATTGCAACACGAGATCGGTTGCCAACTCTTGGCCGACCGGGAACCCCAGTCGGGCGAGATTCTCCAAGTACCCGATCATACGGAGTAAATGGGGTCCCACCGGGTTCCCTTCTACCAGATGACACTTGAACAATGCCTTAGAGACCTCATACCTCTCAACCCTTTCCTGCTCTTGGAAGAGCTGCTTCAGATGCTCGATCATATCGACAGCATTCATGTTTTCGTGTTGCTTCTTAAGCTCAGAAGTCATTGTGCATAGCATAAGGCTGGCCGCATCATTAGCGTCATCACACACTTTTTATACGCCTTTAGGGCTGCAGGGGTATTATTCTCTGGACCTGTTGGAACTTGCTCCTCTATTGCGTACAGTTTCTTCTCTTGCTTGAGAACAGTTCTCAAGTTTCTGACCCAATCAAGGAAGTTGGTTTCAGAGAGCTTGTCCTTCTCAAGGACAGATCGTAGGGAATGTTGTGAACTCGATGAGTTGTTTGCCATTTGGAATTCTACGAAAAGGAAAATACGCAAGTTTTAGTATTTGTGAATTTTTGACTATATTCAATAATGGCTAGTTTATCAAATATAGCTCCTACTATTTTTCTATGAATTAATAACCCTCAAGATATTAATGCGGAAAATATCCTTATATTTTCTAGTGGGCCAAGATCCATGTTTCATCTCCTTATGAGCTTGCTTTGGCAAGTCACCCATAATTTGACTACTTTAGGTAGGAACAATTCCAATTGCATCCCTTATGCAACTCTTGGTTCAATTGGGCAAATAACTCCTTATTTATCCATCCGCATGGAAAATCCCAATTGATTGTCTCTAGGTTTTAATCCTATTAAACACCTAGTTGCGTCCAACCTCTTACTTAAACAATTTGCACGCGAGGTGTGCCATCGCACCACATCATTATTAACCAAGTCGCCATGCTTTGGCACGCACGATCTTGGGAAATCATGATGATGATAAATGTTTAAATAACGAGAAGACAAAACTTAATATTTGAATTTTGAGGGATTTCAATTCAATTTTAATTGTTTTTGTTGATCCATGTCAACTAATCTATCTATTTGAGTTTGGGCACAACTCCAAATAATAGATCCGGGTTGTCTAATTATCTTATTATCCTAATTGCATGCATCATCCATACACCAACCACACAATAATAAGACAATAAAGTAAACAACCACAAAAAAAAAAAAAAAAAAAAAAAAAAAAAAAAAAAGAACGTGATGTGATTTGCTAACAACTATACTAAATAAAATAAATCTCACAAGTTAAGAAAAAAATGGCTCGCAGGCCATAAAACCCTAAGTAACTTTTACAATTAATTGATCAGCTCGCAGGTCGTAAACCAAACCATAAAAATTAAACAATCACACCAAACCACATCCTAAGGCCATATCCAATCACCATGCGATTTGCACATATACAGTTAAAATCCAATTTTAACGCGCTTGGTCAATTTTAATTAATTTTAGGATATACTGGGGTTAAAACGGTCCACGGGGCCCAACAATCAAATTGTCCGGATCGCAAAAGAGGACCGCCAAGGCCTTGGGCCGGCCAGCCCCTAGCCCACACGGCTAGGTCCCTTTCTTGGTTGGCAAGCAAGGAGAGGCGGTCGCCTAGGGGGGCCGAACCTCCTTTGGGAGTTGTTTCCAAAACAACACCCTTGCTTGGTGCCCAAGTTTGGTTGTTTCCTTGTGTGAAAAGAACTCCTTCTTTCCATAGGATGCCCAAACCCTAGATCTAAGATCCTAAAATTTCTCAAGCTCACTAATTCATGCATCCAATGCAAAAACTAGGTCTTGTTATGATTGATTATTGACAAATTGCATCATATGCTTGATTTGTCTTGTTTTACGCGATATACAATAAATTTAAAGTGTAAAACTATCAAAACGTAACACATAAACCACGTTTATGTTCTACGACCTGTGGCTCTGATACCACTGTAGGGTTTTGATCACGGATACGCAGCGAAAAAACAAATTTTATCCATGCAATACCCTCCAAGGATCACCAGACAAGAGACATAACAATGGTAAGGCAAGAAATCAAGTTACACACCTTAGGGTTTCTCCTGTGATGACTTGTAACGTGAACTGTGTCACGTTCTCTATAGTTGATCCACGCCTAGAGTTGAGATTTAGATCTTCCTTCTCCTTTGTGCTAGCCCGGAACGGAGGAAGAGGAAGAAGAATTCACGCAACACGAGGCAACAAGGAGGTGGCGTGCTCCTTGTTGGGCCGACAGGAAGGGGGCGGCGGCAAGGGGGCGTTCGCCTCTCTCGCTTGCTTGCTCTCTCTCCTTTTTGTTCTCTCCCACTCAAGTTATGAACTAAAGGCTCATAAGTGTGGGAAGGAAGGAAGGAGCATCATTTATATAGCCCAACAAATCCTTGCCAACTACCTAAAGAACCTATTCTAGTCCTACTAGAATTCAGGTTTAGTCCCTTCCTTGCAAATTAGTCCTAAGTTTGCAAGGTGTTGCAAAGTGATCCTTCTAATTAATTAATCCTATTAATTAATTCCCATATCTAGTTCAACTCTATATAGCGTGTGACCCCATAGGTTCTATCTAGTTGGTAGCAACAATTTGATATTATGGAGCGGTTTCTAGCAAAACATCCATTCTAGCCAACTAATAGAATAGTCATCTGACAAACCTTGTACAAGTAATTGTCTCATCGGTTTGTCTCTATATCCGGATTGGACACGAGACATACAAGTCATACTCGTATATCCAATCCACAGTTTCTCGATCCATGGGAATAGCCTTATTCGAGCAAATAACATCAATATCCTATATTGATTTATTTGAGTCTGGCCAGACATTCTATAAGCACTATCCCTCGAGTGGCCTAGGATATTTTCTCCCGTTATGTGGGAGGGACAAATTCTATCTACGTCCACTACGATCTCTAAGCTTGCTTCTTATTGTATCCAGTACACGCCTTTATAACTACCCAGTTACGGTGTAGCGTTTGACGCTACCAAAATCACAATGATCCACAACTAGAATATCTAGCGACTTCAAGTCTAAGGATGACAATAAAACTGCACCACGAGAAGCACTTGTGACTTAACATAACGTGTATGTAGCCTTCTCGGAGATGGGTCAATCCAGTGCGCCATTACCCTTAATGCACACCCATGTGTTGGATCATGATATCTCTATATCAATCCAACCCCATACTAGTCCATAGATGATTTTCCTATTAATCATTATACTGGACTAGGGATATTTAAGATAAACAACACCATTGTAAATCTAAGGACTTCATTATATTAAATATCCAATAAATAATACAATGAATGTCCAAGCCAAAATAAATTCATACTAAACTAGATTTCCTCTTGAGCATCTATTCCAACAAAAACTCGACAAGATTTACTCCGGACCACGTGATTTATGCAGAGAATTAATCATAGGCATTCAGAAAATTATTGTGGTAAGTTAACTTGCGGAATAAAACTTACTACAGTCCATCCGGACTGGGACGACGTGATTCTCGAAACTTTGACCAGCTTTTGGAAGTTCTATGTTCTTAATATGACTACGAGAGCTGTGCCATTGCATCCGTCTCGTCGAGATACACGATTTTCATATATTACTTGTCTTCATCCAACATCTGTAGCTCCAGTTATGCTCCGAAAACCGAATTCATATCCTGCTGAAAATCAATTGCGGACCAGAAAGTTTGACCGGCGATATCTGGAGTTCTACAACTTCGATTGACTTTCCGTTTCTTCATGTCTCTTCTTTTTTTTCGAGATCTACAACTTTTTTTTTATCAAAAATAATCCAAGATCGTTATCTAGGCTTAAACACCCAAAAACTGAATCTGGTGTGTCACGTATGATCCAAGCTCCGATTCAAGTTCGATGGTGATTCGAACAAGAAAAGCTCATGAAGGAACAGCTGGGTTTCTCTCTCTTGTGTATAAAATATGTATTAACAATCATCATCACTTAAGAACTATGGTGAACTATTTATAGAGACATATTACTAATACCCATAATTGCTCACAAGTCTTTTGTAGGAAAACTTTACATAGCAAGTCCCTCCCTACAAACTTTAGTGTAGCTTTCAATTAAGTGCTAGTCATATGGTTTACAGTAATACCCATCAACTATAAAATACCAAACATAATCTCAATTTACATTCCACACACTTGAGAGTCAAAAACAGTTGTGAATCACATGATCACGCTTATGTTGGACTACGTCGGGGACCTTTGGAGAAAATAAATGAATCGGCTCCCAATATATTTGAACTCATAATTCAACTCGAATTAAATTCAAAACTAATTATTAATTATAGTTTACTCCACCATAAAACTTTTTGCACTCCGACATTTATTCTCATCATTATGTATGAGCTCATGTTATTAATATCAGATAACTCCCCACGCTAAGATTATAGATACCCGTTAATGCTAATCTACTCTTACTGAAAATTTCGATCTCATCAACATCTTATGTATACCCTGATCTAAACCGCTCAACCTTTATTCGTTATGTCTGGTTACAAATAACCAGTACTTGCCATAAAAAAACCTAGTGAGCTCCCATGAGGGCACATCATTCTCATACGAGGCGTGGATTCCATTATTCAATTATCTTTCACCAAAATCATTATCAAATATACCAAGATTGTTGACTCGCATTTGAATCTCACTCAATATATCAAAATAATGATTAATCAAGATTTGTGTTCACATAAACAATCATAGTTTAAGAGTTTCCAATATTACCAATAACAATGAAATATTTTATTATCTCATTTCGGTCAGTCTGAGATAATTATATTTCATATAGCGGTCATGTTCAACATACAAAAAGTATGCTAGTGTAACAAGTTAAAACTATACCGTTTCCTTGACATAGATATGTCACTATAATTTTACACTACAGTCGTTCGGATGGTTTGTCCAAAATCATCTAGACTGTGAACCCTTACTTATATTCCATAAATAACTGACAATCAAACTCGCGCATGCCCGAACTCGTCTGCATGTTCGATTGTCTTAGGTATGGAACATTGGACTTTATAGTGCACATTTATATGGAAAATAATAAATAGCATTTGCGTACTCACGTGTTTGCTAAATTAAGATGCAAAAAGTAATGAATTAAGAATAAATAATTCAACCATTAATATGGCTTTCTGAATACAATTCCCAACATTAATAACCCTCCGTATTAATGCGGAAAATATCATTATATTTTCTAGTGGGCCAAGATTCATATTTCACTTTCTTTTGAGCTTGCTTTGGCAAGTCACCCAAAGTTAGTTAGTTAGGTAGGAATAATTCCAATTGCATCACATGTAACTCTTGGTTCAATTGGGTAAATAACTCCTTATTTAGCTATCCCATAGATAATCTCAGTTGTTTTCCTCTAGGATTTCAATCTTATTGAAGTAGCCCAGTTGCGTCCAACCGATTACTTCAACAATCGCACATTACTAGCATGTGCCGTCGCGCCACATCATGATGAATCAAGTCGCTTTGCTTTGGCAAGCCCGAACTTGATAAATCATGATTATTGATGAATGTTAATTAATAAGAAGGAAAAAATGCAATATTTAAATTTAAGGGATTTTTTATTTTATTTTAATTGTTATGTTGATCCCTATCATCTGATCTACTTATTTGGGTTGGGAAATCCCAAAATAAAAGATCCGAGTTGTATTATCTTGTTACCAATTTGCATGCATCATCCATACACCAAAAATAAATAGTGAGACAATAATTTAAACAACCACCGACAATAAATAAACGAGATGTGGATATGGCCGCCTAAACTAAGATGTTCACAAGCCAATGAGAATATCTATAAGCCCTCTAAATAGCAAGCTCGTCTCCATGTGCCTCCATCTTTTAGTCCATGTCCCTTAGCTTGTGGAATGCCGCCATCTTGTAGTTTCTTCAATTCTTTAGACTTATTCTTGAAGTCTTGACTATCATATACTCTATCTAATACTAGCTAGCATCTATACTAAGTAGAGAGACCTCACAAGTTTAGGAGAAGACCGGCTCGCAGGCCGTAAAAACCTAATTAATTAATTATTATAATAAAACCAAACCACAAAAATAGACATTCACAACATCCACATCTAAGGTCATATCCAATCACCATGCAGAATCACATAATACAGTTAAAATCTAATTTTAACGCGCTTGGTCAATTTTAGTTGGTCTTGGATGCGCTAGGGTCAAAATGGTCCAAGAGGGCCCACCAACAACTTGGCTGAACCCCTATTGGACTGCCACAAGGCCTTGGGCCGGTCAGCCGTAGCCCACGGGGCCAACCCGCGTGCTAGGCCGGCCCGGACCCTTGGTTGTGGCTTCCTTGGCACCCAAGGAGGGGGCGGACGGATCTAGGGTTTCAGCCCTAGGGTTGTATCCTTCCTCTCCTTCCTTGTTTCCCAAGTTTTCTTGTTTACAAATTAAGAAAAACCCATTTTTTCCTAATTTGTGCCCAAACCCTAGTTTTCTAGATCCAAAATTTCACATCATATATGATCTAAATTCACTAATCTTTACATCATATGTAAAATTAGCTTATTCCTGTTTGAATCATATTGAAACTGCATCAATATGCCAATTTTAGTTTTACGCAATAAATCATAATAACGTTGTAAAATTAACAATAAAGTAACACATAAACCACGTTATGCACTACGACCTGTGGCTCTGATAGCACTGTAGGGTTTTGATACGGATTATGCAGCTGTAGATAGTGCTTTCTGAGCTGACAGATCTTGGCCACGTGGCAACCATCTAGCACACCATATTGTGCTCCACACACACTGGATCACCAGCCGCGCTGATCCATGTGGGGGCTGCGAGACAGAGCCCTCGCATACCACTGCACGGGACTTGTAGGGACTTAGTGGTTTGGAGGCTAGAGTAAGTCCTGTCGCGTGCGAGCCAAGCCCTCGCGCGACCTTTAGTAACTGCTTTTGAGAGATTTATGGCACGAGCTCCATAAACCCGGTCAATCCGGTCAAACCCGGTCAACCCCATAACGGTTCTGGTATTCGCGCATAACGTGCTGTAACGGTCCCTATATACGCGGACGAACGTGCCGTTTTGGTTAAGCTAATTAAGCCGCCATTGATGGGCGCATTAACCACACTGCAACGGTCACATTCTCCGTTATATATAGGACGTTAACCTTTCCATAAAAAGGAGAACACACTAGCCATACGCGGAAGCTCTGCCAAACCTCTGTCTCTCTCTCAGACATTACTACTGCCTTACTCTCTCCCTACACACAACCCAACTCTTCCTGTGCCATCTCTGATCCTCTACTTACGGTGTACACAGAGTTCTCCCCGCCGGAATCTCTTGTGCACATTTTGGTGAACCCGACGTGAACTTACCATCATAAGCAACCATGTCTCAGGAGGATGATGTCAGCAACAGATCGCCTTCCACGGAGGCCGCCTCAGGAGAGGAGATTCGCCGTACTCCTACAGCCCCCGGTGAAGCTCCGACGCTAGAATCCTTGGACGCCACCATTCAAAGTCAGGCGAAGGCTCTCAAGGCTCAATCTGCGCAGCTAGAACGGATCATGGCTGTCTTGGGGACTCTTGCACCGAACCCTGCACCAGCCACCGCCGTTTCTCAGGGAGGAGGAGTCCCTACCGCTCAAGGGCTGGGAGTGTCAACCACACCCCCCAACCCTAATCTGCAGACTCCACCGGCGACTACGCAGCTACCCTCAATTCAAGGGTCAACAGCTCAAATGTTGCCCCTTACTGCTCATACTCCTCAGCCTTCGACCTTAATACCTAATCCGGCCTCGCAGTATCCCTTGCCTCCTCCAACGACAATCTGGGGCAATGTGAACGCCCAATATGTCCCCAATCCTCCGGCGGCATATGTGTCGCCTCCGCCTGCAGCAACCCCTCCTCCTGCTACCGAGGGAAACACTCCAGAGTGTATGACGTCTCTGTAGAAGCGCATAGACACCATTCTTGCTCACCAATCGTTCGCGGATACCATCATTCCGAAGCTAGACAACGATCCACCTATCCCGCGAGAGATCTATCTCATGCCTAACCCGGTTGGGTATAAGGCTCCTAAATGGGACAAGTTCGAAGACGTCAATGGAAACGCTCATGAACATGTCATGCGTTTCATCGATGTCATGGGGCCGTATGGAGCTGATCCCAAACTGCTGATGCGAGAGTTCCCGAAGTCCTTGGGAAACGTCGCGTACAAGTGGTACAGGACGTTGGAAGCTGGGTCCGTGAAGACTTGGGACGACATGGTCCAAAAGTTCTATACCAAGTTCTTCCAAATGGAGGAAAAGGTGAAAATGATCCACCTCTCGCGGATGTATCAGAAGCGCGAAGAGGACGGAATAACTTTCATCAAGAAATTCAGGGCGAAGTCCTTGGAATGCAAAGAAGTGATACTCGAAAGCAGACTCGTGGAGATATGCTTGCAGTGCATGCGAGACGAGTACAAAGGTATGCTTATTAACTTGCAAACGCCTACGTTTTCAAAACTAATTGAATGCACGAAGAACATCGAGCCTATAGTGGAGAGGCAGAAAAAGAGAAACGCCCCTGAGCGACCCTCGAGTGGTACTACCTTCAAGATCGGGAGATTCAGTTACAAGAGGGGACGCGAAGCTGAATTTAATACAGTTTCACCCCAGAAGCAGGCGAAGATTGTGAACTTTGATGCACCACCTCTCCCATGTTCGGTGGAAGAAGCAAGCGACCTCTGCAGGTAGTGGCGCAAGGACGGTGTCCTACCGCCGCTCGAGAGAGCACCCTCCAAGGAGATGGTGAGGGACCCGAAGTGGTACGAGTACCACGGCAAGGTCATGCATCCCACATCGGACTGTAAGAAGCTCAGGATTGTGTTCAGCCAAAAGATGAAGAACGGCGAGCTGATCGTCAGCGATCACATGCAGGATGTGCGCAACAATCCACTTCCTGCCCATGCGGAGCAAGAATCGAAAGGTAAAGAGGTCGCTATAATCTCGATTGTGGATCTGGAAGAGGTCGCAGAGGATGGTCTACCCATCATTGCCGAAGTCCATGACGATGAGGACTACAGCGTAGACACGGAGGACGAACGTGCCGACCGGATGAAGGGGTCGCACGGCTTCAGCAGATTCTTTGACGAGATGAACTTCTCAGAGAAATGTCGGACGGAGATGAAAAAAGCGATCTTAAGGATAGCAGAAGACTACGAGGAGGATCTCGTAGTCTCCAATGGGAAAGTCATCAGGGCATCTCGCTCTACAGAAAAGATTATGACCTTTTCCGCCAGCGACAAAAAGACAGATGCGAGCCACCAGAGGCCTCTGTATGTGACGGCCATCATCAATGGCGTTGAGTTCAAAAGAGCGTTCGTCGACGGAGGAGCAGCGGTTAACGTCGTTTCGCTCCACACACTGAAGCTAGCAGGGATCCCCGAGTACAAGATTGTCAGGCGTCCATCTCCGCTGATGGGATTTGGAAGCGACTCCAGAATGACGATAGGATGGATCCGCCTGGGAATTCAGATTGGCAAAATCAAGTGCTCAGCAAAGTTCTATGTCATAGATGCGAACACTACGTATCACATGATCATAGGTCGAGCCCGGATTCATCGCTTTGATGTTGTCCCTTCAACAGCTCACCAAGTGATGAAAGCTATTTGGAACGACAGAATAGTAGAGATACCGGCTTCGACGAATCCATTCAATATGGATGAAGCACATCTCAGCGAGGCGGTGTGGTTCACCGAGATGGCGGATGAGCAAACACCGGGACCATTCAACCCCACTCCTCACCCCTATGGGAAGATATCAAAGATCAGTCACCTGCGGGAGTAATGGTGACAAGAGGGGATGCCAAGGAAAAGCCGCCCACGCGAGAAAAGGCGCCACGGATCGCCTACCAGCGAAAGAACGTGTATACTCTGAAGAGAATAGCAAAGCATGACCCTGAGGGCAAGGAGATAGAGAGTTTCTACGCCAACGGGAAGAAATGCTATCGCATATGAAGGTGCGCGGGGATGTCCTCACGCGGGCATGGGGATATCCCTGAGCAAATCAACCAAATCGAGCAGGTTGCGGTAACGGAAAAACCAATGCAGAGCACTCCAGACGAGAAGCTCAAAGAAGCACCCGAATGCATGGAAGACAAGCCCAGACCGCAAAAGCAGGAGCTAAAGGAGGTGCTCCTAAGCCCGAACGAAGAAAAGAAGAGGCCGGTCTTTCTAAGTGCGGACCTCACAAGCGAAGAGGAGAAAGGACTGCTACAGCTCCTGACCGAGTACAAGGACGTGTTGGCATGGGAGTACGATGAGATGCCCGGACTAGACACAAGTATCACCATGCACCGTTTAGACATCATCCCGGGGTCTAAGCCGGTAAAGCAGAGCACGAGAAGCTTCAGGCCGGAACTTAACGTGAAGATTAAACAGGAGATTGTCAAACTCCTGGAGGCCAAGTTCATAGAGCCGAATCACCATCCCACATGGCTGGCCAATATTGTGCTAGTGGTAAAGAAGAACGGACAGCTTCGCATCTGCGTGGATTTCCGGGATCTCAATCGCTTCTGCCCCAAGGACGATTTTCCGCTCCCCAACATCGATTTGCTTATCGATTCGACAGCGGGTCATCGCATGTTCAGTTTCAGGGACGGCTTCAGCGGGTACAATCAGATTAAGATGGACCCTGAAGATGCACGGAAAACTGCATTCATCACCCCAGTGGGAGTATTCAACTACACGGTGATGCCCTTTGGTCTCAAAAACGCTGGTGCAACCTACCAGCGGGCCATGATGGCCCTATTCCACGACATGATGCACAAGGAAGTGGAATTTTATGTAGATGATTTGGTTGTCAAATCCAAGCAAGAGGCAGATCATCTGGCGGATTTACGGAAGGTGTTCAATAGATTCAGACGCTTTCAATTGAAGATGAACCCTATGAAATGCGCATTTGGGGTAACGTCAGGAAAATTCTTGGGATGCGTGGTACATCGTCGAGGAATCGAGCCTGACCCTGCAAAAGTTTCAGCCATCACCAGCATGACTCCGCCGCATGACCAGAGTGCCTTAAAGACATTCTTGGGGAAGCTATCGTATCTGCGAAGATTCATCCCAGCGATTGCCGAGATTACTTTCTGTTTCAGTAATCTTCTCAGGAAAGATGCCGCATACAACTGGACTCGGGAGCACGAAGCTGCGTTCGGGAAGCTAAAGGAGTTGCTGACGTCTTCAAAAATAATGATTGCGCCTCAGTTAGGATCACCGCTTTTGCTGTATCTGACGTCAACGTGGAAATCCATAGGAGCACTTTTGGCTCAGGAGTACGAGGGTCAAGAAAGGCCCATCTACTACATCTCTCGCATCGTGCAGCCCGCAGAATCAAGGTACACGGACATCGAGCGTCATTGCCTTGCCCTATTCTTCATAATAGAGAAGTTGAGGCACTACTTTGCTTCGCACAAAGTGGTGGTGGTTACAAAAAGTGATCCCATACGATATCTGCTAACTCACACTACTCCTGGAGGAAGATTGGCAAAATGGTATATGACCATTTCCCAGTTTGATATCACATGCGTTCGACCGCGGGCGATCAAGTCGCAGGCGGTAGCGGATTTGTTGGCGCAGTTCCCCGATAACAGTCACGAGCCTGTGATCGAAGAAGAATTTGAAGGACCTGAAATCTATGCAGTCGATGTGCCTTACTGGACGCTCCATTTTGATGGCTCATCAACAAGGAAATGCGGAGGCATTGGGATAGTCTTAACCAAACCAGATGGGGAGGTCATACAGATGTCCGCAAAGCTTGACTTCGCAGTCACTAAAAACGAAGCAGAATATGAGGCTCTCATCGCGGGACTTCGTGCAGCAAAAGCTTTGGAAGTAAGCAACTTGACAGTCATGGGGGACTCCAAGCTAATTGTCGAGCAAGCCTCGGGCGAGTACGGTTTGAAGGAGATTCTTCTGTCCTACCGGACCTTGGTACAAAAACTGGTGCAGCAATTCTGCGACGTTAGGTACGAGCACAAGCCCCGAGCGGACAACAGGCATGCGGATGCTTTGGCTACTTTGGGATCCAAGGTTAGCACGGACAAATGTCCTGCGAGAATTTCGATTGAAGTGCGGACATCGTCGGCGTTAGCAGAGGACGCGTGCGATGATGAATGCATGGATGACGCGGACTGGAGAAAGGCAATCTTACGGGCCATCGCAGAAGGCACGAGCAGCGAGAACTGGGCCCTCACAAAGGGGTATTGCATACATGATAACATCCTCTATTACAAGGGCCCCGGCGGGATACTTATGAGATGTGTCTTCGAGCAAGAAGGACTGCCGCTGTTAGAAAAGATCCATCAACATGCTTGCGGTGAAAGCGAAGTGTCAATCTATCGGAAAGCTCAGAGATATGGCATTCACTGGCCGGACATGTCAATGGCCGCAGCACTGATACAAGGAAAGTGCGAGAGTTGCGCACTGATCAAAGATTCTTTACTCATTGCTCTGACTGACGACGATGCGGATTGGAGGAAACCACTTTTTGATTTTCTTACCCAGGGTACTGTACCCGAATCAAGGAAAGAAGCTGAGAAACTGAGGAGGAAAGCATCCCGATACGTGGTACAAGAAAACATGCTTTGGCGAAAGGGCCATGAGGGCAACTTGCTGCGATGCCTAGACAAGAGGGAAGCACAAGAAGTGATGGACCTTTCTCATCAGGTGGAACACCAGGGGGTGCGAATTTATGCAGACAACTCCTCTCAATTGGATATTTCTGGCCCACTATGAAGGCCGATTGCCGCGCCAAGGTACGACGCTGCCAGGAGTGTCAATTTAAAGGTAACCTAGTGCACGCTCCCGCTGTAGATGTACATGCATTGGGAACACCGTGGCCGTTTCACACATGGGCTCTCGACTTTATTGGTCCCATTCGACCAACCTCACATGGGAATCACTTCATTCTCGCCGCGACTGAGTTGTTCACCAAGTGGGTGGAAGCAATACCACTGAAGACGGCAAATGCGCTAGCTGTGGTCCATTTCATCCAAGAAAGCATCATATGCAGGTTCGGAATCCCCAAAACCATCCTTTCGGATAATGGCACTCCTTTTGTTAATCGCCAGGTGGCTGCGAAGCTAGCGGAATACAATATTAGGCAGATATGCTCCACCCCCTACTACCCGAAGGGGAATGGGCAAGAAGTAGCGACTAACAAGACGCTGTTGAGAATTTTGAGCAAGATGGTCGCAGATGACCACAAGAAGTGGGCTGATTCTTTAAGCATAGCCCTGTGGGCTTACCGGACTTCTCCAAGTACACCCACAGGGGTCTCGCCATTCCTTCTATGCTATGGAGCTGAGGCTGTGGTACCAGCGGAGGTAAATGTTAACTCTGCAAGATTGGCTTTTCCACGCGTTGTACGACAATCAACGCGACCATGACTTGGTCCTGCTAGAAGAAAAGCGGGAGCAAGCCAAAAGGACCAACAAACGGTATCAAGAAAGGATTGCTCGTGCGTACAACAAAACAGTCCAACGTAGAGATTTCGCAGTTGGAGATTTGGTCTTGCGCGCATCTGACCATTGCATGCGAGAGGCGGCTCACCCAAAGTTCGCAGCCAATTGGGAAGGGCCCTTTGAAGTCACAGAAGTCTTTGACAGTGGCTATTGTAGCATACGGAGGTTGCACGGAACAACCTCAACCCCAAGCTCAGTCAACATGCGCTGGATTAAGAAGTACTATCCTTGACTTCTCTCGTTTTATGCGTTTTATTACAACGTTGCCTTATGCTCTGTCTAGCTATGATTTGCACATCTTCTCTCCCATATGAGAGAATTGTAATCTAATCTCTCCCATATGAGAGTTCTGCAATAAAAGACTTCTCCCAAATGAGAAGAACTTTATGCTTCTAGATGTCTTTATTGTTCAAATTAGTTCATTATTACTGTTAGCAAAAGACTATCCGCCGCGATAGCAGCTTACTCGAATGCGATCTCAACTGATCTTCTAAGCCTATCTGTCACGATAGCAGCCTATGCGAATGCGATCTTAATTGATCTTCTAAGCCTATCTGTCACGATAGCAGCCTATGCGAATGCGGTCTTAATTGATCTTTTAAGCCTATCTGTCACGATAGCAGCTCATGCAAATGCGATCTTAATTGATCTTTTAAGCCTATCTTCCACGATAGCAGCCTATGCAAAAATGATCTTAGTTGATCTCTTAAGCCTATCTGCCACGATAGCAGCCTATGCGAAAATGATCTTAGTTGATCTCTTAAGCCTATCTGCCACAATAGCAGCTCATGCGAAAATGATCTTAATTGATCCTCTAAGCCTATCTGCCACGATAGCAGCTCCTGCGAAAACCATCTTAATTGATCTTCTAAGCCTATCTTCTACGATAGCAGCCCATGCGAACATGATCTCGAATGATCTTTCAAGTCTATCTGCCGCGATAGCAGCACTATACATTTGCGATTCTAAAAACGTTCTTAAGTCTATCTACCATGATAGCAGCATTATGCAAAATGATCTTGACTGATCTACAAAGGCCTATCTGATAAGATAGAACTTGCACTTGAATCCAAAGCAAATCACAAGCCTATCTGCCAAGATAGCACAGCTGCGCAAACACGATCTCGAACTATCTAAAAACAATGCAAAGTGTGTATATAGCACTACAAAAGGCGAAATCTGCCGATACGCATGCGAAGTTGTATTTTGTTTTAACAAGACAGCAGATCATACAAAGCGATTTATCATTATGAGTCAAAAGTACTTACAATTTATCTGTCTAGATAATAGCTTACAAGCGGAAAAGCTCAAATCAAGCTAACTACGCAGCCAACATGGCTTACAATGCATCAAAAAAGTAACTTACGAACAGAAGTTACTCATCGGGGGAATCCTAGATGAAGAACGATGGACCTAACGGTCCTAGCACAAGCTATGCGACACAAAGACTTGCAACCAGAGGTCTGTAACCAGCCGGGTCTTGCTATAAAATGAACGGCCAAAAAACGCCACGAAGGCTATGCCACGTTATATTCAAGATCCCAGAATCTGGCAGGGCCATTCTTTGGCCTTACACCCAAGAGAAGTTCCTGAGGAACCACCTGTTCCGGCGAATGCGGCTGTGAAGAACAGGGGAGCAGTCATTCCCCGGGCAATGGGCTCCTTGTCCACGGAAACGAACACAATGGCTCGCCACCCTGAACTCACGAACGTGGGGGCAACAAATTCTCCTACGGGCATGCTGGAGGAGAATCCCGCCGTTCATTACGAGTCGGTAGCAAGGTCACTATGGCGCTGCACCTCGCCGGGAGGCGGCCGGAAACATGACCTGCAAGCATAATAGACGAAGAAAATTCTTCGAACAAATGTGAGGTATTATCTGCATCTTCTCTATGAAAGTTACAAAGATCAGTAAGCCTTATAAAGCGGATCTTGGAAAATATTTCTATAGCACAAAGCGCAAACTCAGGTTTCACAACTTGAAGTTGCCATGAATGAACGAAAAACAAGCGTTGAAGCCAGCAGTCGTAAGGACTCACGGCAAACCACATTTTGGGATGAAGAACCCAAATAACAATAGGCAGGGGTTTATATAGACCTTGCGGAGACTCTTCAGTTGCCAAGATGAGTCAGCAGAATTCGAAAAGAGGGTGAGGTCAATCACTTACGCCTTGAAAACCGGTAACAATCAATTACCCTACTAAAGGCTACGACGATTCGGTTGCGTATCCTAATTAATGACGGATGGTCATGATTCGAATGGACTTCCCAAGGAAAGCGTGCTTATCTAATGAGCAATTAGCGCGAAAATCAAGGCAGAATATCAATTGATGACGTCATAATTGGATATGCACAGAGATATTCTAGCAAATCCCGGAAAGGGCAAAACGGGCATTTCGATTCTTCTTTTTGAAAAAAAAAGGGGGGGGAGAAACCCTAGCAACATTACAATAATGTTTCAGCTATTTATCTGCTATCTTTAAAAATCAAAATAAACCCTTGATCAAGGAGTCATGGGGAGTAAATTGACGGCTCAGATTTTCCACTTGCTCCACTTCTTGCTTCAATTGCTCGCATTTGGCATTCATCTCATGATAGAGCTTCATAGCCTCTTCAACCTTTTGCTTTTGCTGCTCTACCTTCTGTTTCTCAGTTGCGAGGTTTTGGTGGCCGCGTTTCAAAGTCACGGCTGCGCGAACCAGGGTAACTCTTTTCATAAGAAACTTGAAGCCCAGCTTGCCTTGAACTTTGGCAAGAAGATTTTGGCACATGCCAAAAAGCAATTCCGCGCTCTGAGGAGAAATGGTCGCAGGTGTGGCCGCGGAAAGCTGCTCCAAAATCCAAATGGCCTCAGTAAGAAATAGTCTCCTTTCAAAGGGCCCTACCTCCATAGACCTCGCAAATGATTGTGGGTAGGTGAGGCGCATGCGAACTAGCCAGTCCACATCGGCTTGCTTCAAACCTGAAGCAATGTCAAAGCCAAGTTATACTATCAAATTCGCAAATGAAGGATGCGAGATGCGAACAGCAAATCACGACATACCAGTTCCTTCAAGGATCTCGCGCAGAGAAGGAATGCGCATTGCTGGGGTAGTTGAGGACTGCCCTCGCTCCATTGCCCTTCTATCAGCTGCGAGCTCTAACTCCTCATAGTTGGGGGGAAGAGTATAAGCCGCACCAGGTGCGATCGCAGCCCCGACCTGCGAGCCCCAAAAGCTCCACGCAGGAAGAGGTGCCGCCGGCTTAGTCATTGCTGGAGGCGTGGTGGCAGCAGAAGTTGCAGCTTGGCGAGGGATATCTTCAGATGCGATAGCATCAGCAGCATTCGTTCCTATTTCCTCAGCACCAGCATGGGCATCTTCCTCCATTAACACAGTATCAGCCTCGGCATCATCAGAAAGTTCGATGACGTCCTCAAGAGGCTCTCCTGCATATTCAGCAGCTGCGACGGGCTTCTCGGTATGAGAACTCGGCACCGGGACATAGGACGCAGAAGGTTGACTCCTTTGCTCCAGCATGGGTTCATCAGCATTGCCTGCGATACAAAATGCGATGGTGTGAGGTAACTTGTATCGTACGTTAGTTTACTATCTTTGCTAAAGCTAAGAGCAAGCACCTCCACGCGAAGGTGGGATTGCAGTATCCTCGTCATACGCTAAGGACGTGGAACCTTGCCCTATTAATGTGTCCTCGTTAAGCATGTCTTTAAAATGAGCGTGACCTGGGGCGCGAAGAAACTAGTCATGATTATGTTTTGAGTTGCTAAGCCTAGTTCACGCATATCGTTCAAGTGATTACCTGAGGGTTCACCGCACTTGCCTACTAGCCAACGGCGAATGTCAGCTTTTGACACACCATGCTTTAATGCACCCACAATAACATCTCGATAAGTTACTTCGAGATTAAAAATCTCACCTTCATTGCCGCCTGCGATTTCTTCAAAATCTGCTTGGGCTTGCTCCAAGGCTGCCGCATCTTCTTCTGGAGCCACGTCCTCCTCCTCAACTCGGGGAGCCACCTCTTCGGGAAGCACATCTTCCTCATCAGTTGAACGCACTAGGTCGTCGACATGTTGTTCTTCAACGCTCCTCTGCTTCACGCGCTCGAGCTCTTCCTCTTCTCGCTTTCTTCTCCTTTCAGCAGATTCCGCAGCCGTCTTCCTGGACTCGGCGAGAATGTCCTCGCTTATGGGTTCATCAGAAACACCAGAATGAGTACCCCTCTTCTGCCTCTTGGCTAAAAGGCCACTGATGTTCTCATCATCATCATCATCTGCGAAGAAACAATTTGTTCAAACCAAATTTCAAAAGAGCTAAGATAATGAGGAGAGAAGTACGATTGAGATACCTCCTGATTCTTCCTCATGTATTGCATCTTCCTCTCCGACACGGACATCTTCAACTCTTTCTTCTTCTTCTTCATCTCCTTCTCTTGGCTCCCGCCTCTCCTCTTCTTCCTCTTGGCCGAATGGAACGTAGGTCTCCACTGCGAGCTCCTTTCGCGTCTTACCGGTCATGCGAAGCCTTTGTCCTTGGCAGAAAGGGGCCTCGCAGGAGGGGAAGTTGGAGCGCTTCTAGGGGAAGAAATTGTAATTCCTCTTTGCCTAGGCCTCTTCGCTCTTGGCACAGCAGTCGCTGGAGGAGACGGATCATCTCTAGGGGGAGACAAGGCCGGAGCGTTGTCTATTAGCGAGTCAGCGAAAGCATTCATGACCTCACGAATCATGGCCTCGACCTCGGGGTCCATTCTAGAGGCGAGCCGAAACGGCTGTCCTTTTCTTCTTGCGGTAAAAATGGTGTTAACCAGCGATTTGGAACGCTCACCAGATGCAAACCTCCGCACATGGCACTACAGCAAGCAGTGTAGAATGAGGTTGTCAATATATTGAAGTAAAGAAGCTTAGCGCATGCAAAAGAAGTTGCTTACCTTAGAAAAAGTTTCGCTATATCTGATGACATGCGAGTCGCCTTTTTTAACCGCAGCGATCTTTTCATCTAGAATGATGATGGGACACAGATGGTTCTCGCGATCTAGCAATGAGTAGCAACCATATTCAGACTCGTCCAGGCTGCAATTGGGACGAAAAGGAAAAGAGTTCATTTTAATCACAGGAGCTCTGCTTGGCTGAGGGGCCGACTGCGTCCCAAATCTTGTATGCTGGGGGTTCCAGTATGCGAGCCAGTTTTTGGAATAACCGCCTTCACGGTTACCTGCAGGCTGCTCAAAGGGAAGATTTCTCAGCAAGACTGTTTTGCACTCCTTTGTCAACAAACGCTTATAGCAGCCTCTGATAATAGACTGTGGCCATATTGATGGTGCCACTGCATCAAAGCCGAATTGGGGAGAAACGCGAGTGGGATCAACATCCACAGTAAGCCTCTCGTACCTTGGCGCGAGCTCGCGAACATGTTCTGCGAGAGCAGGAAGGGAGCCTCGCAGGCACCGGCAAAAGAATTCACGATAGCGCTCGTGGAAATGCTCTCTAACTTCGAAGAGGAGTTCTTCTGAAAAGACAACACCCTTAGAAGGATACAGTTTTGGAAACCATCGCACGTTTTCAATACGCATGGCATAGGGCCTGGCTATGAACTCCTCTCGATTGTCGCACATCAGGCTCCAGACACACTTGGGGTTGTTTGTTCCGAACCACCTCGCAGCTCTGCCGCTGTTACGTTCCTCCATCGCGCCTGGGGGACACCACTTGTTGGGCTTAGAAGCAATTGGGGCATAGGAAGGCCATCGCTCAAAGACCCACATTGTCAAGAAGGCAATGTTGACGAAGGTCAGTATATCAAGGCGGCCACGCGATTCCTTCATGGCCACAACCAGCTGATCCAGTCTGTAGTACAGCATGCCCAAGACCAAGGGTCCAAGTGCGAATTTTTGGCCAAGGGCCAATTTCACAGCAAGGGGAAAAACGTGATAAAAGACCCCATCGTGCGGGTGACCATCGATTAAGTACCTCGACAACCAGGCGCAGAGGAAGGCGCAGAGGGTTAAGTGATAACCCTTACACTCCACATAGTTTTCAGCCTTTGGGTTTTGACTCAGAAGCTTTTTGGTGATGCTGCTGTTCGCAAAATCACGAAAAAAGTACTGCACCCATTTGTTCCAAGTATTTTTCGCAGACGTGTCAACCAGCTGCCAGTCAGGAAGGACTTTTGTAGTGGTCCACCGGGTGGAAATTTTCTTTACCTCTGACAAGCACTCCTCCATCTGCGTGTACAAAGCGATCTTCGCATCCGTCCTCAAGGGACTCAAAGGATCCACATCACCCATGGGAGACAGATCGTACAGCATGTGCACGTCCTCGAGCGTGGGGGCAGCCTCGAACTCGGCAAAGTGAAATGTGTGAGTCGCAGGCGAGTAGCGGGAAAGAAGGTTTAGAAGCATGGACTGGTCCAGCTTCACGGCAGCACCCTTCATAGCACGAACTGCGAAGTATACGCCAGCCTCGTTCAAAGTCACAGCATGATTGGTCAACACATGGTCGATCCACTCATCCATGTAGTCCAATTTCTGAACAAAAGCTTGGGTAGAAATCGCAGCATACGGGAAGTATCCATTTTCGACTCCCAATCGAACCACGTCTTCGGAGCCAATCAATTCGAGCAAGGCCGAGTTAACTAGAGGGGTTAATGTTAGCAACCCTTCACCAGAGAAAGGGGCAGGCAGTTTCTTCGCCTTAACCCTCGCATGGTAGAAGTCTTTGCCACCCACGTAGGGGGCTTTTCGCCATAAAGCTTGCGGAAGATCAGGTACTTCTTCGTCCTCTTTAGTGGGTCTGGTTCCTTTTGTCTTTGCCATTCCTGTGGAAAAGCAAGAAAAAAAAGGGGGAAAAATATGCACACTTCAGTTTGAATTTTGAGATTCAAGATCTATGGGGAGAAAGATGAACAATATGGTACCAATTTCAGAAATTGGAGATTGGAATTGTTTGCATTATCAGAGATTTCAAAACCCTACATTCAAGGTCCTTATCATTGGGGGATTAAATCGAAATTGGATTCAGAGATTGTGAGCTTCCTCACAAGTTTTCAACAGATAATATGTCATGGGTTTGCAGATCCAACGCAGTTCAAAGCATATACTAGCATATTAAGATCAAAATTTGAACAAGACCAACCTTGTTTCTGTAAAGCTTGCTTGGATGCAGACAGTTGAAGAAGACGATTTGCAATTTTGAACTGGTGATTGATTATCTGAATCTGCTCTCGAATACTTCCGGGTATCATTCACTTTAAGAGAAAGAAGTGATGCTTTGCAACAATGGAGAGTACAGAGTATTTATCCAAAAACAATGAAGGGTTGCGTCCTTTCAGTAGTCGAATCGCAACCGTCACCGTCGAATCGCGCAATCACAGGGCAAGCTGACGTCACCCCTAAAACCCTAAAGGCCAGACGGCACGACTCTAGGGGTTTTAGGTCATAATGGTACGCACGGGGGCTGAATTTACTCATATTTGAATTGGTGCGTGGCGGCGACGCGTATGTTGGTTTCCGCGCATGGAAGTCTATCCAGCTATGAGCCTTCACGCGCAGAAAGGGGGCTAATGTAGATAGTGATTTCTGAGCTGACAGATCTTGGCCACGTGGCAACCATCTAGCACACCATATTGTGCTCCACACACACTGGATCACCAGCCGCGCTGATCCATGTGGGGGCTACGAGACAGGGCCCTCGCATACCACTGCACGGGACTTGTAGGGACTTAGTGGTTTGGAGGCTAGAGTAAGTCCTGTCGCGTGCGAGCCAAGCCCGCGCGCGACCTTTAGTAACTGCTTTTGAGAGATTTATGGCACGAGCTCCATAAACTCGGTCAATCCGGTCAAACCCGGTCAACCCCATAACGGTTCCGGTATTCGCGCATAACGTGCTGTAACGGTCCCTATATACGCGGACGAACGTGCCGTTGTGGTTAAGCTAATTAAGCCGCCATTGATGGGCGCATTAACCACACTGCAACGGTCACATTCTCCGTTATATATAGGACGTTAACCTTTCCATAAAAAGGAGAACACACTAGCCATACGCGGAAGCTCTGCCAAACCTCTGTCTCTCTCTCAGACATTACTACTGCCTTACTCTCTCCCTACACACAACCCAACTCTTCCTGTGCCATCTCTGATCCTCTACTTACGGTGTACACAGAGTTCTCCCCGCCGGAATCTCTTGTGCACAGCAGCGTAATAAACAACAATTGATTCCGCTCAAGACCCTCCAAGGATCACAGGACTAGACATCATTACGATTGTAAAGGATAAAAGCATCATGTATCTTGTTTGTCTCCTTTGATGACTTCACGTGAAATAGTGTCCACGTCTCTATGGAAGTCCACTCCTAGGATTGCTCTCGATCCTTCAACGCCTTTGTGCTAACTGGGTAAGAAGGAGGAAGTAGAAGATCACACAAACGGGAAACCCAAGTCCGCACCTTACAAGGTCGACGGCAAGACGGAGGGGGCGGACGGGGGGTTCGGCCTCCTTGTATTTCCTCTCTCATTGATTTTCTATCTCTCTCTTTCTCTCTCTCTCTCTCTCTCTCTCTCTCTCTCTCTCTCTCTCTTGTGTAATAACAATTATGACACTTATAAGAAAAAATAAGCTAGGAGGGCCCTTATATAGTTAATAACTGTTTATTAATTGCTTATAAGTTCCAACACTAATCCTGTCCATACACGAATTAGTCCACCTTGCAAATTAGTCCTACTAAATTTGCATGTGGTTGCGTATTGGTCCTTCCATTTCATTAATCATACTAATTATATTCCAAGTCCGGTTTAATCCATAGGGAGTGTGACCCCATAGGTTTCTACTTCGTTGGTAGTAACAATTACAAACATAGAGCAGTCTCTAGCATGACATCAATGCCACCCAACTAATAGAAATAGTAAGTAATACGACAAACCTTGTGACCAATGTTACCGTATTGTATTATACCTTTGTCTCTATATCGGGATCGGACACGAGACATACAAGTCACACTCGTATATCCAATCCACAGTTTCTCGATCCTGGGAATAGTCTTTTTTGTGCAGATAAAATCAATATCCTATACCAATTTATCTGAGTCTGTCCAGACATTCTATCAGAACTACCCCTCGATTGGCCTCGGATATTTGCTCCCGTTATGTGGGAGGACAAATTATATCTGCATCACTACCATCTCTAAGCTTGAAACATATCTTGCTCGATAACTACCTTTACAGTTACCCGGTTAAGGAGAAACGTTTGACAATATCAAAGCATGACATTTGAGAACTAGAGTATCTAGTGACTTCAAGTCTAAGGACTACAATACCATTGCACAACGAGAAGCTTTTGTGACTATACTTAACTTGTATGTAGCCTTCTCGTGGTGGGTCAATCTAGTATGTCATTACCCGTAATGCATACCCATGTGCTAGACTTGATATCTCCATATCAATCTACCCACATACTAATCTATATTCGATCTTCCTGTTGATATCTCCATAATAATAAAATGATTATTCTAGCCAAAATAATGTTCATACTAAATAAGATTGCCTCTAGGGCATCTATTCCAACACTAATGAGCCACCATCAACATGGAGCACAAGAAATATCACGAACTTCCGTCGCATCTCTTATACACACGAGATTCGTTAAGACACGAATCAAAATTGTGATATTTGATTGTCTTGTCAAAGCAAATACTTTAAGACCTGAATGCTAGCTTAATCCCCCCGTCAATTGACATCTTAAGCTTGTATCTCACCTTATCTTGCATAACTACCTCTTTTGGTTGCTTCATGTAGATGCATCCATCAAGAATTCAAAGAAGAAACCTATCCTGACATACATTCTATATCTCATTACTGAATGAGCAGCAAATATGAACGAGAATCTGAGTAGACCTATATATAGCTACCAGTATAACAAGCCTAGCTTTTTAAGGTTTTCACCTTTTTGCCTACTCTTTTCTTTCTTTTGTAGGGCCATTTACAACCGATTACTTTTATCTCATCTTGCAAATCTACAATCTTCCGAAGGTAGTTAGAGTACATGAATGTTGTCTCAGATGCTACAGAATAATGGCATGTCTCTTCATCTTCATCATACATTGTCTCTTCATAGTATTAGGCTTGAGTTAAAACTTATCCAGGATTCAACTTATCCCAAGTTTACCGACCGTGAGGTTGTCATATAACTCTCCAATTACGAAAAAGATATCTCGTTTCTTGTTTATTCAAAACAACATAAATTTATACTTCTTGCGTTTGTGTTATCTCGAAACTAACAACTTGAACATATTCCTTAAGCTCCTTTAAAGCAACTCTATGTTACAGTTTCTTATTATATGACTCCCTTTTCCAAGAATCAGGTATTATGACGGCAATAACCTTCTTATCCTTAAGATCATAAAATAAGTAACCTTCTTATCTTCAAATATTCTACCAAGGGACATACTTCTAATTTAGCTTCTAACTTATCGGAATGACTTCTCCATACCTGAAAGTGTCTAGGGATTATTTTACTCTTTTGTACAATTCCATGGATGTAGTCATGACCAAGAGTGCGCTAAATTCAATAGTATTCAATAGTCTCTCATGCATATTCTTAAAAGGTTAAGAGGAAAACTGAATAGTACTTCACTTATCCGATCATATCTACAAAAATAAGTTTATTCTTTTAGTGATGTTATTCGACTAATCTTTTTTGTATTAGGAGATATTATGGTAGTTTAATATAGTAGTTTTCACACCCGCACGCGTTGTAAGCTGTGTTGCACGCGGTTTACTTTGATTTCGACCGGAATAATCTTTTCCATATTTTTGCGTTGTAGTAGGTTTGTGATGGGCCCGATACTTGATTGCAAGTAGTCGTAAAAAAAGAGGAAAATATTGATTTTGGCAATGTTAACGGAAGATCAAACCAACGCCATGGCGCAGGAGCAATTATGCAAATATACGCTTACAAAGTACCAATTCCATAGTAAATGAACAAATGATGTAGTTGGTTGACAGATAAAGATATAGATCTCACTTTGAAAATTAGCAACACAACTATATGTATCAATTCTCTTTGGACTCCATAGTTATGTTGCATCACTTTTACTTGCATGTTTAATTTTAATTTTCTATGGTCTATGTTTCCATCTTCCTGTTTACATCAGTTCTACCTAGTTTTTTTTTTTTTTGGCTTCTCTAATAGGTTCACTGTCAAGATTACTAATTTTAAATTTGAAATTTCAATGTAGCGTGGAAATGATAGAAAGTGTGAAGTAATATTGCTAAAGTTAAAAACAGGGGAATTGCTAATAAATAAGGAAAGTCAAAAAATTGTAAGTTCTTTTTTCAATGTGTGGTTATGATGAAGAGAGAGATAGGTAATCTTGACGAAGTTTCTGAGATGTGCATTCTTTGTCAAAGTTGCAAAGATGGGACTGCGTAGGTAGAAAAGATGGGGTTTGTTTTGTGTAATTTGATACGGCAAGTCCGAATTTGTAGCTTAGCATGAATGTTATTCCCATGCAACTAAGAATTAAGTTACCCCTCATATTCTTTGGAGGAATAAGAAACTCTACCATTGCTTTCCACATTACATTTTATTCTTAAATATAGATGATTATTTTAAGAAATTGGAAGTGTGTAATGCAGGTCTAAAAAAACAAGATCTATATACTCTAGAAAGGGGTGGGATTGAATAGAGTATGCAAACTTTTGCTAACAATGACCTTTTGAAACTTTAAAAAGAGCTAAGATGGAATCTCAAGGATTTGGAAATGTTTGAAGTAGTTTCAAACAAGTTGAAACTGTCTGGAGCTTCAAAGCTTTGAGACACGAAATTCTCCAAAACTTTGGAGCTTCCATGTGTTGTGCTGAATGAAATGCAGAACATCTAAATAGATGGACACAATGATTTCTTATGAAGTTCAGCCACCAATGGGCCTACTCTCCGCCTGAGGGATGTTGTCCCTCTAGGCAAACTACCTTACACTTATATAGCTTGTGGTTCCAGACCTATCTAGTTTCATCTACAATCTAGTGAAAAAATAAGAACCTCTTGTTGTTCACTTGAACAACTAACTTCTAATAGTTGGCGAGGTTAAGAAATTCTAATGACTTACACAGTAAAAGCACAAGAAATAAGAAAAAACAGATAAAACTGAAGCTTGGAAGTGTTCTTCAGATCCGGAATGATTGATGATCTGCATTGTTGACTGCTTGAAGGAATGAAGAGTTGGGTGTTGATCTTCCACAAATAAACTCTCTTCACTATCTCAGTTGCACAGGTCTTTTCTTTCTTTGAAAATCAAATTTAGACTTATAACAAACAGCAACAACAACTTGAGAGCTTTTAGGAACAAACTCCCTAAAAATCCTCAACCCCAAAGAACTTCTTTCAACAACTATGTTTGAATAGCTGGTCTGATTTTGTTAGGCAGGTTAGACCAACAAACATCACTGCAAAACTTAATCACAAGATCAATCCCATCCAGATAAAATAGCACATATATACTGATTTGTTTGACAGACCAGCTTAAAAAATAAACTTAGCTATTTTCTATATCAAATTAAATTATATATATGTAACCCGTATATTTCACCAAATAATAATTAATGATAAGATTATGACTAATAACAAGTCAATAACCAGTCATATAAACAGATAAATCAATGTGCACAAAGAATCAGTTAGCCACAAATATAACAGGCAGAAGCCCAAGGGCAACCTCCAAAGCTTTGGAGCTTTGGCTTCCTTTCAAAGCTTTGGCTAACAAACAATGATCCTTGAAGCCAATCAATCTGTGCAATCTGTTAGCAATAGAATCTCAATATATAGGCTCAATAATATTTTTTAAGAGACACTATAAGGACTTAAAAACAACATTCAATCCAATGTCTAGTCCGCAACAGAGAAACCTGTCAGAATGCATATAACAAGTCCATAAGAAAAATTGAACTTAAAAGCTTTGGAGCTTTGATCATGTCTCTTAAGTATTCGTGTCTCTCATTATCTTCAAAGTAAAAAATCACCCTGAGTTTATGCACCTCATTAATTCAATGTAATTCACCCCCTTCATTAAAGACAAAACAAATATTCTTGCTTTGCACAGTATCCTGCAACTCAATATCCATTAATATCAAGTAGATATACATAGGAGAAAAAAAAAACCATAGCACTTAGAATATATCACATAACACAGATATAAAACCAATATCACTCAAAACTGAACTAACATAGATAAAAAAATCCTACAACATCCAAAATATTACACAAAATCAACCTTAGCACACATATTCTCTCCCCATTTTTGACTTCCGTCAAAATAGTAGAGAAATGTAGGATCTTGTTCAAAGTTTTTGAAATAAAACATAAAAACTTAAGAAAATTTTAAACAGACTTCAAGGCTTTGAAGAAGAAGAATAAGAATAAAGAAATAGACAAAAAGAAGATAGAAATGTTCAAGGCTTTGGGACTCATTCTTCTGCATCAGCAACCTTCTTGGCTGTCTTCTTTCCTTCCTTGGTCTTGCTCTTATCCTTGCATTTTCCCTTGATAGTCTTAGCTTCCTCTTGTCCCTCCCCTGCTGATTCTTCATCTCCAGATGCTTCTTCATCACCAGAATGCTCTGCAGCCTCATATTCAGCATGTACATCACTAGCAACCTCTTCAGCAGCAGTCTCATTACCAACTTCTTCAGCAACTTCCTTACCATCAGCCTCATCACCACTTTGCTCAAAATATTCTTTTGAAGTAAGAATCACTGGCACTTTCTTCTTCTTCTTCTTCTTCTTCTGCTGCTGCTTCTTCAAACCTTCCCCAATGACCATGTCTGAATCAATACTATCCTCATCCTTACTCTCAGCAGATGGAATTTTCTACAGATTCAAACCTTTGATTATCAAGTCTACCATCAAAGCCTTGAATTTCCCAAACTCAATAGACAAGTCAAACTGATCTTGCCTCAAATCCTCCAGCCCATCTTCCAAGTTCTCAATTCTGTCAATGATCTGAGAAAAATCCAAGTTTTTTGAAGCCTTCGGCGTTTTTACAGCTTTAGGTTTGATGAAATCCTTCTCCTTAAGCTCACTTGCAGATAACTCATAATATAACTTCCAGCTACCCTTACCAGTCTGCACAACTCCAATCCTTTGGAGAGAACCCTCATCCACTAAGCCAAAACCAGTTGTAAACTTCTCCTCATTCTAACAGGCACCTTAAAATGCTCAAAAAAATGGCAACATCATTGCATAGGGAAGGGAATGATTCCTTGTTCTAGTACCACAGTACATCATATGCTCCATAATCACAGTAGGCAAATCAATGTCAAAGCCTTGACATATCAAGTGCATCAGGATCAATACCCTATCAGTCACCAGTTCTTTTGAATGTTCTATAGGGAAAACACACCTCATGGTGATAGAAAACAAGATTTTAGCTTTACAATTCAACAAAGAATGTGTTAATTGCTTTGGTCCAGATGGTGTACCCTCTAAAAAGAACTCAAATTTTGCATTTTCTAAACACTCCTTCCTATCAGGATGTTCATGAACTTTATACTTCCTAGAAATCCCCAAAACCTTGGCAAAAACCTTATGATCAAATCTCATATCCACATCAGATACACTAGAGGTTAAGACATAACTATCCTCATCCTCTTGCACAATATTCAGATAGAACAATCTAGTTAACCTAGGATATGCTTCAGAAGTAGGGTTTAACATCTTCCAAACAAATGATTCTCTAAGTTTTCTAATGCAGTCAATATCTAGTTTATCCAATAAATATTGAGAAATCATACTATAGTAAGCAATCTTTAAAGATGCATAACCATCCATACATACACTCCTAACTTCTGAACTTATAAACCAAGATTCATGAAGTAAATTCTTACCATGTCTAGAAAAAAATTTCTTTGCCTTCACAACACTATGCTTGACTCTTGTCTTCTCCTCTGAAGTCTGATCATCCTTCTTCTCCTATGTCTTCTTCTTTGGAGTCTGATCATTCTTCTTCTCACCTTCAGGCTTCTTCTTCTTTTATCCTCCTTTCTTTTTCTCTTGATTTTGATCACCCTGATCCTTCTTGCTATGTCCCTGCTCCTTCATAACTTCTCCCTGTTCTTTCTCATATTCAAACTCTGTTTCTTGCATTACCTTCTCCTTTACGATCTTCTTGGATAGTGGAGAAAATTCTTGCTTGCTGGCATTCCTCTTTCAATCTTAGTCAGAGATTGTTACTCGGTCTTCCAATTAGCCATTCTCTTCCTCCTCATTGTTGACCCCTGAACTTTCTGCTGAAGTCTGCGTGATTTGCGCTCCATTGGGTTTAGGGTTTTTAGAAGAGATAGGATGAATTGAGAGAGACATAGAGACGAAGAGATAGAGATGGAGATGGAGAGAAAAGCCCCTGAAATGGTAGCTTATAAGTAGGAAATTTCTGAACTTATTAAGTTTTAAACTACCTGTAAAATTATATCTAGAGGATATTTTTAAGATATTTTGAATAAATCTCTGAGCAAACAAAATATTCTCCAATTATCTATTAAGATAATACAAAGTATTTACTAATCCAATTATTGAACAAAATAAGCAGATTATTCACCAAAGCATTGACGTAGAGGTCCAAAGCTTTGGGGTACTGCAAAATTAAAAGAAAAATTCAAAGCTTTGAAGCATACATCCAAGTCTAGGAAAGTATGGTTCCAAGGCTTCGAGATTTTCACACGCATAGCATATATATGATCTAATACTCCCCCTCAACCAATGCATCCTTGTTTAACATGCCCAATTCAACCCTTAGAGATGCAAATCTCTCATCTGGCAATGGTTCAGTGAAAATATCGGCAACTTGCATAGCATTAGATATAAAAGATAAAGACACATTACCTTTCTCAGCATGATACCTTATGAAATGATATCTTACGTCAATGTTCTTAGTTCTGGAGTGTTGCACAGGGTTCTTTGTAATTGAAATGGCACTTGTATTGTCACAACAGATAGGTAATTTTCTGAAATCATAGCCAAGTTCTCTCAGTTTTAAGCAATTCACATCACTTGTGAGCAACAAGCTCCAGCTACAATGTATTCAGCTTTTGCAGTTGACAATGCTACTGAATTCTGCTTCTTTGAATGCAAGTTGATCAGTGATGAGCCAAGGAATTGGCAACACCCTGATGTGCTCTTCATGTCAACTTTGTATCCTGCAAAGTCTGGATCTGAATAACCACTCAAAGAGAAATTAGTCCTTCTTGGATACCAAAGCCACGAGTATTTGGTACTATTCAGATATCTAAAGATTCTCATTACAGCAACTAAGTGACATTCCTTAGGATCTGCTTTAAACCTTGCACACATACATACACTAAACATTATATCTGGTCTACTAGCAGTTAAATACAATAGTGAACCAATCATACTTTTCTATTCCTTTTGATTCACACTCTTACCATTTGTATTCGTATCTAAGGATAATGAAGACCTGAGTTTAGCTACCTTGGCCTGAGACATATAGTACTTATTGAGCAAGTCCTTTGTATATTTGCCTTGACGCACAAAAAATCCTTTCTTCATTTGATGTACATGAAGTCCAAGAAAGAAATTAACTCTCCCATCAAGATCATTTCAAATTCCATGCGCATTAGACTTGAAAACTTTTTTGATAGAGCATCATTAGTAGCACCAAACAATATATCATCAAAAAAAATATGCACTACTACGATATCTTTTTCACGAGTCTTAATGAAAAGAGTTTTGTCTACTAGGCCTCTCTGAAAATTATTTTCAATTAAATACTTTGAAAATCTGTCATACCAAGCCCTTGGAGCTCACTTGAGGCCATAGAGAGCTTTTTCTAATTTGTAAACATGATCAGGAAAATTTTCACCTTCAAAACCAGGAGATAGAGCAACATATACTTCTTCTTGTAAATAACCATTTAGGAAAGCACATTTGACATCTATTTGATAAAGCGTTATATGTTTATGAGATGCACGTTCAAGAAGTATTCTGATAGCTTCTAACCTGGAAACAGTAGCAAATATCTCCTCATAATCAACATATTCTTCTTGATTATAGCCCAATGCCACAAGTCTGGCTTTGTTCCTTACCACCTTACCATTCTCATCAAGTTTGTTTCTGAACACCCATCTGGTTCCAATAACAGATTGATTCTTTGGCCTAGGAACCAGGTTCCATACCTTGTTCCATTCAAATTCATTCAGCTCACTCTGCATTGCAATGATCCAATATGCATCTTGTAAGACCTCTTTTGCATTCTTAGTTTCAATCAATGCTACAAAAGCACTGAAGGAACACAAGTTCTTAAATTGTCCTCTAGTATTTGTACCAATGGTTGGATCTGAAATGATATTGTCTGTTGGATGAGCTGACAACTATTTGAACTTTTTCTTTCGTGTATAGGGTTCTGATTCTCCAACAATCTTATCAATCCTTTGATAACTTGATGCATCAGTTGGAGCACTTTGTGTTGTGTGATGTCTAGTCTCAAGGCTTTGATAATTTGAGTTAGGAGGATGTTCAACGCTTTGAGATTCTTCAGGTTGTTCCTGTAGATTAGTTTTGCTGCTTTTCTCTTTCTCAGCTTCATCATCTGCCTCATACTTGTTTATATTGAGATATGCAAAACTTTCACTCAAGGAACCATCATCTCTTTCATAAAAAATCACGTGAATGCTCTATTCCCCCCCCCCCCCTTGGTTCTCTTATTTAAAACTCTATATGCTTTGCTAGATTGAGAATAACCAAGAAACACATCGTCATCACTTCTAGCATAAAATTTACCAAGATTGTCCTTACCATTATTATGCACATAACAAGTACAATCAAAAGGCTTAAAATAAGAAGAAAGGAGGTGAAAAGAAGAAGAAACCTGAGGGACAGAAGAAGGATGATCATACTCCAAAGAAGAAGAAGCCAGAAGAGAAAAAGGGTGATCAAACTTCAGAGAAGAAGACAAGAGTCAAGCATAGTGTTGTGAAGCCAAAAGGAAAAAGGGGTTTCTAGCTATGTTAAGAATTTACTTCCTGAATCATGGTTCACTAATTCAGAAGTTAGGGGTATTTGGATGGATGGTTATGCATCTTCAAAGATAGCTTACTGCAGTATGATTTTTGGGGAGTTATTGGATAAATTGGATATTGATTGCATGAGAAAACTTAAAAATTCATCTGTTTGGAAAATGTTAAACCCTACTTATGAGCCTTATCATAGGCTGACTAGGTTTTTTATCTGAATCTTGAACAAGAGGAGGATGATAGTTATGTCTTAACCTCTAGGGTAGCTGTGTGGATATGAGGCTGGATCATAAAGTTTTTGCCAAGGTTTTGGGGATTCCTAGAAAGTATAAGGTTCATGAACATCCTAACAGGAAGGAATGTTTAGAGAAAGCTAAGGCTGAGTTCTTTCTAGAATGTACATCATCTGTACCAAAAAAATTGACACACTCTATGTTAAAATGTGAAGATAAGATTTTATGTTATATCATCACGAGGTGTGTTGTCCGTAGAGAGCATTCAAATGAACTTGTTAACGATAGAGTTTTGATTCTGATGTACTTGATATATCAAGGCTTTGACAATGATTTGCGTAGTGTGATTATGGAGCATATGGTGTATTGTGTTACTAGGATCAGGAATCATTCGCTACCCTATGAAAATATGTTGCCACTTTACTTTGAGCATTTTATGGTACCTGTGAAGGATGAAGAGAAGATTACAAGTGGTTTTGGCTCAGTGGATGAGAGATCTCTCCAAATGATTCGAGTTGTGCAGACTCATAAGGGTAGCTGGAAATTTTATTATGAGTTATCTGCTTATGAATTGAAAGAAAATGATTTCATCAAGCCTAAAGCTACAACAACACCAAAGGCTTCAACAAATCTAGATTTTTCTCACATTATTGACAGAATTGAGAACCTGGAAGATGGACTTGAAGATTTAAGGCAAGGTCAGTTTGACATGTCCAAAGAGGTTGTTAAGATTAAGTTTGTGGTGACATCAATGGAATGGAAGCTAGACTTGATCATCAAAGGTTTGAATCTAGAGAAAATTCCATCTGCTGAGAGTAACGATGAGGACAGTGTTGATTCTGATATGGTTATTGGGTAAGCTCTAAAGAAGCAAAAGAAGAAGAAAGTGACAGTGGTTCTTACTTTAAAAGACTTGTTTGAGCAAAGTGACGAGGTTAGTGATGATGAAGTTGCTGGTGATGAAGTTGTTGGTGATAAAGTTGCGGGTGATGAAGATGTTGGAGATGAAACTGCAAATGATGAAGAGAAATATGGTGATAAAGAAGCATCAAGAGATGAGGAATCTGCAGTGGATGCACAAGAGGAAGCTGAGACAGTCAAAGGGAAAGGCAAGGAGAAGAGCAAGGCCAAGGGAGGAAAGAAAGCCAAGAAGGATGCTGATGCAGAAGATTGAGCTTCAAAGCCTTGAGCCTCTTCTTTCTTCTATCTATTTCCTTCTTTCCTCTTTCTCAAAGCCTTGGGGTCTTTTTAAGTCTTTTATCTTTTCATGTTTTCTTTCAAAAACCTCTGAACAAGATCTTGCATTTCTTCACCTCTTTTGATGAAAGTCAAGAAGGGCGAGAGGATATGTGATTAGATTGGATTTTGTGTGGATTGTGTAATATTTTTTGGATGTTGTAGGATTTTTATTTATCTATGTTAGTTCAGTTTGACTTATATTTGTGGTTTGTGCTATGTGTTAAGTGTTGTAGTTTTATTTTATGCTTATATATCTGTATGCAGGATATTAATTGCTATTGAGCTGCAGGGTAGATGAAAACTGAAGAATAGTTGTTTTGTTTTTCATCAAGAGGGAGATTAATAATTCAATCCCTTTGAATAAAGGATTTGTATAAACTTAAGGGGATTTATACTGTGATGATGATGAAAGACAGGTTATGTTGAGAGACTTGTTCAAAGCTCCAAAGCTTAGAAGCTTTCAGTTCTTACATTCTTGCTGACAATTTCTGTGTTGCAGGACTTATACCGGATTGGTTTGAAAGCTTAATTTTTGTATTTATACTGTCTCTCACAAATATTCTTTAACTTTTATATTTTGCTAATAATGCTAGATAAGTATGCATGGTGATATATCTTAATGTTCACTTGAATGTTGGCCAAAGCCTTGAAAGGCAAGCAAAGCTCCAAAGCTTTGGAGGTTGCCCTTGGACTTCTGTCTTAAGAAAATTTGGCCAGCATATTCCTGCTGCAGGCTGATCTATCTGGCTATGAGATTGGTTATTGACGTGTTCTAAGTCATAATCTTATTTTTGATTATTTGGCTATTAAACAGTTTTATATATAGTGATAATTATCTCAGAAAATAGCTAAGTTTGTTGGATAATCTGATCGGTCAAACAGATCGCTATACTAGTGCTATTTTGTCTGGATTTTGCTTGATCTTGTGTTCAAGCTTTTTCACGGTTAGTCGTTGGTCAAATCTTCCTAACAAAATCAAATCAGCTATTAAAACATAGTTGTTAAAAGAAGTTGTTAGGGGTTGAGGATTTGTAGGGAATATGTTCCTAAAATCTCTCATATTGTAACAGCAAAACTGTTATATACTGTATTTGAAATTCGAGCTGGAGATAGACTGATCAGAAGAAAAACATAAGAGATAATATTCGTGGAGATCATTAAATAACTCTTCATCAATTCAACCAGATTGGAGATTCAATTTTGCAAGAGATCAATCATTGCAGTCATCTGAAGAACACTTCCAAGCTTCACTGCTTATCTATTTTCTTTGTTCTTCTTTCCGGTGCTTTTATTGTGTAATTCATTAGAATATTTCAACGTCACCAACTGTTAGAAGTTATTGTTCAAGTGAACAACAAAAGGTTCTTACTGTTTCATTATATTGTAGCTGGAACTAGATAGGTTTGGAACCACAAGTTGTATGGGTGTAGGCAGTTCACTTAGGCTTGAGATCTAGGGCTAAATCTGTGATTAATAAAAAGATGTTAAATCCTAGAGGGATAGTATCCCTCAAGGCGGAGAGTAGGTCAATTGGTGGCTGAACTTCCAGAAAAGAATTGTGTTCATTGTTCTACTTTACTGCATATGGTTTTTTTCACAAAACTGCTCAACACCGGAAGCTCCAAAGCTTTGGAAGATTTCCTGCTTCAAAGCTTTGAAGCTTCAGACAGTCTCAAACTGTTTCAAGGTTTCTTAGACTTGTCCAAACCTTTGATATTTCATTAGTTCTTAGTGTTTAAAGTTTCGAAAGTTTATTTTTAGCAAAAGTTTGCATACTCTATTCATCCCGCCCTTCTTTTAGAGTATATAGATCATGTTTTATACCTGCATTACCCACTTTCACTAATATTAACTCGACCAATGTAAGAATCAGTCCTAGAGGTTTTTATAAAATTTGTATATTTATCTAGGAAAAATTTAATTCTACGACCACTAATTATATAAGAATATACAAATGTAAACTTTGATGTTTAACAAACAATTTCACAATAATTAACAACTTCATGCTCCTTTTGTTAGTGTAGGTACTAAGACTAATTAGTTAAGAAAAGCAAGAGTATTTCTTGAGGGAATCAACTAAATGATACCGTCTGGCTGTTTCTTTTTCTCGTTTGTTAGGCTCCAAACCATTCATTCTTGAGTTTGGAACAAATTAAGGCACAAACTCATTTTGTTGAGATCAGCAATTAGCATATTGTTGGAGGTAAGAAATCGAGAAATTGATATGCAGTTGTAGACAAAAGCTCGGGTTAAATAGTTTACTGAAGCATCGACACTCTTATGGTTTTGCATGTGCTGGTTCAGTTATGAGAAACTAAACATCATGGGCACCTGGTATAGTTTTTTTTAGGAATAGCTAATCTAGGGTAATGATTCTTACAAAGCAAAAATTATTATTACAAAGGCACTAACTTTATTTGTGGAGTCAATGACCAATGAAGTTGCACAAATGAAATTAGTGGTTTTGTAAGAATAACTTTTTGCTTTGTAAGAATCACTACCCTAGTCAAAACAGCATATCTGGAAAGGACGGATTTGGAGAATAACCAACATCCATAAAGACGCCCATAATGCAGAGAGCCAGTGAACTTGTTCCAAATGGTGAATGTGAAGAGTAAGAGAGAGATAAATAGGTCCCATATAATTCGAGCTGAGAGACCCCTCAAATCTTTTGCAAGGCAATCGGTTTTAGTGGATTCGACTGCTTGATCCAAGCTCACACTTTATGGAGATGGAATGCCTCGTTCATTGGTAGTTTTTCTAAGGAACTTTGTGATCGGTAAAATTGCTTGACTTTCTTATGTTCATGATGGCTACAATGTTGCATTGGACTATCACGGTCCCCTTGCCAAACCACATTCAAACTACTCCTTCAGAGTGTAAAGAGATTTACTTGAGAAATAATGACGGACAGCTATACTTTCCACGACTCTACTAAGAAAATCAGTGAAACACCCATTCAATTTGTCTCACGGGGTATGGTAAGGGGCCACATGGTAGAAAGAAAAGGACAAGTAAAAGTTTTCAACCTGAAGCACTACTGAACCGATAAATATAGATAAATCAACTCAAAGGCACTATTTCATTTTAACCAACAGTCTTTTCTCATACTGTGAGCTTGGCTAAAATGCACAATTTCAATCCACTGCCATGAAATTGTTAATGTCTAAATCAACTCAATCATCTCTTATTGTTTCACCCATGCTATCCTTGGTTTCATTTTAACCAGTCTGTCATCTTCAACAGTTTCAAGGAAGGGTTTGTGATTTATAGCCATCCATTCTTAGACGATTTTGATCCATCTCACTCCTTCCTCCCACTTTAAGTGCCTTCCTTCCCTAAAATGGGAATCCCAAAATAAATATGCAACTACTAAAAAGGTACACACTTTAATTTCATCCATACCATTTTCCATTTTTTTTAATTTCTCACTTCGAAATAAAAGTACAAGCATAAATCAAAGGAGTAAACCCATCAAGTCAAAAGTGCAACCTAAAAGTCTACCCCGAAACATAATTTGTTCAATTCACTTATTATATTTCGAGGGCCACTACTTTTTCATCTCAGCTTAATCAACTCCTTATTTTGGGTTCATTTTTTCTTATTCACCGCACACCTATTTGATTGAGATTGTATCATCTGACAAATCATTCTGGAATGAAGGTTTCTCTTAAGATATATGTTTCATCATACCTAATAGCTACAAGCAAGTTTAGTATCCACCATTGAAACTCATTTCAACGAGTTTGCAGCCAAATCACAAAGGTTGGTAGCATTTTACTGAAACATGGACCTCTTCCCTTGGGAAAGCAAATCTTCGTAAGCGGTATAGGTATGGTATAGGTATACGTAAAGGTATAGGGGAAAGCAAATATTGACTCTCATCTACCAAGTAGTTCAAGACTAAACAACGCTATGTAGGATAGGAGTAGAAAACATGGTAACTATAACTAACATAGCTATCAAGGGGCCCCTCCCATAACCATCTCCAAAACCAGGCTAAGCCTCTGGTCATCTCTCGCCCTGTTATCATATGTATTAACATGTCACATCCCTCTACTTATCAACAATTTAACCTAGATTCCCAAAACTTCTCTCTTGCCCACTTTTTCTCTTCGTTATCATTCACCCAGTCAATTTAATATGTAATAACTTAAATCAATTGTAGGCCATGGTTTGTCTAACCTAGGTATAGAGGAACCCAGCTGTTGGGCTCAAACAAAATCTTCCTAAAGGCTAAAGGCCCCCTAACTTTGTTGCAACTCCAAGATCAATTCCAAGGTACAAAAATATAGAATCACGGGGATGCACAATGGAAATATAGTTCAAAGGTTTTCTTGTACAAGTAGTTCAATTAGTCTCATGTCATAGCACAGAAATTGCATGCTGGTTAGATATATAGTATTATTCACTAGATTCCTCAACCGAATCAATTACCCAGCAACTAAATCTGAAAATTTAAACAGCAAAGAAATGATAATAAAAATGAACGAATCTTGAAACCTGCCTCTATGAATTTAAATCCGAAGGAGAAAACAAATGGGAAGTATTTATTATGAAGGGTAAACATGAAAGGTGTGATCTCGCCTGATACGTTTGCCATGATTAAACGTTACCAGAGTATATAGTTGATTTGGCTGCAATCCACCTTTGCAGATGGAAAATGCAGCTTTTGAATTAGAATAGAGATTAGCCTCCTGATAGTTTGGGTTCTACCATCTCAGAGGACAAGTTACCTTAATATATATAGACTTCTTTAAAAGTACAAAATGTAATTAGATTAGTTACAATTCCAATAGAACAGACAGAAGTTTTTAGCAGTGTCACAATAAAGTGGGGGTCAAATCAGAGTTGGTACGTAACAAAATTGTTTTTTAACGTTTCACAATCATGTGAGGTACCAAAAAAAGAGGAGAATCATACCTTTGATACAATCTCCCCTCTCCTTCCCTGCACCCAAAATAGCATCGCTTGTGCAAGAGATTATGAAGCCATCATCCTCACATACCATGCTGCTCGGTTTCTAGAATAAGCTCATGTAGATGTCGCGAGAGAACAAAGAATCAATAGGAAAAAACATTCATCAGTAAAGAACTTTAAGAAAGCTGGATAGTACTTTCCTTGAGGGAAAGAAGAAAAAAAACAACTCTTTGGTGTAAAACAACAGTTCAAACAAGTCAAATCACCATACAGGGGATATGGAAAGCTGCAGAAGGGCAGATATTCTATTTTGAAGGTAATAGTGAAAGAACAAGCTGATAAAGTTGTTTCAGAACGGCAAGAACCCAACTAATGTGCATGACTTTTTCAATGCGTAAAATAATATACACTTAATAAAATCAAGCAGTCATGCTGATGATGATACCAACAGACCAAGATGAGAGAAACCCACTGAAAGCACTGACAGATAAGTAACGCCTGCGATAGAAGACAACCCAAAAAATTTGTCACATGATACTCTGCTTGTGGACCACTTCATCTCATGGAATGATCCCGTCAGGAATTCAGAGCATTCTAGTTCATGGAATAGGGTGCTGTACTGTATGGAATATGGTCTGGTAGGAGTCGCCTTCATCAAATTGCTTCATATAAAATTATAAATAGTATCTTTTACTTCAATTTAAGGCCATCAGAAGACTTATTTTCTGTACACTTTTTAAGTCAAACACTCCAGTAACACACCTATTTTGGTAGATTTAACTTCGATTTTCCCCATTACAGAAACATTTACGTTGGGCATATTGAAAAGTTTGTAGGTTGTAATTGTGTACCATGTTTCAGAACATATGATGAAATTCACAATTTAACAGTGTATGAATGGATAGTGGTAAATCTGGGATGATCAAGTCAGTAGTTTTTATAGGACAATTTCATTATTTCTCACTACTCGCCTATAATTTCTACCAGATGAAAAAATTGGTAAATTAAGTGGCCATCTAATTCCAGAAAAAACTCGTAGTTGCACTTCATAGTTGGTCCCTTTCACTTTATGCCTCAACCAGAGAACGACTGTAATTATAGACAAACAAGTCGTTAGAAAAACGTATGGTTATTGATTTGTTTTTATGACGCAGCAACTTGGGTTTGCTAAACAAATTACATCAGTCTAGGTAATCAAATAAGTAAAAGGGTCAGTTCCATTCTTTTGCCCATTTCATCTAAGGTGGTTGTGCAAAAAGAATAATTTGTTCAACGGTAACCATGTCCTTAATCCCTTAAATAGTACTCTCTCTGTCCCTCTTTAAGTATCTTCCTTTCTCAATTGAGCCATACTAAAAAGTTATGTAGTTTCACTTTCCTCCCCACAATACCCTTTTCAAATTCACTTTTTCACTTCCCCAAGAAAAGTACTGCCATAAGACAAGATAATTAAGTTAATCTATCAAGTCAAAACATCTTACTAAACATGGTGAAAACGTCCATACTTTCGGGATGAAAGGAGTATAAATTAACTGCTAAAAATGACAATCGGATATCAATTGAAATATGCCAAAGCTGGCCATCCCATACAATTTGAATTGAAGTAAGCCTTATCCCTGAAATCATAGCAACTGAGGAAATAATCCTAATAACATGGAGGAAAGACACTTTACAGAACCTCATTCACATAAAATTTCAGAATGTCCGTACTTCAATATTTGAAGGTATAGCATCTCTTAGGTTCAAGGTTCAGCCAAAATCGGATTTTGGATCGATCATTAGGTTTAGATGAAAGAAACTATAACTTCTAGCAAAAAAGAATATCGAGCAATTTAACTATGGATCCATGAATCTACTACAGGGTTTTGTTTGTTTTGAATTTGGCATAATTGGGAGAATAACAAATTTATTTCATGGATCGCATATTCATATATCTACAGAAATAGCATCTCGCATTCTGGTCCCATTGTCATTGTTCTTTCTTTGTACTCTTTTTCCAGGTATGAATCTGATTAGGACACAGTACAGGTTCCAGTCAGGTTTTGTTTTTCAGAAGTTACGTCTGGTTAGATTTTGGGGCCCAATAGCTACAAATTTCAAGATGACAGTCAACCAAAACCAAACAACATACGTTCACTCCACCAGAACACGCAAGAAGAAAGAACAAAATGGCAAACTGCTAGCTACAATGAATTATGGAATTAAAGAACTACCGTATTGAGGCCTTTTAGTAACAGTGGATGGGAGAGGTAGAAATCTGCCCACTGCTGCTCAATTTGAAGAACAGCAGACCTGTAAAATGATTTCACTTCAGCTACACCACTAGCAACTGCCCTCCCATATTTGCTCTGCTTCTGCTTTCTACTAATTCGGCCGTTCATGACAGGAAACGCGTGATAGAAACCCTAAAGTGATTACTTTAAAGATCATCCCTGTAATAGTTAAAAGCTTTTGTAAGAAAAATAACTTATTTACGGATAGGCACATACAACTATATATGGTTTACAAACATGTTCCTATCATAGAGCCAATTAGAGCATCCTGGTGCACTTTATGTACAGTTAACTTCTTTGGAAAGTAACAAAGCAAGTAAAAATACAAAGCTGGAATGGAACATCGAGCATCTTATAATCTTTGATCTCTAAGTATGTAAGTTATGAACGTTCATTGGCAAAGTAGAAAATATGGTTGGACAATTAGCAGAAGCATTAAATGCAAAACAAAAGCTTAAAAGTTTAAGCATGAAATGCATGTCATGGTTACCGTACTTCAAAAATAGCTACATGTAATCACAGAATCAAGAATTCCAAGCTTCTGACATGAAAAATGCCTTTTGTAATGCATCACCAATGAAGAAGTTATCTTCTAGCACACAGTTAAATATTATTTCAACAGCAGAAAGGTCTAAATATACCTTTATCATACAAGTGTTCTATTTGAATAACTACACTGAAAGACATGAATCCTTCTCTTCAACTAAAGCTTGAAGGTGGATTCGGTATAATGGGGAATTTCGTCGTCTAACAGATCTCAAGTGTTCCCGCTCTTCGACTATGAGATCTACCGTGAAGCATAAGAACCAGTATAAATTCATGCAACGTTGTGATGACATTTGTGGAGTCACAAATTCCTTCCTCTGCAGGGTTAAACACCAACAAAGTCGCTTGTACTGCAGCCTAACATCATTCCAAACCAACAATACCTTCTTCAAATTTAAAAGTAGGCAGGGATACCAGTAAACTCCACTCAGTGTTTGATTACACAAGGATAGTTCTTAGGTGAGAACCTACGAGCAGACCACTACAAGAGAGAGAGAGAGAACCTCCAAGACTGTAGCTACTTCGGTGCCTAATTTTGCTACTTCAGGCACAAAATTGTAGCTACATATCCCTTGAAAACCTGCTCTAACAGCCTAGCAAAACACAGTCAACTTTAGCTTGTCACATTTTGGCGTTATAGCTGTATGGAGGGCCAACGCTCACGAAATGAAGGTGAATGAAAGATTCAACGCCCACAAGCAAAATGATAATTTCTGGAGAAACTCTGAAGAAGGATGGAGAGAGATAAAGAAGGTTTTCCATTGACATTTTTGTCTATGCTTGGAACATCGAATTTTGATAGGGAAAGGGAAAGGAAAATAGTCAACCAAATTATTTGGTTGACTGTACACGAAGTTATTTAATTTCTATTAGTTCAAAAATATTACTACAGAAAGAATGTTGCAAGGATTTCTTTTTCTTTTTCTTTTTCTTTTTTGAGGGATTGCAGGGATTTCTTTAATTTTTCATTTATTAGTGAAATTCTTGATTCTAAGATTCTTAAAAAAATTGAAGTTTCCCTTGTTTATACTATTTCTTAGCAAAATAAATGGTTCCATGCATAGTTAGGGAATTAGGTAGAAAAAGGAAAATGGGTTTTGGGCCGTCTAATCTTCCTTCTTCCAAAAATGTACACATCGGAAACTGAAACTGTAATGGAATTAATCTGCTACATTACCCAACTCGTATCTCTCTTTGATTTAAACCGAGATCCCAAACCAAAAGCCTAAGGTAACAAAATCACAGACACCCAATTACCAAAAACACGGGAACAAGACATTCCCCGAATCCCAATTTAAGGAAGAAATGGGAGACTATGAATTTACTGAATCGTATCCAACTCTAATAAAAGAAACCCGTTCCCACACCAAAAGCCTCCATGAAATGAAAATCACCGAAACCCAATTCAAGGAACACGGGAATAGATCACCTGATTGTTCTTTACGAAGTGAGAGCACACTGAATAAACATGAGCATCGTGACCTTCAAAAGTGCACTGTTCTGCACCAGTCGCAGAATCCCAACAAAGAACCCTTGTGACTCCACATAATGAACTGGCGTTCTGAACACCTGGATCTTTCACTAGAGCAGCCTGAAAACCACCAAAAAAGTTTGAAGGGTAGCATTCTTAAAGTGAATTAAGGAGAAAAAGAAAGTTGTAAGAAACGATAAAGTTCTGGATAGGGAGAAGAGGCTGATCTGCACAGCAATCAACCAAGATCCCAAACTCCAAAATTTCATCAAAATTGACGACAGAATCAATATGTGATCACAAACAACGTTCAGTAGTTGTGTAAAAACTGCAGTTTTCCCCGATTTTTGATATGCGTCACTTTTCAAGTAATAGTATTAACTCCAGCAAAAAAAAGAGAGAGAATAAAATAAGCTAGAATATGTGGAATATCCAAGAAGTGTGCATAAGAGTATCGACTCAAAAAATGAAACACATATAACATCACTAAATAGATAATCACAATGAAAAACAAAAGATAATAAGGTTCTCCTATTATGATAGAAACTAGCTCACTAAATTGAACGTAGATAGCATCACTAAATAGACAGTCCCAGTCACAGTCACGAAACAAAAGATAATAACAAGTTTCCACTATCGCAATACAACTTGATTCGTTGCCATAGACATCAGCTCATAAAATTAAGCTTCTGTAGCATTAGTAATTAGGCAGTCCAGTCATAATCACAAAACATATAGCAAGAAGATTCTCTGTATCAAAAGTCATCCCAACTGTGCATCCTCAAAATAAAGTACGTTAACCAGATCTCTTCCACGCATCCATTTGAATGTTCCCCTTTCCATCTGCAAATCAGGTTAAACAGAGGTTACTATATCAAAACGAATCAAATTTACAAAATACGTAAACTAAGTGAAGAAATAAAACTATTACCAAACAAGTTTCTGTTTATCATGTGCCCCCGCCACAACTTTCAGCAGTTGCACATACAGAGGGAACTGAATGCTAAATCTCATCTCTGCATAGTGTTCTTTCTTCCAATTCAACAGAATTAGTAGGGAAGCACTTTCTTCTAGTCCGAGAATTCTCTATCTTATTTCTTGCCGGATTTCTAATTCCTTATTGGTACTCTGAGTAATGTTTAAAAAAGTTGTCCCCATAGTGAGTAAATGATGATGGAGATAAACCATTATAGACGGCGCCATTATGATATTCTCTCTATACCTTAAGGATAACTTCATCGGTGATCACATTTCCCCAAAGAATCCTGTTCTGCAATCTGTCTCCATCATTATCCCGGGGTCAAACGCTTGGGAGAAGAAACCGGAGGCAATCTTCAACCAACCAGTTAGAAAGTCTGTAATTGCTCCTGAAATTCAATTTGAACCAGGTCGGTCTTTACTGTTTAAACCTTATAATGTTCGTTTCTCATCACAAGAATCTCAACAAAGCAGAGAAAATTTGTTCCATAGCCTGCAGAAGAAAGTGATAAGTGGATTTTGTTGAAAACATTGTACCTATCCAAGGGAAAACACAATTCTATTCCCTGGAGTGTAACATAAGGGAGTGGACCCTCAGGAAATATTTGGAGACCTTCAGAAAAAAGTTCTCGCAAGATCATTATGAATACAAAGTTTGGATACCTAATGATAAGTTTATGAAACTATTGATAGGCCTTTTCAATGGTCTTGATGAATTTTACAAACACAGCAGCTACCATGGGGACTTACTAAACCTGGACAACTATCTGATTACAATTCTGAAACTAGAGGAGGGGAAATAGAAGTCCATTGCCATGTTAAAGTACTTCCTCGTACACATTACCAGCAGCAACAGCATAGAATGATCTTGAAGCTTCAAGATCATTGAAACGAGGATTCTCAAAGCTTCAAGATCATTCTCTGCTGTTGCTGCTGGTAATGTATCATCACTGCCTAAAACTTGGGTATGAGGAAGTACTTTAACATGGCAATGGCCTTCTATTTCCACATCCTCTGGTTTCAGAATTGTAATCAGATAGTTGTCCAGGTTTAGTGAGTCCCCATGGTAGCTGCTGTGTTTGTAAAATTCATCAAGACCTATCAACAGTTTCCTAAACTTGTCATTACGTCTCCAAACTTTGTATTCATAATGATCTTGCGAGAACTTTTTTCTGAAGGTCTCCAAATATTTACTGAGGTCCACTCCCTTATGTTACACTCCAGGGAATAGAATTGTGTTTTCCTTGGATAGGTACAATGTTTTCAACAAAATCCATCACTTTCTTCTGTAGGCCATGGAACAAATTTTATCTGATTTTTTGAGATTCTTGTGATGAGAAACGAACATGATAAAGGTTAAACATTAAATACCGACCTGGTTCAAATTGAATTTCAGGAGCAATTACAGACTTTCTAACTGGTTGGTTGAGGATTGCCTCCGGTTTCTTCTCCCAAGCGTTTGATCCCGGGATTGCAGCCGGAACCATTTTACTCGCTCCAGTAGCGGAGTCCCAATTCACCTGTTTTCTTCGGCAGCGAGATTGCACACGAAGTTGAACCCCTCTCCAGTAATGGGTCGCGACAGAACTTCACCAGGTTCCTTCGACGGCGGGAATGCAGCCGACAGACCTTGTTCTCTTTGCTTCAACGGACGCCCAGCATTTGCGTACTCCGGTCTCTCTGTCGCATCATGCAACATTTCATACCGATTACTCTGTACTAGTTGAACTGAACGGCTTTGCGGCGGTCCACTCCCGTCGATACCGTGTTTTGCCTGGGTAGTATTCGACTTGCGTAACTCCAGGCAGTGGCGGAAATCACAGGTCCGGAGATGGTAACCGATCCTTAGAAGAATTCTTAGCTCCTCCCTCCCATCTCTTACGTTCCGCGACTAGAAGAGTTTTTTGAGGTTGGAGAAGACTTAGAAATTAAAAACTGCGACAATGCTCGTCGCTGCTAGGATTTTAGGGGTTTGGTGCTGCCAGGGTTGTTGGGGCTGCTAGGGTTTTGTAGCAATTTTTGTTTGCTCTAAGAGCAAATATACGTGGTGCTCTAATCAATACAGCACATGACACGTCAGGAAGAAAGAGAATGAGTGGCAGACAAAAGAAAATGAATTCCTACATGTTTCTAACGTGTCCTGCGATGTATTGATTAGAGCACCACGTCATATTTGCTCTTGGAGCAAGCAATAATTACTCTTTGTGAAGGGGGTTTTTGAAAAGGGTAGTGATAATACACAAGTAAAATAGTTTCCTACACGAACATTATGTTGTCAGGACAATTTTACCCTCATTGCATAATTAAAATTTCTTGCAAATTATACATTGCCCTCAACACGAACTTAACACTTTTTCTCGGTATTCACACAAATTTCCTCAACGAATCAATTAATACCCAGAACTCTAAAAGGTGGCAAGGCCCACTGATCACCACCTACAACTACCACTCCCAACAACAGCAGAGCCACCACAAACCCACCTCCCACCGCCACAAATCTGCCTTGATTACTCAAATCGGAACACCTTCGCCATCAACTACTCTCCATGGACGAACACTGACTTCAACATCGTCGCAGTTTCAAGTCAACCCCAAATTGGAACTCTCTGCATTAATTGAAGAACACTACCTCTCATCTTTTTTTTTACACAACCCCAAATCCAAGATCAGAGAGTACTGAAGGGCACAAACCAAC